>JANAVB010027596.1:6502160-6668963 GCA_029216955.1 Iris pallida
GTAGCATCTCTTATATAACATATTATGTACAATAACAAATCAAGTCAATATAATATCAAAATGAGTGGAATAACAAACAGTGTGAATGATAGGCTATTAAGTATGTAACAATAATGTCATGCTACACCAAGACTTTAAATTTTCCTATGGTGACCTAATTAAGTTCTGACCAACAATTTAATAAATGGAATAAATAATGTAATATTAAGAATCCCCATGAGAAATATGTCACGTGTGATTTAGTAAATAACATGTCATCATATCCTACAAGAAGTCGGCCTTCACAAGACAAATGAGCTTTTTATCTGCAAATGTGAGGAAGAAACAATGTTAAAGGCTTTAACAACTCGCGTTAGAATTGTTAATTAGAAAGTAACATTTTTTGGTTAAATCATATATCTTAATTTGACATAATATCTAATACACAGCTCAAGATATATATCAAAAGTCTGACTGTACATAATAAAACGGTCAATCATTTTAAAATTTACAAGTCCTGGATTTCAAAGCTATGTCCAAAATCTTCAATATGTTTAGATAATTTTCTATCTTCTCGTTCAGGTACAGTAGCGTTCCCAAGGTTTTATCCAATACCCTGGAAGAAATAGAAATGTAACTACATTACCCGTATGGAAGTACCGACTTAACTTTGTAGTCTCACTTAATCTTATATGCAAACGTGAATAAACTAAGCCAGAGATAGAACAGGAAGATGTAAGCCAGAGATAGAACAGGGAGATGTGTCATCACAAAAAATCTATGTTAGCATATTCACATGTCGAGCTTTACAGATTTTGATTCCTCTATTAAGATCAAGCCTCAAAGTATTTCACTGTGTATATATCACTTGGTATAAACCATCTAGATCATTAGAAGAGAAACACATGATCTTAAACATAGTTTACTTGTTTTACAGTTAAATTATTATTTATTACGTTAAACATGAGCTCAGCAGTTTAACGTACATCTATCTATAATGTTTTTATCGGAGGAAAGCAAGGCCGCTGCCACGTGGTGAAGCCGAACCATTGAATAATTTCTTCTCAAGAACGAATCCAAAGCATGGACCTCCAAAAAGTTTAAATCATTGTTTTGTTCCCCAACTTTGCTGATTGTCATGACAATTGGCAAGTAGCTTCCCCTCTTATGGATACTAACAGTTTTACATTAGTATTAAGTATACTAGTCGAGGATTGATAACATATTAGTGGTGCTATAAAAATTAATGAACCTCCAAGTGTATTGCAGTTTCCTCCACCAAAACGAGGATAGCATACAATATATGAATGGAAAATAGATCGAAAAACTTTCTTTGTCATCACAATAACTTACACTACAGTACATTCAAAATTAGTACAACAAAGAAGGATAACAAGGGATCTAATGACCGAGCATCATCCTATGACTTACTTAGAGAGTCCAATCATGGATGGATGATAGACACAATGAATGGTACAGTCTGTCCCAAAGCTAACCTGCCCATCATCCTATGTAAAAGGGATACCTATAAACCTGGTAAAGCAGATAACAATATAAGGCAAAGAACAAAGTAAAGCAAACCTGGTATCAAATGCATAGAGAGAGAAAAGTAACAGGCAACAAAACATAACAAGCAAACCTGGTATCAAATGCATACAAAGAAAAGGAAACATAGTATCAAATGTGACTCTTGTGCATCTATTATTATTAATAGGGAGAATGATAGTATGCAAGTGCAATGCTACACAAAAGAAATAAAAGGCAAAAAAAACTTGTACGAAAAAAAAAGAATAAAAATCACCGCCCACACCAAGACTGAAGGAGGTTTACTCCTTCAATGACGAAGACACCCTGCAACTCTTCGAGATGCTGAAGCAAAGCGACAAAATCAACTTGCCTGATCCAAAGCGTCCCGATAAGGTTGACAGGGTAGGTAACATGAGGTATTATCACTACCATCGGTTCATCGGGCATCCGACTCAAGACTATTATATCTTGAAGAACTACATACAGTGCATGATCAATACGAACGTCCTTTCGCTTAATTATGAACAAAAGACAGTCTCGGTAAACATGGTGTCACTCCAGTTTAGCACCTTGCCACCTACTAAAGCTCAATATGGCGTCATCCCCATCCCAAAGACGACAATGGAAGTAATCAATCTTTCACAAACTCGTGATAATATGAGTGAATTAATACCACTTACGACGTCCCAGGGAGAGATCATGTGGATCCACCCAGATCTAGCTCCGAAATTGACTCAATCGTAGGTATATCCTACCTCCAAAACCAAAGGCAAGAAGACCAAGACTTGCCACACGGTCACTTCCTCCCCTGAGGAAGCCTTTCCTGTTCAGACGTGCTCATAGCAAAATGTCCAACAAGAGGAGGCTCCGATCGAAGTGACGCCTCCTGTCACCAACACGACTACCCAAGGGGAGGGTTCATCCTAACCTCTAGCAGTCGACAAATAGAAGCAGAAAGAGACTCGTTTTGACAGGCCTCTAAAAAGCCGCGTGGTTGACTAAACCCTATAACTTCGACATACTGGCACAACTCGCTAGTACTCCGGCTCGACTATCCCTATTAAGCTCCTTCGACTATATAATAATACTCGAGAGGCTTTATGTAAAGCACTGAAGGATGCTGAGTCCTTCATCAGCTAGGTCAAGCAGCCTGAAGAACATCAGATAACACCTTCACATTGTTTCCAATGAACAAGATGTCATCCACATAAAGTACTAGAAACACCATCATGCCGTCACACTTTCTGTATACACATGATTCATCCTGACATTGATCAAATCCATAGGATTTTATCACTTGATCAAAACATATGTTCCAAGATCTGGAAGCTTGCTTAAGTCCATAAATGGACTTCTTGAGCTTACAAACAAGATGCTCTTGGCCCTTTTCAATGAACCCGTCTGGTTGCTTTATATAGATATCTTCCTCAAGACTTCCATTAAGGAAAGCTGTCTTAACATCCATTTGCCAAATCTCATAATCGAGATGAGCTGCAATAGATAAAAGAATCCGGATAGACTTAAGCATGGCTACTGGAGAAAAGGTTTCCTCATAATCGATACCCTCTCTTTGAGTAAAACCATTTGCTATAAGCCGAGCTTTAAAGGTTTCAACCTTACCGTCTGATCCTCTTTTTCTCTTATAGACCCACTTGCATCCAATGGCTTTTACACCAACTGGTGGTTCTACAAGCTCCCAGACCTGATTAGAATCCATAGATTCTATTTCAGATATCATTGCTTTTTGCCAAGACTCTATATCTTTATCTTGGAGTGCTTCATTGTAGGTACAGGGATCATAATCTTGTTCCTCAGGGACGAAGTCTGACGACTCTCCCAAGAACATGTATCTATCAGGTTGCATCACAACCCTCCCACTACGATGAGGCACTATCGGTTGTGGTGTAACATTTATGACACATTGTACAGTTATTTGTGGTTCATCCTCTTGTACGTGCTGTTGGTACTGAAGTACTTGGTGTCTCATCTCTCAGTTCTTTTAAAACAACTCTACTTGTGGGTTTATGGTTCATCACATAGTCTTCCTCTAAGAATTGGGCATTGGTGCTAACAATGACCTTCTGATCCTTATGACTATAAAATAAACCTCCTTTCGTTCCTCTTGGATAGCCTATAAACAAGCGTACTTCTGTACGAGATTCCAACTTATCTGCTTTTCCATTCAGCACATGTGCTGGACTACCCCAAATGCAACATGTTTCAGACTAGGCTTACGCCCAATCCACAGCTCTGTAGGAGTAAGAGGTACTGACTTAGAAGGAACCAAGTTCAAAATATAAGCTGCAGTCTCTAAGGCATATCCCCAAAAAGAATCTGGTAAATCCGAATAACTCATCATTGATCTAACTATCTCCATAAGAGTTCTATTCCTTCTTTCGGCTACACCATTCTGCTGGGGCGTTCAAGGTGCAGTCAATTGGAATGTAATCCTAGCCTTTGATAAATAATCCCTAAACTCTCCAAAGAGGTACTCGCCACCACGATCTGATCGTAATGACTTGATACATTTTCTATGATGTTTCTCCGTTTCAATCTTGTACTCTTTGAATTTCTCAAAGCATTCAGACTTACGTCGCATCAAATAAATGTATCCATACCTTGAATAATCGTCAATAAATATGACAAAATATTCAAAGCCACCTCTAGCTTGGATAGTCATGGTCCACACAAATCAGAATGAACCAATTCCAACACATCTTTGGCCCTATACCCCTTTGCCGTAAAAGGACTTTTGGTCATTTTACCTTCCAAGCAGGATTCACAGACTGGTAGTGCCTCCACTTCCAATGAACTCAAAGGTCCATCTTCAACCAGTCTTTGAATCCTTCTTAGGTTAATATGCCCAAATCGCAAGTGCCAAATATATATTTGGTTCATACAAGAAGGTTATTTTCTCTTATTTAAGTTAGATACCATATTATTCATTTCCATAAGTTGCATTGTGGGCGAAATAGGATTAATGACATACAGATTATCAACCAATACACCAGAACAGATAAAATATTTATTCTTTCTAATAGCAATATTGTCATTAAAATTAACTGAATATCCGTCCTTAACTAACATAGAAACATAAACTAAATTCCTTCTAAGTGAAGGTGCATAAAGACAATCTCTCAATATCAAAGACTTATTTCTACCAAAAGATAAAGTAACATCTCCTAATGCAAAGACCTCTACTTTTGTAGCATCACCCATGAACAAGCATATCTCTCCATCACTGAGCCATCTAGTTTCCTGGAACCCCTGTAATGTATTGCAGACGTGACTAGTGGCTCTGTATCTACACACCAGGTGCCGGTAGATAACACCGCTAAACATGTTTCAACTACTAGTAAATGAGATATACCTTCTTTGTTCCCTTATTTGAGAAGTAAAAAATCAGTCTTCCAATGTCCTGACCCTTTGCACTTGAAATATTTGCCTTTCGACTTTTTCACCATGCCTTGAGGTTCTATGCCCTTCTTTGCTGAGTTTGCCTGTTTCTGAATGTTATTCTTCTTCTTACCGCCTTTTGGCTTAGAAGTAGAAGCCTTTTCAGAAACAAAAATATGACCACTCTACCTAAAGAGAGATTCTACATCCTGTAGCTCTTCTACAAGTTCTGCCAAACTATACAACCTTTTGTTCATGTTGTAATTAAGGTAAAAATTGTCAAAACTTTTAGGCAGAGTCCCGAGAATGATATCGACCTGGGATTCCCTATCGATTTCAGCTCCAAGGATCTACATCTCATTCACATGACCCATCATCTTGAGAACATAATCCTTTACTGGTGTACCCTCAGCTACTTTTGTATTCATCAAACACTTCATAGCAAACTGCCTAGCTGCTCTACTCTGATATTCGAAGGGTTTCTTGAGGTTATACATCATGTCATAAGCCGTGGCCATGGCCTGATGCTGATGTTGCAGTACATTTGACATAGATGCTAGAATGTAATATCGTGCCATCTCATCTGCCTTTTTCTACTTCTTATAAGCCTCTTTGAACTCTTCATCAGAGTTAGCATCAGGCTTAGGTGGGCATTCCTCAACAAGTACATATTTGTACTCCTCAGCAGTCAAAATAATATCCAGATTACATTTTCAGTCAATGTAATTAGGTCCAGTAAGTTTTTTTTTTAAGAATCACCATAAGTGGACTGAAAGAACCTATTTTTGAAATCCTGAGAATTACATAAATGAAAATTATGTAGGGCAAATTTTTTTGAATTAATTAAATAGAAATTTACCAACACCTTGAACATCATGAATTTAGCATGCCACAATAGTGTGGACGTAAACAAATTCAACTTTGTTCAAGTAGGTACTACCTATTAATTTTACTATCATGTCAACATAACTTTATGACAAATAAAATTAATATGTTGGTCTTGCTCTGTGTCACGACCCGCACCCTAGAGTAAGGGCACGAGACGTGGGTACGTCCAGCCTACGCCGCAGTGTCGGCGGTAGAACGCTGTCCTAGGACACAAAATCTAACAGTTTAAGGTAATAACAGTTATACTCCCCGAATGGGGGTGACATAACAGAATATATCTCAATCACATCTAAGGTAGAGTACGATAAGATAGAATGAATAAAAAGATGCAAGATCTAAATCCACAGGAAATACAGATAGAGAGAAAGCTAAGTGTCTATGATAAACTCCACTAACATCCAGAATAATACAGATCCAAATATATACAACTCAATTCCAATGCTATGAAATAAGATAAAAAGATCTATGGAGCAACAGTCTCTACTGCTAAAGGATCCGACTGGAAGTCCGGATCGCAAGTGTCCTCTAATGCTGTCCCATAGAAAGTATCTAAACAGGCCTCCTCCTCGTCCTCTGTAAAATTTTTAACAGGTCCAGTCAGGACGAGAACGAGCACATATCTCTCAAAACAGTTCATAACATGTTAGGAGTATAAATCATACAATAGAGTAAAATACAGAAAATGCTGAAAAGGAAGTACATGAAAATAGGAGATATTTTGTACTGAAAGTAAATACATGATAAGTAGAGACTGTAAGTGGCTAAGTGATTTAGAGTACAATATGGTTATGTAAACGGCTTAGGAGCACATGAATACAACTAAGAAGCACATGAATACCTACTGGGGATAATGATCACATGACCAATTCTACTCACCCCGCCCCAATCAATACACAAGGATCCATTCAAGTTACATTATAGGCACATAAATACAGCTAAGATACGTGAACTCATGTAATGAGTAGTACATGAGGAACATGATAGTACATGAAAGCACATGAGAATATGTAAAAACATGAACTAGTACGAGTACAAGGAGTACCTGATGCACATGATAAAGTACATGAACATGAAATACCCCATGCACCCGTAGAGGGATAACATCTCAGGAAAGGATCCATATAGTACTAATCCGTGAAGATACGTGTCAGCATCAAGTAGAGTAATCTAGAGCAAAAATATAGTCCAGACAGGTATAAAAAGATCAAAGAATGTACTCGCCTGCTATCTGAATGTCCAAGATGAAAGTACTGTCTGAGGAGTGGTGTCTGGCTCCTATTTAGAACAGTACAAGTCACAACAAGTCCAGAATGGTAATAAGATGTACTACAATGCATTCTACATGAATCTAGGTCAATCTAGACCAAAGTCAACTCTTGGTCAACTCTGGTCAACCCTAGAAGTCAAACTAGGTCAACTAGGTCAACTAGGTCAAACCTAAGTCAAACAAGTCTATACTAGTCTAACTAGTCTATTCTAGGTCTAACAAGACTAAACAAGTCTAATCTAGACTCCATACTGGCAAACAGACACACTCATAGGCCATAGGCTATTAGGCTATATCATGCCTAAAACCAACCTATAAATCACATCTACACATAACACATGACAATATTATATAGTAACACACATTGATATATTTACATAATATAATATAGAAATACATATACCATATAGGCTACCTATATGTATACTACACATACATGTATATCTAATATATAATAGTACACTCACATATATATATATAGGATACATATATTTACATCTCAATATATATATACATGTGTATAGAGAAAAGGAGAGACACATGATAGTGTCTAAGTGTGTGTGTGTGTGTGTGTCATGAGAGTGCAAGAGTGTGTGTGAATACAAGAGAGTGTGTGTGAGGCATTTGTGTGGGTGTGATATGGTATGTGGGTGTCTCATAGAGTGTGTGTTAGTGATACAAGGAAACAGTGGCAATACATTGTGTGTGTGAGACATCCTGAAATTAGTGTGACATTATAGGAAAATCAGTGAAAGAAAAACAGTGGCAGCAAACAGTGGGAAGCTTAGGGAAATCTGGGAATAATGTATACATTGTGGCATAGTAAGGTGAGAGTGTTTTCTTAGGTAAAATAGGAAGAATGTAATAACAGTAAAGTATTAGGAAACTCAGTTAACAGTGATCTATTGAAACAAAATCAGTGATATACATTTGACAGCCCATCTCAAAACCAAAACATCCCATTCTTAAACCACAAGCCTATCGAGTGTAACATTGCATTAACATAATTCAACAGTCATGTGGGGATCAAAAATCAGTGAAAACATTTGGAACAACATTCATTTCAGTTTTAAGAAGGACATGAAACCAATTCCCCATTTCCATCAAAACTAATTCAAATTGAATCCACATGTCCAATATCCTATTCCCAAACAATAAAGCCAAAATCGAATGAACATTGTATTAACATAAACTAACATTCATGTAGAAATAATTAACAGTGCAAATCAATACTTAAACTGGGAATAAATGGTTTAGGAATTAGAAGGAAAACAGTGTATCAGTCCTGTGTAGCCTGGTATCAGCCAAATGGCATATTCCAACAATTTCG
Source organism: Iris pallida (assembly GCA_029216955.1). Lineage (NCBI taxonomy): Eukaryota > Viridiplantae > Streptophyta > Magnoliopsida > Asparagales > Iridaceae > Iris > Iris pallida. The sequence continues at coordinate 6,510,548 of JANAVB010027596.1, forward strand.
AATCCAAAAACTCACATCAAACCTATTATAATATGTAAATCAAATTTAACATAGATAATATATCATATTTAGGATCAATTAACAATTAAAATTACTTAATTAAAACATTCAAACTGAAATCGAAACAGTAAAACAAAATACACTGATACACGCACTGTGCACATCCTGTGCACGCGTAATATCGTGTTCGACACGACACGAGGGGTCATGTCACTTGACACATATGGTGTCAGTGGTCGCCCCTTCGTTTGTGTCAAGTATCATGTGTCGAAGTGGCGTGTCCAGCTCGGAATCAGCCCCGAGTAGCAGGGGAGGGAAACTGTGCGCGCGCGTGAGGTGCAACTACGTGTTCCCGTGTCCGTGGTGACACAACACGAGACCAAAACGTGCTCAGTACACTGAAAACCCATAATCAAGGTTAAAACCTAACTTCCTATTCAATTATATTCCTAAAATCAGATCGAAATGCCCTTTGGGGCATTTCGTCAAACACCTATAAACAAGGACTGATACGTGTCCAAATGGGACACGAATAGGGCACGAAATCCTACAGAAACGTAGGGTTAGCTAGGGGACACCTAGCTCTAGGTTAGAATGCAATAATAACAGCAATTACAATAGGTTTTGAAGGAGTTACCTATAGGTGTCAAATCCTCAATAAAACTCCAAAGAGGGGTGTTCCTCTTGATAGCCCAACTTCTCCAAATTGTCCAAACTCTGAAATATTCTTACATAAACAGCAAGAACTGAAGAATTAGAACCTAATGCAATTGGTTTGGGTGGAAAAGGAATTAAATAGGAATTTCTATGAATTAAAGAAGATGAAGACTAACCTCTTTCTAAAACTTTGTAAATATTTCTAAGGAGGCTAGCCCTAATTTCTAGGAGCATTAAATAGAGGGGGAGACCTTAGTGGCCGGCCATGGGGTGAATTGGGCTAGGGTTAGGGTTCCAATAGTGATCTATTGGCTTCCATGGGCTAAAATCACTAATCATGACTTGTGAAATCACAAGCCATTTCTATTCAAATCAAATCCTAATTTCTCCAAAATAATTCTAATGGGTTTGATTTCACTAACTTAGGTCAAGCTAGGATTTCATAACCTAACCAAGTAGTCATGACCTAGGTTAGCCTCTAGGACAGTCTCCTAAGTCAACATGAGTCAAAGTCTAGAATAGCACCAAATCAATAATACTAAAAATCACTTAAAAATTCTAATAATTATAATTAATAATAATAATTCCCAAATAATTTCAAAATTTTAAAAAATGACCAAAATACCCTCAAGCTTCAAATGTGGTAGTGACAAATCTAGCCTCCTTAAAATAATTTTTTCTCGAAATTAAAGGCGAAACTAAACTGCTGAGAAGGATAGAAAAGTATACCTCAAGGTCCAAAAAGATAGGGGTACCGCTCGCGCATCTCATCCTCCCGCTCCCAGGTAGACTCTCCTGGAGAATGATGCCTCCATGCGACGCGTACCAAGGGTATCACCTGGTTCCTCAGTACCTTCTCCCGACGATCCAAAATCTTCACAGTCTGCTCTGGATAACTGAGAGTAGGTCCAACCTCAATCTCCGAATGATCGAGCACATGACTAGGGTCAGCCACGTACCGTCTCAACTGTGATACGTGGAATACGTTGTGAACTCCCACTAGTGCAGGTGGCAAGTCTAGCCTGTATGCCACGTCACCGACTCTCCCGCTGATAACGAAAGGGCCGATGAAGTGCGGGCTAAGATTCCTACCTCCACCAAAACATATCGTACCACATATCGGAGATATTCGTAGAAAAACCATGTCTCCAACCTAATCACAAGCAAGGTCTCAAGTTACTAAAAATTAAACACGATCAATCAAACAAAACAAAATACAACCTACTTCTAATCCTACCTCTAAATCTGTACCTCAAACTCCAACGGCCTCCGGTGGCTATCGGCCTAGTACCGATGTCTGTCCTGCACCACGCGAAGTCTGTTCCTGATGAGCTTCACCTTCTCGGCGGCGTCAACAACCATCTCTGGTCCCAGTAAAGCTCGCTCTCCAACATTATCCCAAGATAAGGGTGTACGACACCTACGCCCGTACAGAGCCTCAAATGGTGACATCTCAATGCTGGCCTGATAACTGTTATTGTAAGCAAACTCCACCAAATGTAGATGATCCTCCCAGGAACCTCCAAAATCCAGGACGCAAGTTCGTAGCATGTCCTCAAGCGTCTGAATAGTCCTCTCTGACTGTCCGTCCGTCTGGAGGTGGTATGCAGTTCTAAACTTGAGCTGAGTGCCCAAACTAGTCTGCAAACTCCTCCAGAAATAGAAAGTAAAGCGACTATCCTGATTTGAGACAATGCCGACGGAAACTCCGTGAATCCTGACTATCTACCTTATATACAACTCCGCAAGCCTCTATGTACACGTACCCACCTTGAATGGCAAGAAGTGGGCCGATTTGGTCAACCTGTCAACGATGACCCAAATTGCGTCTTTCCCTCTTGGTGTACGCGGCAACCCAGATACGAAATCCATGGTGATATGTTCCCACTTCCACTCTGGAATGGGCAACGGCTGCAATAATCCTCCGGGCCTCTGCATCTCTGCCTTGACATGCTGACAGACCAAGCATCTAGCTACGAAGTGAGCTACCTCCCGCTTTATCCCGTACCACCAGACATGCTCTCGCAGATCCTTGTACATCTTGTTGGCACCAGGATGTATAGAGTACTGCGATCTGTGAGCCTCCTGCATGATCTGCTCCCTGAGCTTCCCGCTAGGCACACATAACCTGGAACCGTGCCTCAAGGCACCATCCTCTACAAGTGAAAACTCGCCATCCACTAATCCTGCACGAACCTGCTCTCGGATACATCGCAGAGCCACATCCTCGAACTGCGTCGCCTTGATCCTCTCCATCAAGTCTGACTGTATCTGAAGGCCCCATAACTGCATCTGCACTCTGGGCACAATCACCTTAATCCCAAGGCTCTCCAAGTCTGCAAGCAAGTGCCGATTCATAATCAAACACATGGCTGTCGGATACCTATTCAAGGTATCGGCAACCACGTTGGCCTTCCCCGGATGATACTGAAGTGAAATGTCAAAGTCCCTCATCAACTCTAGCCATCTGCACTGCCTCATGTTGAGCTTTTTCTGTGTAAACACATACTTCAAGCTCTTGTGATATATGAAAATCTCCACCCTCTCGCCATACAGATAGTGCTTCCACAACTTCAAGACAAAAATCACCGCTGCCAGCTCCAGGTTATGGGTAGGGTAGTTCTTCTCATAGGAACGTAATTGCCTGGAAGCATAGGAAATCACCTTCCCATGCTGCTGCAAGACACAACCCAGCCCCTTCCCTGAAGCATCACTATAAATAGTAAATCCACCTGATCCTGAAGGCAATGTCAGAATCGGAACTGTCGTAAGCCGCTTCTTCAACTCATCAAAACCTGTCTGACACTCCTCTGACCAAACAAACTCAGTATCCTTCCGGGTCAACCGAGTCAATAGCTCTGCAACCCGGGAAAAATCCTCCATAAATCTCCTATAATATCCTGCCAGCCCCAGGAAACTCCTGATCTCTACCACTGAAGTCGGCGCTGCCCAAGCCTCAACTGCTATGATCTTCTTCGGGTCCACTGAGATACCATCTCCAGTCACCACATGACCCAAGAAGTCAACTCTGTCTAGGAAGAACTCGCACTTCGAGAGCTTGCCATACAATCTCTCCCTCCTGAGTGTCTCCAGCACCACTCTCAAGTGCTCTTCGTGCTCTTCCTCTGTCTTGGAATACACCAGGATATCATCAATGAATACCACCACGAACTTGTCCAAGTACTGGTGGAACACCTTGTTTATTAGGTTCATAAACACTGCTGGTGCATTGGTCAGCCCAAACGGCATAACCAAAAACTCAAACTGCCCGTACCGCGTCCTGAAAGCGGTCTTGGGAATATCCTCCCTCTTCACCTTCATCTGGTGATAACCTGACCTCAAATCAATCTTGGAGAACACCCGAGCTCCGCTCAACTGATCAAAGAGATCATCGATCCGCGGTAGTGGGTATCTGTTCTTAATCGTCAGGTTGTTAAGTGCCCTGTCGATACACATCCGTATCGACCCATCCTTCTTGGGTACGAAAAGTACCGGTGCACCCCAAGGTGAAGAACTCGATCGGATGAAGCCCTTGTCCTGTAGCTCATCCACCTGCTTCTTCAGCTCCACCAATTTATTGTTGTTCACTCGATAGACATGCTGGGAAATCGGTTCTGCACCGGGAACCAAGTCTATCGAGAACTCTATATCTCTGTCCGGTGGAAGCCCTGGCAACTCCTCTGGAAATACGTCCATAAACTCTGCGATCAAGGGATACGGAGCCACCTGCTCCTCAACTGATGCTCCACAGAAGACTCCGCCGTCCTGCTCTGCCTGCCGCCGGGTGTACTCAAACTCTGGCTCTCCTGGCATCCCAAACAAAACTCTACCCCCTCGGCAATCAATACGGACGTGGTGTCTACTCAACCAGTCCATACCTAATATAATGTCGTAGTTCGGTAATGGCATGACGAGTAAACTCACTCCCAACTCTCGGCCTCCAAATATGACGTTCCGCCCTCTACAAACATAACTCACGAGGATGACCCCACCCCCGGTCGTGATCTTGCAGGTCCTAGGCAATGGTTCATAAACCAGACTGTGTCTAATAGCATACGATACCGACACAAAGCTGTGGGAAGCCCCAGAATCAAAGAGTGCAAATGCTGGAAGGGAGTCGAGAAGAACCGAACCTGCTATCAGCTCTCCAATGGCCTCTGTATCCTCAGCTGCCATAGCGAAAGCTCGTCCCTGCTATCCACCTCGTACCTGCTGCTAGTGCTGCTGGAACCTCTGCTGCTGGGTCTGCAGGGCTGGTCCCCTCTGCTGGCCTGCTGGGGCCTTGGCTCCACCTCCCTGAGCTCTACGTCCAAAAGCCCCAGGAGAATCCCTCAACTGGTGATCTCCCGCACCACAAAGTAGGTACTTGCCTAGCTTCTTCCTGCACTCATGGATCATATGCCCCGGCTTCTTGCAGAAGGCACAAACGACTACCTGCTGCTGACGGGGTACCTGCTGCCCTCTCTGCTGCTGGTGTTGTACCTACTAAAAAGGTGCTCGACCCTGCTGCTGATACTGCTGCTGGTGCTGCTGCTGATACTACTGAACTGGCCTCTGTGGCAGCTGATGCTGGAAGTGAGGCCTCTTGGCCTGCCCCTGACTGCTGCTACCACCCTGGAAGTCACGACCCCTCTTCTGCTTCAGCCCTAGGTCATTTTCCGCCGCCATAGCCCCAGAAAATATCTCAGCAAATGTAACGTTCCGGTCGCTCTTAGTCAGCGATCGAACCTCTCTAATCAGACCTCGGCGAAACTTTCTCGCCTTCGTCTTCTCTGTCAAGTCATCTATAAAATGGGCCAGTCTACAAAACTTTCCAGCATACTCAGCTACCGTCTGGTTCCCCTGAACCAGACCCTCGAACTGTGCCTCGATACCTCCCAAGGCCACATCAGGAAAGAACTGCTCCTTAAACAGCTCCTTGAACTGGGCTCAAGTCTGGCCCTCAACTCCCATCCTGGAATCTGTCTGATACCACGCACAGGCCAAGTCCTGCATCTGGCTGCCCGCCGTCTCGATCTGGAGTCGATCTGGTATCTCCGCCAGTCAGAAGATCTCCTTAATATGCTCTATCCAGTCGTTGACATAGTGGATGCCCTCTGTGCCGAAGAACTCCCGAGGGTGCATCTTCTGGAAGTCCTGTATGTCCTTCTCCCTCCGATGGGGCTGCTGCTGGGTCCCCCGAGCTGTAATTATCTCGACTATAGTACGAACCAGCTGGTGTGCCTCATCGATCCCCTGACAAAAATCTGTAGTTTGCCTCGTCTGCTGCTGCTGGTGGGACTCCAGAATCCTCTCCACGAAGGAGAAGAGATGTGCAGCATCTACCATCCCCGCAGACGGAGGCTACTGCGGTGGAAGGATCTCAGGAATCACAATGCTCGGCCTCCTAACTGGTGGAGGTGCTCCTCCAAAAGTGGCAGAAACATCGACTCCTGAGGGCTGCACTGGCCCTGTGGCACCGGAAGCTGGCTGCTGCTGAGGTCGAGAGGTGCTAGACCCATCTCCAGCGTCTTCCAGTCCAGGGCGATACGATCTCTTCTCAACCATCCTGGAGACATAGATCAAACAAGAAACAATTACTGAGAATGAGTCGAAATATCAAAGGAGGACATTTTAAAATTTCTAAGGAAGACAATAAGCAGCAAAATAGATATACGAAATCTGATAAGGAGTTTTTCTAGTGTGATTGAGTACCATCAAAAAAATATTTACTAATTCCTACTGCAGGCTGCAGCGATATTCTAGTTCGAATACCACTACACTTCAAATCTAGACCTGCATGGGCCACCACTAAAAACGTGTCACGACCCGCACCCTAGAGTAAGGGCACGAGACGTGGGTACGTCCAGCCTACACCGCAGTGTCGGCGGTAAAACGCTGTCCTAGGTCACAAAATCTAACAGTTTAAGGTAATAACAGTTATACTCCCCGAATGGGGGTGACATAACAGAATATATCTCAATCACATCTAAGGTAGAGTACGATAAGATAGAATGAATAAAAAGATGCAAGATCCAAATCCACAGGAAATACAGATAGAGAGAAAGCTAAGTGTCTATGATAAACTCCACTAACATCCAGAATAATACAGATCCAAATATATACAACTCAACTCCAATGCTATGAAATAAGATAAAAACATCTATGGAGCAACAGTCTCTACTGCTAAAGGATCCGACTGGAAGTCCGGATCGCAAGTGTCCTCTAAGGCTGTCCCATAGAAAGTATCTAAACAGGCCTCCTCCTCGTCCTCTGTAAAATTTTCAACAGGTCCAATCAGGACGGGACCGAGCACATATCTCTCAAAACAGTTCATAACATATTAGGAGTATAAATCATGCAATAGAGTAAAATACAGGAAATGCTGAAAGGAAAGTACAGGAAAACAGGAGATATTTTGTACTGAAAGTAAATACATGATAAGTAGAGACTGTAAGTGGCTAAGTAATTTAGAGTACAATATGGTTATGTAAACGGCTTAGGAGCACATGAATACAACTAAGAAGCACATGAATACCTACTGGAGATAATGATCACATAACCAATTCTACTCACTCCGCCCCAATCAATACACAAGGATCCATTCAAGTTACGTTATAGGCACATGAATACAGCTAAGATACGTGAACTCATGTAATGAGTAGTACATGAGGCACATGATAGTACATGAAAGCACATGAGAATATGTAAAAACATGAACTAGTACGAGTACAAGGAGTACCTGATGCACATGATAAAGTACATGAACATGAAATACGAGATGCACCCATAGAGGGATAACCTCTCAGGAAAGGATCCATATAGTACTAATCCGTGAAGATACGTGTCAGCATCAAGTAGAGTAATCTATAGCAAGAATATAGTCCAGACAGGTATAAAAAGATCAGAGAATGTACTCGCCTGCTATCTGAATGTCCAAGATGAAAGTACTGTCCGAGGAGTGGTGTCTGGCTCCTATTTAGAATAGTACAAGTTACAACAAGTCCAGAATGGTAATAAGATGCACTACAATGCATTCTACATGAATCTAGGTCAATCTAGACCAAAGTCAACTCTTGGTCAACTCTGGTCAACCCTAGAAGTCAAACTATGTCAACTAGGTCAAACCTAAGTCAAACAAGTCTATACTAGTCTAACTAGTCCATTCTAGGTCTAACAAGACTAAACAAGTCTAATCTAGACTCCATACTGGCAAACAGACACACTCATAGGCCATAGGCTATTAGGCTATATCATGCCTAAAACCAACCTATAAATCACATCTACACATAACACATGACAATATTATATAGTAACACACATTGATAAATTTACATAATCTAATATAGAAATACATATACCATATAGGCTACCTATATGTATACTACACATGCATGTATATCTAATATATAATAGTACACTCACATATATATATATAGGATACATATATTTATATCTCAATATATATATATATATATATATATATATATATATATATATATATATATATATATATATACATGTGTATAGAGAAAAGGAGAGACACATGATAGTGTCCAAGTGTGTGTGTGTGTGTGTCATGAGAGTGCAAGAGTGTGTGTGAATACAAGAGAGTGTGTGTGAGGCATGTGTGTGGGTGTGATATGGTATGTGGGTGTCTCATAGAGTGTGTGTTAGTGATACAAGGAAACAGTAGCAATACATTGTGTGTGTGAGACATCCTGAAATTAGTGTGACATTATAGGAAAATCAGTGAAAGAAAAACAGTGGCAGCAAATAGTGGGAAGCTTAGGGAAATCTGGGAATAATGTATACATTGTGGCATAGTAAGGTGAGAGTGTTTTCTCAGGTAAAATAGAAAGAATGTAATAACAGTAAAGTATTAGGAAACTCAGTTAACAGTGAGCTATTGAAACAAAATCAATGATATACATTTGACAGCCCATCTCAAAACCAAAACATCCCATTCTCAAACCACAAGCCTATCGAGTGTAATATTGCATTAACATAATCCAACAGTCATGTGAGGATCAAAAATCAGTGAAAACATTTGAAACAACATTCATTTCAGTTTTAAGAAGGACAGGAAACAAATTCCCATTTCCATCAAAACCAATTCAAATTGAATCCACATGTCCAATATCCTATTCCCAAACAATAAAACCAAAATCGAATGAACATTATATTAAAATAAACTAACATTCATGTAGAAGTAATTAACAGTGCAAATCAATACTTAAACTGGGAATAAATGGTTTTGGAATTAGAAGGAAAATAGTGTATCAGTCCTGTGTAGCCTGGTATCAGCCAAATGGCATATTCCAACAATTTCGAATCCAAAAACTCACATCAAACCTATTCTAATATGTAAATCTAACTTAACATAGATAATATATCATATTTAGGATCAATTAACAATTAAAATCACTTAATTAAAACATTCAAACTGAAATCGAAATGGGGAAACAAAATACACTGATACACGCACTGTGCACACTCTGTGCACGCGTGATATTGTGTCCGACACGACACGAGGGGTCGTGTCACTTGACACACGTGGTGTCAGTGGTCGCCCCTTCGTGTGTGTCAAGTATCATGTGTCGAAGTGGCGTGTCCAGCTCGAAATCAGCCCCGAGTAGCAGGGGAGGGAAACTGTGTGCGCGCTTGAGGTACAACTGCGTGTTCTCATGTCTGTGGCGACACGACACGAGACCAAAATGTGCTCAGTACACTGAAAACCCATAAGCAAGGTTAAAACCTAACTTCCTATTCAATTACATTCCTAAAATCAGATCGAAATGCCCTTTGGGGCATTTCGTCAAACACCTATAAACAAGGACTGATACGTGTCCAAATGGGACACGAATAGGACACAAAATCCTACAGAAATCTAGGGTTAGCTAGGGGACACCTAGCTCTAGGTTAGAATGCAATAATAACATCAATTATAATAGGTTTTGAAGGAGTTACCTATAGGTGTCAAATTCTCAATAAAACTCCAAAGAGGGGTGTTCCTCTTGATAGCCCAACTTCTCCAAATTGTCCAAACTCTGAAATATTCTTACATAAATAGCAAGAACAGAAGAATTAAAACCTAATGCAATTGGTTTGGGTGGAAAAGGAATTAAACAAGAATTTCTATGAATTAAAGAAGATGGAGACTAACCTCTTTCTAAAACTTTGCAAATATTTCTAAGGAGGCTGGCCCTAATTTCTAGGAGCATTAAATAGAGGGGGGAGACCTTAGTGGCCGGCAATGGGCTGGATTGGGCTTGGATTAGGGTTCTAATAGTGATCGATGGGCTTCCATGGGCCAAAATCACTAATCATGACTTGTGAAATCACAAGCCATTTCTATTCAAATCAAATCCTAATTTCCCCAAAATAATTCTAATAGGTTTGATTTCACTAACTTAGGTCAAGCTAGGGTTTCATAACCTAACCAAGTAGTCATGACCTAGGTTAGCCTCCAGGACAGTCTCCTAAGTCAACATGAGTCAAAGTCTAGAATAACACCAAATCAATAATACTAAAAATCACTTAAAAATTCTAATAATAATTCCCAAATAATTCCAAAATTTTAAAAAATGACCAAAATACCCTCAAGCTAGAAATGTGGTAGTGACAAATCTACCCTCCTTAAAATAATTTTATCCTCGAAATTAAAGGCGAAACAAAACTGCTGAGAAGGATAGAAAAGTATACCTCAAGGTCCAAAAAGATAGGGGTACCGCTCGCGCATCTCATCCTCCCGCTCCCAGGTAGACTCTCCTGGAGAATGATACCTCCATGCGACGCGTACCAAGGGTATCACCTGGTTTCTCAGTACCTTCTTCCGGCGATCCAGAATCTCCACAGGCTGCTCTGGATAACTGAGAGTAGGTCCAACCTCAATCTCCGAATGATCGAGCACATGACTAGGGTCAGCCACGTACCGTCTCAACTATGATACGTGGAATACGTTGTGAACTCCCACTAGTGCAGGTGGTAAGTCTAGCCTGTATGCCACATCACCGACTCTCCCGCTGATAACGAAAGGGCCGATGAAGCGCTGGCTAAGCTTCCCACCTCCACCAAAATGTATCGTACCACGTGTCGGAGATATCCGCAGAAAAACCATGTCTCCCACCTAATCACAAACAAGGTCTCAAGTTACTAAAAATCAAACACAATCAATCAAACAAAACAAAATACAACCTACTTCTAATCCTATCTCTAAATCTGTACCTCAAATTCTAACGGCCTCCGGTGGCTATCGGCCCAGTGCCGATGTCTGTCCTGCGCCACGCGAAGTCTGTCCCTAATGAGCTTCACCTTCTCGGCTGCGTCAACAACCATCTTTGGTCCCAGTAAAGCTCGCTCTCCAACATCATCCGAAGATAAGGGTATACGACACCTACGCCCGTACAGAGCCTCAAACGGTTACATCTCAATGCTGGCCTGATAACTGTTGTTGTAAGCAAACTCTGCCAAATGTAGATGATCCTTCCAGGAACCTCCAAAATCCAGGACGTACGTCCGTAGCATGTCCTCAAGCATCTGAATAGTCCTTTCTGTCCGTCCGTCCGTCTGGGGGTGGTATGCAGTACTAAACTTGAGCTGAGTGCCCAAACTAGTCTGCAGACTCCTCCAGAAATAGAAAGTAAAGCGACTATCCCGATCTGAGATAATGCTGACGGGAACTCCGTGAATCCTGACTATCTGCCTCATATACAACTCTGTAAGCCTTTCTGTAGGCGTATCCACCTTGAATGGCAAGAAGTGGGCCGATTTGGCCAACCTGTCAATGATGATCCAAATCGCATCTTTCCCGCCTGGTGTACGTGGTAACCCAGATACGAAATCTATGGTGATATGTTCCCACTTCCACTCTGGAATGGGCAACGGCTGTAATAATCCTCCGGGCCTCTGCCTCTCTTCCTTGACCTGCTGACAGACCAAGCATCTAGCTACGAAGTGAGCTACCTCCCGCTTCATCTCATACCACCAGACATGCTCTCGCAGATCCCTGTACATCTTGTTGGCACCAGGATGTATAGAGTAATGCGATCTGTGAGCCTCCTGCATGATCTGCTTCCTGAGCTCCTTGCTAGGCACACAGAACCTGGAACCGTGCCTCAAGGCACCATCCTCTGCAAGTGAAAACTCGCCATCCACCAACCTGCACGAACCTGCTCTCGGATACACCGTAGAGCCACATCCTCGAACTGCGTCGCCTTGATCCTCTCTATCAAGTCCGACTGTATCTGAAGGCCCCATAACTGCATCTGCACTCCGGGCACAATCACCTCAATCCCAAGGCTCTCCAAGTCTGCAAGCAAGTGCCAATCCATAGTCAAACACATGGCTGTCAGATACCTACTCAAGGAATCGGTAACCACGTTGGCCTTTTCCGTGTGATACTGAAGTAAGATGTCAAAGTCCTTCATCAACTCTAGTCATCTGCGCTGCCTCATGTTGAGCTCTTTCTGTGTAAACACATACTTCAAGCTCTTGTGATCTGTTAAAATCTCCACCCTCTCGTCATACAGATAGTGCTTCCACAACTTCAAGGCAAAAATCACCGCTGCCAGATCCAGGTCATGGGTAGGATAGTTCTTCTCATGGAGACGTAATTGTCTGGAAGCATAGGCAATCACCTTTCCATACTGCTGCAAGACACAACCTAGCCCCTTCCCTGAAGCATCACTATAAATAGTGAATCCACCTGATCCTGAAGGCAATGTCAGAATCGGAGCTGTCGTAAGCCGCTTCTTCAACTCATCAAAAGCTGTCTGACACTCCTCTGACCAAACAAACTCAGTATCCTTCCGGGTCAACCGAGTCAACGGCTCTGCAATCCGGAAGAAATCCTGCACAAATCTCCTATAATATCCTGCCAGCCCCAGGAAACTCCTGATCTCTGCCACTGAAGTCGGCACTGCCCAAGCCTCAACTGCTATGATCTTCTTCGGGTCCACTGAGATACCATCTCCAGTCACCACATGACCCAAGAAGTCAACTCTGTCTAGGAAGAACTCGTACTTCGAGAGCTTGCCATACAATCTCTCCCTCCTGAGTGTCTCCAACACCACTCTCAAGTGCTCCCCGTGCTCTTCCTCTGTCTTCGAATACACCAGAATATCATCAATGAATACCACCACGAACTTGTCCAAGTACTGGTGGAACACCTTGTTCATTAGGTTCATAAACACTGCTGGTGCATTAGTCAGCCCAAACGGCATAACCAAAAACTCAAACTGCCCGTACCGCGTCCTGAAAGCGGTCTTGGGAATATCCTCCCTGTTTGCCATGAAATATAAAAGAATATAACAATTATATCGGAGGACTGGACTTTTACTTATAAACTCGCTTGTACAAAGAAAGCCTAGGGACGAAAACATAGGTACATCAATCTAAGTACAATTATTTATTTTAGATTTTGGAGGGTGACGGTAGAGGCTCGGGAAAGCGACGACAGCTCTGCCTTACTCCTTGGACGATCGGATGCAGCCTTGGCTCCGGGGAAGAAATGCTCTCAGGATGCCCTCTGTGCGTGCTTTTTTCTCTCTGCTCTCTTTCTTCAAGTCTCTCCAGGTGCTCTGGTGCTCTTCGAAAAAAGTCCTCCTTTCTTCTTGCAAGGGAATGGCATCTTGCTATTTATAGGAGTGGGATGCGATCATTAGAGTTTACAATGATTGCCTCCTCGAGAAGTCGGCGGTTAAAGATCAATTAATCTGGGCCTATAATTCTGATTGTAGCAAATCTAGGCCATTAATGGGGATTGCATCAAATCTCTGTGGGCAATTAATAATGATTGCCATAAATCCTCATGATTTGTTATGCCAAGCTCGGATCTTCCACCATGTGTTCAATTTGCCTGATTGTAAATGATCTGATTTGATCCCAGTAATTATGAGGATGGCTCTAAATCTGTTTGTTGGGATTTGTTGATGAATCTTGATCGATTTGATGCCACGTGTCCCATTATTATTATGCTGCTAGCTGTAGGAACGCGAAAAAAACTAATCTTCTGCCACGTGTCTTAACCGTAAGCCACTTAGGAAATCCGAATCGTATGAGGATTGTTTTCTACTGAGTCGCATAAGACTGGCCACGTATGGAGATGATCTGAGCCGCATGAGTGTAGGTGACCGCATGATGGATGGCTTCTCAGTAAGCCGCATGAAGATAGTCTTCGTGAGCCGCATAGGGTAGACTCTGCCTGAGCCGCATGAGGTGGCCTCTCCCTGAGTCGCATGGGGTGGCCTCTCCCTGAGCCGTATGGGGTGGCCACATGTCAAGGCTGCATGAAGGATTTTGGAGTTTGATGGATCGTGTCAGAGATTTCTTTCGTTTTCCTAGGAGTCTACCATCATGACAAAGTCATTATTGCAGCTTTATGTCAGAGCCGTCAGAGCCGTCAGTTCTTTTTTATGTCAGAGCATTAAATAGGGCCTTTGCTTAATGGCCAATTGTAGAAGCGAACCGTAGAAGGCCACGTGGTGTTGCTTGAGCCGCATGTCCAAGCTGGTGACTTTTGAACCGTATGACTCTCTTGAGCCGCATGAAGCTCGTCTATTTTGAACCGTATGGGTTTTCCTGTTCTGAGCCGTATGAGCAATCATGTTCCTTTTCCATGCTTCTACAAGACCCTCTTCAAAGTTTTCAATTTGCAAAATTAAAATACTTTGAATAAGAAGCATGGCTATATGAACTCCGCTGGCCGTATAAGATGCTCTGGCCGTATGGATGTCTCAGCCGCATGGCCTCCTCAGCCGCATGGCCATCTGAGCCGTATGGCCTGTCTGACGGCATAGGCTCCTTGCCACGTCTTCATGCCACGTGTGCAAATATTTGCATTGATTGCCTTTGATTTGCTGTCAGATTTAAAGCCACTTTTTGGTGCAGGATCCCAAGAGTTTAGCCTTGAATAGTCGGATCGCCTTGATGAGGAATCGTCTCCTGGAATTATGTACCGTCGAGCCATAGTCAGCTTTTTTGCTTTTTTATGTTCATGTTCTTTTCTTTTCTTTTTCCATCTTGTAATAGAGACATAATCCCAAATAATGTAGTACCTTGGATTCTTAATAAATGAGCATGTTTCGACTCATCCTTCATTTCTTGTACTTGTTGTGTTTGTGACGTTTTTGTCCCACTGGAGGACTATTTGTGGACCTGTTATCCTGGGCATACCTTGGTTTTAGGTACGAATAACAAGTTTGAGAGGGATACCTAGAACAATTCCACGGTAAGGTGGTCATGGACGTTCCTGGTATCGGAAGAAAGAATGCCATGGATCAGCTGGGCTCCCGGGGCAAGATGAGAAATGCTGTGCATGTACTAGGAAACTTAGTACAACATTTGTAGTCATCAGAGGACATTTATGGGTCTATTATCCTTGGTGCACCCCGGTTCAGGATACGGATAATAAGACGAGAGAAGACCAACATACTTACTCAGAGGTAATGAGGATATGGCAAGTATGGGGGTTTTACCGCGGAGTCTTCCTACTCAGAGGTAATGAGGACATGGAAGGAGTGGACTCAACGGAGGATATTTGTGGTCAACAGAGGACATTTGTGGGCCTATTATCCTTGGCGCACCCCGGTTCAGGATACGGATAATAAGACTAGAGAAGACCAACATACTTACTCAGAGGTAACGAGGACATGGCAAGTATGGTGGTTTTATCGCGGAGTCTTCCTACTCAGAGGTAATGAGGACATGGCAGGAGTGGACTCAACAGAGGATATTTGTGGTCAACAGAGGACATTCGTGAACCTATTATCTTTGGCGTACCCTGGGATTTTTTTTGGTACAGATAATAAGTCGAGAGAGAACCAACATATTTACTCAGAGGTAATGAGGACATGGCAAATATGAGGATTTCTTCGATGGAGCCTTCCTACTCAGAGGTAATAAGGACATGGCATAAGTGGGCTCCATGAAGGGGTACATAGAACAACTCAGAGGTAATAAGGGCATGGAAGTTCTATGTAGAGGGGTGATTTATTTTTGGCGGAAGTGAAACGACTCAGAGGTAACATCGACATGGTCATTTTAGAAATTTTATGGATCTGTTACCCTTTTTGTGCACTGAGAGTGCGGGTAGTGGATCATGAGGGAGAAGCTCTTTCAGAAAAATAAGTTCAGAGGTATGGTCATACATGACTTACTATCTGAAAGAGTGACCGGAAAGTAAGTTCAGAGGCACCTGCAGGTACATAACTCGATGATCTGGGAGAGTTGGAGTCGGCATGTGAGTTCAGTGGTACGAAAGAGTACATGACTCGGCGATCTGGAATTTAGAGAATGTGAGTTCAGCGGTACCGGAGGGTACATAACTCAGCAATCTGGGATTTTGTGAATGTGAGTTCAGCGGTACCGGCAGGCACATAACTCAATAATCTGGGATATTTGGAGGAAAAATGTGAATACGAGTTCAGAGGTACCGACAGGTACATAACTCAATAATCTGGGATTTGGAGACTGTGAGTTCAGCGGTACCAGCGGGTACATAACTCATTAATCTGGAATTTGGAATATGAGTTCAACGGTACCAGCGGGTACATAACTCAATAATCTGGAATTGGAAGAATGTCCTTTAGACATAATATTTCTTCAGGAACTTGTCGTTGACGGGCAATATGAGCAAGTCTCCGTTTTGTTTTGCGAGGCGGTAAGCACCGTTGGAGAATACGGCCTCAATGATAAATGGACCTTCCCATTTTGGCTGGAATTTGCCGACGGTTTTGTGAGTCATGACCATCGGCCTCCGAACTGCCAGAACGAGATCGCCCACTTGGAATGTTCTGATTTTAACCTTTTTGTTGAAGGCTCCGGAGATGCGTGCTTGGTAAAGCTCGATTCGTTGCTGAGCCAAGTGGCGCTTTTCATCTAAGGCCTCCAACTCTTGTAGCCGGCGACGGTAATTATCGTCCGTCGTCAATTGGTAAGTAAGAGTGACGCAGAGCGAGGGTATTTGAGTCTCCAATGGGAGAACTGCCTCACTCCCGTACACCAGGGAGAATGGTGTGTTCCCTGTGGCTGTTCGGACTGTAGTACGGTACGCCCATAAGCATTCACCAAGCTTCTCGTTCCGGTCGCGTTTGTTGGATGATATGAACGTTTTGAGGAGTTTGATGATTGTTTTGTTGAATGTTTCTGCCAACCCATTCGCTGCTGGGTTGTATGGCATTGAAGCAATATTCTGGATGCGGTGCTTGTCGCAGAACTGATAGAAGACGTGGCTTGCGAACTGCGGACCATTATCGTGGATGATCCTTCGGGGCAGTCCAAAGCGATAGATGACGTGATACTTGAGGAAGCTGATCATGTTTGAAGTCTTTACTTCTGCAAGTGGAACAGCTTTCGCCCATTTAGAGAAGTAATCTGTGATGGCAAGGATAAAACGATGTCCTCGGAAAGAAGGTGGAGGGATCGGACCGATGATATCCATTCCCCATGCTTCGAATGGCTAGGACGCCACTGTCGGATGTAGAAATTCAGATGGCTGGTGGATGAAGTCCGCATGGACTTGGCAGGCTTTGCACTTTCTTGCGTAGTCTATCGCATCTGTTACCATCGTGGGCCAGTAGTAGCCCATTCGGCGAAGACGGTCTTGTAATTTTGGGCCAGGCTGATGGGCCCCGCAGACACCGTCATGAGCTTCGCGTACAGCTTCTTTGGCTTCTGCGTTTGACAGACATCAAAGCAATAATCTGTCGTAGGATCGACGATACAGCATTTTCGTCTCTGTATCGTAGAAGAATATGAGAGAACGCCTTCTGATAGAGGTAGCTTCTTTTGGGTTCTCGAGCAGGATGTCGTAGACTACAAAGTCAATGAATGGTTGTCTCCAGTCTTGTGCTTTGTCGATCGTCTGAGCGGAATAACTCGCCATGAATTGAACATTGTTCTTGGGACATACCAGTTCATGGCCTATCACATCCACCGATTGGTGAGCATAGTTCAGGACCGCTAGGAAGCGGCAAGGCCAGCTAAGGTATCGGCTTCAATATTTTGGAGTTTGGGGACGTGTTCGATGAAGAACCCTTCAAATGATGAGATGATGTTGATCGCTATTTGGTGATAGGGGATCATGTCTTCATGGCGAACCTCGTATGAACCCCGGATCTGATTGACGATTAACTGTGAATCGCCGTATGCTTCAAGATATTCTACCCCCAGCTCTCTTGCAAGTTGGAGACCATTGACTAAAGCGTTGTACTCGGCCACATTGTTAGAGCAGGGTTCTGTGAGGGAGTAAGCGCGATTGATCATCAATCCGGAAGGAGAAACCAGTACCACCCCGACTCCGACGACGATGTTGCCCTTAGGTCCGGTCCTTGAGGCACCGTCGAAGAACATCCGCCATATATCATCGTGAGAGGTTGTATGCGAGTCGGTGATCTCATTTGGGATGTCTTCGTATATTCTGGCCGACTTCGGGCCCGGGAGGGCTGCTAAAAAGTCCGCCAGAGCTTGGCCTTTAACAGCCTTTTGCGGGACGAAGATCATATGGTAGGGGGGCAGTAATATTGCCCATGTAGCGAGGCGAGAGCTGAGTGCCCCTGGTTTAGTCATGAGGACCCTAAGGGGGTTGACTCGTGATATCACATGTATGGTTTGTCTCGTGACATAGTGTCGCGTCTTTTGAATGGCGAACACCAGGGCGAGGCATTCCTTCTCCACGACGGTATTTCGGTGTTCTGGCCCAATCATCACTCGGCTTAGGTAATATATAGCTTGCTCATGGCCTACATCGTTGTTTTGTGCTAGCAGAGTGCCGAGGGAATGCTCCATTGCTCGTACATAGAGCAGGAATAGTTTTCCAGCAACCGGGGCCACCAGGACTGGAGGGTTCGACAAATATTCTTTGATGCTGTCGAAGGCACGCTGGCATTATTCATCCCATACGAATGAGATGCCATTCTTCATGAGATGGGTGAATGGCTGACATCGCCCGGAGAGGTTGGAAATAAACCTCCTGATGTAAGCTAACCTCCCTTGGAGGCTTCGGAGTTCTCGGAGATTTCTCGGGGGACCCATCTCCATGATTGCCTTCGTCTTCTCAGGGTCTACGTGGATACCCTAGGAGGTGATGATGAAACCCAAGAACTTCCCGCTGGATACGCCCAAGAAGGATTTCGTAGGATTTATTTTCAAATTGTGCGCTCGCATTTGGTCGAACACTGTCCTTAGATCGTGCAGATAATCTTCCTTAGAGCGACTTTTGACGGCGATGTCGTCAACATAGCACTCCACGGTCTTGCGCAAGTGATCCCTGAAGATGATGCTCATAGCTCTCTGATAGGTGGCGCCAGCGTTCTTTAAACCAAAAGGCATGACTGTGTAGCAGAACGTGCCTATTGGTGTTCGGAACGATGTATGCTTTTCGTCGTCGGGAGACATCTTAATTTGGTTGTACCCCGAGAAGCCATCCATGAACGACATACGTTCGAAACCGCAGGTGTTGTCAATCATGATGTCTGTGATAGGGAGGGGGAACTCATCATTGGGGCACGCCTTGTTCAGATTGCGGAAGTCGATGCAGATTCGAATTTTTCCATTCTTCTTGAGGACCGGTACTATGTTGGCGACCCAGTCTGGATATTGTTCCTCACGAATGAAGCCGCTGGCTATCATTTTGTCGACTTCGGCTTTGATTGTATCCATGAATCCTGGACGGAAGCGTCTTTGTTGTTGTTTGACTGGCTTAGCATCTGGCCGAATGTTGAGTTTGTGAAAAGCAATATCGGGATTTAACCCTGGCATGTCTTCATAGTTCCAGGCGAACATATCCATATATTCTTTGACGAGTTCCAGTAGCGATTCTCGCTCTTCGTCTGTCAGGCTTTTACTAACGAAGATTGGTTTTAGAGAAGAGTCGCTGCCTAGATCCACTTGTATGACCTCATCTTCAGTAGGGGGCTCTCTTTGTTCAAACTGCTTCTCCCATTGCGCATCCAGCTGTTGGGCCCACGGCTCTAATTCGGGGAGTTCAGAAAAGTCTTCACCTTCTTCATAAGCATCAGCGAATGCCATATTGACAGATAAGACCTGCCTGAATACATCCCCGATGCTGATATTCGAATCAGAAGTTGGTGATCCGGTTGAGTGTGAATGCCAGTCGTATTCTTTATCTGAGCTTTCAGGGGTTGTTGTAGGCGTAACATACCCCAATCCACATCTGGTCTTGTTGTAGTAGTCCTGTGGTTTGCCAACTGGGACCGACAACTTTAAAGGTAATTGTCGACCAGTGCCGTACTTCAAACCTGGCGTAGTCTCCAGATCATACCCTTGTTTTTGTATGAGGTATTTAGATTGGGGGCTATATAGATAGAGAGGCAGTCTCCCGACGTCTGATTCGAGGTCGACTTCTTCTACAGTGAAGGACTGTGGATCATTCTTCCGACCGAAGATGATTGGATGGTCTCCTCCCTCGATTATACAGTAAGCGCCTTCCGCGGGAGTGAGCTGATTTGCGGTGTAAACATTTATCACCTGTGTGTGTAGGTGAGCACCTACACCGTATTCCATAGCATACATTGTACAAAGCTTGTTAAGCTCGATGTAGTTCAAAGATAGCCCTTTATTGATGAAGTAAGGTATCTTTTCTAGCGGAATTACATCATCTGCGGATGGAATATCAGTGTGAGCGGCCACATACTTGGCCAGTTCTGGTTCTTCTTCGGCCACCCCTGTATAAATGAAGACTGAGAGGATGACTTGGGCAACTTGATCATCAGAAGTTCTGCTGGTGGAGCAGAACGTGGAGTTGTTGGCAGACTAGCGACCCCCAGTTTGGTACTCGACGTTGGGCGGGGATTGGTTGGCTCGCTGGAAGCCCCAGACTTTGCATCGGGCTGACGATTCTTTTCGGGAAGACGTATCGTCATTGGCTTGTCGGTGGGATTGAGCTTCTCCGTTTGTGGCTGACCGACTCTAGGCAGTCTGATTGTCAGTGGCTCCGTTGTGGGTCTTGGCGCTTGGCCGAACCTTGGCAGCCGGATTATTATTTGCTCTTCTTGTGCCGAGTGGCTGATTGCATCCTTACGCAGAGCGGCCGTAAGGGGTGCGGACTTGCCAGGTTTACAAGCTTGGAGGTGGATCGTCAGAGGTTCTTCTAATCCTGTGGCCGTCTCAATGCGAGCTTGTACATCTCCTTCACCAAGGTGCCTCTTCGAATTTTCGTATAGGCAGGAGTCTGAGTAGCAGGATTCGACCCCTTTGAAGGGATCGATGTCGACAAATTCTGTCCTCACGAAGCCATGTTTGTCGACATACTTGAAGCACTGGTGCAGCATGGAAGGCACGATCATGTAATCGTGTATCCAAGGGCGCCCCAAGAGGATATTGTAGGAAGTGTCCGCATCTATGACGTAACAAGTTACTTCTGACCGAAGATCGCCAATTTGGCACTTCAAGCGAATCTTCCCAATCGGGTAGCTCCTGCCCGAATTGAAACCGCTGATGGCGGTGCTTGTTGGCGTCAGGCGATGCATAGGAATACGGAGATGATGTAACAGACCCTTCGGGATGATGCTTATGGAAGAACCAGGATCAATGTGCATCCGATCCACCTTTACGTCGTCGATGTATCCAGTGTAATATAACGGACGATCGTGTAGGTTGGTTTTGATGAGCATATCCTGCGGAGTGAAGACAATATTGGGCATCGCTCCCGTGCAAGCACTATCTTGGAGATCTGCAGGCGGGCTCTCTCCCGTGAGGTTGACCTGAGCTAGATATGCATCGGCGTTCTGGAGTGCGTCGCTCAAAGCCGCACGAACATCCTTGGAGAGTCTCAGGAGCTCGTATAATGACAATTTGGCCGGTGTGTTGGCCAATTGCGCCAAGATGTCAAAGTTGTAGGGCCTTTCCAGCCCATGAGGTGCCTCTTTTCGGAGAGATTTGTCAAAGTGAGTCTCCTTCGGCCTAGGCTTGTCGGTCGTTGGAGGTTGGGAAGGTCCCAGAGTGTCAGCAATGGCCGACTGATGCTCTTCAGTCAAGTTATCTGGCGTAGGTTGGGATTGAGCACCAGACCGAGTGACGACAGCTATAGCTTCTTCGACATCAGTCGAGATTGTGCGGCAGGATCTGACCTTTCTACTCCCCTTTTTGCTAATAGAGGGTGGTGTGGACTGAGTCACTTCTGGTACCAAATCTGGATGGACCCACATGACCTTCCTCCGTGACGTGGTGAGGGGTACCAGGCCAGTAGCCTGATCTCGAGGAGGTAGAAGATTAGTAATCTCCATTGTCGCCCGAGGGATGGGTACCACGCCGTCTTGAGTCTCTGTTGGAGGGAAGCTGCCGAATTGTACCGACACCATATTGGCTGCCACGGTCACCTTCTCGAAATCGATGGCCAGAGCCTTCGAATCGATGAGATGTTGGATGTATCACTTCAGTTGGTAGCAGTCGTGTGTAGCATGGTGGACGTAGCGGTGGTAATGGCAGTACTTTGGGTTCTCCATTTCTGTCGGCCGGGGTTCCCATCTTGGTGGAGGGAGCTGAATTCTATCTCCTTGTATGAGCATGTCCAAGATGGGCTTGACATGGCCGTCTTCGAAGGAGTAGGTCATTTGCGGCCATTGCTTGTCTGCCGGTTTTGACTCAGGTTTCTGGGCTGTGTCGGCCACCATAGCCTGTTTGCCCTTGTTCTTCCGATTGTTGGAGGAGCTACCCCCATTGTTGTTGTTGGTATTAGGGCGCTTGCCCTTGTCCTCTCCCGCCGAGATGTGCAATCCCTGTTGGCGAGCCTTCTTCAACCTGTCTTCGGTGCTAGTGGCACTGATGATAAACGTCTTCCAGTCCTTAAATTGACTTTCACCCATCCAGAGGCTGATTGTTAGAAGCAGTCTCTTTTGGCAAATTTCAATTAAGAAGGAATCCGGATTACCGGACGGTAACTTCATGGCGGTTTGGCAGAACCGCTCAATATAGTTCCTTGTCAGCTATTTCTCCTCCTGAACGATGTCCATGAGGGTGGACATTGTGATGTCCTGTCCTACTTCGTAGAATCTCTCCAAGAACATGCGCTTGAAGCTGGCGAAGGAGTGGAGGCAGTTATCTGGCAGGTTACGGTACTAGTCGAAGGCGACCCCTTCCAATGCCCCGATGAATAATCGTATAAGGATGGCGTCGTCATGGGACAGATGGTCGGTGGTGACCTTGAAGTAAGTGATGTACCGACTTGCGGAGGTCTTCCCATCATATGGATTGATGTAGAAGGGTTTATACTTTGGTGGGAAGGGAACATCTCTCCACGTAGCAGGATACGGTTGTCGTATCCTGAGGTCTTGACAGTTTTCTCGGGCGTGGAACATGGCTCGGAGCTCCTGGACCTCTCTTTTTGCCTCCCTGGCCTCGTCTGCAGCGGTAGGAGCCGACATTTCAGGAGGATTATTGCCCGAGTTTGGTGCCGCTGAGTTCGAGTCAGTATTGACCGCGGGACCCAAGTTTGTTTGGCTAGGCGTCCCTCCTTGCAGAGTAGGAAGGGCTGCTTTGATCTCGTCTATAGATTTGACCAAAGTGCGCAGTATGGCCTCCAGAGTATCGATGCGTTGGCGATCACTGGGACCATCATGTTCGTCGTTTGTCATGAATACCGTCCTGACATGAGTAGAAGTGGAAGGGACGGTAGATGACGTACACTCCGAATCATACCCCTGTACCGAGAAGTCATCGGGGTATGTGGGAATGTTCTCCTCTGATTCGGACTCAGAAGGAACAATACCCCCAGCTTCCGAGTTCTCCTCGTCTTGGGAATTGTGGACGTCCTCGGGGACGTCGGGATTTGCTGCATCTAATGGGAGAGTTATTTCCTCCGGCTCGTCTTCTTGGAACATTGGATTGTCGTGAATGTTCGGAGGAGTGCTACCCCCTGTTCCAGCAACCCCCAGTTGTTTGCCATGAAATATAAATGAGCAGAACAATTATCGGAGGACTGGACTTTTACTTCACGTTACAAACTCGCTTGTACAAAGAAAGCCTAGAAACGAAAACCTAGGTACAGCAGTCTAAGTACAATTGTTTATTTTAGATTCTGGGAGGTGACGATTGAGGCTCAGAAAAGCGACGGCCGCTCTGCCTTACTCCTTGGACGATCGGTATGCAGCCTTGGCTCCAGAAGATTGCTCGGCGTTGAAGAATTACTCTCTTTGCTTTCTCTGCTTTTTCTCTCCAAGTATTCTGGTGCTCTCTGATCTTGAAAAAGGGTCCTTTTAGCAAGAGAATGGCACCTTGCTATTTATAAGAAGGGAATGCTATCATTAGGGTTTACAATGATTGTCCCTTAAAGTGGCGGCGGCCTGTTGATTGATCAATCTGGGCCATTAATTTTGAGTGTAATAAATCTGGGCCATTAATGTAGATTGTGCCAAATCCTCTCAGTAATTAATGCTGATTAGAATAAATCTTCCTTATGATGATCTGCTGATGTCTGCGAATCTGAATGAATAAGTTTAATCCATTCTCCTACCACGTGTCCCAGATTATTGGAATTTGATCCAATCTTTGATTGCAGTAAATCTGAGAAATTGATTGGCTTTATGACACGTGTCCTGGGAGCTACTGAAGGATCTGAGCCGCATGAGGATTGAGCCGCATAAGTCCGGCCACGTGTCAAGGCTGTTGGGGAGTGGCCCCCGAACCTTCGAATCACATGATAATCTGGACCGCATGGACGTAGGTGGCCGCATAACGGGTAACCCCTTCGTGAGCCGCATGAAGATGATCTTCATGAGCCGTATGGGGGGAGCATCTACTTGAGCCGCATAGGGCTGTTTCGATCTGGGCCGTATAGGGCAACTTCGGCCTGAGCCGCATGGGGGGTCTCCGCTTGAGCCGTATATGATTGTCCACGTGCCTAGGCTGCATGGCATTTTCTGGATCTCAGGGGATTATGTTATAGATCTTCTTCGTTTTCCTAGAAGTCTGTCATTATGACATAGTCATAATTACATCTTTGTGTCAGGGCTGTTGTCTTGTCAGAGCTATCAGCCGTTAAGGCAATTAATGCAGTAAAGGAAGAGTTGTTTGTATGCTACGTGGCACCTCTCTGAGACGCATGGAGATCACAGAGCCGCATAGACGCATTGAACCGCATGGGTCCTCTGAGCCGCATGGGCTTTCTGAGCCGCATGGGGTTTCCTGGCTGCATGGCTCTTTCTTTATTATTTTCCATGCTTCTACAAGACCCCCTTCAAAGTTTTCAATTTGCAAAATTGAAATACTTTAAATAAGAAGCATGGCTGTGTGCAAGTTCTTCTAGCCGCATATGAGGTCCTAGCCGCATAGATGTCTTGGCCGCATGGAAGTTCGACCGCATGACCATCTGAGTCGCATAGTTGTTTCAGCCGTATGGCCGTCTGAACCGCATAGGCTCTTTGCCACGTCATTATGCCATGCGTGCAAATCTTTTTGGGGCAGGGTCCCAAGAGCTTAGTCTTTAATTGGCTAGTTTGGCTCGATCGCCGAAGAGTCGATCACGTTGTACGAGGCGTCGATCCGTGGTCCTCCTTGTCTATAAATAGAAGGGTATTTGGACGGTCTTCTCTCTTAAACTCTTCTTGACTTAGATTCCTGTCTTGTTTTCTTTCTCTGATCATCAGACAACGATGGCACCCAGGTCTTCTAAGGCTGTGAAGAAGGCTGTGGCGAAGAGTAAGAAATCGGCTTCGTCCTCGACTGTCGCACCCCCCGTTCGTCTTGACGTTCACATTGCCATCGAAGGTAAGGATTATGTAGATGATTGAGTACTTTGAAACCCTAACAAAGCCTGCTTTGCTGCATGCTTCGTGTACAAGCCTTTGACGCGAACTTCTCAAACATACATGGTCCGCACACACGTCCTATGACTGAGCCGCATAGGGGTATACCCCATGTCCGAGCCGCATGAGAGTTTTATTAAACGAGCCACATGAACCTTTCTGAATGTCTTCTGACTGTTTTCATTTTCTTCATCTTTGGTTCTTGCAGTATCTCCACCGAATGCTGAGATTACAGTGTCAGAGGAGCCGCAGCCTCCTGTCATCAACCAGGGGTCTTCCTCTGTTAAGGAGGAGGTGATAAAAGAAGAACCGGTGCCTGAGGGGGATGGCAGCCCTCCAAGTATCGAAACTACTGAAGGTGGTAGCGCTGGGAATTCTGATTCTTCCATTCTAGACGAGGATCTTCCTCAATTGCATCCTTCATATGTGAGGTGGTTGAGGGAATGCTATACGCGCTTCTGCAACTAGGATTTAGGGGCTTCTCGTAGATGTCTATCTTTTGTATGTTGTCTTTATTTTGTTTCGCTTTTCTTCTTGTCTGCATGAAGAACCTCTTTGACTTTCTTGTAGTCGTGTGGATGTAACCGATTTCTGAATGAATGGAATATATTTGCTTCACTCTTTTGCTTTGTAATAGTTATCTTATTGAGACATTTTGCGTGGACCCATTGCCCCTAACGTACCCTGGTTTTGGATACGGACAACAAGTTAAAAAGGAGCCATCATACTTACTCAGAGGTACTGAGGACATGGTGAGCATGAGGGTTTCTTTGACAGGGGTACATAGAACAACTCAGAGGTAATGAGGACATGGAAGTTCTATGTAGAGGGGTGATTTGTTTTTGGCGGAAGTGAAACGACTCAGAGGTAATGAGGACATGGCCGTTTTGGAAATTTGTGGATCGATTACCCTTTTTGTGCACTGAGAGTGCGGGTAGTGGATCATGAGGGAGGATCTCTTCCAGGAAAAAAGTTAAGAGGTACGATCATACATGACTTACTATCTGAAAGAGTGACCAAATTATGAGTTCAGAGGCACCAGCTGGTACATGACTCGATAATTTTGGAATTTGGAGGTGTGAGTTCAGCGGTACCAGTGGACACATGACTCGATAATCTGGAATGTTTGTGGATGTGAGTCCAGCGGCTACGTGACTCGATAATCTGGAATGTTTGTGGATGTGAGTTCAGTGGCACCAGCGGGTACATGACTCGATAATCTGGAATGTGTCGTTTAGACATAATATTGCTTTAGGAACTTGCCGTTGACGGGCAACATGAGCAAGTCTCCATTTTGCTTGGCGAGGCAGTAAGCACCGTTGGAGAATACAGCCTCGATGATAAATGGACCTTCCCATTTTGGCTGGAACTTGCCGGCGGTCTTGTGAGTCATGACCATTGGCCTCCGGACTGCCAGAACGAGATCGTCCACTTGGAATGTTCTGATTTTAACCTTCTTGTTGAAGGCTCCAGATATGCGTGCTTGGTATAGCTCGATCCGTTGCTGAGCCAGGAGGCGCTTTTTATCTAAGGCCTCTAACTCTTGTAGTCGGCGACGGTAGTTATCATCCGTCGTCAATTGATAAGTGAGCACGACACGGAGCGAGGGTATTTGAGTCTCCAATGGTAGAACTGCCTCACTTCCGTACACCAGGGAGAATGGTGTGTTCCCTGTGTCTGTTCGGACCGTGGTATGGTACGCCCATAAGCATTCACCAAGCCTCTCGTTCCAGTCGTATTTGTTGGACAATACGAACTTCTTGAGTAACTTGATGATGGTTTTATTGAATGCCTCTGCCAACCCGTTTGCTGCCGGGTTGTACGGTGTCGAAGCAATATTCTGGATGCGGTGCTTGTCGCAGAATCGATAGAAGGCGTGGCTTGCAAACTGTGGACCATTATCATGGATGATCCTTCGGGGCAGTCCAAAGCGATAGATGACGTGATGCTTGAGGAAGCTGATCACATTTGAAGTTTTTACTTCTACGAGTGGGACAACTTCCATCCATTTGGAGAAGTAATCTGTGATTGCGAGTATGAAGCGATATCCTCGGGAGGAAGGTGGAGTGATTGGGCCAATGATATCCATCCCCCATGCTTCGAATGGCCAGGATGCCACTATCGGATGTAGAAATTCGGATGGTTGGTTGATGAAGTCCGCGTGGACTTGACAGGCTTTGCATTGTCTAGCATAGTCTATCGCATCTGCTACCATCGTGGGCCAGTAGTAGCCCATTCGGCGAAGACGGTCTTGCAATTTAGGGCCAGGCTGATGGGCCCCGCAGATACTATCATGAGCTTCTCGTACGGCTTCTTTGGCTTCTGCGTTTGACAGACACCTAAGCAATAATCCATCATAGGATCGCCGATACAGCATTTTTGTCTCTGTATCATAGAAGAATCTGAGAGAATGTCGTCTGATGGAGGTGGCTTCCTTTGGGTTCTCAGGCAGGATGTCGTAGACGACGAAGTCAATGAATGGTTGTCTCCAGTCTGGGACATCGTCGATCGTCTGAGCGGAATAACTCGCCACGAATTGAATGTTGTTCTTGGGGCAGACCAGTTCGTGGTATATCACATCTACCGATTGATGAGCATGATTTGGCACTGCTAGGGAACGGCCAGACCTGCCAAGGCATCGACTTCGATATTTCGGAGTCTGGGAACGTGCTCAATGAAGAACCCCTCAAATGATGAGATGATGTTGATCGCTATTTGAGGGGATCATGTCTTCATGGCGGACTTCGTATGAACCCCGGATCTGGTTGACGATTAACTGAGAATCTCCGTATGCTTCAAGATATTCTACCCCCAGCTCCCTTGCAAGTTGGAGGCCAATGACCAATACGTTGTATTCAGCCACATTGTTAGAGCAGGGTTCTATGAGAGAATAAGCGCGGTTAATCACCAATCCGGAAGGGGACACCAGCACTACCCCGACTCCGATGACGATGTTGCCCTTGGGTCCGGTTCTCGAAGCACCGTCGAAGAACATTCGACATATATTATTGTGAGAGGTTGTATGCGATTCGGCAACCTCATCCGGGATCTCTTCATATATTCTGGATGACTCTGAGCCCGGGTGGGCTGCCAAAAAGTCTGCCAGGGCTTGACCTTTGACAGCCTTTTGCGGGACGAAGATCATATGATAAGGGGACAGCAATATTGTCCATGTAGCGAGGCGAGAGCTGAGTGCCCCTGGTTTAGTCATGAGGACCCTGAGAGATCACATGTATTGTTTGTCCAGTGACATAGTGCCGCGTCTTCTGAATGGCGAACACCAGGGCAATGGACTCCTTCTCCACAGCGGTGTATCGGTGCTCTGGCCCAATCATCATTCGACTAAGGTAATATATGGCTTGCTCATGGCCTGCATCGTTGTTTTGTGCCAGCAGGGCTCCGAGCGAATGCTCCATTGCTCGTACGTAGAGCAGAAATAGTTTTCCAGCAACCGGGGCCACCAGGACTGGAGGTTCGATAAATATTCTTTGATGCTGTCGAAGGCCCGCTGACATTCTTCGTCCCATACGAACGAGACACCTTTCTTCATGAGGTGGGTGAATGGTCGACATCGCCCGGAGAGGTTAGAAATGAACCTCCTGATGTAAGCTAGCCTCCCTTGAAGGCCTCTGAGTTCGCGGAGATTTCTCGGAGGACCCATCTCCATGATTGCCTTTGTCTTCTCAGGGTCTACATGGATACTATGGGCGGTGATGATGAAACCCAGGAACTTCCCGCTGGATATGCCCAGAAAGGACTTCGTAGGGTTCATTTTCAAATTGTGCGCTCGTATCAGGTCGAATACCGTCCTCAGATCCTGCAGATGGTCTCCTTTACAGCGACTCTTGACGGTGATGTCATCAACATAGCACTCTACCGTCTTGCGTAAGTGGTCTCTGAAGATGATGCTCATGGCTCTTTGATATGTGGCACCGAAATTCTTCAAACCGAAAGGCATAACTGTGTAGCAGTATCTGCCAATCGGTGTTCGAAATGACGTATGCTTTTCGTCGTCAGGAGACATCTTGATTTGGTTGTACCCCGAAAAACCATCCATGAATGACATACGTTCGAAGTCGCGGGTATTGTCAATCATGATGTCCGTGATAGGGAGGGGGAATTCATCTTTGGGGCATACCTCGTTCAGATTACGGAAGTCGATGCAAATTTGAATCTTCCCATTCTTTTTGATGACTGGTACTATGTTGGCGACCCAATCTGGATGTTATTCCTCATGAATGAAGCCGCTGGCTATCAGCTTGTTGGCTTCGGCTTCGATCGCATCCATGATGCCTCGGCGGAAGCGTCGCTGTTGTTGCTTGACTGACTTTGCGTCCGGCCGAATGTTGAGTTTATGAAGAGCAATATCGGGATTTAACCTCGGCATGTCTTCATAGCTCTAAGCGAACACATCAATATATTCTTTGACAAGTTCCAGCAGCGACTCGCTCTTCGTCTGTTAGGCTTTTACTGACGAAGATCTGTTTTGGAGAAGATTCGCTGCCGAGATCCACTTGTATGACTTCATCTTCAGTATGAGGTTATCTCTGTTCGAACCGCTTTTCCCATTGTGCATCCAGCTATTGGGCCCACGACTCTAGCTCGAGGATTTCAGGGATGTCTTCATCTTTTTCATAAGCATCGGCGAATGCCATATTGACTGACAAGACTTGTCTGAATAGGTCTCCGATGCTGGTATCCGAGTCAGAAGTTGGTGACCCGATTGAATGTAAATGCCAGTCACATTCTTCATCTGAACTCTTAGGGGTCGTCGTGGGTGTTACATACCCTAATCCACATCGAGTCTTGCTATAGTAGTCCCATGGTTTGCCTGCCGGGAACGGTGTCTTCAAAGGTAATCGTCGTCCAGTACCGTAGTTCAAGCCTAGCGTCATCTCCAGATCATACCCCTATTTTTGCATGAGATATTTGGATTGGGGGCTATAAAGATACAGAGGTAGTCTCTCGGCATCTGGCCCAAGGTCGACTTCTTCTATGGTGAAGGGATGCGGATCGTCTTTCCGACCGAAGATGATTGGATGGTCCCTTCCCTCGATTATGCGGTAAGCGTCTTCCACTGGAGTAAGCTGGATCGCGGTGTACACATTTGTCACCTGTGTGTGTAGGTGAGTGCCTATACCGTGTTCCATAGCATACATTATACAAAGCTTATTAAGCTCGAGGTAGTTCAAAGATAGCCCTTTATTGATGAAGTAAGGTATCTTTTCTAGGGGGATTACATCATCTGCGGAGGGAACATCAGTGTAGGCAGCCACATACTTGGCTAACTCCGGTTCCTCTTCGACTATCTCCTATATAAACGAAGACTGAGAGGACGACCTGAGCAGCTTGATCGTCAGAGGTCCAGCTGGTGGAGCAGAGCGTGGAGTTGTTGGCCGACTAGCGACCCCTAGTCTGGTGCTCGATGCTGGACGGGGAGTGGTTGGTTCGCTAGAAGTTCCAGGCCTTGCATCGGGGTGACGACCCTTCTTAGGAAGGCGTATCGTCATTGGCTTGTCGGAGGGATTGAGCTTCTCCGTTTGCGGTTGGCCGACTCTCGACAGCCTGATTGTCAATGGCTCCGTTGAGGGTCTTGGCATTTGGTCGGACCTTGGCAGCCAGATTATCATTTGCTCTTCTTGTGCCGAGAGGCTGATTGCGTCCTCATGCAGAGTGGCAGTAAGGGGTGCAGACTTGCCAGGTTTATGAGCTTGGAGATGGATCGTCAGAGGTTCTTCTGATCCTGTGGCTGTCTCGGTACGAGCTTGTACATCTCCTTCACCAAGATGCTTCTTCGATTTTTCGTATAGACAGGAGTTTGAGTAGTAGGATTCGACCCCCTTGAAGGGATCGATATCAGCAAATTTCGTCCTCACAAAGTCGTGTTTGTCGACATATTTGAAGCATTAGTGTAGCGTGGAGGGCACGATCATATAATCGTGTATCCATGGGCGCCCCAAGAGGATGTTGTAAGAAGTGTCTGCATCTATGACGTAGCAGGTGACTTCTGATTGGAGATCGCCAATTTGATACTTCAGACGGATCTTCCCAATTGGGTAGCTCCTGCCCGAATTGAAACAGCTGATGGTGGTGCTTGTAGGTGTCAGGCGATGCATTAGGATACGAAGATGATGTAGCAGACCCTTCGGGATAATGCTTATGGAAGAGCCAGGATCAATGTGCATTCGATCCACCTTTACGTCGCCGATGTATCCAGTGTAGTATAGAGGGCGATCATGCAGGTTGGTTTTGATGAGCATGTTCTGCGAAGTGAAGACAATGTTGGGCATCGCTTCCGTGCAGGCGCTGTCTTGGAGATCTGCAGGCAGGTTTTCTCCCGTGAGGTTGACCTGAGCCAGGTATGTGTCGGCATTTTGGAGTGCATCACTCAAAGCCGTACGAACATCCTTGGAGAGCCTCAGAAGCTCGTATAATGACAACTTGGCCGGTGTGTTGGCCAATTGCGCTAAGATGTCGAAGTTGTAGGGCTTCTCTAGCCCTTGTGATGCCTCTTTTCGGAGGGATTTGTCAAAGCGAGTCTCCCTCGGCCTAGGCTTATCGGTGGTCGGAGGCTGAGCCGGTCCCGGAGCATCAGTTGCAGCGGGCTGATGATCTTCAGCCGGGTTGTCAGCCACAGGTTGGGATTGTGCTTCAGACCGCGTGACTACGGCTGTAGCTTCTTCGATATCTGCCGAAATTGTGCGGCAGGACCTGACTTTTTTACTCTTCTTCTTGCAAATGGAAGAAGGTGTGGGCTGAGTCATTTCTGATACCAAGTCTGGATGAACCCAAATGACCTCCCCTCGTGATGTGGTGAGGGGCACTAAACCAGCAGCCTGATCTCGGGGCGGTGGAAGATTAGCAATCTCCATTGTCGCCAAAGGGATGGGGACCACACCGTCTTGAGTTTTCGTCGGAAGGAAGCTGCCAAATTGTACTGACACCATATTGGCTGCGACTGTTATCTCTTCGAAATCGATGGCCAGAGCGTTTGAATCGATGAGGTTTTGGATGTACCATTTTAGTTGGTAGCAGTCGTGTGTGGCATGGTGGACGTAGCGGTGGTAATGGCAGTACTTTGGGTTCTCTATGTCTGCCTGCCGCGGTTCCCGTCTTGGTGGAGGAAGCTAAATTCTGTCTCCTTGTATGAGCATGTCCAAGATGGGCTTGACGTGACCGTCTTCGAAGAAGTAAGTGATTTGCGGCCATTGTTTGTCTGCCGGCTTTGGCTTAAGTTTCTGTGCTGTGTCGGCCACCATAGCTTGCTTATCCCTGCTGTCCCGATTATTGGAGGGGCTACCCCCATTATCGTTGTTAGGACGCTTGCCCTTGTTCTCTCCGTCCGAGATGTGCAGTCCCAATTGGAGAGCCTTCTTCAATCGTTCTTCGGTGCTTGTGGCGCTGATGATGAACGTCTTCCAGTCCTTGAATTAACTTTCGCCCATCCAGAGACTGATTGTTTGGAGCAATCTCTTTTGGCAAATTTTGATCAAGGTGGAATCGGGATTTCCAGATGGCAGCTTCATTACGGTTTGGCAAAACCGCTCGATATAGTTTCTTGTCATCTCTTTTTCCCCTTGGACGACGTCCATGAGGGTGGACATTGTGATGTCCTGCCCTAATTCGTAGAATCTTTCCAAGAACATGCGCTTGAAGTCGGCGAAGGAGTGGATGCAGTTGTCTGGCAGGTTGCGATACCAATCGAAGGCGACCCCTTCCAATGCCCCGATGAATAATCGTGTGAGAATGGCATCGTCATGGGGCAGATATTCGGTGGTAACCTCGAAGTAAGTAATATACCGACTTGCTGAGGTCTTGCCATCATAAGGATTAATATTGAACGGCTTATATCTTGGCGGAAAGGGGACATCCCTCCATGCAGCAGGGTATGGTTGCCGTATTCTGAGGTCTTGAGAATTTTCTCGAGCGTGAAACATGGCTTGGAGCTCTTAGACCTCTCTTCTCGCTTTGCGGGCTTCGTCCACAGCGGTGGGGGCCGTTGTTTCAGGAGGATCGTTGCCCGGGTTTGGTGCCGCCGAATTCGAATCCGCATTGACCGCAGGTCCCGCGCTTGTTTGGCCAGGCGTCCCTCCTTGCAGAGTTGGAAGGGCCGCTTTGATCACGTCCACAGACTTGACCAAGACAAGCAATATGGCTTTGAGAGTGTCGATGCATTGGCGATCGCTAGAACCACCTTGGCTGCTGTCTGTCATGAATACCGTCTTCTCATGAGGAAAGATGGACGGAGCGGTGGAGGAAGTGCCCTCCGAATCATTCCCATGTAGTGAGAAGTCGTCGGGATATGTGGGAATGTTCTCCTCTGGTTCAGACTCGAAAGAAACAATACCCCCAGTCTCCGAGTTCGCCTCGTCTTGGGAGTTGTGGACGTCCTCGGGGACGTCGGGGCTGGCTGCATCTGATGGGAGAGTTGTCTCCCTCGGCTCATCTTCTTAGAACATCAGATTGTTGTGGAGGTTTGGAGGAGTGCTACCCCCAGTCCCAGTAACCCCCTGCGTTGTGGACGACGAATCTTCCACTATAGCAGATTTCGTCTTAGAGCGGATGCCTTGAAAAACTCCGGTGGTGGGCACCCGTTTAGACGACAGTCTTTTAGTCAAAGTGGTTGAAATCTTCGGGCTGGGAACATTTGTCTTCTTCCTTCTTCCATCAGTGGGGACTTTTTTAGCAGAGTTGCAGGAGACGACGGGAAGTGCCTCGTCTTCTGAAGACGGCTATTGCAGTCTTTGAAAGATGGACTGCCGGTCTTCTCGCATCGTCGCGTTACTGCAGCAGCAGTTGACGATGACTTGGGTGCAGTGGCGTCCGTGGGAGGACTCTTTGCATCCCGATGTATTTTCTCTTTCCTTGCGTTTGTGGAAGATGGCCTCACGTAAGTCAGATGGGCCTGGATCGACCATGTTTGCTCCCTGGATTTTGGAAGACTTTTGCAAACCTCTCTGTCTGATTGCCGTCGGGGGCTGGACTCGAGTGGTCTTGTAAAACTTTCCATCTGAGGCCCGCATAACGGTATGCGGGACGCTCAGATGATCAGAGACAGGATCAGCGGATCGAGCATGCCAAGCTCGCGCTGCCCTAGACTTCTTCACTCTAGTGCGTAAAGGCACATAGTAGGAAGAGTCTAGGTGATGCTGGAGAGAGTCAGACATTTCTTATTGGGAGCACAAGAGATTAGGACCATAAGACAGACGGTCGAAGACAGAGCCGCACGGGGTAGGCGTCATGCTGCCGTCCTCAACAATCTTCATGCGGCTGGCAGACGTAGCCGCATAGGCTTTCTTTATGCGGCTGGGAGTCTCAGCCGCATGAGTTTTCTTCATGCGACTGGATGATCTGGCCGCATAGACTTTCTTCATGCGGCTGGTAGATTCACCCGTATGAGCCTCCTGCATGTGGTTGGCAGATTTGGCCACAGGAGTGCTCGGCTTCTTCTTGGGGCGCATAGAGTCGCTCTTTGTCCCTGCAAGTCCAGCATCGTAGTACTTTCCTCTGCCAGACTTGGGGATAGCAGAGTGCTCTACGGCTCGAAGTGGAGCCGTATGAGAGTCGCCTTCGCCGTCTTGGGTAGCAGAGAGTATCCCGTCCAGAGCTTGTGGAGGAGCAAACGATTTTGGCCTCCACTCGTAGCGAGCTTTCTTTGTGCGGGTTCGCTTCTGGATCGGGCCGACACTTCCTTCAGAGAGCATTTCTTCAAACGCCTGTTGGTCGAAACGGACGACCATCTTTTGTTGCGTGGAGCCAAGTTTGGCTGCTTTTGATTGCGTCACCAACTCCTCAGCCGTGGAGAAGTTTGTCCCCAGCAGAGTCGCCATCGTGTTTGCCATGAAATATAAAAGTGCAGAACAATTATCGGAGGACTGAACTTTTACTTCACGTTACAAACTCGCTTGTACAAAGAAAGCCTAGGGACGAAAACCTAGGTACAGCAGTCTAAGTACAATTGTTTATTTTAGATTCTGGTGGGTGCGATAGAGGCTCGGAAAAGCGACGGCCGCTCTACCTTACTCCTTGGACGATCGGTATGCAGCCTTGGCTCCAGAAGATTGCTCGGCGTTGAAGAAATACTCTCTTTGCTCTCTCTGCTTTTTCTCTCGAAGTATTCTGGTGCTCTCTAATCTCGAAAAAGGGTCCTTTTTGCAATGGAATGGCACCTTGCTATTTATAAGAAGGGAATGCTATTATTAGGGTTTACAATGATTGTCGCTTAAAGTGGCGGTGGCCTGTTGATTGATCAATCTGGGCCATTAATTTTGAGTGTAATGAATCTGGGCCATTAATGTAGATTGTGCCAAATCCTCTCAGTAATTAATGCTGATTGGAATAAATCTCCCTTATGATGATCTGCTGTTGTCTGTGAATCTGAATGAATAAGTTTAATCCATTCTTCTGCCACGTGTCCCATATTATTGAGATTTGACCCAATCTTTGATTACAGTAAATCTGGGAAATTGATTGACTTTATGACACGTGTCCTGGGAGCTACTGAAGGATCTGAGCCGCATGAGGATTGAGCCGCATAAGCCCGGCCACGTGTCAAGGCTGTTGGGGAGTGGCCTCCGAACCTTCGAATCACATGATAATCTGGACCGCATGGACGTAGGTGGCCACATAACGGGTAACCCCTTCGTGAGCTGCATGGAGATGATCCTCGTGAGCCGCATGGGGGGGGCGTCTGCTTCAGCTGCGTAGGGCTATTTCGATCTGGGCCGCATAGGGCAACTTCGGCCTGAGCCGTATGGGGGGTCTCCGCTCGAGCCGCATATGATTATCCACGTGCCTAGGTTGCATGGCATTTTCTGGATCTCGGAAGATTATGTCAGAGATCTCCTTCGTTTCCCTAGAAGTCTATCATTATGACAGAGTCATAATTACATCTTTGTGTCAGGGCTGTTGTCTTGTAAAAGCTGTCAGCCGTCAAGACAATTAATACAGTAAGGAAAGAGTTGTTTGTAAGCTATATGGCACCTCTCTGAGCCGCATGGAGATCACAGAGCCGCATAGACGCGTTGAATCGCATGGGTCCGCTGAGCCGCATGGGCTTTCTGAGCCGCATGGGGTTTCCTGGCCGTATGGATCTTTTTTTATTATTTTCCATGCTTCTACACCAGTGATGTGGAAGATGAATCTCCTACTGTAGCAGGTTTCGTCTTTGAACGGGTACCTTAGAAAACTTTGGTGGTGGGCAACCGTTTAGACGACAGTCTCTTAGTCACAGTGGTTGAAATCTTCGGGCTGAAAACGTTTATCTTCTTTCCTCTCCCATCGACGGGGATTTTCTGAGCAGAGTTGCAGGAGACGACGGAAAGTGTCTCATCCTCTGAACATGGTTGTTGCAGTCTTTGGAAGACGGACTGCCGGTCTTCTCGTACCGTCGCGTTATTGCAATAGCAGTTGACGATGACTTAGGTGCAGTGACATCCGTAGGAGGACTCTTTGCACCCCGAGGCCCCCTCTATTTCCTTGCGCTTGTGGAGGATAGCCTCATGCAAGTCAGATGGATCTGGAATGACCATGTTTGCTTTCTGGATTTTGGGAGACTTTTGGGAACCACTGTTCATTTGTCACCGGGGGCTGGACTCGAGTGGTTCTGTACAACTTCCTATCAGAGGCCCGTATAACAATATGTGGAACGCTCGGATGGTCAGAGGTCAGGACAGCGGACTGAGCTCGCCAAGCTCGCGCTGTCCTAGACTTCTTCACTCTAGTGCATGGGGGCACATAGTAGGAAGAGTCTAAGTGGTGCTGGAGAGAGTCAGACATATTTTCTCGGGAGCATAAGAGATCAGGAGCATAGGAGAGGCGGTCGAAGATTGAGCCGCGTGGAGCGGGCGACATGCGGCTGGAATCAACAGTCTTCATGCGGCTGGCAGTCGTAGCCGCATGGGCTTTCTTCATGCGGCTGAAAGTCTCAGCCGTATAGGTTTTCTCCAAGCGGCTGGAAATCCTGACCGCATGAGTGTTATGCATTTGGCTAGCAGTTTCGGCCGCATGGACATCATTTATGCGGCTGGCAATCTTGGCCGCATGAGTCTTCGTCTTGCGGCTAGTGCCATTGTTCGACTTCTTTCTGGAGTACATAGAATCACTGCCCCTGCAAGTCTAGCATCGTAGTACTTTTCTTTGTCGGACTTGGGGACAGCAGAGTCCGCTATGGCTAGAAGTGGGGCCGTATGAGAGTTGCCTTCGCCGTCTTGTGCAGCAGAGAGTACTCCGTCCAGAGCTTGGGGAGGAGCAAATAATTTTGGCCTCCACTCCCTGCGAGCCTTCTTTGTGCGGGTTCGCTTCTGGACCGGGCCAGCACTTGCGTCGGAGAGCATTTCTTCAAATGCCTGTTGGTCGAAGCGGACGACCATCTTCTGTTGTGTGGAGCCAAGTTTGGCTGCATCCGATTGCGTCACCAACTCCTCAGCCGTGGAAAAGTTTGTCCCCAGCAGAGTCACCATCGTATTTGCTATGAAATATAAAAAAATAGAACAATTATAACTGAGGACTGGAATTTTAGTTCACAATACAAACTCGCTTGTACAAAGAAAGTCTAGGGACGAAAACCTAGGTACAGCAATCTAAGTACCATTATTTATTTTAGATTCTGGGGGCTGACGGTAGAGGCTCAGGAAAGCGACGGCAGCTCTGTCTTACACCTTGGACGATCGGATGCAGCCTTGGCTCCGGGGAAGAAATGCTCTCAGGATGCCCTCTGTGCGTGCCTTTTTATCTCTGCTCTCTTTCTTCAAGTCTCTCCAGGTGCTCTGGTGCTCTTCAAAAAAAGTCCTCCTTTCTCCCCTTTGCAAGGGAATGGCACCTTGATATTTATAGGAGTGGGATGCGATCATTAGGGTTTGCAATGATTGCCTCCTCGAGAAGTCGGCGGTTAAGGATCAATTAATCTGGGCCATTAATTCTGATTGTAGCAAATCTAGGCCATTAATGGGGATTGCATCAAATCTCTGTGGGCAATTAATGATGATTGCCATAAATCCTTATGATTTGTTATGCCAAGCTCGGATCTGTCGCCACGTGTTCAATTTGCCTGATTGTAAATGATCTAATTTGTTCCCAGTAATTATGAGGATGGCACTAAATCTGTTTGTTGGGATTTGTTGATGAATCTTGATCGATTTGAAGCCACGTGTCCTATTATTATTATGCTGCTAGCTGTAGGGATACGGAAAAAACTAATCTTCTGCCACGGGTCTTAAACGTGAGCCACTAAGGAAATCTGAACCGCATAAGGATTGTTCCCTACTGAGCCACATAAGACTAGCTACGTATGGAGATGATCTGAGCCGCATGAGCGTAGGTGACCGCATGATGGATGGCTTCTCAGTAAGCTGCATGAAGATAGTCTTCGTGAGCCGCATAGGATAGACTCTGCCTGAGCCGCATGAGGTGGCCTCTCCCTGAGCCGCATGGGGTGGCCTCTCCCTGAGCCGCATTGGGTGGCCAAATGTCAAGGTCGCATGAAGGATTTTGGAGTTTGATGGATCGTGTCAGAGATTTCTTTCATTTTTCTAGGAGTCTACCATCATGACAAAGTCATTATTGCAGCTTTATGTCAGAGCCGTCAGAGCCGTCAGTTCTTCTTTACGTCAGAGCATTAAATAGGGCCTTTGCTTAATGGCCAATTGTAGAAACGAACTGCAGAAGGCCACGTGGTGTTGCTTGAGCCGCATGTCCAAGATGGTGACTTTTGAACCGTATGACTCTCTTGAGCCGCATAAAGCTCGTCTGTTTTGAACCGCATGGGTTTTCCTGTTCTGAGCCGCATGAGCAATCATGTTCCTTTTCCATGCTTCTACACTCCCTCTTCACCTTCACCTGGTGATAACCGGACCTTAAATCAATCTTGGAGAACACCCGAGCTCCGTTCAACTGATCAAAGAGATCATCGATCTGCGGTAATGGGTATCTGTTCTTAATCGTCAGGTTGTTAAGTGCCCT
Organism: Iris pallida; assembly: GCA_029216955.1. Taxonomy (NCBI): domain Eukaryota; kingdom Viridiplantae; phylum Streptophyta; class Magnoliopsida; order Asparagales; family Iridaceae; genus Iris; species Iris pallida. The sequence goes on from JANAVB010027596.1 coordinate 6,549,904, forward strand.
GTAGTCGATACACATCCGTACCGACCCATCATTCTTGGGTACGAAAAGTACCGGTGCACCCCAAGGTGAAGAACTCGATCGGATGAAGCCCTTGTCCTGCAGCTCATCCACCTGCTTCTTCAGCTCCACCAATTCACTGTTGTTCACTCGATAGACATGCTGGGAAAACGATTTCGTGCCGGGAACCAAGTCTATCGAGAACTCTACATCTCTGTCTGGTGGAAGCCCTGGCAACTCCTCTGGAAATACGTCCATAAACTCTGTGATCAAGGGATGCGGAGCCACCTGCTCCTCAACTAATGCTCCATAGAAGACTCCGCCATCCTGCTCTGCCTGTCGCCGGGTGTACTCAAACTCTGGCTCTCCTGGTGCCCCAAACAAAACTCTACCCCATCGGCAATCAATATGGGCGTGGTGTCTACTTAGCCAGTCCATACCTAATGCAATGTCGTAGTTCGGTAATGGAATGACGAGTAAACTCACTCCCAACTCTCGGCCTCCCAATATGACGCTCCGCCCTCTGCAAACATCACTCACGAGGATGACCCCACCCCCGGTCATGATCTTGTAGGTCCTAGGCAATGGTTCAGAAACCAGACTTTGTCTAATAGCATACGATACTGACACAAAGCTGTGGGAAGCCCCAGAATCAAAGAGTGCAAATACTGGAAGGGAGTCGAGAAGAACCGAACCTGCTATCAGCTCTCCAATGGCCTCTGCATCCTCAGCTGCCATGGCGAAAGATCGCCCCTGCTGTCTACCTTGTGCCTGCTGCTGGTGCTGCTGGAACCTCTGCTGCTGGGTTTGCAGGGCTGGTCCCCTCTGCTGGCCTGCTGGAGCCTTGGCTCCACCTCCCTGAGCTCCACGTCCAAAAGCCCCAGGACAATCCCTCAACTGGTGATCTCCCGCACCACAAAGTAGGTACTTGCCTAGCTTCTTCCTGCACTCATGGATCATATGCCCCGGCTTCTTGCAGAAGGCACAAACGACTACCTGCTGCTGACGGGGTGCCTACTGCCCTATCTGCTGCTGGTGCTGCACCTGCTGAAAAGGTGCCCGACCCTGCTGCTGATACTGCTGCTGATACTGCTGAACTGGCCTCTGTGGCAGCTGATGCTGGAAGTGAGGCCTCTTGGCCTGCCCCTGACTGCTGGTACCACCCTGGAAGTCACGACCCCTCTTCTGCTTCAGCCCTAGGTCGTCTTCCGCCGCCATAGACCCAGAAAATATCTTATCAAATGTAGCGTTCCGGCCGCTCTTAGTCAGCGACCGAACCTCTCTAATCAGACCTCGACGAAACTTCCTCGCCTTCATCTTCTCTGTCAAGTCATCTATAAAACAGGCTAGTCTACAAAACTTCCCAGCATACTCAGCTACCGTCTGGTTCTCCTGAACCAGACCCTCGAACTGTGCCTCGAAACCTCCCAAGGCCACATCAGGAAAAAACTGCTCCTTAAACAGCTCCTTGAACTGGGCACAAGTCTGGCCCTCAACTCCCACCCTGGGATCTGTCTGATACCACGCACGGGCCAAGTCCTGCATCTAGCTGCCCGTCGCCTCGATCTGGAGTCGACCCGGTATCTCCGCCAGTCGAAAGATCTTCTCAATATGCTCTATCCAGTCGTCGGCATAGTGGATGCCCTCTGTGCCGAAGAACTCCCAAGGGTGCATCTTCTGGAAGTCCTGTATGTCCTTCTCCCTCCGACGGGGCTGCTACTAGGTCCCCTGAGCTGTAATCATCTCGACAGTAGTGCGAACCAGCTGGTGTGCCTCATCGATTTCCTGACGGAAATCTACAGTCTGCCTCGTCTGCTGCTGCTGGTGGGACTCCAGAATCCTCTCCAAGAAGGATAAGAGATGTGCAGCATCTACCATCCCCGCAGGCGGAGGCTGCTGCGGTAGAAGGATCTCAGGAATCACAATGCTCGGCCTCCTGACTTGTGGAGGTGCTCCTCCAAAAGTGGCAGAAACACCGACTCCTGAGGGCTGCACTGGCCCTGTGGCACCGGGAGCTGGCTGCTGCTGAGGTCGAGAGGTGCTAGACCCCTCTCCAGCATCTCCCAGTCCAGGGCGATGCGATCTCGTCTCAACCATCCTGGAGACATAGATCAAAAAAGAAACAATTACTGAGAATGAGTCGAAATATCAAAAGAGGACAGTTTAAAATTTCTAAGGAAGACAATAAGCAGCAAAATAGATATACGAAATCTGATAAGGAGTTTTTCTAGTGTGATTGAGTACCTTCAAAAAAAATATTTACTAATTCCTACTGCAGGCTGCAGCGATATTCTAGTTCGAATACCACTACACTTCAAATCTAGACCTGCATGGGCCACCACTAAAAACGTGTCACGACCCGCACCCTAGAGTAAGGGCACGAGACGTGGGTACGTCCACCCTACGCCGTAGCGGCGGCGATAGAATGCTGTCCTAGGTCACAAAATCTAACAGTTTAAGGTAATAACAGTTATACTCCCCGAATGGGGGTGACATAACAGAATATATCTCAATCACATCTAAGGTAGAGTACGATAAGATAGAATGAATAAAAAGATGCAAGATCCAAACCCACAGAAAATACAGATAGAGAGAAAGCCAAGTGTCTATGATAAACTCCACTAACATCCAGAATAATACAGATCCAAATATATACAACTCAACTCCAATGCTATGAAATAAGATAAAAACATCTATGGAGCAACAGTCTCTACTGCTAAAGGATCCGACTAGAAGTCCGGATCGCAAGTATCCTCTAAGACTGTCCCAAAGAAAGTATTTAAACAGGCCTCATCCTCGTCCTCTGTAAAATTTTCAACAGGTCCAGTCAGGACGGGAACGAGCACATATCTCTCAAAACAGTTCATAACATGTTAGGAGTATAAATCATGCAATAGAGTAAAATACAGAAAATGCTGAAAGGGAAGTACAGAAAAACAGGAGATATTTTGTACTGAAAGTAAATACATGATAAGTATGTTGGCCCATTGGTCATATGGTCAACCTGATTTTAATAATTGATAAAACTCTGTCTCGATATGTGAAGCTAGTCAGGATGTATCGGACTCTTGGACATGAACAAGAACAGCTATCTACACAGTTCAAGACCGAAGCTATGTTTGCCTGTTCGAGTCTGTATTTCCTTTGAGCAATGTATTTTCCATTTTATTGAGTCTAGGAATACGTTGTACATCGAGTCGTACTAGCAAATATGCTATTCCAAAATGTTTTCAAAATACTTTTAAAATATCCTTTGTTTTGAAAAACATTCTTTTAAACAAAAGTTTTAAAAAGGTTTTCAAGAAGGTTTTCAAAAATCATCAAAAACTATATTTTTAAAACCTGACCTAACCCTGACAGAACTCGGCCAGAGTTCGGCCAGAGTTTGGTTGGTGGCCGTTTGATTTTTGAATTCTCTGGAACTTGGTCCTCCTGCAGTTGCGGATTTGACCGAGATTTTCTTATAGAGTTCTGCCCGAATTCTGCCATAATTCTGTCTTTGGAACTCCTATAAATAGAGAAGGATTTCGATCATTTTAACTCACTCATTCACTTTCAATTTTCTCTCTATCTAAATCTTTCAGTCTTCCAAAGAGTTTTCTTAAGCTTTAAATTTCAGATCCCAAGCCAATTATAATCCTCTAGTCGATTTGCCAGTACATTACGGTCTAGAAGTTTATGAGAGATTGAAATCAGAAGGCTTGATTGAAGAATACCTCTTCACAATTGAAGTTGGACGAGTTCTTCGTATCAAGGATCGCATTGTAGAAGTTGCAAGGACTTCGTAAGAAAACTTGCGGTTTTGCCAATAGTGGATTCAACTGGTAGCAAGAGTTCTACCGACTGGATTAGTCCTCAACAGAGGAAAACCAGTGTACATCGCTGTCTTTGCGTTTGTATTCTTATCTCTGCCTTTACTTTACCTAGTTGTGATTATTATTCTGTGATCTTGCTGCTAACATTTTTTAATTAGCAATATTCTGCTGCCAACTCTATTCACCCCCCCCTCTAGATTATTGTGCTTTACGATTTTGTTCCTACAATTGGTATCAGAGCGGGTGTTACAGGTAAAGCAAGGTAACATTGCAATTATTTATTCATTTAATTAATTGTTATATTGATCATAGCACAACACATGGCAACTGTAAAATTCACAAGTGAAGGCCAGGCCACAAACAGACCTCCACTGTTTGATGGTACGAACTATACCTATTGAAAAACACGGATGAGTTTCTTCTTGAAATCTCTTGACTTTGATTTATGGTCTATTGTTATTGATGGCTATCAAAAGCCACCTCGTATAAATGTTATGGAGTTTTAGTTGAAAACCCCATAGCAGATATACAGAGGAGGAAAAGAAAAAGGCCAGTATTGACGCACGTGCTATTAACGCTCTATTTTGTACTTTAGACAGAACTGAATTTAATAGGGTGTCTATCTGCACAACGGCTAATGAAGTGTGAAAGCTACTTGAAGTCACATATGAAGGCACGACTCAAGTCAAAGAATCAAAAGTCAGCAGACTTACTCAAGAGTATGAGGTGTTCAAGATGAAGCCCAACGAAACAGTTACTCAGTTGTTCGAAAGATTCTTGGATATTGTAAATCCTTTGTCCTCCCTAGGCAAAGAATACAGTAACCATAAAAAGATTCGCATACTCCTGCGTGCACTTACCAAGAACTGGATTCCAAAGGCTACTACAATCATTGAAGGGAACGACCTCAAAACCATGTCCCTCAAAGTACTCATGGGTAAGCTACTCACTCATGAACTAGAGCTACAAGATTTTGAAGAGCCTGCACCAAAGAGAAGACGATCGCTTTCAAGGCTCAGCACAGAAAAGCTGCTGAAGGTGACTCAGATAGCAGTGAATCTGATGCTGAAAATCAAGCACTCCTAGCAAGAAAATTCAAGAGATTCATGAGACATGAGAAGAGAGCCAAAGAAAACAACAGCAACAACTAGTATTAAGATGATGCTGTCTGCTATGGCTGCAAGAAGAAGGGACACACGAAGAAAGATTGTCCTACAAACTCATCATCAAGCAAGACGAGTAACATGTATGAAAAAGGGAACCTGAAGAGATCAACATCGCAGAGATATGCCAATACCAGCATATGGCATGAAAGTGAAGCCAGCGACTTAGAAGACGAACAATCAGAAGACACTGCAAACGTATGCTTTGTGGCATCCGATCAGGTACCTACTGAACCTGTAGTTGATACATATGATGACTTTACCTTTGAGCAATTAGGAGATGCCTTCAGTGAACTGATGACTGATTACAGGAAACTGCGTAGCAAATATCAGACCTCTAAGAAGGTACTCAAAAAGTACAAAGGAGAAATAGGAAGACCTACCGACCAACTAGCTGAGGTTAAAAATAATGTTAGTGAGTCTGGTGAGCTTTCCTCTATCAAGCTCTTATTATACGAGACTACCAAGTCATCTGAAGAGAAAGACAAAGTTATTGACCAACTCAAAGAAGAACTTTCTATAGAGAAGAAAAGTCTTCGATGTGCACAAATTAGAATGGAAACACTCACTTCTGATTATACTAAGTTGTATGACACTTCCAAAAGATTGGAAATTAGGTTAGGAAAACAGCCTGAGACTGCTGCTTCCTTCCCTAACACGTGTCACTTACCGAAAAGTCGAAACATTCCCAAGCCAAACACTGTCAGACCTAACCCTATCAAACCTTTACCCCAAAAGGTTAAGCCCAAACAAGATTATAGGTATGCTTACTTCTATACTAGAAAACCTAAACCTACCAACCATGCACACCACTCAGCTTTCAACACTCGACATGCAAAATATCATTATTGTGGCCTCATTGGTCATATTTTATCTACATGTAGAATCAGAAAGCTTGTTGATTTAAATATTTATGCTTGGATACCAAAGGCTAATATTTCAGGATCCTACAAGAAATGGGTACCAAAAGTTTCATCTGCAAACTGTTTTGTAGGTGGAACACCTTTCACATGCTAGAAGCAAATGGATCCTCGACAGCGGTTGCTCACGGCATATGACCGGTGGCGCTACACTATTTGCAACGCTGTCGAAGAAAAAGAAGGAAGGCTATGTCTCCTTCGGTAATAACTTGAAAGGGTATATTATTGGTATCGGTGATGTTGGTAAGTCTCTCTATCCTATAATTAAGGATGTCTGTCTGGTTACCGAGTTGAAACATAATCTACTCAGCATAAGTCATTTAGCTGATCATGGTTATGGCATCAACTTTGGCAAAGTCAAATGTACTATAGTTGATAGCTCAACTGGTAGTACTATCTTTGAAGGTATCAGGGAAGACAACATATATGTTTTCTATTTGTTAGAAGAAACTAACATTTCAGGTAGATGCTTAATGGCTAAAAGCGATGAGAGTCATCTATGGCACATGAGACTCGATCACGCAAATATGGACACAATATCAAGATTATCCACAAAGAAGCTAGTACGTGGTTTACCGAACATTACATTCAAGAAGGATTCGGTATGCATCCAATGTGAAAAGAACAAAGCTACCAGATCCACATTCAAGTCAGTAAACGTAGTATGTACTACTAGACCTCTACAATTACTTCATATGGACTTATTTGGTCCTAGCAGAGTTGCTAGCCTCGGAGGTAAACTTTATGCTTTTGTAAGTGTAGATGATTTCTCTAGATACACGTGGGTATACTTCTTGACACGCAAGAATGATGCATTATCCGAATTTGTCGCCTTTTGCAAGAAAGTTCAGAATAAAAAAGGTTACATGATCACTCGTATTAGAAGCGATCATGGAGGCAAATTCGAGAATGCAGAGTTTGAGCATTTTTGTGACACATACGGTTTTGTACACGAGTTCTCCTGCCCTAGGACTCCACAACAAAATGGAGTTGTGGAACGTAAGAACAGAACTCTATCTGAAATGGCCAGAGTAATGTTAAACCAGTTTAGTCTACCCAAATATTTCTGGGCTGAAGCTGTCAATACAGCTTGTTTTGTTCTCAATAGAGTTCTAATTCGACCCAAATCGAAGAAGACTCCATTTGAGTTATGGTTTGATAGAATTCCTTCTGTTTCTTATTTTAGAATATTTGGTTGTAAATATTTTATTCTTAATACAAAAGACAATTTTGGAAAATTTGACGAAAAGGCCGATAAAGGTATATTTTTAGGTTATGCGGCCAAGAGCAAAGGATACAGAGTCTTCAACAAACGAACCATGATCATCGAAGAATCAATCAATGTCACTTTTGATGAACTGAATCAAATGACTATCAATAACAATGACGAAGATCCAACTGTACCAAGCTCAACAACAGCTGATTCTCAACCAAGCTCAGCACTAGCTGATCCTCCTAGAGAAGATCCAGGAACCAGCTACCTTCAGAGTCTGCCGAAACGATTAAAATTTACGGCTGATCATCCAAAGGATTTGGTAATTGGTGATATTACCAAAGGTGTAAGTACTCGTACATCCAGTAGAGTTATTGTTTCTAGTGTTGCATTCATTTCACAGCTAGAACCCAAAACTATTGATGAAGCATGTAGTGATAATTTTTGGATAGATGCTATACAAGAGGAATTAAACCAATTTGAACGGAATCAAGTTTGGGAACTTGTTCCCAAGCCTATTGATCATCCGGTTATTAGCACCCGTTGGGTATTCCTAAATAAACTTAATGAGAATGGTTTAGTGACTCGTAATAAGGCTCGACTCGTAGCTCAAGGATACAATCAAGAAGAAGGTATCGACTACGATGAGACTTATGCCCCAGTTGCGAGATTAGAATCCATTCGCATATTATGTGTATTTGCATGTTTTTATAATTTTACATTATTTCAAATGGATGTCAAGAGTGCATTTTTAAATGGTTTTATAAAAGAATAAGTTTTTGTAGCACAACCTCCAGGTTTTATAGATTTTAAAAACCCTGATCATGTTTTCAAGTTGAAGAAAGCTTTATACGGTTTGAAACAAGCCCCTCGTGCTTGGTATATATGATTGTCTAAGCTCTTTCCTACTTGACAACGATTTTTCAAAAGGCAAGGTTGACACTACACTTTTTATTAAGTCCTTTAATGGCAAGCTTCTTTTAATACAAGTCTATGTAGATGATATCATATTTGGATCTACTGATGAATCTCTGTGTCAAGAATTTTCTAAGTGTATGTAGAATGAGTTTGAGATGAGCATGATGGGAGAGCTAAAATTCTTTCTCGGACTGCAAATCAAACAAACTGACAATGGGACGTTCATAAATCAAGCCAAGTACACAAAAGATTTGCTTAAGAAGTTCGATCTGGACAATGTCAAACCTATTGGCACTCCGATGGCAACTTCAACAAAGCTTGATATTGATGAACAAGGCAAGCCGGTCGACACACGTAAGTATCGAGGTATGATCGGTAGTTTATTTTATTTAACTGCTAGTCGTCCAGATATTTTGTTTAGTGTTTGCCTGTGTGCACATTTTCAAGCTAATCCAAAGGAATCACATCTGTACGCAGTTAAGCGTATCTTTCGATACCTTAAGGGTACTTCTTTTGTTGGCTTATGGTATTCCAAAACTAAGTCCTTTGACCTTACTAATTATTCGGATGCAGATTTTGCTGGATGCAAAGTTGATAGAAAAAGTACCAGCGGCACATGTCATTTCTTAGGCAAAGCTTTAGTTTCATGGTTTAGTAAAAAATAAAATTCTGTAGCCCTATCAACAACAGAGGCTGAGTATATCGCCGTAGGACGTTGTTACACTCAGATTTTGTGGATGAAACAAACCTTGGAAGACTATGATTTATTTTATACACACATTCCCATTTTTTGTGATAACACGAGCACTATTAATTTGACTAAGAATCCTGTATGTCATTCTCGTACTAAACATATCGAGATTAGACATCATTTTCTTAGAGATCATCATCAAAAAGGAGATATTGACCTTGTATACATAGATACTGAGAATCAATTAGCTGACATTTTCATAAAACCTCTAGCAGAAGATCGTTTCAATTATTTATGTCGAGAATTAGGAATTTTGGACGTCAATAATGTTAATTGATTTTATTTTATGATTTTATTTCAATATACAGAAACTGTGTTAGAGACAAGCCAATAAAGAGTCTGTCTGTCACCACAACTACGGTTGAAGCGAAGCGGTACTTAAGAGTTCCCTGGTGAACCTCCGCCAGCTGGGACAGTACTCCTACAGCTAATCTAAAACAGTCGCTGTGTAACAAAATTTTATTTATAAAATAACATTAATTATATTATTTTAACGTCAAAATTACTAATCTTTGAATTAAATATTTGAAATGAGCCAAAGAAAAAGAAAGTGCTCCAAACCAAACCCAGGCGAATTCGGCCAGACTTCGGACCGAATTCGGCCCGAGTTCGGTTGAGGGTGTCAGGTTATATAACCAGAACCCGAGAGCCTTTCTTCCTCATTGCTTCCAAACCACATCAAACAGAACCAGCAGCTGCGCGAGGAGAACCCCAAACCCTAGTTCTTCATCACTCCCTCTCTTCCAATCTAAGTGGTAAAATCAATCCAAACTTTGGATTCGTGCAGAGTTCTTCATTCTCTACAACATACTCCAATCTCGGGAGGTATAACTCTTTGTTTCCTCTCCGTTCAATTTCGTACTATTTCCTTTTATTTACACAAATGGCACCTAAGGGATTCAACCCCTTTAAGAGGAAGAAGACAACCAACCCAAGTGAGAAAGGTTCATCTTCGGATCCACCCACTAATTCCCTATTTTTGCCAGTCCAATCTAGCGACGGCACGTTCGACGGGTTTTACTTTCAAACCCTATACCAAGCCTTACTGTGGTATGGAGACTTCTTCATGAGATCCATATGCACAGGCGTACCCATCAAGTGGACTGTATTTCCTGATCATCGCCATTTTTTTGAGGCATTAGGGTTACAGCATTTTGTCAAACTTTATTTTCCCGTAGCAACTAATGCCATTAGACTGTTTTACTGCAATATCATATTAAACACTTTTGATGTAAGCACACGTGTTGGTGGATTAGATATCAATTTCAATGATGTTCTCTTAGCGGAGATCCTTGGTATTCCCAACGAAGGTGAACCGCTTGTTGACATCACTGAGTTTGATTTCCCCGAAGGCATGACACTTACCAGTTTCAAAGCTGAACTTTGTGCACCTGATAGAGTTCACTCTGGAAAGTTTAAGGCAAACAACTTGAACTTGTTTAATTATGAATTGCACCGTATCATTTATTCCACTCTCCTTCCGAAATCTACTTCGAAGGATGATATCACGTCTCTTGAATTATCTGCTATGTATCACATTCTTAAGGGGATTCCATTTTCTGCCCCCAAGACCATTATTCAGATGACGGGACGTTGTCGTACAAGGGATAGAAATCTCTCTTATGCGATGATTCTCCCACGCATCTTCCAGCGTTTCGACATTGACTTATCTACTTATGCTCAAGACCCTGAGCCCAAGGTTCTCAAGTTATCTCGTCGCAGTATGACTGCATCTGCTCCTCCTCCTGCTCCTGCTACTGCTCTACCTCCTCCACCTCCTCAGCAGTATGCTATGATATTTGAGGGCATACACCAGCACCTTTCAGATTTGCACGCCTCTATAACGGACATGGCCCGCGAACGTGAGTTCCGCGACGTCACCCGTTATCAGGCGATTGTAAATTCTTTAGCTGATCTTCGTTTCGCCCAGACTGGACATTCAGCCGGTTCCATCCCTAGAGATCCAGCTTTCTCTGGTTACCGCTGTGAGGATGAGGCTGTTCATGCCTACTTCCAGTCCGGTAACGCATATGATTGGTACCGTTCTGACCGTGCTCCTCCTCGTGACTATGTCGGTGAGTTTTACAATGGCGCTCCTCCTCACCCTTCTAGCGCTGGTACCTCTGGATTTGGTCCTTCTGGACATGCTGGTCATCATACTGATGATGATGATGATGAGGAGTTGTGATATGTTAGTTGATATGAGACTTAGATATTATCTCCTGTATACTTGGAAATGCTCCGACATTCCAAGTTTTTATATTTTTAGACTTTATTATCAGTATTTTTTGAGGACTTGTACTAGATTTGTTTTATTTGATGTCATCTGAACATCTTTATCTTTATCTTTATCTTTATGAGATTTGTACTTTTCACATCAGTTTATTTTCTTAGCATTTCTTTATCTGATTCTCTACTATAAACTGCCTGTGATATAATTCTTTGTTTATTATAAACTGCCTGAGTACAAATACATGCCTGTGATGTCATTCATATTTTCTTTACTATTATTTATCATGTTTATTTCCTTGTGTTTCTTCACTGTCTGTTATTTATGCATTGATTGCGGGGGAGTTTTTCTCTTTTGCAATTATTTTGCTAAATGACAACGGGGGAGAAAAATAAAGATCTAACATTCTTTTAAGAAAATGCAGGACATGAACAATTTTTGATTTTATTTCAAGCTTTAATGTTATATCATTCATAGTTTGTCAATTATCAAAATGTAGGAGATTGTTGGCCCATTGGTCATATGGTCAACCTAATTTTAATAATTAATCAAACCCTGTCTCGATATGTGAAGCTAGTCAGGATGTATCGGACTCTTGGACATGAACAAGAACAGCTATCTACACAGTTCAAGACCGAAGCTATGTTTGCCTGTTCGAGTCTGTATTTCCTTTAAGCAATGTATTTTCCATTTTATTGAGTCTAGGAATACGTTGTACACCGAGTCGTACTGGCAAATAGGCTATTCCAAAATGTTTTCAAAATACCTTTAAAATGTCCTTTGTTTTGAAAAACATTCTTTTAAACAAAAGTTTTAAAAAGGTTTTCAAAAAGGTTTTCAAAAATCATCAAAAACTATATTTTTAAAGCCTGACCTAACCCTGACAGAACTCGGCCAGAGTTCAGCCAGAGTTCGGCCAGAGCTCGGTTGGTGGCCGTTTGATTTTTGAATTCTCTGGAACTTGGTCCTCCTGCAGTTGCGGATTTGACCGAGATTTTCTCATAGAGTTCTGCCCGAATTTTGCCCGAATTCTGCCAGAATTCTGTCTTTGGAACTCCTATAAATAGAGAAATCATTTTAACTCACTCATTCACTTTCAATCTTCTCTCTATCTAAAGCTTTCAGTCTTCCAAAGAGTTTTCTTGAGCTTTAAATTTCAGATTCCAAGCCAATTACAATCCTCTAGTCGATTTGCCAGTGCGGTACGGTCTCGAAGTTTCTGAGAGATTGTAATCAGAAGGCTTGATTGAAGAATACCTCTTCACAATTGAAGTTGGACGAGTTCTTCGTATCAAAGCTCGTGTTGTAGAAGTTGCAAGGACTTCGTAAGAAAACTTGCGGTTTTGCCAATAGTGGATTCAACTGGTAGCAAGAGTTCTACCGACTGGATTAGTCCTCAACAGAGGGAAACCAGTATACATCACTGTCTTTGCGTTTGCATTCTTATCTCTGCCTTTACTTTACTTAGTTGTGATTATTATTATGTGATCTTGCTGCTAACATTTTTTAATTAGCAAAATTTCGCTGCCAAGTCTATTCACCCCCCCTCTAGAGCATTGTGCTTTACGATTTCGTTCCTACAAAGTAGAGACTGTAAGTGGCTAAGTGATTTAGAGTACAATATGGTTATGTAAACGGCTTAGGAGCACATGAATACAACTAAGAAGCACATGAATACCTACTTGTCACGACCCGCACCCACTGTGAGGGTACGAAAACGTAACAACGCCCAGCCTACGCTGCAGTGTCGGCGGTAGAACGCTGTCCTAAGTCACAACGTCTAACAATATAAAGCTAAGAAGTTTATACTCCCTGAATGGGGGTGACAGAGCAGAAAATAAACTCAATCACAACTATGGAAGAAGAAGCACGATATGATATAGAACTCAAGGAAAATACAGATGATCAAATAGTCTAAGATAACATCTCAGCAGATATCCAGAGTACAAGGTCTCACCTACTGAATATGAAAGAATATACAACCCAGATCTCAAGGACAGAAATAAAGTCTAACTACTAGTCTCAAGACAACATAATTAAGATAAATCCTAACTAAGCTAGTCTAGGCAGTAGGGTAAAGTCGTCAGCTAGAGCTGTCCTGTAGAAGGTATCCACACAGGCCTCCTCCTCGTCCTCTGTAATATTTTCAACAGGTCCAGTCAGGACATGAGCGAGCACAGTACATCTCAACATTTCATAGCAGGTTAGAAAATATAATCATGCAGTAAAGTAAGATATAGATACTGAAGGAAATGCAGTATGTAAACAGAAAGAGAGTTGTAATAAAAATATCTACTATAAATAGAGACTAACAGTGGCTAGTGATTTAGAGTACAAAGTCGAGATGTGAACGGTTTGATTTGCACATGGCTATACTAAAGAGGCGTACATTGCTATTCTACTTTGGAATTGTTCACATGGCTATTTATACTCCCCCGTACCCCCAATTAATACACAAGGATCTAACCAGGTTATGTTATGATTCTATGTAACGGCCCCCGAAGGGTGGTACATAGTAGTCCCATAAATGGGGATTCTAGAAAACCTAATAAATGGGAAAAGGATTCAAGAAAAACTCTGTGATCATAAGAGTATATGTCACAAGTGATCAAAGAACCAAATGAAGCATAGTGATACGCCATCTAAGTGAAACGCATAGAACATGTAGTATCCGATGCTCCCTGAAGGGATAACATCTCAAGAAGGGATCCATATAGTACTAATCCGTGTGACTAACGTGACAGTATCAAGTAAAGTAATTTAATACAGGAAAATAATTCTAAGCAGGATATGAAATGATCAGAGAATGTACTCGCCTGTATCTGAGTGTCCGGATGAAATGTACTGTCCGAGAAGAGGTGTCTGGCTCCTAATCAGAACAGCACAAGTCACAACAAGTCTAAAATGGTAAAATAAAGTTCTACTATGCACTCTACATGAGTCTAGGTCAATCTATGCCAAAGTCAACTCTTGGTCAACTCTGGTCAACCCTAGAAGTCAAACTAGGTCAACTATAGTCAAACTAGGTCTTACAAGTCTAAATTAGGTCAAACTAGCCTATACTAGTCTACATTAGTCTATACTAGGTCACTCAACCTACACTAGCTAGTACACAACACTACAAAGCTATCCAAACCAACTCCACATGTTAGTTGGCATTCAAACATACCGTTAGGCAATGAGCCATAGCTATAGGCTATGGGCTACCTAATGTATGCATCACAAGGATATATATATACATACATGTTTATATTGCATTCCTATACATTACCTATATATGCACATTACATAGGTTATAGTACAATTTATTAGGAAACATCACATATATATATTTTATATATATATATATATATATATATATATATATATATATATATATATATATATATATATATATATATATATAGGCTCAATACACTATATATACATTATCCATATATAGGTACACTACATAGATGGATATATACATATAATATCCATTACATGTATACATTTCATACATATATGATTTACATATATATAAATAGATATTCATATATAATATATATATATTCATAATACATTATTTACATATATATACATATTACATATATAGAATATACATACATAAATATATATATAGAGAGAGCATGTGTGTGTGTGTAGAGAGTGAAGCTTGTGTGTGTGTAGCTGTGTAGTGTGATAGAGAGTGTGGTGAGTGAGTGACACATGTGTGTGTGTCTAGACAAGTGACTGTGTGTGTGTTAGAGTGAAGTGAGGTGAGTGAAAACAGTGTGCAGTAAATAATATGAAACCTGGAACCTAAAACAGTGTGGTAAAAGAAATCAGTGAATACAAGAGTGTGAGCTAACCCATTCAACAATTCCAAAACAGTGCAAACACCCAGTTCAGTCAACCATACTCAGGTTTAACACATTGAAGAAACATTTAAATCAGTTCATCAAAAAAACTCAGTTTTCAGTGCCACATAAACATCCAGTTTTATGCCTCAAACCAAAACTAATTAACCCCAAATTCGACACACACTTAGCAAACATATAGGTAAACCAAATTGAGGTCTTAAACCATGCAATTAATACTGTAGAATAGGTTAAATAAGCTGCCAAATTTCGAAATAAAAATCTGGAAAAACAGGAATAGGAGACTGATATTAAGTATCAGGAATTTTTGGGGAAAAATGAGAATGAGCATCAAAATCAAGCTAATATGCAAAAACAGTGGTTGGTAATACAAGTACATATAGTGCACGTGTCCCTCAGTGCGTTTGTGTCCACCCAAGGGGACACAAACGTGTCCAACAGATTTAAAACCCAAAACGAGAACCAGAACACAGTGCAGTGAACTAAACCTCGTGCACGTGTTCACAGTGTTCGTGCACACGACACGACACGACACAGACCTCGCGGTCGTGTCCAAGTGTCGACTAGGTCTAGGGCTAGGGCTAGGACACCCTGACACGTGTCTACGATACACGTGCGTACGATACGACACGCGTATAAGCGCTGAAAAATGACAACACTCGATTCAGTACAAAATTGATGCACTGTCTCGTGCGTGTCCGTCACGACACGAGATGCTCTAAAACTTGGGGAGCCTCGTCTCAGTGTCAGCCCCGACCCACGTGTCAATTTTTCTATGTCCTCGCGGCGGGTCCAGCGAGTTGTGGGCCCCGTGAAGCAGGACAAGCAACTGCCCGTGCACGCGCACGTGCGACAGCGTGTTCACGTGTCTGTGCTGACTCGACACGACACGAAAACCACACAAGGACACAAGAAACTCATAAGCGACATATAAACCTAATTTTCTATTCAAATAGATTCCTAAAAAACACTCGAAATGCCCATTGGAGCATTTCATCAAACACTAGCACTATGACACTGATACGTGTCCAGATAGGACACGAAAAGGACTCAAAATCTAGGGTTACCTATTCCTACAGTTAGGTTAGGCCAAGGGCTCCCTAGATATGCAATGAAATCGGAATTCTATGGTGTAGAATGAAAGTTACCTATATGTATCAAAATTCCCAAAAAGCTCCAAAGAGAGGTGTTCCTCTTGATAGCCAAACTCCTCCAATTTGCCCAAACTCTAAAATTACTCAATAACAGCAGCAAGAGAAATAAAATTAGAACCTATTGCAATTGGTTTGGGGGAAAAAGGAGCTAAAATAGATTTTCTATGGATTATTGAAGTTGAGAAAATACCTCTTTCTAAAACTTGTTCTTCCTAAAGAGGCTAGCCCTAATTTCTAGAAGAATATTTATAGGAAGGAATCCCTAGGACTAGGTTAAGTGGTCGGCCAGCTATGGGTTGGGCTAGGTTAGGTTCACATGGCTAATGGTTTGGCTTCTATGGCTAAGTTATTGATTAATGGTTCAACCATAAGTCATGGCTTGTGTCATAACTATTCTAACTTGAGTCAAATGACTAAACCATAGGTTGTCTCTAGTCTAACTAGGGTTGCATGACCTAACCAAGTCCAAACTCAACTAGGGTTAGCTCCTAGGTTAGTCTACCAAGGTTATTGCTAGTCAAAGTCAACCTAGTCAACCTTCATTCAAACAATTCCAAAACAAATCCTAAAAATTCCCCTAAATTCAAATAAATTCTAATAAATTCAAATAACCCCAAAAATGATAAAAATACCCTCAAACTAGAAATGATAAACAAAATACCCAAATCACAAGGCTAGGCTCTAGGTCAACCAGTCTCCAAGGTTACACTATCAAACACCAAAATCATAAGTCATGTTTTTAAATAGTTTTAAATGATTAAAAATTACCAAAAATTATAATATGAAATAAGTATCAATAAATAATAATTATAATTACAAAATTTCAAAATTACCCTCTTCTGGAAAAACTGGGTGTTACAGTCCTACCCACCTTGTAAAAATTTCGTCCTCGAAATTAAGATGATCGCACCCCTTCTAGGTTAAGCCCCCAGCAATCATAGTCTTAGAAACCCATTTAAATCATACAGTTGAAAAGTGTAACCTATGGGGTCATGACATGTATTATTAGTCTGGGATCTCATCCAGTTACACCAACTATGCTACAGTACTAGGCAATCACAAGGTATCAAAACATACAAGCAAGGGATGCATTAAATATTCTCAAAAAGGGATACTAAGGTTAGGTCAAAACGCACCTCCAGCTAGGTCTGAGAACTAAAACTCCCTCCTGGAAGCAGGACCCTGGTTGGGACAGGTATATCAGGACAGTGCTGCACCCAGTGTGCAGCTGACCCACAGAATAGGCACAATCTTAGTCTCTTTCTACAGAAGTTTCACCTGTGTCCAGACTTCTTACAGTAGGCACAGATAGGCTCTGGCTCAGCTGGCCTCTGCTGGACAGGAGACTGGGCTCGGTATGATGATATAGGCTGGATATATAGGTACTCCTCAAACTCTGGGTAGGACTGGTACTGCTCCTCGCCCTCTTGGAGCTAGGCTTTCCTCCTGGAAGCACAGAGTCCCGCAGACGTAGCAACCTCTGGATTTGCTCCCTCATGGCCTCATCATGAACTCTCTGTGACTCCATTAACCTTTCTTGGAAAAATCCAAACACCTGGGCTGCGTCAAGTAACAAACCTCCGGGTGGTGCAGTAGGGAGTACCATCCCAAGGGATAGGGAATGGCTCTCGGTCTCAGGCAAATCTGCAGCTCTCTCCTGAACGACAGGAGATGAAAGAAGACTCTCTGGCGAGGCTACCACCATCTCCTCAATGGCAGGAGGTGCCACCACCCCCTGATCAGATAGAGGGATCACTACCTCCTGAACAGTAGGAGGTGGAAGCACACTCTCAGTAGCTGCAGCTGCTCTCAGGCGACGGGCTCGGGTCATGGGTGCCATACTGGAAGGGATAAAAAAACAACATTCATAAAGGCTGTAAGGCAGTCTACCATCATATCTGAAAACTGGAACTCATCAAAAAATAAATAAAGATAACTACCAATTATCTATAAAAGGGTACTATTTAAGAAAAAATTGCAATCAAAAGTCAAAGAATGAAAGTCAATTGCATTAAAATCCAATCACAATATATTTATATATATAGCGTTAGAGAGGGAAAAGCTAGCATTATGTCACTGTTATGTGGTTTGTGTGTGTATGGGTGTATGTGGACATGTTCATATGGTTAGATAGTAGGCATATGTGTATATGAATTATACATAAAAGCGTATAGGAGGATTTGGGTTTCAAAATAATAGCTATCACGTTACACTATTCAAGGCATATTGGTTAAACAGTCTACAAGGCACAAGCTATTTATTCATAACATGCATGGCTAACCATATATATATGTATATCTATATGTATAGAGAGGTAGAGATTTAATTATGCATCTGCATACATTATAACACGTATACAGAACTATATATATATATATCTATATAGCTATGTGAACATAACATAGAGATGAAGGGTTAGGTTTCCATGGCAGTTGTGAACATTAATGTAGAGTGTCAAGTGTTCATGGGTTAAAACTTAAAATGAAGGGTTCATCATTCATCTTAGTTCAACATTACATATTAAATCTAAAATTGAACTACACATTTGAAAGCAATGTAAAAATGTTAACATGTATTCAGTTTTTAAAACTTTGGAGAAATTCGAACATCAAAACCAACTCAATGTTTACCACAACCTAACATGTAAGAGTATGAAACCTAACATTATATACCTACACACAACAATGTATACGGCTTAAACATTACTATTAAAGAAAACTACAAATTGACTAATCACTTAGAATTCAGACTTAAAGGGTTAATATGTACACAGTCTCAGGTTTGACAATTTTAACACAAAACTCAACCAATCTCAACAAATTTTCTTTTAAAAATTGAAACCTTGTATATAACATACATGTATGGTGATGTAAACAACAACTAATAACATGAAATTTAAAATTAATTTACAAATTTAATCTGGGAAAGCAGAGAATTAGTCACGGATACCGTCCTATATTAGAATTATTAGGATTTTGAGAAATTAACATCAGCATATTAATATGCATTTAGATAGGTTGGTGATCAAGTGTAGCATGCATACGTGTCAGGCAAGCATCTGTGTCCACTATATATATATATATATATATATATATATATATATATATATATATATATATATTCTAAGGTAATACAAGAAATAATGGCAAGAAAAAAATAATGATAAAATCTGTTCTGCTTATCTGTTAAAAAGACAGAACCATTTGAAACCAGAGTTACAATATCAAATCTAAGTTAAGGTCTAGCAAAATCATTGATTCATTGTATTAGAAAAAAAAAATTAACAAGAAGTTACACTAGGTTTATAATGACAGTTAAGCCACTCCTACTCATACTCCTACTCCTAAGTTATTGATGCTGGAAGAACAACTGATAATAATAGAAGGGTACGATAGAGATGATATGTTTAAAAACCTTCTCAAGATATAATTTGATAATCATATGCGTCTGTCAAAAATCATGTTACTCAGAGTCCTCGCCACGCCAGTAAGCAAGGCTGTGATAAACGATAGATTCCATAACTGGGGTATGCACCTCTACAATCATGTCGTCTGGAAATCTCGCTATGCCGACTAGTATAGCTGCGAGAAATTCCAAATCTTATAATCAAGATACGTACATCCGAAGTCAGGTCCCTATGTTTTTGCCATGCCAGCTAATATGGATGCGATAAACTACAAGCTCCATAATCAAGTAGACGTTTTACCATCCCTGTTTTTCCGTCAACATATGTTATCAGAAAAATATCATAACTCAGGCCATAAAATTCATCTCGATAGAAAAATCAAAATCAACAACGATTCAACAAAATCAAATTCAATAATCAAGGAGTGAGAGCGAACAAAACAAGGGGAAGGATTTTAAATTGAAGTTTAAATAAGATTCTCAAGGATCGTCCCAGAAATCTCTCAAGGAATCCTAACTGTGATTGAGTACCTTCAAAAATATCCTAATCCTACTGCAGGATGTAGTGATACTCTAGTTTGAATACCACTACATAAACTCGACCTACATGGGCCACCACTAAAAATGTGTCACGACCCGCACCCACTGTGAGGGTACGAGAATGTAACAACGCCCAGCCTACGCCGTAGTATCGGCGGTAGAACGCTGTCCTAGGTCACAACATCTAACAATATAAAGCTAAGCAGTTTATACTCCCCGAATGGGGGTGACATAGCAGAAAATAAACTCAATCACAACTAAGGAAGAAGAAACACGATATGATATAGAACTCAAGGAAAATACAGATGATCAAATAGTCTAAGATAACATCTCAGCAGATATCCAGAGTACAAGGTCTCAGCTACTGAATATGAAAGAATATACAACCCAGATCTCAAGGACAGAATAAAGTCTAACTACTAGTCTCAAGACAACATAAGTAAGATAAAGCCTAACTAAGCTAGTCTAGGCAGTAGGGTAAAGTCGTCAGCTAGAGCTATCCTGTAGAAGGTATCCACACAGGCCTCCTCCTCGTCCTCTATAATATTTTCAATAGGTCCAGTCAGGACAGGAGCGAGCACAGTACATCTTAACAGTTCATAGCAGGTTAGAAAATATAATCATGCAGTAAAGTAAGATATAGATACTGAAGAAAATACAGTATGTAAAAAGAAAGAGAGTTGTAATAGAAATATCTACTATAAATAGAGACTAACAGTGGCTAGTGATTTAGAGTACAAAGTCGAGATGTGAACGGCTTGATTTGCACATGGCTATACTAAAGAGGCGAACATGGCTATTCTACTTTGGAATTGTTCACATGGCTATTTATACTCCCCCGTACCCCCAATTAATACACAAGGATCCAACCAGGTTATGTTATGATTCTATATAACGGCCCCCGAAGGGTGGTACATAGTAGTCCTATAAATGGGGATTCTGGAAAACCCAATAAATAGGATAAGGATTCAAAGAAAACTCTGTGATCATAAGAGTATATGTCACAAGTGATCAAAGAACCAAATGAAGCATAGTGATACGCCATGTAAGTGAAACGCACAGAACATGTAGTACCCGATGCTCCCTGAAGCGATAACATCTCAAGAAGGGATCCATATAGTACTAATCCGTATGACCAACGTGACAGTATCAAGTAAAATAATTTAATGCAGGAAAATAATTCTAAGTAGGATATGAAATGATCAGAGAATGTACTCGCCTGTATCTGAGTGTCCGGATGAAATGTACTGTCCGAGGAGAGGTGTCTGGCTCATAATCAGAACAGCACAAGTCACAACAAGTCTAAAATGGTAAAATAAAGTTCTACTATGCACTCTACAACAGTCTAGGTCAATCTATGCCAAAGTCAACTCATGGTCAACTCTAGTCAATCATAGAAGTCAAACTAGGTCAACTATAGTCAAACTAGGTCTAACAAGTCTAAATTAGATCAAGCTAGCCTATACTAGTCTACATTAGTCTATACTAGGTCACTCAACCAACACTAGCTAGTACACAACACTACAAAGCTATCCAAACCAACTCCACATGTTAGTTGGCATTCAAACATACCCTTAGGCAATGAGCCATAGCTATAGGCTATGGGCTACCTAATGTATACATCACAAGGATATATATATATATATACATACCTATTTATATTGCATTCCTATACATTACCTATATATGCACATTACATAGGTTATAGTACAATTTATTAGGAAACATCATATATATATATATATATATATATATATATATATATATATATATATATATATATAGGCTCAATACACTATATATACATTATCCATATATAGGTACACTACATAGATGGATATATACATATAATATCCATTACATGTATACATTTCATACATATATGATTTACATATATATAAATAGATATTCATGTATAATATATATATTCACAATACATTATTTACATATATATATATATATATATATATATATATATATATATATATATATATATATATATATATATATATATATATATATATATATATATATATATATTTATATATATATATATATATATATATATATATATATATATATAGAGAGAGAGCATGTGTGTGTGTGTGTAGAGAGTGAAGCTTGTGTGTGTGTAGCTGTGTAGTGTGATAGAGAGTATGGTGTATATATATATATATATATATATTACATATATAGAATATACATATATAAATATATATAGAGAGAGAGCATGTGTGTGTGTTTGTAGAGAGTGAAGCTTGTGTGTGTGTAGCTGTGTAGTGTGATAGAGAGTATGGTGAGTGAGTGACACATGTGTGTGTGTCTAGACAAGTGACTGTGTGTGTTAGAGTGAAGTGAGGTGAGTGAAAACAGTGTGCAGTAAATAATATGAAACCTGGAACCTAAAACAGTGTGGTAAAAGAAATCAGTGGATACAAGAGTGTGAGCTAACCCATTCAACAATTCCAAAACAGTGCAAACACCCAGTTCAGTCAACCATACTCAGGTTTAACACATTAAAGAAACATTTAAATCAGTTCATCAAAAAAACTCAGTTTTCAGTCCCACATAAACATCCTGTTTTATGCCTCAAACCAAAACCAATTAACCCCAAATTCGACACACACTTAGCAATCATATAGGTGAACCAAATTGAGGTCTTAAACCATGCAATTAACAGTTTAGAATAGGTTAAATAAGCTGCCAAATTTCGAAATGAAAATCTGGAAAAACAGGAATAGGAGACTGATATTAAGTATCAGGAATTTTTGGGGGAAAATGAGAATGAGCATCAAAATCAAGCTAATATGCAAAAACAGTGGTTGGTAATACAAGTACATATAGTGCACGTGTCCCTCAGTGTGTTTGTGTCCACCCAAGTGGACACAAATGTGTCCAACAGATTTAAAACCCAAAACGAGAACCAGGACACAGTGCATTGAACTAAACCTCGTGCACGTGTTCACAGTGTTCGTGCACACGACACGACACGACACAGACCTCGTGGTCGTGTCCAAGTGTCGACTAGGACTAGGGCTAGGGCTAGGACACCCTGACATGTGTCCACGATACGCGTGCGTACGATACGACACGCGTATCAGCGCTAAAAAACGATAGCACTCGATTCAGTGCAAAATCGATACACTGTCTCGTGTGTGTCCGACACGACACGAGAGGCACTGAAACTTGGGGAGCCTCGTGTCAGTGTCATCCCCGACCCACATGTTAATTTTTTTGTATCCTCGCGGCGTGTCCAGCGAGTTGTGGGCCCCGTGAAGCAGGGCAAGCAACTGCCCGTGCACGCGCGCGCGCGCGACAGCGTATTCACGTGTCTGTGTTGACTCGACACGACAAGAAAACCACACAAGGACACAAGAAACTCATAAGCGACATATAAACCTAATTTTCTATTCAAATAGATTCCTAAAAAACACTCGAAATGCCCATTGGGGCATTTCATCAAACACTAGCACTATGACACTGATACGTGTCCAAATAGGACACGAAAAGGACTCAAAATCTAGGGTTACCTATTCCTACAGTTAGGTTAGGCCAAGGGCTCCCTAGATATGCAATGAAATCGGAATTCTATGGTGTAGAATGAAAGTTACCTATATGTATCAAAATCCCCAAAAAGCTCCAAAGAGAGGTGTTCCTCTTGATAGCCAAACTCCTCCAATTTGCCCAAACTCTGAAATTACTCAATAACAGTAGCAAGAGAAATAAAATTAGAACCTATTGCAATTGGTTTGGGGGAAAAAGGAGCTAAAATGGATTTTCTATGGATTATTGAAGTTGAGAAAATACCTCTTTCTAAAACTTGTTCTTCCTAAAGAGGCTAGCCCTAATTTCTAGAAGAATATTTATAGGGAGGAATCCCTAGGACTAGGTTATGTGGCCTGCCAGCTATGGGTTGGGCTAGGTTAGGTTCACATGGCTAATGGTTTGGCTTCTATGGCTAAGTTATTGATTAATGGTTCAACCATAAGTCATGGCTTGTGTCATAACTATTCTAACTTGAGTCAAATGACTAAACCATAGGTTGTCTCTAGTCTAACTAGGGTTGCATGACCTAACCAAGTCCAAACTCAACTAGGGTTAGCTCCTAGGTTAGTCTACCAAGGTTATTGCTAGTCAAAGTCAACCTAGTCAACCTTTATTCAAACAATTCCAAAATAAATCCTAAAAATTCCCGTAAATTCAAATAAATTCTAATAAATTCAAATAACCCCAAAAATGATAAAAATACCCTTAAACTAGAAATTATAAACAAAATACCCAAATCACAAGGCTAGGCTCTAGGTCAACCAGTCTCCAAGGTTACACTATCAAACACCAAAATCATAAGTCATGTTTTTAAATAGTTTTAAATGATTAAAAATCACCAAAAATTATAATATGAAATAAGTATCAATAAATAATAATTATAATTATAAAATTTCAAAATTACCCTCTTCTGGAAAAACTGGGTGTTACACTACTGGGGATAATGATCACATAACCAATTCTACTCACCCTGCCCCAATCAATACACAAGGATCCATTCAAGTTACGTTATAGGCACATGAATACAACTAAGATACGTGAACTCATGTAATGAGTAGTATATGAGGAACATGATAGTACATGAAAGCACATGACAACATGTAAAAACATGAACTAGTACGAGTACAAGGAGTACCTGATGCACATGATAAAGTACATGAACATGAAATATCCGATGCACCCGTAGAGGGATAACATCTCAGGAAAGGATCCATATAGTACTAATCCGTGATGATACGTGTCAGCATCAAGTAGAATAATCTAGAGTAAGAATATAGTCCAGACAGGTATGAAAAGATCAGAGAATGTACTCACCTGCTATCTGAATATCCAAGATGAAAGTACTGTCCGAGGAGTAGTGCCTGGCTCCTATTTAGAACAGTACAAGTCATAACAAGTCTAGAATGGTAATAAGATGCACTACAATGCATTCTACATGAATCTAGGTCAATCTAGACCAAAATTAACTCTTGGTCAACTCTGGTCAACCCTAGAAGTCAAACTAGGTCAACTAGGTCAAACCTAAGTCAAACAAGTCTATACTAGTCTAACTAGTCCATTCTAGGTTTAACAAGACTAAACAAGTCTAATCTAGACTCCATACTGGCAAACAGACACACTCATAAGCCATAGGCTATTAGGCTATATCATGCCTAAAACTAACCTATAAATCATATCTACACATAACACATGACAATATTATATAGTAACACACATTGATATATTTACATAATCTAATATAGAAATACATATACCATATAGGCTACCTATATGTATACTACACATAAATGTATATCTAATATATAATTGTACACTCACATATATATATATATATATATATATATATATATATATATATATATATATATATATATATATATATATATATATATATATATATATAAATATATATATATATATATATATATATATATATATATATAGGATACATATATTTATATCTCAATATATATATACATGTGTATAGAGAAAAGGAGAGACACATGATAGTGTCCAAGTGTGTGTGTGTGTGTCATGAGAGTGCAAGAGTGTGTGTGAATACAAGAGAGTGTATGTGAGGCATGTGTGTGGGTGTGATATGGTATGTGGGTGTCTCATAGAGTGTGTGTTAGTGATACAAGGAAACAGTGGCAATACATTGTGTGTGTGAGACATCCTGAAATTAGTATGACATTATAGGAAAATCAGTGAAAGAAAAACAGTGACAGCAAACAGTGGAAAGCTTAGGGAAATCTGGGAATAATGTATACATTGTGGCATAGTAAGGTGAGAGTGTTTTCTCAGGTAAAATAGGAAGAATTTAATAATAGTGAAGTATTAGGAAACTCAGTTAACAGTGAGCTATTGAAACAAAATCAGTGATATACATTTGACAGCCCATCTCAAAACCAAAATATCCCATTCTTAAACCACAAGCCTATCAAGTGTAACATTGCATTAACATAATTCAACAGTCATGTGGGGATCAAAAATTAGCGAAAACATTTGAAACAACATTCATTTCAGTTTTAAGAAGGACAGGAAACCAATTCCCCATTTCTATCAAAACCAATTCAAATTGAATCCACATGTCCAATATCCTATTCCCAAACTTTAAAGCCAAAATCGAATGAACATTGTATTAACATAAACTAACATTCATGTAGAAGTAATTAACAGTGCAAATCATTACTTAAACTGGGAATAAATGGTTTACGAATTAGAAGAAAAATACTGTATCAATCCTGTGTAGCCTGGTATCAGCCAAATGGCATATTCCAACAATTTCAAATCCAAAAGCTCACATCAAACCTATTCTAATATGTAAATCTAATTTAACATAGATAATATATCATATTTAGGATCAATTAACAATTAAAATCACTTAATTGAAACATTCAAACTGAAATCGAAACAGGAAAACAAAATACACTGATACACGCACTGTGCACACCCTGTGCACGCGTGATATCGTGTCCGACACGACACGAGGGGTCGTGTCACTTGACACACGTGGTGTCAGTGGTCGCCCCTTAGTGTGTGTCAAGTATCATGTGTCGAAGTGGCGTGTCCAGCTCGAAATCAGCCCCAAGTAGCAGGGGAGGGAAACTGTGCACGCGCGTGAGGTACAACTGCGTGTTCCCGTGTCCGTGGCGACACGACACGAGACCAAAACATGCTCTGTACACTAAAAACCCATAAGCAAGGTTAAAACCTAACTTTATATTCAATTACATTCCTAAAATTAGATCGAAATGCCCTTTGGGGCATTTTGTCAAACACCTATAAACAAGGACTGATACGTGTCCAAATGGGACACGAATAGGACACGAAATCCTACATAAATCTAAGATTAGCTAGGGGATACCTAGCTCTAGGTTAGAATGCAATAATAATAGCAATTACAACAGGTTTTGAAGGAGTTACCTATAGGTGTCAAATCCTCAATAAAACTCCAAAGAGGGGTGTTCCTCTTGATAGCCCAACTTCTCCAAATTGTCCAAACTCTGAAATATTCTTACATAAACAGCAAGAATAGAAGAATTAGAACCTAATGCAATTAGTTTGGGTGGAAAAGGAATTAAATAGGAATTTCTATGAATTAAAGAAGATGGAGACTAACCTCTTTCTAAAACTTTGTAAATATTTCTAAGGAGGCTAGCCCTAATTTCTAGGAGCATTAAATAGAGGGGGGAGACCTTAGTGGCCGGCCATGGGCTGGATTTGGCTAGGATTAGGGTTCCAATAGTGATCTATGGGCTTCCATGGGCCAAAATTATTAATCATGACTTGTGAAATCACAAGCCATTTCTATTCAAATCAATTCCTAATTTCCCTAAAATAATTCTAATGGGTTTGATTTCACTAACTTAGGTCAAGCTAGGGTTTTATAACCTAACCAAGTAGTCATGACCTAGGTTAGCCTCTAGGACAGTCTCCTAAGTCAACATGAGTCAAAGTCTAGAATAACACCAAATCAATAATACTAAAAATCGCTTAAAAATTCTAATAATTAATAATAATAATTCCCAAATAATTCCAAAATTTTAAAAAATGACCAAAATACCCTCAAGCTAGAAATGTGGTAGTAACACTCTGGTCATACAAATAATAGCAGTGACTCCGATGGGGAGGATACCATTATTTGTATCTAAGTGTATACCATTGCTTAATACTAAGTCCATTACCTTGTAATAAGTTCCTTCAGATGGAGAAGTGAACACATACTAGGTAACTTTCTACAATTACCTAAAGAAGTTTGTACTGGTGATCCATAATTATACTCATCCGATATGGAGGAAGGCAATAAAGCCAAAGTGCAAGTATAATTACATCACCTACAAACCAGTAATGGAGACCATAGATTTATACTAAACAAATATCATATCCCACTTAGTTATTTAACAATAAGGATTTTTCTACTAGTTGATATTAGTCCATGTTGTCCATTATTAATGTAGGCTTAGTTTTTGAAAAAAAAACATCTACACAATAATAAATATGCATAGTCAGAAAAAGCAAAATGACAACAAATAAGATAAAGATATCCAACTATTACGACCATCTTTCCTGCTCCGTCCTCAACTATCCGAATCCAAAATCTGGTACTGCGCAGATCTATTTTGGTTGTCGATTCCTTCATCGAAAATCAGCTGTCTGTCTCTGCACTGCTTAAAACCAGCATCTCGTCCGACGTCAGAAACAGCCACCACCGCTATCACGATTGATCAAAAATAATTAAAATTACATCAATCCTACGCTTCCCCAAGGAGTTTACACATAATCTAGATTGAAAAATTAAAATAATAAGCACGATCAACCCTCGTGATTTTAATTACATATACAGCAACAACAACATCCACGATATGTTCTTGGTTTAAACAACATAATAAAAAACATGCATTGGACCATAATAGTTGGATCTAAGATGCCTGCAAAATCGAGTTAGAATAGATCTATATCTACCGACAATTACACAGCGCAGATTTTATTGGACAACATGGATGTGTCAAACAATACGCAGATCCAAAGTGGCTCTGATACCAATTGATGGAACTGGAGATTCCCAGGACCCTCACTTCGGTGTGCATATTGATCGATAGAAAGTTAAACAGATTTAATACGTGTTCTGATCCTTCATAGGCGAAAAGTAGGATTCACGAATTATACCTGTGGTGGGAAGAAGACAAGTAGTTCCTGGCAATCTCGAACGGACGACCCCAAGATCTTCTGTATGTATTCCTTCCTCGAGTTGGACGTTGTGTGGACGACGATCTCCCAGCCTTTTCTTCTCCTTGGCAGCCCTCTCTTTCTCTCCTTACGTGAATCATGAATTTAGAGAAAGCTTTAGATTTTTGATCTATCATTTAGCGGCCAGAGAATAGAGGATATATATAGGCTACGACATGGACCATGAGGAGAAATTAGGGTTAAGCCTCCTAAGGATATGAATATTCCGTGTTCAGCCCGAAAACACAATCCAGGCACATTAACAAAAGCTCGGTCCACTAATGAGCTATTGTTGCACTACCTCCCTAATCCCAAATTATGTTTATGGACTCCTTTTATTATATGCTCATTTGGCTTCCCATGTTAAGATATCGAATGTTTGTAGATCAAATTAAGTTACTGACAACTTTATTGATTCGACATCTTTTATCCTTAAGTAGTACCGCTCAACTTTATTTGTCATGTCGGATATAATCCACCTGCAGGGTTTACATGACAATCCTTATGAGCTCCTTAATAGGACATCATCAACCCGATGTATCGGGACATGGATTCTATTTATAATCAACAGTCCATCATACATATAATAATATTACCCAATTCATAGAGGTTGTTGACCCATAATGAATCTCACTATTTCATGAGTCAAAGTAATGTATACTGCATATACATGTCTGTTATTATATCCATATTAAGAGCACAAGCATCCATAATAACAGAGGTGTTTGTTCACTTATGTAGTCAGTACAAAGAGAACAACCTCAAGTGGTCATGTTCAATACACACATAGTGTACCAGTGTAAACCTATAGTCAAGATAGACTAATACCAGATTACACTACAACCTTTTCAATAGATTATGCCAAGTCCATCTAGGTTGTGAACTATTTATATACTACATAGGGAACTGATAATAAGATCTTCTGTGTGACACCACACACCATATTATCTACAATATAAAATATCAGACATTTGCATTAACACTTGCAACAAATACAATATGTAAATATTTGTCCATATGATTCTCATTCAAAATTTTAGGAAATAAGGTTACTACAAAAGTGATGCTTTTAGTATATAACCCTAATAATATATTTCTGTTTATTGTTGACTGATTGAGACATAATTTATTCTGTGAGACCATAAGAGATTTGTATTGTAGTATATATCTCCTTGTCTAGGTACAGTTGTGACCGTATTGCGGGATACTATCATATATCATAGTGCGTAGCTAGCCGTGTCATACTTCCGTTCTTCATATGCTGATACTGGGACGTGACAGTCGCTAACTCTGACGCCTTACTTTTGCCATCAAAGATGTGCATGTAGACCTCCTACACGTTCATTGCACTTATCATCCACATTTCAAGTTGCAAGCGTTGGTGGATGAGTTGAAGAGCAATTGTAGAATTTCGGTGGGTGGATGTATGATATCTTGAAGGAGCAAAACTTACAAATGAGGGATGTGTTGGGAACGAAGCGCGAAAACCATTCCCCCAAACCAGAAAGTCCTGCGAGAGAACCGAGCAAAAGCACACAAACCAAAAATGCAAAACACAATCGCAGACACAAAGATTTTTGACGTGGAAAACCTTTGCGGAAAAAACCACGGGACGATTGGAGTCCAACCCTGAAGAACCTCCACTAATGGAATAAAGAGAATACACCTTCTACAAGCTCCTCCCGATCCAACACGGATCACCACAAGTCACTTGAAAGAAGAAAATTTTTGATTGCGGACTCCGAAGAACAAGAGATGCCAAAAAATTATTCGAAGCAATCTCTCATTCACAATAGTCCTTAATCCTCTCTCTCCCTCTCAAAGATTGTAAAGCACTCTTTGTTTTGAGATGATTTTACAACTAGCATGCATCACCCTTTTATAAGCCTTTGGTAACCCATACATGGAAGGCCAATATATATGGAAACTTTCAATATAAATCAATCATATATTTAATGGAAATCCAATCATAATTAGCTTACCATAATTGGAAACCCAATAATATGGAAAGCTACTATATGAAGGGTCCAATCATAAATATATAATCAAAGTAAATATGGAAATCCAATCATATATTTTTTTACCATATATGTACCAAAATAAAATCCATGCACTCCCCAAGCTTCTCCGACACACGGATGGCGCTCGTCGCTCTCCGGGGTATTCTCCACATAGGTGGAAATCCCACCCACTCCAACAAATCTCCCCCTTTACAACTATGTGGAGGAGGTCGTCATCCCGACGATCTGCCTGCAGTACTCAAACTTTCCCCTCGGAAGAACCTTCGTGAGCATGTCTGCTCCATTGTCATCAGTATGAACCTTCTCAAGTGCGACATCCTTCTTCTCAACCATATCCCGTATCCAATGATACCGAGTCTCGATGTGCTTGGACCGACTATGAAATGTCTGGTTCATCACAAGGTGAATAGCACTTTGACTGTCGCAAAGCAAAGTATACTGCTCTTGCTTCAGTCCTATTTCCTGCAGCAGCTTCTTCATCCACAGAAACTCCTTGCAAGTCTCCGTCGCCGCAATGTACTCTGCCTCTGTCGTCGACAAGGCAACACACTTCTGCAACCGCAACTGCCACGATACCGCTCCTCTAGTGAACATCATCACATAGCCCAAAGTCGATCACCTCGTGTCTACATCTCCAGCCATATCAGCGTCAGTATACCCAACCAGCTTCGGCTCGTCACCACCAAAAGAAAGTCTCCAATCGACAGTGCCCTGAAGGTATCGTAGAATCCACTTGACCGCACTCCAATGTACCCTTCCAGGATTTGAAAGGTACCTGCTAACTGTGCCAACTGCATGAATGATGTCTAGCCTCGTACACACCATAGCATACATAAGACTTCCCACAACTGAGGCATATGGAACCCGCTCCATATCTTCCTTTTTGTCCTCGGTAGATGGACACTGCTCCTCAGTGAGCTTAAAGTGAGCCGCAAGGGGGCAACTCACTTTCTTCGACCCGTCCATACCGAAATGCTGAAGTACCCGGTGAATGTACTTCTTTTGGGACAAATGTAGCAGCTTGGACTCTCTCTCGGCTGATCTCCATCCCAAGAATAGTCTTTATTGCGTCCAAATCCTTCATAAAGAAGGCCGCCCCCAGTTGGCACTTCAACTCCGCTATCCTAGTGGCATTCCGACCCACTAATAGCATATCATCTACATAGAGTAATAAAATAATGAAATCATCCTCGGCAAAATACCTCACAAATGCACAATGGTCCGACGTCCTCCGTGCATAACCATGCTCCCCCATAAACGACTCGAACTTCCTGTACCACTGCCTCGGAGCCTGCTTCAGACCATACAAGCTCTTTCTCAACCAGCAGACCAAATGTGACTTGCCCTTCTCACAGAATCCCTCTGGCTGCTCCATGTACAACTCCTCCTCAAGATTACCGTAGAGGAATGTCGTCTTCACGTCCATCTGCTCGACCTCCAAGTCGAGACTGGCTGCTAATGCTAGCACCACCCGAATAGACGAATGCTTGACGACAGGCGAAAAGATCTCATCATAATCCATGCCTTTCCGCTGACTGTAGCCTTTGACTACCAGCCTCGCTTTGTATTGAGGGCGAGTAGCATCATCCGTCTGCTTTACTCTAAACACCCATCGATTCTTCAAAGCCTTCTTGCCTTTTGGCAACCGCACCAGCTCATAAGTAGAATTAGTGTACAAGGAACTCATCTCCTCCTGTATGGCCTCCATCCACTCATGTCTGTGTTCGTCTTCCATAGCCTCTGCAAAGCTTTCGGGCTCTCCCCCGTCAGTCAATAGCACATACTCATCCGGTGAGTATCTCGTAGATGGTCGACGATCTCTGTCGCTCCTTCTCAGTGGAGCCACTGGTGCTGGCTGTATACCAACAGCCTCCTCCCCTTCAGGAACTGCCTCCCCGGCATGCTCATCCTCCTGAGGGACACCCTGACCACCATCAGCAGGCTGATGATCAAGGTTAGGAGCAACTCCATGTACTGGCTCCCCCATAATGGGATCCTCTGCGATGTCCTTTAGAAACTGCTCGAAGAGAAATGACTCTAACTCAGGCAATTCCTCAGCCTCAGAAGGCGTCTCGGAATCCTGAGTGTCGGTCATGGTCTGATCCTCGACGAACACCACGTACTTGCTTCTGTAAAGCTTTCTTTCCACCGGGTCATAGAGTCTATAGCCAAACTCATCCCGACTGTAGCCGACAAAGACGCATCGCCTCGTCTTCGGCTCAAGTTTGGTCCTCTCGTCCTTCGGTACATGCACAAAGGCCTTACAGCCAAACACTCGCAGATGATTGTATGACGGCTCTTTGCCGTACCATACTTTGTCAGGCACATCACCCTACAAAGGAGCACTAGGAGACAAATTAATAACATAAGTGGCTGTGAGAAGAGCCTCACCCCAATAACTGCCCGACAAGTTTGCTTCTGACAGCAAATACCGCACCCTCTCCATCAGTGTCCTGTTCATGCGCTCCGCTACACCATTGAGCTGAGGTGTCTTTGGCGGAGTCTTCTGGTGTCGTATCCCATGCTCTATGCAATAAGCATCAAAGGGACCGATGTATTCGCCGTCATTGTCAGACCGAACACACAATAACTTCTTGTCCATCTTTCTTTCAACAGAGGCCTGAAACTCTTTGAAAGTAGGCAGCACTTGATCCTTGGTCTTTAAGGCATAGACCCAAACCTTCTTGGAACAGTATCAATAAAAGTTACAAAGTAAGAAGCACCACCAATAGATTTTACCTTCATAGGACCGCAGACATCCGAGTGAATCAACTCGAACAACGCCGGCTTCCTTGAACTTGGGTGACTTTGGAAAGATACCCTATTTTGCTTTCCAGCTAAGCAGTGCGTGCACTTCTCCAACTTTGTAGACTTGAGCCCTGGAATCACCTTCCTGTTCACCAAGTAGCTCATCCCCTTCTCGCTGATATGGCTGAGCCGCCTGTGCCACAACTCGGTAGACGCATCACTGACTGCGTTCACCTCCTGTGCCCCCTGTGCCCTCCCCTCCATATAGTAGAGACCGGACTTCTTGCTTCCTCTGGCAATCACCATCGAACCTCTGGAAAGCTTCCACTGACTATTTTCGAAGAGACTGAAGAATCTCTCATCATCCAACCTTTCAACCGACACCAGGTTGAAACGGATATCAGGGTCAAGACGAACATTTTTGAGAACAAGAACTGCACCTGCCTTCGTCCTCAAATGCACATCTCCAACGGCAACCGCCTTTGACATATCTCCATTGCCCATCTTTAACACTCTACAGTCGCCTGTCGTGTAAGTGGCAAATAGTACCCTGTTGTGAGATACATGCGCTGAAGTCCCTGAGTCCACCAGCCAAGAATTGTCATCGCAGGCGAGGTTTGTGGTAACCTCATCACCTACGACGATCACATCGCCTCCATGTATCGAAGCCGCTGCTGTAGTATTCTCATCTTGCTTCCCCTTGTCGCCCTTCTTCTCTCTCTTCCAAGCGAAACAGTTCCGCTCGATGTGGCCCTTCTTGCCACAATGGTAACACTCCGAGTCCTCGTACCGACCCTTGGACTTTTCCATGCTCTTGTCTCTGCCACCACCTGGACCCCTACTTTTGCCCCTTCCGCGGCTCTCCGAAACTAGTGCCTCTAAGTGATGGGATGTGGATGAAGTGCCCTGAGAACGTCTCCGCATCTCTTCATTCAGTACCCCGTTCTTGGCAAACTCCAGACTGACCACGCCTTTCGGAGCAGAAGCGATCATAGATACTCGTATGGTCTCCCACGAGTCTGGCTATGTACATAGCAACCAAAGTCCTTGAACCTCGTCGTCGAACTTGACTCCCATCGAGGATAGCTGGTCTACCACGCCCTGGAACTCACTCAAGTGATCCGTAATGAATGCACCATCTTTGTACCGCTGACCCATCATCGTCCAGATCAGGAACAATTTGTTTACCCCAGTCTTTTTCGCGTACAAAGATTCCAGCTTCTCCCACAACGTCTTCGCATGCTCAATATTGGCAACGTGGTTGTACACGTTCTCGTCAACGAACTGCCGCATGTACCCACACACCTGTATATGCTCGAAGTTCCAGTCCTCATCGGATTTGTCACTGGGCTTCTCGGATGCAAATACTGGAAGATGTAGCTTCTTGACGAACAGCAAATCCTTCATTTTGCTCCGCCAATAATGGTAGTTGGTACCGTTCAGGTTCACCATGCGCACCGGCTTCGCGTCCATCTCTGCTTCCTGATTTGACTGTCAACTCCTGACACTTCTTTGAACCCAAAGCTCTGATACCACTCTGTTGGGAACGAAGCGCAGAAACCGTTCTCCCAAACCAGAAAGTCCTGCGAGAGAACCGAACAAAAGCACACAAACCAAAAATGCCAAACACAATCGCAAACACAAAGATTTTTGACGTGGAAAACCCTTGCGGAAAAAACCACGGGACGATCGGAGTCCAACCCTGAAGAACCTCCACTAATGGAATAAAGAGAATATACCCTCTACAAGCTCCTCCCGATCCAACACGGATCACCACAACTCACTTTAAAGAAGAAATTTTTTGATTGCGGACTCCGAAGAACAAGAGATGCCGAAAAATTATTCGAAGCAATCTCTCCTTCACAATAGTCCTTAATCCTCTCTCTCTCAAAGATTGTAAAGCACTCTTTGTTTTGAGATGATTTTACAACTAGCATGCATCACCCTTTTATAAGCCCTTGGTAACCCATACATGGAAGGCCAATATATATGGAAACTTCCAATATAAATCAATCATATATTTAATGAAAATCCAATCATAATTAGCTTACCATAATTGGAAACCCAATAATATGGAAAGTTACTATATGAATGGTCCAATCATAAATATATAATCAAAGTAAATATGGAAATCTAATCATATATTTCCTTACCATATATGTACCAAAATAAAATCCATGCACTTCCCAAGCTTCTCCGACACACGAATGATGCTCGTCGCTCTCCGGGGTATTCTCCACATAGGTGGAAACCCCACCCACTCCAACAGGAAGCACTTATGTACACTATCAATAATTTTCTATTACTGGATGTTATCGAAACGGGAGTATCTGCCACGCTTTCTTGTTCTATATGCATGGAACGTAGCAAGACATTCTCTCTTAATAATGGAGAGTTGCCAAGTTTGTTTGAGTCATGTTACCACCCGAGGACCATCCTTGGAAAAGGAACAATGTTGTTTTCACCAAAGGACGACAATAAATTTCTCCTTAGCTTCGAGGTTATTTGGGGAAGACATATGGAGATAAGGAGAGGGATAACTAACTCTGATCAAGAACGGAGATCGGAGCATAAGTGTCAAAACAACCAAGATAAGTGATGCCAAACCCAGTCCGAGGGTTTTGGGGATGTATTACTAACAGTCTAACATTTCTATGTATTATCCCCACTATTTATCAGATATTGGACTAAACCCTTATCTACCTTCCTTTCTGTACCGCTAAACAGACTTTGTGAGCCTCAGCCATTAGCCGTCTGCGACATCAATAACAATATCTTGGAATTATTTTTTATTACAACCCACACACACCTAGACATCCTTATAGTTGGACTCGAACTCTGTCGGCTCCGTTTGATGTCCACGCTGCTTTCCACTTGAGCTACAAGCGTTGTTCCAAGTACATGCTTGGAACGGACTTGTGGATACTTCCTTTATCAAGTGCATGCTTCATGTTCAAGTATAGGGTTATTTACTTTCAGCTCGATTATTAAATATGAAAACTTACTGGAACTTCAACTCAAAGCGATGCAGGTACTTGTGTAGAATAAATATATATATATATATATATATATATATATATATATATATATATATATATATATATATACTGTTACCTAATCATAGCAATAATCCAAGTACTAGCATACCCTTCATCTTACATAAAAGTAATTGTGCTGTAACCACCAATCCCTTTCTAACCTCTAAATTTAATTAATATCAACACATTACAACATTCGTAGAATATTACTTGTCGCTGTTCTTGATAACCTGTCTGCTAGTCCTGATGACTCCAAAATGAACGACATCCAAGTGGAACCTAACTTCGAGAGAACAACCTATGCAGCCTAATTTGCAGCCTTACTCCCCAGCATGATTGTAATGTTACTATTTTATGAAAAATTAGTCTACATCAATTAATTTGTTTTTTTAGGGCAATCATTAAATGTTAGTCCCTTGGCGAACAATCGATGGAAAAACACGATTTCAGAAACTATTGTAAAGACAATGTTTCCAGCAACAACACCCTAAAGAAGGTGATGTTGTATTACGAGAATCTAAAAAGATTATTTCGTAATATTTCTCGAAGGCAACAGAACCGTATAACTTCTAAAGAGAAGCGACGGTATTCTCGAAGGCAACAGAGGAAGAAGAAAGCCTGCTGGGGTGAAAGATCACCGGCGCTCAAAGCTATATCCGCCTTACGGACAAGCCTCCAGGAACCAGCAAGTTCGAAGAGAACTTTAGAACGCTGGCCAAAAATGTCGACGACTCCTCGGAATAGCAGCAGCACTTCTCTCTCTCTGGAAATTTTCTGAGTATTTTCTGTAACCTTGGAGAGAGGAGATGCTACTGATATTATAGGCACGAGATGGGCTTTTCAAATTCTGAACGCACGCCCTGGTTTAATGACAGATCCGGATTTTCTGGATCTGAGCCATTTCCGGATCTGAGCCCACAAGACCCGCGGACGTTACATAATTTGAACGGCCCACTCGACCCGCTCGACCCGCTCGACCCGTACGACCCGTACGACCCGTACGCTCAGTACGCTCCGTACGCCCCGTACGCCACACAGGGCCGCGCAGAGGCTCGCGCACGAACGCAACTAAAGCGCACAATGCGCCTTGCGACGAGCTGTCGTGCTAAGTGTAAAGTGCCATCAAAAAGCCACATTAAGCCTCAAAAGCCCATTAGCCCAAGCCCAAGTCCGAGCCCGAGCCCGAGTCCGAGTCCGAGTCCGAGTCCGAGTCGCTAAGCCCCTTCGGGGCTTAGCTCCAATCTATTTTCATTTTGGCCAAAAGTTGGTTTCTTATTCTCACCTCTATGTAAAATCCCCCCACATGGCACCCTCCATTGGGCCTCAACCCATGTGCATCTCTCTATTCCTTCATAAGTAATATATAGAGATACATATTGGTGTGATTTTTCGATGTGGGACTATCTTTTAACAATAGAATGTTGTGAACACACAACTCATAGAATAAAACACCAACAATCCCCACATATCTCTATATATGAGTTAAGCGTTCCACATAATAACTGTCCATTATGCATTAGGATAGATGTCGCTGACGACTTGAATCTTTTCGCATGGGTTGAACAACAGTATAATACAAGAATGGACTGCGCCTTGAATTCTGTACCACAGCTGTAATTTTTCCCACTCACATAATGTAGTTATCTGTGCTTCTGGCTGCACATTAAAGGCCTTGTGCCAGCCTGGATTTCAATGTATGTATTTTGGACGTCTACAAATTTACCCTCAAGAGACGGCCTATTTCTTTTTCCATACATTATAGGTGAGTTCTTTATAAAGAGTCATGGCATGAAGCATTGCGCTCCTTTGCGGTGCTACGCTGCTATGACATGGCTCAACGCCGAGGCTTTACCCCACCTGGGTACCTCATCGTAGTGTCATACTACTGTAGCATGAGGTCACAATCCTCTTTGTAGTGCCAAACTACTCAGCATGAAGCCTTGCGCTTCCGTGCGGTGTTACGCCGCTATGACATGGCTTGCAAAGCCGAGGATTTACCCTTTTCTGGTACCTCTTCGTGGTGTCATTCCACTGTAACATGAGGATACTGTCCTCTTTGTAGTGCTGTCTACACCTCTTTATGATTATGCAACATTAGGCTACCTGCCTATATGCGGTGCTACTCCGCCTGTGACTTGGCTAACAAAGCCGAGGCATTACCCCTACCTGGGAACCTCATGGTGGAGTCACCCCACTGTAGCATGGAGTTGTAACACTCCTTTGTGGTTGTTGCGCCACCATGCTTCCTGTAAAGCATAACAGACCTTCACTCAGTCTGAGAACTCATTAAGGCATTATGCCATCCTTTCCACAGGATCAATTTTTCGTAGAAAATTCATAGTAGACAACAGTGGTTCTGGGTCCGAAACCTTTACATGTTCCGCAGAACAAGTACCCACTGTTAACTAATATTTTTTCAGTCAATAGTCCTCCCTTGAATCAAAAAATTAGATATCTGGTAGATTTCTCTTTGAACCAATAACATAAAATTTATTGATAGGATTATAATGACACAATATTAGAATGCCTTCAAACCCATCTTCCTTGCTGTGTCCTCGACCAGCTGTCGTTTGAGGCCTTTCGTGAACGGATCCGCCAGGTTCTCCTGACTCCGAACATCGATCACTGCAATGACGCCTCGTTTGATGAGATCGTTCACTGCTCTGTGCTTTAACCGCACAGTCCTCTTCTTTCCGTTAAAGAGTTCATTTGATGCTACTGCTGCTGCCGCCTGGATGTCACAGTATATCGGGATTGCCGGTATCTGAGCTCCAACCACTGGAAGATCATACATGAGCTCCCGAAGCCACTCTGCTTCATCTGCAGCAGCATCCAATGCAAAGAATTCAGATTCTATGGAGGAGCGAGATAACATTGTCTGCTTCTTCGATTTCTACGATATAGCAGCTCCGTCCAAGGCGAATATGAATCCACCTGTAGAATACTCGCTCTCCACCTCTGAACACCAGCTAGCATCACTGAAGCCTTCCACTACTGACGGATCTCCGCTGTAGTATAGTACAAATGTCTGAGTCTTTTTTAGATATCTCATAACACGCTTCACAGCGTTCCAGTGTTCAATGCCTGGGTTGTTAGTGAACCGACTCAGCATTCCCACCGCAAAAGCTATGTCAGGCCTTGTGGCAGTAGTAGCGTACATCAAGCTTCCGATGACGCTGGCGTACTCCAATTGCTTGACGCTTTCTCTCGAATTTGGCTCCAGCTTCTGATCACTTCGGTACGGTGTATCAATTATTGGAAGATCTTGATACCCGTATCGAGTGAGCATTTTCTCAATGTAATGAGATTGTGACAGTGCTATTCCCGTGCCTGTCCTGATGATCTTGAGCCCCAAGATAACATCGGCATCCCCCAAGTCCTTCATACTGAACTTGGTCGAGAGAAATTTCTTTGTCTCTGTGACACAGCTTAAATCCGTACCTAGGATTAGCATGTCGTCAACGTATAGACAAACGATAACTCCTCTTCCGTCAGCAAACTTAGTATAGACACACTGGTCTGTTTCACTGACCTTGTAGCCATTTGACCTTATCACTTTGTCAAACTTCTCATGCCATATTTTGGGAGCTTGTTTCAAACCATACAGAGACTTCATCAACTTGCAGACTTTGTCTTCCAGACCTCTGACGATAAAACCTTCTGGTTGTTGCATGTAGATCTCTTCTGTCAGCTCGCCATTAAGGAATACCGTTTTCACATCCATCTGATGTATCACTAGTTTGTGTATTGCTGCTAGAGCAATTAATAATCTGATGGTTGTCATCCGAGCTACTGGAGCATAAGTATCAAAATAGTCGATCCCCTGCTTCTGAGCAAACCCCTTGGCCACTAGCCTGGCCTTGAACTTGTCAATGGTTCCATCTGCTTTCATCTTCTTCTTGAAGATCCATTTGCATTCGATGGGTCTTGCTCCTTCTGGCAGGTCAACTAACACCCATGTATTATTGGAGGTGATTGAGTCAATCTCATTGTCTATCGCCTCCTTCCAGAATACAACATCTCTGGTCTTCATCGCTTCATCATAGGTAAGCGGATCTGCTTCCACATGATAAGTGACGAAGTCATCTCCGAAGTCTTTCGGCATCCTTACTCGCTTAGTTGACGGCTCAGCGAGTTCTGGTTCAACTGGTGTCTCTTCGACAATAGCTTCTTCTTGGACTACTGGTTCTTTAAGGACTTCTGTCTGCTTTGCACTCTCATCATTCTCCGGAAGATCCGCGAGAACAATATTTTTGTGCCTTGCAAACTTGTCTTCAAAATATTCAGCATCGCGAGATTCAATGATATGATTTGATTCTATATCAAGGAATCTCCGAGCATCACTCTTCTCGGCATAACCCAAGAAGATAGCCTTAGTGGTCCTAGTCCCCAGCTTCTGAATCTTCAGATCTTGGAGCTTCACGTAAGCCAGACACCCCCACACTCGAATGACATTCAAGTTAGGTCTGACTTTGAACCAGAGTTCATGAGGTGTTATGTCCGAAGTTGCATACGGTACTCTATTGAGAATGAAAGTAGCCGTTAATGCAGCTCCTCCCCAGAAGCTCTTTGGAAGACCCGCAGTCAACAGCATAGAGTTTATCATCTCTGTCAACGTTCTGTTCTTCCTTTCTGCTACTCCGTTGGATTGAGGAGAGTACGGAGCCGTCGTCTCATTTATGATTCCATGTTCTTTACAGAATGATGAGAAATCATGAGACCGATACTCCCCGCCTCGATCACTCCTTAGCCTTTTGAGTTGTT
This sequence comes from Iris pallida, assembly GCA_029216955.1. Classification (NCBI taxonomy): domain Eukaryota; kingdom Viridiplantae; phylum Streptophyta; class Magnoliopsida; order Asparagales; family Iridaceae; genus Iris; species Iris pallida. The sequence goes on from JANAVB010027596.1 coordinate 6,591,216, forward strand.
GTCCAGTTTGCCGTTCAGCCTCGGCCCTGAACTCCTTGAACTTCTCGAATGCTTCGTCTTTAGACTTGAGCAGGTAGACAAAAGCATACTTTGAGAAGTCATCGATGAAAGTAATAAAATACTTCATCCCGGCTTTTGTAGAGAATTGCTTAAAATCACAGATATCTGAGTGAACCAACTCCAGAAGATCTGTGCTTCGATGGACCCTGTGAAAGGGTTTCCTTGTGATCTTCGTCTGAGCACACACTTCACATTTCTCTACCTTACCCCCACACTTGGAGATAAGTCCTAGGCTAGACATCTTGTTAATTCTTTTACAATGAACATGTCCTAGCCTATTATGCCACAACTCAAAAGAATAGTTCAAAGTAGAAATAGCATTAATATCATTTTTCTGGGTTACAACAAGCTGAATTTTGTACATTCCTTCAGTCTGAAAAGCTTTTCCGAAGAATGTACCCTTCTTGGACATCACCATCTGGCCAGCATTGATGTCCATCCTCAAGCCTGCGTTACAAAGCAGGCTCCCAGAGATCAGGTTCTTAGCAATTGCAGGAACATGCTTCACTCCTTGAAGCGTCAGAGTGTTCCCCGATGTAAGTTTCAGCTCCACCGTCCCGATCCCCAGTACTTCAGCTTGTGCCTGGTTTGCCATTAAGACTTTCTCGGAAGTTGGCTCATATGACTCGAACCATTCCTTGTCTGAGCAGACATGACATGTCGTACCAGTGTCTATCCACCAGTCCGAGTCAACTTCCGCATTTGCAACCTGTGCTATCATTGCAACCAGATTAGTAACCAAAGAAACCTTACTAGGCTCACCTTTTTCTGGTTCCTTGCAATCACTTTTGTAGTGGCCCTTCTTGCCACATTTGAAACAAGTCACATGGGACTTGGATTTCTGATTCTTGAATGAAGGACTCTTCACTTTCAGATTAGTGAAGTCCTTCTTCTTCTTATGAGGAGAAGCCGCCTGCTTCCCCTTGTACTCTCTGGTTTGGACCAGATTTGCTTTCGCCAGTTGTTTGGACAGAGAATCCATCTTCTGTTGAGAGCGCATCTCATCCTCAACATAGATCGCTTGCAGGAGATCTTCCATACATATGTCCAGCTTCTTGCGGTGCATCCTTGCATAGAAGTTGCTCCACCCCGCAGGAAGTTTAGAGACGATTCCTCCAACGACAAACTTGTCGACAAGAGGCATCTTCTCGTCATCTAATTTTTGGTGCAGCTTCAGAAACTCCTTTACTTGGGGCAGCATAGCCTTCTCATCTTCGAAGGTCCACTTGTGGTATCTTTCAACCAAGAAGATCTTGGACCGATTCTCGTCATCTTCGTACAATTTCCCCAAGGAGTCCCAAATCTCTTTGGCAGAATTCTTCTTGGAATAAGACTCTGCCAGAGAGTCTTCCATGCTATTGAGAATCAACAGTTTACAGATACTGTTTTCTCTAATCCATTTTGCCTGCTTGGACTTAGCAGCGGCAATAACTTCTGCGGTTCCGGTTGTTGGAACGACCGGTTCTTCCTCATTCAGCACGTGATCAACTTCCACGAGTTGAATGTTTAATGTTACTTTTCGTTTCCAGATTTGGAAATATTCGCCGTCAAATTTCTCCAACTTGTTAAAGTCGGTATTGACGAGCGATGCACGTGAGTTATCCATCTTTTCGATATAGCTTTGAGATTGTTAGTCCCTTGGAAACAATCGATGGAAAAACACGATTTTAGAAACTATTGTAAAGACAATATTTCCAGCAACAACACCCTAAAGAAGGTGATGTTATATTACGAGAATCTAAAAAGATTATTTCGTAATATTTCTCGAAGGCAACAGAACCGTATAACTTCTAAAGAGAAGCGACGGTATTCTCGAAGGCAACAGAGGAAGAAGAAAGCCTGCTGGGGTGAAAGATCACCGGCGCTCAAAGCTATATCCGCCTTACGGACAAGCCTCCAGGAACCAGCAAGTTCGAAGAGAACTTTAGAATGCTGGCCAAAAATGTCGACGACTCCTCGGAATAGCAGCAGCACTTCTCTCTCTCTGGAAATTTTCTGAGTATTTTCTGTAACCTTGGAGAGAGGAGATGCTACTGATATTATAGGCACGAGATGGGCTTTTCAAATTCTGAACGCACGCCCTGGTTTAATGCCAGATCCGGATTTTCTGGATCTGAGCCATTTCCGGATCTGAGCCCACAAGACCCGCGGACGTTACATAATTTGAACGGCCCACTCGACCGCTAAGTGCAAAGTGCCATCAAAAAGCCACATTAAGCCTCAAAAGCCCATTAGCCCAAGCCCAAGCCCAAGTCCGAGTCCGAGTCCGAGCCCGAGCCCGAGCCCGAGCCCGAGTCCGAGTCCGAGTCCGAGTCCGAGTCCGAGTCGCTAAGCCCCTTCGGGGCTTAGCTCCAATCTATTTTCATTTTGGCCAAAAGTTGGTTTCTTATTCTCACCTCTATGTAAAATCCCCCCACATGGCACCCTCCATTGGGCCTCAACCCATGTGCATCTCTCTATTCCTTCATAAGTAATATATAGAGATACATATTGGTGTGATTTTTCGATGTGGGACTATCTTTTAACAATAGAATGTTGTGAACACACAACTCATAGAATAAAACACCAACATTAACTATAAGGTAATTTCTAAAGGCACTTTACAGTTTACTCCAGGACAGCCCGTTAGGACTGTCAACAAAGTTGACAGTACTAACATTAAGGAGGACTGCCAACTTCGTTCATAGTGTATCTTAATATTAGGACTGCCAACTGTCCTACTTTATGTTAGGCAGTAGTAGGACTAGACTGCTCTGGAGTAACATGTGGAGTGCCTTTAGAAATTACCTTAACTAATCGTTTGTTAACATGGCAGTAATTATCTGTGTCGATAAAAATAGACTACAACATAACTAAGACTCGAGACAACATGCACAGCGTCTAATTGTTACCAAACCAATAAATTTACTGACAAAAGTTATGCGTCTTCAACTGTAGCTTCCGTCCCTCTATATTTTTTTCGGAAAAATGCTCCTGCCGCGAAAGTTCAATGCAGCATAGATCTATACGCGGTAGAGAAATGGAACATAAGCTCTTGGCTGAACCCTGGTCAAGATGGATCTTTTTCAATAAATGCCCACTTGATTCCACATTCTTAACATTGGTTAGTCTATGTTCAGGCTCGACAATTGCTCGAATAGAGCAATTAAGAACCTAACAAATGTTGGAAACGTGGTGTGATCCGAACCGGAGTTGGCCCATGAGGTACGATATTGAATTGTGCTAATATGTCTTAAAAGAGAATTCTCATGTAAGGCCTGAACCAATCCCAATTATCTACACCACGTGATCCCACCTTCTAACCGATGTGAGACTAAATTACCAACTTCATTGTCGCCCCTCATTTGAGCGCTCAACCGGAAACGTGATACAATCCAACGATCTCCACCTTAACTCGTTTCTGCTGACCGAGTAACCAGCACACCAGGCTACCATTTGTTCGTTCCCGCTAGCCGAACACCCTTAGCACACTCCGGCTACCTTTGCTCATTCCCGCTAACCGAACAATTGTAGCACACTTCGGCTACCTTTGCTCGTTCCCGCCAGCCGAGTACCTAGGAGATCCAACATATTGTCATCTCGATCCGTTCGACCACAGAACCAAACCGACACGTACATACGCACCACCATTGTGTGCCAACCACAATGTCGTGCTACACCTTGGGCTTGTCAAACCCACCTTTTAAGCCAATTCATATAGTTTATGCTCCTACTCCACTTTGAGAAGAGCCCGTATAATCCGATTATACACATGAACGTCCAGCACCATATGTCTCGAACCAATTAGAGCCACTCAAACCAGCCTCGTAACCATGGGCTCTGAAACTAATTGTTGGGTGCATGCAGAAGTGTTTGCCGACCCACCTGACCAAAACCAATACTACTAAAATACAACGATTTAGCGACGGCCCTATCCGTCGGAAATCCGTCAGTAATTCACATTACCGACGGATTTTCGACGGATACAAGCTGAAAAAATCCGTCGGGGATAACCTCGTCGCTAAAACTAGCTCGTCGCTAGTCCGCCGCTCTGCGACTAATTAGCGACGGATTTCTGTTGGCAAAATAAAAATTTTTAGCGACGGCAAGCCGACGGCTTCCCGACAACTTCGACAGTTTAAATTTTTAATATATTCATACAATTAGCGACGGACAATACATCGCTAAATCGTCGCTAACCGCGTATCAGAGGGTTTCTGATACGTAATATCCGTCTCTAAAGCGTCGCTAACCTCGACGGATTAGCGGCGGAGGAGCGACGGATAATACGTCGCCACGCTTCTGAAAATCTTCCATATTTCCAGAACATGAGCGACGAAAAATCCGTCGCCATTCCGTCGCTTAGCGACGGATAATCTGTCGCTTAGCTGTCGCTATCTTGTATTCATACAATTAGCGACGGATAGTGCGTCGCTAAGCTGTCGCGAGGCCGTCGCTAAATACACTACCTCGTCGGATTAGCGGCGATTTGGCGACGGATAATCCGTCGCCACCCTTCTGAAAATCTTTCATATTTTCAGAACATGAGCGATGGGAAATCCGTCGCCATTCCGTCGCTTAGCTGTCGCTATCTTGTATTCATACAATTAGCGACGGATAGTTCGTCGCTAAGCTGTCGCGAGGCCATCGCTAAATACACTACCTCGTCGGATTAGCGGCGATTTGGCGACAGATAATCCGTCGCCATGCTTCTGGATATCTTCCATATTTCTAGAATATGAGCGACGGAAAGTCAGTCGCCATTCTGTCGCGAACTTTTTTCAGAAACAGGCCGACGGATAATCCGTCGGAAAACCGTCGCTAGCTGCAAAAGTCAGTCGGTAATCCGTCGCTTCCTGTAAAAGTCCGTCGGCAACCCATCGGTAATCCGTCGCTAACTGAAATATTTTTGAAAAAAAAATTTACAGGAAAGAGACTATTTCCTGTAATATAACATATTCAGCATCCACCATACACAAATATAACATATCCGACATCCAATATATCCAACAAATATCCATATTGCCAACACAATATCTCCAAACATCCAATATATCACAACATACACAAAAAATATCCAACACAATGACCAACAAAATATACAACACAATATCCAACACACTATCCCAACATACATAGCAAAATATCCAAACATAAACAAAATATCCAAAATATACAAATATCCAAATGTCTAAATGTACAAAAACATAAACAAAAGCACTGAGAAAGAGGAGGTGGATCGTCTCGTGCTCTCTCCGCCGCATCCGCTCTGCGTATATAATCCTCTACCATATGTGGCGGCACTTGGGACAAGACGTGGTCTGGAAGCAAGCGTAGCTGCTCTGACGACATCATGTCAAGGAGCGCCACGATAGTAGCATCCGGTACCAGGCGGACCTCGGAAGAGCGGTCAAAAGAAAGCCGTCCAGAACAAGAAGGACCAGGTCGATCCGAAGCACCGGCAACAGCAGTAGATGGAGCGGCAGCAGACGGACCAGGAGCATGACGGATCGGGAGCAGAAGAAGAATACGGATAGTGCCCCAGCACTATCGATCGCAAATCCGACACCGCCGTGGCGAGAGTCGCAAGCTGCATCCTCACATCGTCTGCGGGGGGCGTGGGAGGAGGCGGGGGCGGTGGATATCTCGAAGTCGACGTCTGCAAAAAATCTGCCACGGAACCTAAGCCGTATAGGCGCCCTTTCCTAAAGCCGTCGGCGAATTCTATGAACACGTCGTCGAAGCGAGCGGCCACAGTAGAGGGCGTCTGGGTGGGCGTCGTTTCGCCGACATCCTCGGCAGGGGGCTCAATCCGACGGAGTGCCTCACGATACGCAGCCTATCCAATGAATGTGTTTATACTATAAGTTTTTCTAAGTTATAGTCTAAATCCTATGTTTCCCTAAGTTATAGTTTTAATCCTAAGTTTACCTAATTAAGTTATAGTTATAATCCTATGTTTCCCTAAGTTATAGTTATAATCATGAACGTAAGTACTTACATCCGTCTCCTGGGGCCTCGCATCGACGAAGCTCCCGTCCTTCTGTCTCTTGTGCGTATGCACGAATACGTCGTGAGCGGTGACCGCCTCCGCCTCTCTCCCCTCTTTCACTGCCTGTTGGGCCTGCATACGTAGAATTTAATTAACTTCGTATATTAATAGTACCGAATTAAATAGTGGAATGAATTTGCGGTATCTCATCAAATCTGCACACATCCGTGCGTGGGGCCTTGATCCCCCCGTATGCAGACCCGCGGCCTGTCTATTCGCCTTGGCTTTTTCTAATTTTTCCTTGTATTGAGGAGTATCCATCTTCTCCAACATCTGCTCATAGTACTCCGTCCAGATCCAGTCCTTCTTCGTATGTGCCGTACGAAGGTCGTACACCGCATCCCGTAACTTCTTCCCGGCGACGGCTTTGTAGGTCCTGCGGATCGCCTCCTCGCGATGGAGGGGCCACCAGAACGTCCTCTGACACACAAATTCAAATATCACGCAATTAAAAAATTAATGAATTAAAGAATAATTAATAATTAACCAAAAGATATATACCCTCATCTCGTCGAACCAGACGTATTGCCTGTCCTGAGGCACCTCAGAAAAATTGAGGTAGGGGACATGGTAGTTTTCTCGGATAATGCACCCTAGACTCCGGGAAACATCCCACGGGAAAATCTATAAAAAAGCAATGACTAGATTATTGACTTGAATAAATAACTTAAATTTACTTACGATTCACCTGCGGGCCATATCTCTCGTCGGAACTCATCCGTCGGCCTCTCTGGTGGCGTCGGAGGATCCGAGGTCCGCGCATGTACTCCCCGGTAACAGGATAAAACTGAATTCGGGGGTACTCCGGGGCCCACCGTACAGTAACTGTTGGGTCCGCTGCTGCATCTGCTGATGCATCCGCTGGTGCATCCGGTGGCAAAACGGATCCGCTAACAGATGGAGGAACGGATCCGCTAGCGGATGGAGTCGCAGGCCTCGACGAAGATGACGGTGGCACCGAGATAGATTGACGGCGGAAAGAGTTTGTGTCCGGGCTCTCCAGGTCGGGATCGGAGGTCACATCCGGGGAAGACGTCTGGCGACCACGACCGCTACCACCACGCCCATGCCCACGACCACCACCACCACCACCACCACCACCACCACCACCACCACCACCACGGCCAACACCACCAGCATGAGTGCTCGCAACCATGCCCTGTAAATAAAACACATAAACATAATTAATAATATAAAAGTATAAATGAATATAAAACTAAACTAAAATATATATACCAGCAGTAGGGCGATGAGTGCCGGCCAGAGGAGTAGGACTAGGAGTGCCATCTGAATCATCCTCGTCAGCAGAGTAGATGATCGAACGACAAAAACATGAACTGAAAGAAGAACACAGAAGTTTAATTTGAACTGAATCGTCCTCGTTAGCGGCCTCGGCCTCGACAAAAATATGAACTAAAATATACCGATATTTAATCATCGTCATCGTCCTCGTCCTCGTCTTCATTCTCATCATCATCCTCATCCTCATCTTCATCCTCATCCTCATCGTCGACTTCATATGTATCCTCATCCTCATCCTCATCAAGTTCTTCTTCTTCTTCTTCTTCTTCTTCTTCAGTCTCAATACTTGGGACGAGACGCCTCTTTCTCTCCTGGTTGACATCTAAGTCTTGTATATCAACCTCTTTCTTCCCTCTATTTTCCTCAGCAGGAGATATATCAACCTCTAATTCAACATCCATGGTATCCGACTGTTGTCCCAAGTATTGGGGCTTTTCGATCTCGTCCTCTTGGTATGTTGGGTCTCCAACGTTAAATGTATTTCTAGATTTAATCTTGCATACTGCCCACCAGTCAAATCGATCTCTACGATGCCTTGGGTAGCTTGTATAGTAGACTTGAACAGCCTGATTGCTATCGCAAACGTGTCGGACCCTCTATACCTCCTGCAATGATTTATATCGACGAATCCAAATTGTTTATCGATTCTCCAACCGATATTTGGTGTCATATCGAACCACTCACATTTGAACATCACAATATGCATATCATATGGGCACTATATTGTAAATCTACAATATCCCGAAGCACTCCATAATAGTCAAAGTCCGGCTCGTCGTCATAGATGGTGCCTCTTATGCAAACACCAGAATCCTTAGTACTGAAGTTGTCATTGACAAATTCGGCATTTATAGCATGCTGAGTTGCCCTAAACTTGAAGCCATTAACGACATAGCCTGGCCAAGTCTTCGCATGCTTCTTCAGTCCCAATGCCAAATAACGAATGCTCTCATTTGTGAGTGTTGTTTCAGGCAATAAAACCTGTAAACAAATAATGATAATTTAAATGTTTTACTTGCATATATTTTAATAGTAGCCGCATAATATATTATCTCAGTTACTTACGTATTTTTGAAACCAGGTCGGAAAGGTACAGTCAACCTCTCTTTGAAGTCCCTCATCGGTAATATCGGGTGTCCTTATTTTGACTTCATCTCTAAATACACTGTTAGAGAGAATAAAAATAAGTGTAGTCACTTACTTCACAAAATTAGAGATTATAACGAGGTGCAGTCACTTACTTCTCCAAATCTCTCACTTATTGTATGTCACAATTTAACAATACATATCGGTGCGCGGCATCATACTCATCGTTAGTCAACCACCGATTCTTACTAGCCCCAATAGGCTTGTCCCTTAAATTGAATATACCTCCATCCTCAACGTCTTCGTCATTCCTTTGAGGTCTATTCCACTTGCAGATTATTAATCTATCTTTCTTGTTCAATGTATATGGCGCTATAGGATTACTTAATTGTCCACCAGCTTCCCTTTCTATCAAGTTTAGATCATAACGTTTGCATATCTCGGCCATGTCTTGTCTTGCTTTTGGATTGTCCTTCGTCTTTCCTTTAATATCTATGACGGTATTGAAGACATTATCGAACACATTCTTTTCGATATGCATGACATCAAGATTATGCCTTATAAGATTAACTTTCCAATAAGGCAAGTCCCAGAAAATACTCTGTTTGGTCCAGTTATGGCTTTGACCGAACCCTTCGACACGATTGTTCGATGGATCTTCCATTGCGATCGGCAATTCCTTTACAACTTTCCAAATATCGTATCCCGACAATCAGGCAAGAGGATCAAGAAATTTTTGTTTTTCAGATCTGAACGCGTCCTTGTTCTTTCGTCAAGGATGGCTCACGGGCAGAAATTGATGGTGACAGTCAAAGAAAGAAGTTTTTCCTCCATGCCTAAGGCGAAACGCCTTACTATTTTCTATGCATATCGGACAAGACATGTTGCCGTGCATACTCCATCCCGACAGCATACCGTATGCTGGAAAATCATTGATTGTCCACATGAGTGAAGCTCTCATCTGAAAGTTCTGTTTCCTGGAAATATCATACGTCGTGACGCCAATCTCCCACAGCTGTTTCAGCTCATCCACCAACGACTGTAAATATATATCAATGTTCTTCGTCGAATTTTTGGGACCGGGTATGATAGCTGTCAAGAACATATAAGGAGTCTTCATACACATCTATGGTGGCAGATTGTAAGGGGTAAGAATGACCGGCCAGCATGAGTATTGAGATCTCGACTGTCCGAAAGGGGCGAAGCCATCAGAACATAGCGCAAGGCGTACATTTCTAGGCTCTGCAGCAAAATCTGGATGACACAAATTAAAATATTTCCACGCCTCTCCATCCGAAGGATGTGACAATTCTCCTTCGTCCTTTATGCGTTCTTCACTGTGCCACGTCATGTGTTCCGCTGTATTCAGTGACATATACATCCTCTGCAGGCGCTTCGTGATCGACAAGTAATGCATATACTTGTAAGGACGTCGTTTTCTAGTTGACTTTCTTTTTTCCTGCACTGGCTTGTAACGATCCGCACTACAGAAGCTGCAACTTTCTGATACGCAATTCTCTTTGTAGTACAACATGCATCCGTTGCAACAATAATCTATCTTCTTGTACCCCAGTCCCAGTTGTCGGACCATCATCTTTGACTTATAAAATTTTTTGGGAGCTCTTTTGATTCTTTCGGTAACACCTCGTTGATTAGTTGTATGATCTGATCATAGCAAGCTTGTGGCAAGTTAAAATCAGACTTTATGTTCAGCAACCGCATCGTCACTGACAGTACGGAATGAGTCTCACAACCAGGATATAGAGGAGTATCTGCGTCCTGAAACATATCATAGAACTCCTTCGCCTCGGGATTTGGATCCTCCGGATCAAAATTAGGCCCTGCCACATCATACACCATATCTCGTGCAAGGTTTTGCACGTCTCCATAATCAACAGAGCATCCGTCGTCTTCGAGGACATCTATTGCAGCATTATCATCAAAAATATAACTACCAGCTTCCGCCTCCTGTCTTTCCGAATATAATTCACCTTGCGATGACCATAAGCCGTAATCACGTACGAAACCCTTACGGATCAAATGATCTCTCACAGTCACCACTTCTTCGTAACATCTATTGTGATAATTAACACATGGACACTTGATTTTGTTACCGCCCGTGTACTGAGCTTTGCTCATGGCATACTTAAGAAATACTTCCACGCCTGCCTGAAAATCGTCACTAACACCAATTCTGCTCTCGTGTTGCCGTTTGTACATCCATGTACGATCAACAAAGTAACGATTCATCCTCAATTTGGATGTGAAAATCTGTATCGTAAGACAAACTAAACATAAGAATAGTCTGATACTTTAAACCATCCTCATAAGAATAGTCCGATACTCCGATCGGTATCGGTATCGGTCGATACTTTAATAAATTATTAATATTAATAATTTATTAATACCTATTTGTTTTTCGATACCAAAAAATCTGATACTTCGATCCGAAACCACCGATATTACCGATACCCCCGATGTCGATACTCATAGGGATAGTCCGATACCGATACCGGGACATGCCAAACTGTATCAGTATCGGACAGTATCGGATCGGTATCGGTCAGTATCGGGTATCGGTCAGTATCGGAGCGGGACATGCCAAACTGTACCGGTATCGGTCAGTATCGGTCCGATACCGATTCCGATTTTGATACCCCCCCTCCCCCGATCCGATACTCATAGGATTGGTCTGACCTGAAACCATCTATACCCCCTCCTCCGATCCGATACTCCGATTCGAAACTACCGATACTCATAGGAATGGTCCGATCCGAAACCAGCGATACCCCCCCACCCCCTCCCCTACCCCGCCGGACAGCAAACCCCCCTCCCCCTCTCACCCCCCCCCCCCCTCCGACAGCAAAACCCCACCCCACCCCCTCCCCTCCCGACAGCAAACACCCACCCCCCTCCCCCTCACCCCCCGACAGCAAACCCTAAACCCTACCCCAGACCCCCGCTCCGCACCCAACACCATCTACCCCCCGCCACCCTCCCTCCCCCCATCATCGCCGGCCCCAGTGACAGTCGGCCCACCCCCCAACCCGAAACCCTACCCCTGCCCCAAAATCCTAAAGCCTACCCTGCCCTCCGCCCTCAACAACCTCCCCCCTCGCCCCCACTCCCTCCCCCCTACCCCGCCGGCCCCAGCGACAGCCGACCCCCCCACCAACCCGAAACCCTATATGTTATGCTAAACAGAGAGAGAGAGAGGGAGAAAGAGAGAGAGAGCATACCTGAGAGAGAGAGATATCCCGTCGGAGAGAGCTTCGCCGGAGAATGTGACCCGTCGGAGAGAGCTCGCCGGAGAGAGAGAGAGAGGGGGGAAGAGAGAGAGAGTCTTTTTGGGGGGAATAAAAAATTCTCCCCCGTCGGTTCAATTTAAGTTAGGTTACAGTATTTAGCGACGGATTACCGACGGATATATCCGTCGGTAGGTAGTCGCTAAATACCCACTAGATTACCAACGGAACGTCCGTCGCTAGATAGACGCTAATTTAGCGCGCCAATTTTTTTAGATTTTGCCGCCACAATGTGCGACATATTAGCGACGGACATGAATCCGTCGCTAAAGTTTCGTCAAATGAGCGACGGATGTGCGACTGATTTTGACGCAAAAAAACTAAAAAAAATTATCCATTGCTTTCTGACGGTAGTCCGTCACAAGGTAGTCGCGAGACCGTCGCTATGGCCGACGGATACGATCCGTCGCTAATCTTCCATCGCCAAATTGCTGTATTTTAGTAGTGCAACTCCCGTCTAACGGACACCAAGCCCAAGATGAAGACAAGTATATGGCGGTGACGTACGTCACCTAGACAAATTTTAACATTTAATAACTCAGATGAAATTACAAGATTGACAGAACTCACGTTGAATCATTTGTCCTAATAGGTTCAACCCTCTCACCACTCTCAAGAAAAAAACAAAAGATTACAATTGAGATCACTCACCAACCCGTAGCAATCTCCCTACCGAAGTTGACTATTCCTCGATTAAATCTTTTTCTTCCTTCTGTCTTGGATGGCGAAGTCGTAAGAGCAAAGTACGGACTTTCTCTTAAATTTTCTTGTGGACAAGCACCCCAATCTTCACTTTTGTACTTTTTTCTTATTTTTTGTACCTCCACCCTCACCCGTTATATAGAGTATGAGAAAATCCTATTTTAGGTCATAATATGATTTTTTTTTTTTAATTAGAAAGTCCTCAAATATGAATCATATTACACCTAAAATAGCCTATCAATTATTCTATTTTAGATCATAATAGGATTTCCTAAAATAAGAATCATATTATATCTAAAATAACACAACACCAATTATGGACATCCAAATTTAATCAAATCAAATAATTAATAAGATTTGGATTCCACAAGTATGTTGTTACCAAATTCAGACTGAACTCCAACAACAACTGTTAGAGCTTCTGTCATGGAGGAGGCTACCATGTTAAGAGACATGGGTTAGCAATGATAATATATGCATAGCCTCAAGGAGTTGAGAACTAGTCGTGATGAACTTTATGTTCCTTTTTCACTACAAGAAGTCTAGGTTTCAGAAAAAACGGAACAATATGTTTGCTTTTTTTTAAGATGCTCAGAGAGACTTTGTGCATGCTGTGTTGCATGTCTTTTGGGCCCACTGATCCCAACTCCCACCATTTTCATAAATATAAGGAAGAATATGCTCCCTTGGCTCGATCCATTGATCTTCCGCCATCCAGTCAGGGTCTTATGCCTCTCCCCAGTAATCATAAGGTGGAGTAACAACGACCTGTTACCCTAAAAGATATAAGTTGCGCAGAAATAATACGTCTCATGATCTTGTTTTGCAACTTCAAGCATTCACGTTACTTGTTAACATTTTTCAGACGATTTAGACAATGACTTTGGCAGGGATATTTTGGTGCTATCTTCAATATACAAGGTTATCATATTAATTTACTTTTATAATTAATGCCTTCTATTCTTGAGGCAGGTTTTGGAAGGAACATCAGTCTCTTGAGCAGTCGCCTCGTGGCTTCCAAGTACCTGTTTCTTTCAGCATTCTTGTATCGTTCTTCATTATTAATAATAATGATTCAATCTACGGTTCCTTTTGGAACTTGCTTCCGTTTGTAAATGCTGAAGTCGCTGCATATTTGTGCACTATGTATGTATTAATGGTTAGCGAATATTCTTGTTCAGTTATTGTTCAAGAAATAGGGACAATTAAAGGTGACGTACTAAGGTTCTTGAATCTAGGATTTTTCAAGTTCTTCTGAAGCCTGAACATTGCTTCCCAGTTTTTCTTTCCTACTTCCTTACTTATTTCACTTGTACATGGTCGAGTCTCGATTCAATTTTACGAACTCTCGTCTTTGCTTGTTGTTATATGAATATGTTTAGTTGATTTCGTTTTGTTTAAGATTGTAAACGCTACCACCAAGGGAGTGGTTTCGTTTTGTTTACGAACTCTCGTCTTTTCTTGTTGTAATTTGAAAAATATATATAAGTAAATAATCTAAACCATCAACATAACTCTAGAGTTTTGGTGCACCAGTGCCACGAGCTTTTAACATGTCTGAATCCAAAAGGTTGGTTGAAACTAAATTAATTTTCTTCTCTCTTCTCACATACTAATATTGAGGAGAGGATCCAAATTCAGCCAAACATGAAACTAGTGCAAAGTTAGAGTTGTATGCAAGTATCCATGTACCAAAACACACATGATGTTTTGCTGCTGGGGAATTTACAAAATATACATATTGAATGACCAATTTTAGCTTGAAGAATACTAGGAAGCACCCCACCAAAAGAACCCCCAAACCATAAGAATCCAAGTCTTGCTCTTTCCTAAAACATATAGAGGAGCTTCCGGCATCTATCAACCATATTTTTTCTATTAAAATAAAAGTAAGAGATTAGGACTAGTGTGTTATTTAATCGAGTGATGTAAAGCTCAACACAGAGTAAGTTTGCCTTCCAAGAAACTCTAAATATTTTAATTTCTACATCACTGTCTATACATGTGAAGAAGTTGTATTTATGGTGAAAAAACCTACTTTTTTAGTCTCACATTGGCTAAAACATCTTCTTTTCTAATCTTTATATTACTTCCTCTCTCATTTCCACTTGAGTTGTTGTAGACTAGACCTGTAGGCCACATGTGTGTGATGTCAGGCTCAGCTGACATGCATAACGTGTGCGGATACGTGTCCACATCTGCGGGTACCAAATGTCAATTCGATTTTGAATATCAGATTCAGACTAGACCCTAAAATTTGTTTTATATCTTTTATTCTGACCGTTTCAATATTAAATCTCCTATACGTTGTTTTTTATTGGCTAATGGTTAATGTCCAAATGGTTAAATATTTAGCCGTTAAATTATATTAACTCTTACTAAACTTGTCGGATTAGGGTGCCTATATATTCTTTTTGATTCTTGTGTTTAGGTACCGAAAGAAAAGAAAGCAACAAAATTATATCTTCCTTCATTCAAATTTCTTCAATTTTTATGGACAAAAATTAAGTTCGGCTCATTCTTCTGGAGCTATGTACAGTAACAATAAGTCAGTAGCAAGAAAATTTTACCTCTAGGAGGAATTCGAGAGAAGTCTACACATAGACCTCGAATATTTCTTTTAGAGAGTTATCGTACATAATTCATCCCCAAGACCGATAACACTAACCAAACTTATTTGTACATTCTGTCAGGAAACTTCAAAATTTATCCAATAATCTAAGAGAAATATTCATGTTGTTTAACATTTACATGTCTTGTTAACATAATATAATTTTACATACACGTTAACACACACACACAAACACAAACACAAATATATATATATATATATATATATATATATATATATATATATATATATATATATATATATATATATATGGAAAAAGGGTAAATTTTTATTCCAAATGCAATGCAATAATCTTACAACATACAATCATAGTGGTACTCCCACTCTTCAGTTTTTCATAGCATTTACATCAAATTCAATGTTATGGATGATGCGTACAGGAGGGGTTATTAGCCCCTCGAAGATGCGACGGTTTCGTTCCCTCCATACATGCTAAACAGCGGCAGCCAGTCGAACTCTGGCGGTCTGGAACCATTCATGCCCTCTTCCCCTGCTATCTCGGAACATAGTGATGATGTCCCCAATCCCCTTTCCGGAGTCACATCCACCCAGCACCCTACGTTGCTCAGATCAGATCTGCCATGACAGGGCACACTCAAAGAAAATATGCCATATAGATTCATTCTCTACACTGCATAGCACACACTTAGGGTCTGGAACCCAAACCCCAAAAGCACTAAGTCGATCCCTTGTCAGTAGGCGGCCTAGTAGAAGCCTGTAAACACAAAGTTGCATCTTTCTGGCGAGTCTCTTGCACCATACGAACTCATAGTCAGTACTCTGAGGATAAGTGTGCCGAATGAGGTTGTAGCAGCTCCGAAACTGGAACTTTCCAGTCCCCGTAGAATCTTCTGGCGGCTCCCAAATCTACCGATCAGCTGACGATTCGGGATCAATGGCGACAGTACTGATACTCTCACCCAGCTCCTCGGTATAGCGGTAGGACTCAGGCCTCCACTCTCCATCCCGGATAATACGTTGGCAAGTCAGCCCCCTACTATCCTCCTGATGCGACGGGACTCCCCTGATCTCTAATAGGGATTTTCGATCTATCTAAGGATTCCACCAGAGGTCCGTTCCAAACCCATCCTTCATGACCCTCCGGATAGCAGATTGGAGTACCCCCATGTGCCTCAAGACAATCTTGAAAGTGACTGAATGATTGTTGTCAGTAGCACAGGACCAAAAGTTGCCATGTTTCACATATCTGCTATGCATCCAGTCAGCCCAGAGGGACCCTCTATTGATGAATCTCCATGCCAGCTTCAGTGCAGAGGCCTACCTGATCTCCAACAACGGGCGAAGCCCCACTCCTCCCTCCTTCCTGGGCCGACAAAGCTGCTCCCAGGAGATTGCCTGCATACCTCCCCTCCATATGAAGTCTGCACAAATCCGCTCAACTTTCTTGATAGTGGCAATAGGAAGCAGGATAGATTGCAGCCAGAAATGAGCCACAGCCGATATCACCGATCTGACTAACTCGATACGATCCCTAAAGGATAGACCAACGACTTGCCATCCTTCAACCCTCCTCTGGACGTCCTCCACCAGACTATGGCAGTCCTGGTCTCAAGCATAGTTGACAGTAAGAGAAACCCCTAGATATTTTACCGGGAGATCACTCATCTCTACTCCCAAGGCTTCGGCTCGCTCTTCCTTCTGGGGGCAAAGGGAGTTGAAATACACCATGCTCTTCTCTCTGTTTATTTGGAGGCCTGATAGGGATTTCAGTTCCCCCATAATCTCCGCAATCGTATGCATACCCTACGTAGATGGCTGGATGAACACCAAGAGATCGTCTGCATAAATAAGGTGGGTGGCCAGGGGGTCGACTCTCCTAAATAGTGGAACCAGCATCCCACAATGTACCGCCATGTCCATCAAGCAAGTGAAGTATTCCATGACAAGCGTGAATAGGTAAGGGGACAGAGGATCGCCTTGCCTAAGTCCACGGTTGCTATGGAAGTACCCATATGGGGTGCCTTAGATGAGGACAGAGAAAGTGGGTGTCGTGACATTCCCGAATTCTTGCTACCCAGCGGACATCGAACCCCATGGCAAACATCAGATGACAAAGAAAATCTCTATTGACCATGTCATAGGCCTTCCTCAGATCCAACTTCACACATGCCTTCTCCCCACCAGGTTTACTGAAACCCCTCACCATCTCATGAGCCAGTAGGCTATGCTCCGTGATCGACCTCCCCTTAATGAAAGCCGTCTGCTTCAGAGAGACTAAGTCCTGCATGATCCCCTCCATCCGCCGGCACATAAGGTACGTAATTATCTTGTAGAGATAATTACAACACGCAATAGGCCTAAAATCTGCCAGCGATGTCGCACCCTCCTTCTTAGGCACTAGAGTCAAGAAGGTGTGGTTCAGCTCCTTCAGTAGCTTCCCTGTAGTGAAAAACTCTTGCACCGCCTCGAGTATCGGGAATTTTAGGGAATCCCAGTGCCGTTTGTAGAACCCACTGCTAAAACCATCAGGCCCAGCTGGAGCTTTGTTGGGATCCGCTATTTTGATAATAGACTCCATCTCCTCCATAGTAACGGGGGCAAGCAGTAGGCTATTCCTATAGGGTGTCACCAGTCTCTTCGTAACTACATCCGAAAACGTAGACAGACAGTCAGACTAAAAATATAACTCAGAGTAGTACCTGACAGCCTCCCCTTGGATCTTAGCCGGCTCCCCCACCAGGACACCCTCTGCATCAAGTAGCTGAGAGATGTTGTTCCGATGCTGCCTGGTCTGAATGACATCATAGAAGAATTTGGAACATCGGTCTCCATCCTTAAGCTAAGAACATTTAGCATGTTGGGCCGCACTAATCTCCTTTTGTAGGCACATGATGTTGACCTCCCCGATCAACTCCTTCTCCCTCGTCGCTAAGTCTCCGTTCATCATGTCAGCTTACATGTCCTGCTGGATGGTCCGTAGCTCAGCCTCCTTATCCTCCAGAGTGGTCTTGGGCAGGCCCCTAACCCAACTCCGAAAGGCCTTCTTCGTGGATTTGAGCATATGCACCATACAAAACTGTACCGTACCCTCCCTCCGGCTAGCGAGACCCTCCGAAACAGCGTTCAGGTAACCTTCTGAAAGATACCAGCTGTTGTACCTGAATGGACGCGACCGCACGGTAGGTCGGATGGAGAAGCCAACCCTGATAGGAGAGTGGTCGCTTGTCCCAGCATCCAGGCCCTCAGCTACGGAATTGGAGAATAGACGAAACTACTCCCCATTGCCCAGGACTCTGTCCAACTGGCAAGCCACTCTATTACGGACCGCTTTGTTATGCCAAGTCCAGATGAATCCCGAGTGTGACAACCCCTGAAGTCCCGCTTGGAGAAGGCATCTCTAGAAGTCATTCAGAACCGGGTCAGGCACCGGTCGGCCCCCCACCTTCTCTCCCCTGTGAAGAAGAGCATTGAAGTCCCCCATCAGAAGAAGCGGCAGGTGGAAGGAATCAGCCGCGAAGGCTACCCTGGAAATGTCGCTCCACAGGATCTCTCTCCACCGCCTGTCGTTATGGTCGTACACTGCTCCCAGTAAGAACCGAAAGCCACCCTTATTTGTAAACGAGATGGCTATCAGTTGCTTCGTCATCAAGATCAGGTCCCCATCCCAATACTTAGAGTTCCATCTGACCCAGATCCTCGCTATATCACAAAGAGCCAAGTTGTGGAGTTGATCCCAGTGGGATGGAGTCCGCCTGACAAGAGTCTTCTCCCCTTTAATCTTACTCTCCAGCAGGACAGAGATTTCGTACTTCTCTCTATGTAAGATCCCATAAATCTCCCTCCATCTCGCTAACGAATACGCACCCCTCACGTTCCAGGCGATTACCGCCATTAATTATTGGGCGGTAAGGTCCCCTAAACGTCACCTGGATTGGCACCTGGGGAAGATACCACATCCGTCGCCACCATATCCTCCTCCATCCTAACAGTAGGGGCCTACTGGATCGCTGGCTAGGAGAGCACCAGCGCCCATACCGGGTTGTCCACACAGAGCGCCTCATCCCCAGTAGGGGAATATCCTCCCACACTTGAGGGGCCTTCCCGGTGTGATCCAGCACGTCTCTTCCTGCTATAGAACCTCTCCTCTGAAGATCCGCTAGTACCCTGCGTCTCTTCCCAAGGCCACCATGCCTCTGGTGACCATGCTCCTCTGTGCCGAGAAGGTGATCATCGTCCCACTCAGGGGGACTGGCTGTGGAGAGATAGTAAGACACATTTCCCTAACCTCCTCCATCGGTCGATCCTCCTCCTACATGTTATCCTCCACTACGTCATCCCCGGATAGGGCTTCCATCTCTCGTGAGGGGCCAGACGCCTCAGTAGGAGGCCGAGCCGTAGTCGCCTCCGCCTGGACACCTCCTGATGAACAAGTACTGACTAAATGCCCAAAATAAGCACAATATGAACAGGTTGGGGGAACCCATTCATACTCCACCTTCTGGGTTAGAACCTCTCCAGAAGGCACTTCGTACTCCAAAACCCTCGGTAGCTCCCTGCCCACTCGAATCTCCACGAATATCCATGCATACATCAACCGCGATCTAAAAGCGGTAGCATCATCAGCCTTAATCGGGGTGTCCACCAGGCTGGCTAGCCGCATCAATAATGGAATGCTCCAGAACCTGACAGGAAACTCCGAAAAACGTATCCAGACAGTTATGACATTCAGGACCTCCTTCTCATAACGCAGGTCGGGAGTCCACTCTTTCAGGATGATCAACCTGCCATCGAACGTCCATGGACCTTCTTGCAGAATTTTGATGACATCTTCTGCGAGCCCAAACTTCACGTAGTATAAGCCATTCTCCCTAGCAAATATCTCCATACTGTCTTTTGGCTACCAGACACGTGCTACGTACCCCCGGATCTGGCCGTAGAATGGCTTGTCCCCTAGGACGTACAGGACAAGCGTGTTTTTCCATAAGGCAGCCACCTTCTCAATCTCCTCAGCTGAAAAGGAGGCCCAAAATCCATTCCCAACCTTCTTCGGCGGTACGAACTCCATAGAGGTGTGACTCTTTGGACCCAATGGTTTGCATATATCTGCCCAAGACCTTTCCGGAAGACGGGGGGCCCCCTGGGGATGAGGGATGCCCCCAGGAGTGACTCCAAGCGGGGATGGCCCCGGCCCCTGGCCTCCCAGGTCTACAACTTTGTCCTTCCCTTTTTTTACCGTTGTCGCCTTGGGACGCCAGTCCATCGATCTCCCCGCAGACACCACAGGGCCACGGGCCGTCGTTCGCAACCCCGTACCCTCTCTCGGTCGCCTCGTAGTAGGGTTGTGCGCTTTATGGTGGTTCGGCACGCCGCCCACTTTACCCCCAATCTTTGTGCCCCGTCGTCTCGTGATCGTCATCCATCCACCTCCCTCTGCCTGGTCCCCTTTAGATCCAGATCCAGATCCTAGATAGAAATCTGGATTCTTCGTCAGATCTAGAACCCACCGATCTGCCTGTCCCGACAGTCCTCCCCTAACACCCCCCATCTGGGTTCGTCGGCCATCGATCCCGCCCGGCCGCTCCTGTTCGGCCTCCACCACCTGACCCCTCGCCTGGGGGCCCGAGCTCGAACCCGCGACCGCCAAGGAGGCATCGACCACCCCCGCCGAATTTAGCCCCGCAGCCCCGCCTGATTCAGCCCCGCAGCCGCCGCCCGCGGACACGTCGACCACCCCCGCCGGCCCTCCGCCTAGCGCACGCGGGAGGGGACACACCGTGGTCCCAGGGTTGGGACCCCCTCCCGATCTCCTTCGTAGACGAAACCCTAGGGTTTCCTCCGCAGTCGCCTGGGTCACCCGCACCCTTAGCCATCTTTTATTTATTTTTTTAAAGGGGTGCAACCCGAGGACTTTCCAGAAGGTCACCCATCCTAGTACTACCCACGCCCAAGCTCGCTTAACTATGGGGTTCTGTTGGGACCCGGTGCTCTAGTGCTGGTATGATCGTACCCAAATTTTGTTCTAGTCAAGATTTGAACCAACGACATCTTAAATGTAAGTCTGACATCATAACCACTATACCGCAATGATTTTTGTTATATATATATATATATATATATATATATATATATATATATATATATATATATATATATATATATATATATAAATTTATGTGTGTGTGTGTGTGTGAGGTGGGATCCGCATCCCCTCACTTTTGCATCCCCCATGCATCCCCATGTTAACACCCGTTGGATCTTTGTTTAAGTCATCTAATCTTAACCGTTGAAAAATCAACAGTTAAGATTAGATGACTTGAGCAAGATCCAATAGATGTGAAAGAGGCGATGCATGGAAGGTGCAAAAGTGAGGGGATATGGATCCCTCCTATATATATATATATATATATATATATATATATATATAGCAAATGTTCTCTAGCATAGTGGTTAAGAGACAAAAGCAAAATACTCGGGCGTTTCGAACAATGATATCGAACTATGATTTGGTGACAATACGCAAACGGTAGCCCATAACGTCTGAAATATAATGGACCTTCCTCTTCTTCTCGAGGTACTTTTGTAAAACCATGCCCGTTCGACTTTGTAGTGCCCCGCTCCCGTTGGGACGAAACACTATGTAATAGGCTCGTGGCAAGTCAGACATGGTCGGGAACATAGATGGCTAGTCTGACTCAGCGACGAGTTTGGTATACGAAAACCATGGCATCAATAAAATCGATTTAGACGAGTGATATGAGTACCGTTCCAACTAATGGATTGGCTACTGCTGAAATAAGTCCTAGATGCAGTAGACTGTGTCTTGGCGAATGAACTCTAAAGGGAGCGACGCAACCGGTCTGCTATTGGTTTTGTTGGTTTTCTTGGCTTTCTGAATGAATTGTTGCATGGGTTTGATAAGTGTGCTTTTGCGTCGATTTCTGAATGCGTCTTTGGGAATTTTGAAAGAAGGATTGAAGGAAGGGTTCTAATTCGATGCTCGTGCCATTGCAGGAGTTCGTGTAAATGATGCTTGACCGTCGCAAAGTGTTCTCCTACTCCCGGCACAATCTCTTTAGGTGGGTGGTTCTTCGGCCCCTTCTTTTCTACTCCTTCCTACCAACAAAATTCTTAAAGTTCAACGTTTAAATCGATGATGCTATCTGGGTGTATGTTTTGCCACTAAGATTAAGAACTCTGGATAATATAGCAACTTAGAGAAGTTAACTCCGAATTTATAAGTTTCACACTAAGTAGAGAAAAGATAAAGTTCTAGGAAAGAGATAGAATTTATTTCATGCTCTGCAAAACACAACGAAGAAACCTTGGTTGTGGCATATTACGCCTCGGAGAATTTGGTGCCTACGGGATGCTAAATTAGAACGTACGGCTTCGGGAAAAAGAACCCTTGTACGAGTAGAAATGATTATGTGGTTTAATAATATCTACGCTATGCAATTTACTTCATACATATTAAACTGTTCATACATTCGCATGGTCATGGACGACTTGTGCACAAGGTGAGCTTTCCTCGAGACGGTACCGGGGCACTGGGACCGAATCGGCCTAGGAGGAAATTATGGAATCATGCTTCGGCACGAGGTATTGCGAGACCTCCAGTTAGGCTCACAACCTGGACTGGTAGGGCGCATCGCAATGCTATGTAATCGTCCTTCATGGTGCCGATATCACCAATGACCGCATATAAGATGGATTGCATGCTCACCTATTGTCTTGTGTAGGTGGTAAGTATTATGTATATTTTTGTGCAGGAGAGGAGCACGGCCGTGGAAAGAAAAGTTAAAATTTGGTTATGTTGTTACTATTTAAAATATGCCTTCGATATGAACTGTAACTCATATAGTTCTAAATAGAAAGATCATTTCGTATGCTAGAATCCTTAATAAGCAATGTCGGTTTAGACGAGTGGGTTCGTCACATCCACTAGCAAGTGTGCTAACCCCCAACTCCTCAGGTAACAAGCACGCTATGGGAGCTCGAGACTAGACTGTAGCTAAAGAACGGGAGGCGGCACGAAGCTCTCCTATTTTAAAGTATTTTGAAGCCCAATTCAGATCGAAGGCGTTTTGTTCAAATGTATAGAGGGGCATGAATGTATGGAACGACATGGATTATTATATGGCAGCTTGTCGAGAGTTTTTGTATTCAAAGATGTAACCGCAACGGCATATGTAATGTAAAAATGACCTTGCACATACTTTGTAAGTTTTATGAATGAAAAACTAAATTTCTTCCTATTCTATGTCTTCAACTCTCTGTACTGTTTAATTTCAACGTATCGTCTCAAAGGAAATTTCAAGTGCACATTCTTGCCTTGTACAAGTCCAATAAAGACATGTATGGCATCACGTCCCGACTCGTAGGATCGATTCATCTCAAGTCAAGGCGATGACGATCGATTGGACGAGTCGGGGCGTGACAGACTTGGTGCTGGGATTCTAGCTGGGAAAGGGGTAGGCATAATACCCTTTTGACACACCATCGTCGATGCGCGTGCTCTAGGGAAATGGCTACCCCCAGAGATGCCTTCACCTCAAGCGAGAGGCCTATTAGTATGGATTTGGCTACCTCCAGTAGATTAATTATCTCCCATGGGTAGACCGTTCTTAGGAGGACAACCACTCACAGTGAAAATTTCATGGAAAGCTATGGCTTTTGGAGGAATACCTTGTTTGCTCTTTGGAATTGCATAAGATCGGTATGTTCAACTGTTGTGGTTGAAGATTGAGACCAATACTAATGGTGTCATCTTCACTTCGCTGGAAGGAATTCCCTTAGTCTCGAATCGACTATTTGATTTTATTTGACTTCTCGTACTTGATTATTGCACATTGATTAGTTATTCCTTCCTTTTATTGTGGATGAGATTTAGTATTGCATGTGACTTAGTTATTATGAGATGGAGCTCTAATATTACAGCTTATGTGTGTATATGTAGATTTCATACATTGGAATAACCTTTGTATACATGCAGTTGGCATGTGTACGTATTTCTAGTCTTACGTATAATAAGACTGGGGCGTTGCACCCTTAGCAGCAACATTGGCAATTTTCTCCTAGTTGTCGCCTTCTCGTAACCCTTTGACGACTTGAGGTTCGACCTTGGCTCTGCTCAGGATGTGATCCACGAATTCATGGAGGTTGAGGGCCTTGACATGCCCTTTAATTCCCTTGCAGAAATATGTTGTCTCCTTATTCTACAAGATCAGCATCATTCTTTACGATGTCGATTCGATATGAGACATTCATGTGACGATATGCACTGGATGGGCTAGCAGAGCCCTATGAGATTGTCTCTTTGAATTTCTATTAATCGAACTCAATCATCAAAGGTCAGCGAAGTTTTCCATAATTGGTGTGTCGGATTGCGTTATCGCTATCTCGTTAGAGGAAAAATAAGTCCCCAGCATAATCGTTATTTGTTTTGTATCAGAAAAAGGGTGTTTTTTCTCGATGAAAACATTATTGAACTTTTTTTTAAGAACTAAAAATTGTTTTATAAGAAGTAAGTAAATACATCAATTTGAGACAAGTTGAGATTCTGGAAAAGTGGGACGATGGAGATTGGATCAGAGCGATCCCTTTACTTTGTTGACGATCGGATACAACTGTTGGGATAGGAGGTGTTGGTCGAGCATGAACTTAGTGTCGAGGCTAAATTATATTGTCGTGTTGGTTACACTACAAGAAAAATGATCATTTACGGCGCATAATTTACGGCACGCATTGCCTGTGCGCCGTAAATGACACTCTTTTACAGCGTGCAATTTTGCATGCCATAAAAGAGTCAATTTTTGTGTTTTTTACGGCGTGTTTTACCCGCACGCCGTCATTGCAAATGCATTTACGGCACGTATTTTCCTGCGTCGTGAATGATAACTTAATTACGGCATTCGTTTTTGCATGCCATGAATGTTAACTTATTTACGGCATGCGTTCTCTTGCGCCGTGAATGAGAACTCAATTACGGCGTTTTTTCGCACGCCGTGAATGAGAACTCAAGTACGGCGTTCTTTCGCACGCCGTGAATGTTGTTTTATTTACGGCATGCGTTATGCGCGTCGTAATTGATAACTTATTTACGGCATCCATTTTAGCACGATACTATGATTAAAATTAAGAATAACTTATTTTGGCACGATGTTAATATTAGGAATAACTTATTTAATCTATATATTTATGTTAATTTTTAATATTAATGTTAAGATTAAAACTAAAATTAAAATTAAGATTAAAACTAAAGTAAAATTTATCAATCCGTATTTTAAAAATAAAAACAAATGATTAGATATGTATTATTTTTAATATATCAATAAGTTTTTTTTTGAATTAATGTGAGATTTAAATTTTGAAACAAAAATAAAAAATAAAATTGTAATTAAGCGAAACAAAAAAATAGAATTGTCCATAAATCTAAAAATTTCCCTATCCTAAACTTATTCTAGACCAAAGTGTTAGAAATGAAAATTTTTCAACTTGCCGCTCTCATTTGTCATGTTCCCTCTCGAGCATCCCCTCTCTCTCGCTCGAGCTCCCCCCTCCCCCTCCTCTTCTCTCTCTCTCTCTCTCTCTCTCGATCTTCCCTAATAATCCTTTCGTTATAGTCCGAAATATTCACCCGGATGCGACCCGGCAAAGGCGAGGGCAGGTGACCAGATGTGACCACGAGTCGTCGGTGCTCGGGCTAGTCGTCCTATCCCGGCTCCTCGTTGTAGCCGTAATCGTCCTATGGAGGTCCTTCTTTGGCCCCTATGACGCCTCTGTCTCCTTGAATCCGTCGTGTCTCAATTTCTTCTTCTCCACAAAAACACTACTACAAAAATTGTTAACAATGACACTTTATAGATGACATACATCTCAAAATGTCATTAATGATACATTTAATATCGACTCATAAGATGATCGTCATTAATATCTTTATCAATGACATTAAAAAAAATAATGTCATGATAAGTACTATAAGATGACGACTAAAATGATAAAAGTCATAAAAAGAATTATGGATGTCATCTTTTGTGTGTGAAAAAATGTATGTGGGATTAACAATGACACAATGATATTAATAGTCATATTTAGTTTAAACAGTGACAGTGACGATGACATGTATGCCATAAAATATTGAATAAAAACTATTGGATTGATTCCAGTGTTGATTATACGAATGAAGTATATGCTACTACTCATTGATTACTTCACAAAATAGTTTAAGGCAAAGGCATTGCCTGTCCAGTATCACCGAGAAGTACATCTAATGTTAATTTTGATTTTATTTTTTTATGTGTTTTTTGTTTTTTCTTTTATTTTGTTTTTTCACTTTTATTATTTTTTTAATTTTTTGTTATTTTTAAATATTTTTCACTTTTTAATTTTTTTCTAATTTTTTTGGATTTTATTTACAGCCTTTCTAGTATTTTATGGTTTTAAAAAATTCTGTTAACTTTTTTGGTTTTCTAAAAATATAACAAATTTTTTTTATTTTTTATTTACCGTCCAAACATTACCCAGAAAATTAAAAATACCCTTTTAGCTTAGTTCAAAGTAGGAAAAGTAAATTATGCCCCCAACCCCCCCCCAAACCATAATTTCATTCCATAATTTCTCTCCCCCCCTCACAATTCCTCCTCTCCCTCGGGGGCCTCACCAGAACCTACTCCTTAAACTCTCCACTGAAACCCTAGCCTCCACCGAAACCCTGGCCTCCATGGAACTCCTCCAAACCTTAGCTACAAACCCTAAACCTAACACATAGACCTCTGACGAGCTGTCAAAGGGAAGTGGACGATGGAGGCAGCCTCGTCAAGGGTCATGGGGCCTTCTCTTCCTCCAAGCCCCTTCATCCGCGGTGCCTTCTCCTCCTCCAAGCCCGACCTCCTCCTCCACTCCATCCGCAAAGGTCTCAGTTCCATTCTCTATAGGACCCTAATTTCTCCACCCACCACCGCCAACCTCCACCTCCGCCAGCGGAAGGTAACCGATCGATCCTAAATTTTTTTCTTGAAACCCTAAACTTCAAGACTTAATATGATTACATTCTAAATTTTGGTCTCTCCATAATCAAATCTGGGTTTTTTAATTTATATTTTTTGCATTTTTGGGAAATGCATCCCTTAGATCTACTCTTCTCTGTTGAAAATCCTTTTTTTTTGCTAGATCTGACTGGAAAATAGAGAGAGAGGTCGAAGATGAGCGTGGTCGGAACGAGAGCTACATTGTCGCCGTCGCTCAGGAGCGTGACATCGATGTCATCCTCAACGACGAGTTGAAGCGGCCAATGCCGTCCTCCTCTATGGTAAACCTCAAGAACTCCATCTTCCAGATCAAGCGGCTCGTTGGGCGCAAGTTATCGGACCTGAACCTCCAATGTGACATATAATCCCTCATTTTCTTCGTCACCAAGGGCCCCGATAGCTTCCCTCTTATCCATATGAGGTACCTCGGCGAGCAGAGGAGCTTCACGAAAGGTGCTCTCAAATATGAAGGATATTACAGAAAGGAATTTGAATATTTGTTCTATATCTGTTGCTAAAAAATATATTTGGATATTGTAGAGGAGCTTCACACCGAACCAGGTTCTTGGAATGGTGCTCTCGGCGAGCAGAGAAGTATATGAAGTCCATATAATTTTAATGTCGCAAGTCATTTCTGGTAATGACATTCTGTTGATTATTTTTTCTCTATCTGTTACTAATTTTGATAATTGTCACAAATATATGGATGCTTCTCTCCTTTGCTTCTAAAAAATCTCCTCATTTGATTTTGTTGTTAACACTGCTGAGGAGCTACGTTGTCACTCCTTACTTGTTGGTTTTCATTGGAAAATGTTATGTTGATGAATGAGTATGCTTGAAGAAGCATAGGAGTAGAACTTATTATAAAATACCAATTGAGATGGTAGGAGCATGTTCAAGATGTTATGTTGTTGCTCAAAATGTTATGTTGCTCTAAAAAAATTGATAGCATTAGAAAAGAATAGGGCCTTTTTGCTGAACCTGTAGATTTGATGCAAGAAATTAAAGTAGGCTAGTAGTGTGGTACTTTTATCTTATAGACATTTATATTGAATAGCTGATACTTGGAAATATATCTTTTCAAGTAGAGGTTGATGCTTTGGATTCATATTTTTGCAATTGTTTCTATTATTATTATGTACACTAACAACTTGTCCTTCAACTAGAGACATTTGGAGCCATGGCAAAAACAAAAATGATAGCATTCATCCTTGAACAAGTATTGCGTCGATTTTGTACTTTGTACTCAAGGACATTTAAAATTGTCTTTGATCTATTAATTTCACAATATTATTTGAATCTAACCTATTTTCAGGTTCGTTTGTGCCTGGACCTTGTGCCTGGACCGCCTAGATTATGTTCGTGCACTAATTTTGTCAAGGAAAATAAAAAAAAACAAAGGAAGGTGATAATGTCGTTGAAGAAGCTCGAGCTGACATTGAACCACTCTTGGAGTTGAAAAGCATCTACTACAAATTAATGATTTGGTATGGTGATACTTATTTAATCTTCCAATTATTGAACAATTTCTTCTGTTTGATTTACGCATGTGTCTCTCACCGGTCTCTTTCTCCTTGCTGCATATTCATGCCGTATTTTTCTGTGATCAATTTCTTGTTTCCATCCAGTCTAAATGAACTTTAGAGGTTTTTCCTTGCTTGTATGGGCCAAAACCATATAGGATTTTCTTACGTGTGAAATGGAAGTAGGTGGTCTCGCAAGCCCCTTTATTGGGCATGGTTAGCTAGTTAAAAATTGTTGATCAGTCATGGAGACCTTTTCAGTTTAGAGCTATCTTCCATTACTTCCATTATGCAATTTCTGATGGAAAAAGGGACTAATACTTTATTCACACATATTGATATTTAAAATCAAACCAGCATTCTTACATGGCTGCCTAGAAGAGTTGTCCATGTAGGGTATCCTCATCCACTATGGAGAGAATAGAAAAGTGGCGTTTAGGCCTTCTTGAATTAATAGTTGTATATACATGGTGGTGCTTATGAGGGGCTATTTTTTCTTACATACTAATTTTGTGGGGAGTACATGCCATAGTAATGAAGGAGCATTCTGACCTCTTGTATAATGCCCTTATATTTGGTTTAGACTTTAGATATGTTTCCTTGTACTATGTTCTATGTTATGATTCTTTGCTTCTATACTAACCTATAATCAATTTAATGGTTGTTGGTCACTATCTAGTTCTGGTCCACTTATTGTATCTCATGGTTATTATGAATGGCGATATATTTGATTTAGATTTGTTCAGCTGGTCGCATGAGGATTTGACATTGAAAATCTATTCTTTCATTTCTTACCGTGTTTATTAAATTGCATTATGCAAATTTTATTCCTAGGTACTGTCATTCATAAGCATTATTGTTGTGATGAATGCACTTTTGATTTGAAGAAGCCAAATTTACTAACCATTGGTTTCAATCTCTTTTTATGTATGTCCCCATTAGATTGTTGCTTTGGGTATGATCGCGTATTAGTTTTACGAATTTTTTTTATATACTTGATGTTTTATCTTCTGAAAAAGATTTTCCTGTAATAAATGAAAAACCTATATGTTTACTGTTTCCCGTATTGACTTGTATTTGTTTACTTTCTTAGCTTCCACATTTTGGTAGGTGTTTGGTTTCTTAAATCTTTTCCTTCCATATCTCAGTTTGTTCTCTAGTAAACAATTTTCCTTGCATGTTGTTTGATATATGCATGTTTATCTATTGCTGGATGGCAGTGGGCAAGTCTTTGGGAGATGTTTATCTATTGCATGTTGTTTGATATTCGACATCCGATCTTCCTTTACTGAAGTGTCTATTTATGACCATTTGGTTCAATTTGATCCCGATAAGAAAACACATGAGAAAGCTCATTTGTGAATGTAGATTTTCAGCTTCTTGTTATGGACATAAGATGGACCATATACCTTAAGCAATAGAAATTTAGGCGTCTTCCATTGAGTTAATGCTAGTTTATACGTCTGTCTGGAGGTCATGTTCCTGAAGCAACAGAAATCCAGACATCTTCCATTAATGCCTCATTTCCCCTTTTTATACGTCATTTTAAACATGATGTGACTGGTTAGAGCTAATACTTTTTAGGCATCTGTGGACTAAGTTCCGTTGGCTACATGAATCCTTTTCTTCCATGTAGTTCTATACAGGGCAATATCAGTTGTACCATTATCATTTTCCTTATTCTTTTGGCACTCAATTAATGTTCATTTGCAACTCCTTTAACTAAAATTCTAACCCTTCTCATAGGCGCTGCACCTTTGGTCTCCTTTGAAATGCCCAAACCATCTTGACCAAGTCACTCCTCTTATCATCAACTGACACCACCTCAAACTTTCATGGATGCACGTATTTCTTACTTTACTTCCGTCACCCTCATCCTCAATATTCTTGTTTCAGCAATACCTAATTTTCAGGATAGCTTAAAAGGAGAGGAAAAAAAAGAGGATATCTTAAAAGGAGGGAAAAAAAGAGAGGATAGCTTTATTCTTGGTTCTTCAACAGTGTGACCCAAAATGCATATAATGCAGTTGTTTTACAGAAATTTCTTTTAAATTTGAGGGATATAATGTCACAAAGCACTCACAGAATCATTTCTTCAGCCATCCCCTTTCAATGCTATGAACATCCCCAATCTCCACATCATGATGAATAATATATTCTAATAATGGGAGGAATCAGTTTAATTAGCCATATCAATAGCAAAAAGTTCCTTGATCGTCTCTTTTTATTTTTTGCTATGCTACATGTCATATGATGATCTTTCTCATTAATTTTGAATCTTAAAGCACTTCATATTACTAACTCAGCAAACAACATACATGTAACCTTATTCTCAGTGTGCCAAGTAGGTACATCCATTAAACTTGATATTTTGACCCAGTGTGAACAAATGAAGATTGGAATTAGATATGCATCTTCTTCCAGTAGTCCTGAATACAGTATATTTATCAACTTCAGTTCAACTACTAGTGACTTAATTCATTTATTGTACAATATGGTCAAAGACTTATTTCTCTCAAGCCTATCTAGCCTATCTACTTCAAGTGTTCCTTTAGAGCATATATGTGGAAACTTCATATTGAAACTGGGACTGAAAAATGAAGGATATAATGAACCCAAACTTATACATGATTGTGTTTATGCATACATTAATTTGTGCCCATAATACTCATTTTTTTATGTATATTATTTCATTGTTGTGTTTATATATACATCAAATTGGATATAATGAACTAAAATACATTTTATGTTTGTGCAGGTTATCAATCAATGAAAAAAATTTGGGTTTTGTGTTTGAAGCTTCACCTCTGCAACCATTTGAGCCGAAATTTGTCATAGAAGACAATTTACATTTTTTTCCCAAAGTAGGACAAATTATGAAACAAGCTCAATTTGTATTGACATATTGTATTGTTCTTATTATTCAGTACTAAAATACTTTTGTAGTTCATGAAACAATATGGCATGATATACTTTGGCATGGCCTTTTGTTTGCTATTAATGTATTTTGACTATTGAATCCGATTATTTTTATGATATCACGTGTCTGGGTTCTTTTGAATTACGTTTCACTTTTGTAGTTTGATTGGGATATATGCCAGTTGATCAACTATTTTTTTAACTTATGTTTGCTATGTTATATACTTT
Organism: Iris pallida; assembly: GCA_029216955.1. Lineage (NCBI taxonomy): Eukaryota > Viridiplantae > Streptophyta > Magnoliopsida > Asparagales > Iridaceae > Iris > Iris pallida. The sequence continues at coordinate 6,622,991 of JANAVB010027596.1, forward strand.
GTTTACCATTGATATCCTTGCTTAAATAAATAGGGATTGGTATGAAAATAATAATAATAATTATTATTATTATTATTATTATTATTATTATTATTATTATTATTATTATTATTATTATTATTATTAGATAAGAAAATTTCATAAAATATTATTTACAGCACGCTACATATGTCATAAATGGTAAATATAATTTATCAAAAATATCTTTTACGGCATCACAATGTATGCTATATTTGATCATGTGCGAATAACTATTACGACGTGCATCTATACGCCGTATTTGACCCAGCGCGAATATCTATTACGACGCACATATGTATGCCGTGAAAGAGCAATTACGGCACACGAAAGATGTCGTAAATGGTTGTCTAAATTCAGTAAAAAATATCTATTATGGCGCGTACATGTATGCCATGAAAGAGCAATTACGGCACGCAAAATATGCCGTAAATGGTTGTCGAGATTCTGTAAAAAAATATTTACGGCGTTAATATGTTTACATTTACGGCCTTCTAAATGCGCCGTAAATAATAGGCTCATTTACGGCATGAGCTTTTACGGCACCACAATGTATGCCGTAAAAGCGCATTTACGGCGCATTTCGCGTGCCGTAAATGATCGGTATTCTTGTAGTATGTCCTTGCTACTTGCGAAGAACCGGGTATTTATATAATAGATGATTTGTCGATGGTTGCACTTTGACTTCACTGTAGCATTGAGCTATAGGCGAAAAGAAGCTGCTAAGTGAGGAGCATCCATAGGAGATCGTGTCCTACAATGGAGATGACATGTCCCACGTACCAGCAATAACTGGGTAAAATTGTAGCCCAGGAAAAGGGGCGCAGTTGTCACGCCCCAGAACCAAATACTGGCATGTAGGGACGGACCAGGCCAGCTACGTAGACCAAAGTACTCCACTACTCTGAAATAATGTATAAGATGTATAGATGAGGTTACTGCTACAAGCCAACAATCAATCCTAGGTCAAATAATCCTAGATATCTCAATCACAGGTAAGAAAAGTAAAGTACAAAAGTATGATCATCTGGCATATAAGAAAGTAAAGCGTCCCAAACTATAATATATAGATGATCATTATGCTAGTAATACAAAATAAAAAACTAGCAAGACTAAGTCATACATGATCGCGCTAGCTGCACTCTAGAAAATATACAATCATGTCTAAGCCAGTAGGCCAATTGTCAAGTCCAAAACACGAGCTAAACACGTGCTCGAAAGCTAAACACCACAAAAGAATAATGTACATAGTGGGAGAATGATATAGAAAACCCACTAAGGTACTCTGGTGCTCCTGGTGGTCACCGTCGAGTAGAAGGTACAAAAGATCCTTCGGGCTCTTCTATCAGATTTGGCCCAACAAAACTAATAGGATCAGACCCCCGATAGTAAGTACCACAAAAGAAGCCAAACTATGAACTAAGACCAGCATTAACTAACATGACAACAGATAGAGATAGAAACAAGTAAATACAAATCGAGACTCATGCACTACCGATGCATTCATCTTGATAATAGAAAAGACAATAAGCAAAGAAACATGGAGAATAGAGTAAATAATATGTGCAGGGGCGAATCCAAGTATTCTATGGGGTGGGCTGGAGCCCACCCCAATTTTTTTGTACTTTTTTCACTATGTAAATTTTAGTTTTTGATTTTTTTTTATATGGACTAGTCCATCTCTAGCCCCTCCAAATTTTTGGTAGCCCATCCTAGCTATAATTTCTGGATCCGCCCCTGAATATGTGACATAATGTAAACTGTGGACATGTAAAATAAACGGAATCATGTGAACATGTAAGATAAACTAAACATGTGAGCACATAAGGTAACTGGGACATATAAGCATATAAAGTAACTGGGAGATATAAGCATAAACAACATAGGAATCATGTATAGCATGTGAGTATTGAATAGGACGACAAATGACAAGATGACTTAGGAACTATTCCGGAACCCGACTTACAACCCGTAAACCAAATAAGGATCGAGGTTGCAACCCTTCTCCTGAACAGAACTTAGCTTCTAATCAATTGTCGGAATAAGTAAAGCAAAGACAATAGCTACATAAGTAAGGCAATATTATAAATGACTGGACTCCATCCATCAATCACGGCCAAGCAATGAGTACAGCTTGATACATTAGCTAACTAGGGTTATCACAATCCTAATTACTAACATATGCACTTTGAGAAATCTGATCCAGTTACCTGTCCTGTAGACTACCCGATTGATCCAGGCCAAAAGAAAACAAGTATAGCAGACACACCGTAGTAAGATACGTATGTCCTAAAGAAGTGCCACACTCGACGATGTGCTGAAAGAGTGCTCATCATGACAGATAGCTCTAAATCCCAAGTAGATATATATAAAAGACCATGAAACAAGGGGTACAGGCAATTGGAAAAGTCTCCCCTCCCAATGATCTAAATAATCAAGCTAGTTGTATAGTTCCTAACTTTTTCATTCAGGATTATGGGTATGGCATTTCGCAGAATCCATCCTAGACATAAGACATGCGAGACTGGACAAGAGAAGAAAGTGCATTATAACAAGCCACAACAAAAAAATAGAATAAGCTGGAAGCTAGGAGTGCGCTACAATGAGACACTATAAAGATCGGGAGTGCGCCATGACAGGCCACTATCATTAAACAAGAAAAAGACATGTAACATGAGTGCACCACGACGGACCACTATCTAGTAAGCAAAGAAGGCATGTAACAAGAGTGCGTCACGACGAGCCACAATAAAGAAATACTAGACATGGCATAGACTATAAAGTACAATAAATTCGGGAAGGCATGGCAATACATATCATAGCATATAAGAAAGAATCAATAGGAAATACATATTATGGCATGTGAGAAGGAATAAATAAAAGTAAGTACATGACATAGAACAATAATTGAACATGTACTAGTGTCAAGCGTATATAGGGTGTACAGTCATTCTCTAACTATACATGGTCTTCTAATCATGTTAAGTATTCATTACAGTCGAAGAAAATATCAAAAACGGACAAAATGGACAAAAATAGACAAAAATAGCCTATTCGGATCATCCGACGGATTACTGCGGATTACCACGGATTTTTTGAACTGTCACAACAAGTTTTTAGAGCAAATTCGGATGGTCCGACGAATTTCCGCGGATTACTGACGAATTTTTCGAATCGTCATAGAAAGTTGACTTTTGAAAACTCCAAAACTTGTTTCAGCCATAAAAACTCCATCTTAAATCGAAATTCGGACTTTCAAAAGTGAAAATCGTATGAAATTTAATTCCCTACAACATGGGAGTATTAGATTTTACAAACATAGATCAAACCAAATTTAGAAACATGTGTATGACTAAAATCATAAGGAAAACATATTTAACAAACAAGTTTTGGAATAAAGATGAGCTGTAATACCAAGAAAAACAAAAATGACAATAATTAAGGTTGTTTAGTAATTTGACAAGATGTACTTGCCTAGGGTTAAGCTCCAAGCCTAATCTTCCACTCCACCACCAAGAGGGGTACGAAACCACACTCTAGGTCTCAAGGCCAAGCTTTTCCAAGCTTGAGGGAGAGGAATGAAAAATAATAGAAATGGAAGAAAGAATGAGAAGAGAGAGGAGATAGAAAGTGAGAGGGTATATAAGGGAGAATTAATCGTAATCGTTGGATTATGATCCACGTCACAATCTAAATCAATCCTAACCATCCAAACAAAATCAAGTATCCATTGGATAATATGATGCATCTACACTATTCACGAAAATATCTAAACACTATTCATCAAAATATCCAAAACACTATTCACAAAAATATCGAAAATACTATTCATAAAAATATCGGAAAATAGAAATATCTAAAAGTGAAAAATATTTCCCGGACGGTATACCGTTGGTACACACCGGTATACCGGCGGTATGCCGGTCAAGGAGAAAACTTATAATTTTAAAAAAATTAAAGTGTTTCGAAAACCAAGAAAATATAAAATATACTACAAAATATGTATCTGTATATAAAAATCGATACTGTAAGACGAGTCTCACAATAGTCTTCTGAAAATGGGACGGAGATGCCACCTGGATTTTGTGGTTGAAACTGCAGATCCCGTGATACGATCGTGGGGAAGAAGAGAGAGTCGACGGTTGGCATGTAGTTTATCCACTTGAGGCTGGGTTTCCGCTGGAGGAGTGCATTGACATATCCTTCCGCTTGGACGCAAAATTTTCATACTTCTACAACACTTCCTTTGTATCTTTATGTTCTCTTTTGTCATTTTCTTGCATGAAAAATAAGCTCAGACTTTTATCTCATCTGCTCGAATTGCTAATCAGAGTGAATGCCAAGTCGCATTATTCTGTCGATCACATATCCGAATTCAATCATAAATTAATGATACACAAATGGATTTGGATCTATACTTGTGGATCCGGTCGGATCCTGGATTTAATTTATCCGAATATTAATATAGATTTTACTTGTTAGATCTTGATTCGAATATCTATATTGTAGTGCCACGTCCCTACATCATGTCCCATTTTCATCCACGGGATGCGCGAGAAAGGAACACTGTCGCTACCGATTGAGTCGGGGCCGATAGATCGGAATCGGCTAAATCGGTCGAACGGAAACGATTGAATTAAGATCATTTTCTCATTATGGAAAGGCTTCTTCGAAATCAAGTCCCATATTCAGCGAGTTGTGCCGCAAGGATTGGCTCTGCGGCTAAGTCGGGAGAGACCTCCCATTGCTCTGGTTTTTTATGCCGCACTTGCTTTGGCTTTGGCTTTGATTTTCGTGAATGCATTTTTGTGAATGTTTTCGATAGTTTTTATGGCTTGTGTTTTCAAAGTCGCATTTGTATCGAATTCCTTGAATAATACAGTGTTCTAATCAGTTGCTTATGCGATTTCAAGTGATCGCGTAGGCGACGTCAGCGCAGCCAACTAGTCCCTCGTCTGAAGCAAAGACTAAGGTGAGTGGCTGACCTTCTTCGCCTCGACCCTCTGTTTCAAAATCAATATGAAACACAAAAGAAATGCTTGTCACCATAGTGTAGAATCAATGAAATCATGGCACGATTCTTCACGTAACACTTGCTATCGAACTGCTTTGCCTGAAAACTGATGCATGCTTTTTCATATCTTATTTACTTAGCCTATGCAAACCAAAGGATGAATCAATTAACGTTTATCGCAATGATACGGCTAAAGTGCATAAATGACTAAGATCAAAGAAAGGGACAGTTTCACACCTAAAAGAGAAAGTTAAAGGTTCTAGTAAAAAGATAGAATATTTCATGAATCTGCAAAAATAATCATTGGACAACTTATGCATAAGGTGTAGTTTCCTCGAACGGTTGTCTAGGCCAAGAAACCGATTCGGCCCGGGAGGAACGAGTTGTAGCAAGCGCCAGCCTTGAATCGGCGTGGGTGATTCAGGGACTTTCGCATAGGGCTCGCTACCCATTGCGAAAGGGTTGCCGTCTAACCAGCTATAGTCCATGATAGCTTTGATGGAACTGGGGATTCCCAGGACCCTTTCTTCGGTGTGCATATTGATCGATAGAAAGTTAAACAGATTTAATACGTGTTCTAACCCTTCATAGGCGGAAACTAGGGTTCACAAATTATACCTGTAGTGGGAAGAAGACAAGTAGTTCCTGGCAATCTCGAGCGGACGACCCCAAGATCTTCTGCACATATTCCTTTCTCGAGTTGGACGTCGTGTGGACGACGATCTCCCAACCTTTTCTTCTCCTTGGCAGCCCTCTCTTTCTCTCCTTACGTGAATCACGAATTTAGAAAAAGCTTCAGATTTCTGATCAGGAATATGGCGGCTAGAGAATAGAGGATATATATAGGCTACGACAGGGACCATGAGAAGAAATTAGGGTTAGGCCTCCTAACGGATCTAGATATCCCGTGTTCAGCCCGAACACACAATACAGGCCCATTAACAATAGCTCGGTCCACTAATGAGCTATTGTTGCACTACCTCCCTAATCTCAAATTATGTTTGTGGGCTCCTAGCCTTTTATTATATGCTCGTTTGGCTCCCCATGTTAAGATATCGAATGTACGTCGATCAAATTAAGTTACTGACAACTATATTGATTCGACATCTTTTATCCTTAAGTAGTACCGCTCAACTTTATTTGTCATGTCGGATATAATCCACCTGCAGGGTTTACATGACAATCCTTATGAGCTCCTTAAGGGGACATCATCAACCCGATGTATCGGGATATGGATTCCATTTATAATCAACAACCCATCATACATACAATGTTATTACCCAATTCATAGAGGTTGTTGACCCACAATGAATCTCACTCTTTCATGAGTCAAAGTAATGCACACTGCATATACATGTCTGTTATTATATCCGAATTAAGAGCACAAGCATCCATGATAACAGAGGTGTTTGTTCACTTATGTAGTCAGTACAAAGAGAACAACCTCAAGTGGTCATGTTCAATACACACAAAGTGTACTAGTGTAAACCTATAGTCAAGATAGACTAATACCAGATTACACTACAACATTTCCAATAGATTGTCCAAGTCCATCTAGGTTGTGAACTATTTATATACTCCATAGGGAACTGATAATAAGATCTTCTGTATGACACCACACACCATATTATCTACTATATAGAATATCAGACATTTGCATTAACACTTGTAACAAATACAATATGCAAACATTTATCCATATGATTCTCATTCAAAATTTAAAGAAATAAGATTACTACAAAAGTGATGCTTTTAGTATATAACCCTAACAGGCTTGACATTGCCAGTGACCTTCATACCCTTTCATGACACGAATCAATACACGTGACACGGGATAAAGTTGGATAATTGCTTACCTCAAAACTTGTTAATATGAAAATCGATCAGGATGATTAGAAAGATCACAAATAGCTAGCTAACATGTTTTATAAAATTGCTTGAACCAAATGCAGAGCTTGGGTTTAATTACCCACTTGCCAGTACATGTGATCATACTGACCATCGCTCTTTGCAGGTGACAGAAACCAGGAGGAACGCGCCAGCTAGCTAGGCGACGTTTCGTGCTTTTGAAGCTTCGACCGCGCGTCGAAGACCGCGTTGCTGAATTTTGAAGACTCTCTACAAGTCCAAGAAACATGTCTTGGCATCCCCCCAATCCAGGTGGCTGGAATACTTTTGTTGTAAATGAGGGATGTATGTATGGAACGGCTATTTCATCGGCACTTCTTTTGTAATCGAGTCATGTTGTAAAGCCCGTGCGGCATGATTGTAATGGAGTCTGTAAATGATGTCTATTATCAATAAAATGAAAAGTTTTTCTGTCTCGTTATTCAATTTGTCTGCGCTCTCTTAGATGCTGCGTTTCGGATTACCTTATGACTATGCCTTGTGCGATCGCAAATTAGGTTCACACGGCATCATACCCGAGGGACGACTATCGATTCTGCGGAATCGGGATGTGACATATATAAATATATAAATGATATTATTATATCGACCATTCTCATCTGGTTCTTGTAGTCAGTGAGGAGAGGTATAACCTCATTGGCTAGACGGACGGTCACGGAATCGAACCGCGGGAGAGGCGTGGGCAGTTGGCCCAACTGGCATGCAACGCAGCGTGCACAAAGTCACGTACGTTACGCCGGGCATCTCAAAAAAAAAAAAACAAAAACAAAAAACAAAAAACCAAACATAAGTTAATTAATAGGTAACTAAGCCTATATAAAATCATCAATTCTCTTACGAATCAAATTCGCTTTTGTTTTATCCGGATCCGTTCCTTACTATATATGAACCTGATTCGGATTCAATTTTTTACCCCTAGATATGGCTGTTTGTTTTTATATCCCGAATAATCGTATCAGTATCCCTTATTAGAAAACAAATACTAATATGGTAAGATCCATGTCTGATCCATATTCCCTCGGAATGCACCCCTAATTGCTAATGCTAGGGCTACAACCCCATTATAACAAAAGCCCATTCTTATTTTTGTTCCATAATACACCATGATTTAAATCTTGGAATAACGCAGGCTCTAAATCTACATGTCAAGTAAATGTTATGCTCGGGTTTGGCAAAACATGAATCTATGCTCGAGTTTTTTGTTCTTCAGTTTCATATGATGGATAATTTTATTCTGGAAATGCTATTTGGAAACGTTACCAGTAACTCATGCACAGACCTGATGATTACTGTTGGAAGAAGTGTCGATCAGCATTGCATCCTTCTTGTGCATTTCCTTCTCCACATGACCTAACAGAAAGGGCATGAAATAAATAGCAAAGTTTAATTAAGAAAACATACATTTTTCCAAATGTGTGCCAAGGACGAGAAATTGCCAAAGTAGTGTTTAGCTTGGAGCTTCAATACTTGTATTATTTTACTACCATGCCAGTCATGGATTTGAACAAATGCACAAATATTCAAAGCTGCCTCCATGTTTTATAAATAAGGAATCAACTGTAATAGTGTTTCAAGACATTATTGGAACAGGGTTTTTATACACTAGACATGCACTCCTTCAGAAAATCATAATAGATATGTATCAAAAACAAATATTAAATACAAAAGAGACCTGGAACTAGCTCGAAATCACAAATGAACTACAAAAAATCACCCCGGCCTCCAGATAAGCAGCAGTCATCAGCGACGAATATGGCAGAATAAAGAGAATTTAGATTCATAAATATAGAAACTCAGGAGTCGAAAGAAGATTGTCAGGATCTTCTAAAAAAGATCCAGTTTTCTTTTCTGCACGTCCTGCTTCCACTTCGGTTGCTGGTAGAATTCCTCTCTCGTGATCCCGAAAACAGTCACGAACTCGTCATCAGAAAGATAAGCCTACAAAGCAAAACAATAGAGTCCAATGAGTAAATTGCACCGATCCCCTTTGCAGCAGTTAAAATGAAACTTTACAGAACATTCAGATAAAAAATACTTCAAAGATGATGTATAGAAGATAGGAGGGTATATTTTTCTTCGAGAAACTCCGTGTCCGAAAGGAAAACAGTTTCTTAAGCCATACCTCCCTGCGTTGGTAGTCAATTCCACTGACCGGGTCGCTTGACTTGGATTTCAAACGGTCATAACTGAATGTTTGTTGTTCGCCTCCTTCACTCGCTTCTGCTAACTGTGAATCATCTTTCTCCTCAGATTCTGGTTCATTATTCTCTGATACAGATTCCCCTTCCTGTTCCGCGGTGCTTCCCTCTGCTGGAATTTCTACAGGATCCCCCTGCTCAGAGCCTTCCACAGGGTCTCCCATCTCAGAGCCAGCATTTCAGGGTTCAAATCATCTGCAGCCAGTTAAAAGTAAAATTTATCACCAGATACCTCAGCTCTATCTATTGCAGGCATGAACAATCTCTACTTCTCAAGAAGAGACCAAGAGGTTAGCAAATTTACGAATAATGGATACTGATTTGACCTTCCAGATTCTAAGAAGACATTACAGACCTCTTGAAAACAGTTCAAATCTTACCAAGTAGTTTATACCAAATTCACTTGTCGGCTGATGACTAGATTCAGTCATGAATGTGAACTACTCACCAAAACTCCCCTCATATGTAGCATATATCTTCCTAGTGAAGTAACCCACAAAAAGATCCAAATTGAGATGATCAATGAATCTAAAGTAGAGCGGCAATGCACTTGACTTGAGCAATGTGAATGATGACTCTAGGAACCCTCCCAATGGGGTTCCAAAGTAGTCTTGTAGAAAACAAAATAGTGTTGTTTTCAATCCTCATTGTGTGAATTAAGTAATAGAATTTGGGGAGAGTTGGATCTAGAGTTGACATAAGTTTATGTGTTGCATACAAGAAGTACGACATACTCGATTGTATCCACAGGAAAAAGACAATTACCAAATACCTTGTCATGTTTAACAGGCTTCCTTCTGCACTCTCGTATATCTTTTTCTCCATTTGAGCTTGATTTATCCCTTAGGAAACTGAATATTGACCGAAACCCTTGGAGCTTTTCCCTTTATGACAGCCAAAGATCTCAATCCTAATGCCTTAAACGCCTATGAGTTACAAAGTTTCTCTGCGATTTCAGTTGAAAGTGATAAGCCTTAACGGTGAAGTTTACCTTCTTGTTTGAAAGTCCCTATTACTTGCCTGGGTGAAGTCCAAAAGGACTTTCCTGAAACCAATTAATTATGATTAAAGGTATGGATCGTCTATATGAATGATTGCCATCATTACTTTCTATTTGATTCTGGATCGAATTCATGGACATGTTCCATTTAGATCATCATACCATTCCTCACACCCCTGCCTGACCTCCAGCCACCCAATGACCTCCTAACCCAAAATGAGCATTTAATCTCTCTCACTAAAACAGAGCCTGACTGACCTGTCCTATCAAGACGCACAAACAAGAATAGAGGACCTAGAATATAAACGACAAAGACATGATACTAAGGTAGTACATAGACCCACTAACTCTAACAACTCTAACACTCCCTTTCAAGCTGGAGCACGTGAAACATGTCAAGATCTGCATAAAATATAAAACTAATAAATCAAAATGACAGTAGTAGTAACAAATATATCAGCTACGAACACGGCCACCAACAATAGTAGAAACAACGGATGACCATAGATGAGCAACACCAATAGAAGAAAAGCTCAACAAACAACCCAAGAGAGAGTGGTGGTAGTAGCCAGTGTACTTTGGTGCATGGGGAAGCACAAATAAATAGTGAAGAAAGGTCGTCACACGAGGATAACTGACATTGTAAATAGCCGAGAGGGTGGCCAGCAACACGAAGAGACTGACGAGCAGCAGTAGCGAGAGAGAGACTGAAGTACAACGCTAGTAGACCATGGATAGAAGACAAGATGAGCAGCTAACATAATAAAAAACAGATATTAGAAGAGATTGGAAATAGAATATCTGGCCAACACTCCCTCTCAAGTTGGACATGTCAGTCAAACATGTTCGATCTGTAAGAAAAAAAAAAAGGAGAAGCAAGCAAGAATGACAGAGGGCAAGGGCCAATAGAGTTTGGGATTTCCATTTTTTAACTTAGTGGAACAGGAGCAATAAATCTATCTACTAAAGTGACGCACATAAAAGAGTAGTATAGAGACCAAAGTAAACACCCTTAAAAGTATTGATCAATTAGAGAGACACGGTCTTGCTTCCCCACGGACCCCCCCCCCCCCCCAACACCCCCCCCCCCCCCCCCCCCCCCCCCCCCCCTTCTTCCTCCCCCGGTGACCCGAGACGGAGCAGTTTCAGGCTTGGAAGTCAAGCTGAAGAGCTTGACCCGCTTGGTGGGTCTAGTAACAAAGGCTGGGCTGGCAATGACGTGTCGGGAATCAAATGCCTAAACTCCTTGGAGTCGTATCAGCTAGCGCTTATATCTTATGTCTACTGTTTGAGAGAATTCATCATCCTGACTGATGGTGGGATTTGGTCTAGAGAAGAAATTGCAACTCAAGTCAAGGTCTGCAAGGGTCGTCAGCCCACCTATTTGAGTAAGAATGTAGCCAACGAGGAAAACCACAACAAGAGGAAAGTAAGGAGAAGAGAAATGGTTTCTACGAAGAAAGTGAGGAATTGGGAGATGGACAGATAGGAAAAGGCATGTTTGAATGTGGGTTGTGAGCTTTATTTTCAAAAAGAACCAGAGGCAACTAAGATTTTATTTCTTTATTAAATGCATCTTAACAAGAGAAATTGTAGAGATTTTTCGTAGAGGGAAGAGGTACGAACAGGTTATGGTGGGTTTGGGTTAGGAAGGAAGAAAGGATTTGGGGATTTGGAAGAGGAAGGAGATGGAGGCCATATATGATGTAAGAGGGAACTTAGGACTAGGATTAGGAATGAAGAGAATAATGAATGGACGGATAGCTTTAGAACTTTGGAGTGTAGGTTTATGTTAGGATCACCCTAGCTCGATTCCACGTAGAACAAATACACTGAGATCAATGGATATATTTTCGTTCAGCGGTTTGAGTACACATATATAAAGGAGAAAAGCTTCCTCATACAAGTCAACCAATGTGGCACTGACCTAACTATATAGACCCACAAACAACTCTGGCACTTCAAGCTAATATTGAAAAGTTTTTAGTCACTTTTGGGTCAATGGAAAATCTTACTAAACTAAAGTAGCCAAAAATACACCAAAATTTACTGAAATTGGGAAAAATTGTCTGAAATTACTCAAAATTGGCCCAAAATGGAGAAAAGTTCTAAAGACAAGGTTGTGATTGCCTAAAAATGCTTAAGAAACTAGACCGGTATACTTGATTTGGTTTTATTGCAATCAGGTTTTCAAAATACTTTTCTAGAGCAGATATTCAGTACGTTGCCTATTAATATGCAATTTCTGTGTAGTATTCTTAAAACGGCTCTAAGCTAATGTTAGGTGGCTCATGGCAGTTCAATATAAGCCTTAGAAAGTGTTTCTGGCAATTATAAATATAGGACTACCTACGCCAACTTGATCGAGTTAGGCAGTCCACTTGGCCCATTTATGTGATCAGGATGTGTTTGCATTTTAGTTTGGGTGAAGGAACCAGGTTAATACTAGCTTTTTGAAAAAAACTAATTCCTCATGCTGCCCGATCCCAATTCTCACATTCTAGTGTTCCTCAGTATGTTTCCCCTGATCTCTTTACCCAAATCCCACCCACCCTCCTAGCAAGCACAAGCAAGAAGCAACTACGACCTCCAGTATTGGATCTTCATGGAGCCCCTCCCCCTCCCCCAAGACTTTTAAAGATCCTCAAAGCCAGCCCACTTCAAAATAGAAGAATAAGATAAAATAATAATTATGTGTTCTTTCATTGAGACTTGTGGTTGTGTAAGGCCATTCCTAACCTTTAAAAAGCTCTTGACATTAGCCTGTCCAAAAAAATTATATGTAGTTCCATGGCAAAATACTATACTAAGAATGTAAAACATTTAATATTGATGCAATTTCTACTTTTGTGAACAAAACTATCCTAATGATTTAGATGAGAAAGAGAACAAATGTATAGTTTCAGTTGCAACATTTTTTGCCATGTTCCTAATCATCCAGATCAGGAAAAGATGTCAACTATATATAATTACACCAAGGATTGGTGGAAAAAAGAAGTCAAATGTCTATTATTTGTTTGATAACTATTTGTTTTAGTTCAACTCTTCCAGTTTCACAACTCTATGTAACAAACTTTCTTTGTACTGAAAATTGTCAAAACGAAATTTTAAGATGATTTTCTCGCTGATAAGCCAGTGGTCTATATTGAATGAAAGATATATGAGAACTTTATTTCTGATTCAATTATTCATGAACTCAAAGCTTTAGGAGTAAATTGGACATACTATTAAATTGAAATTATTCTCTTTCCTCATATTTTGGCTATTTGTTTTAAAGTTAGTTTTCAGGAATACTATTCTATATGTATATTCTTTTCAGATAAAAAAATGGTATATTACCAAATATTTTTTCATATTATATTTTAGTTACTTCTAGTTTGATTTCTCCTGAATTTTGTTTCAAATCCACCACTAGCAACAACCATTACCCATCTAAACATTGGTTTTGATCACATCCTAGCAATGTCTGCTCCTGGTAGGTAGGATTTTTTTTTTTTAAAGAAATTTTTACTCCTGTATCTCCTTCATTATTCATATTCCCAAACTCCACCCTCATTTTACCGTTTCCCTCTCCTTTCCCTCCCCTCTCCATATCCTCTTTCTTTCTCACAGACCATAACTGGATTTGGGAGTTTGAAATGTCCGCTAATTTTGTAACAAAAAAATTTACAATAATGAACATTATAGTGTTTATAGGCAACTTTCAATGTAATGCACATTCATAGATATTATTAATATATTTCATATATTTTTTATTTTTGAATTTAAAAACATTTAGCTCCACCTACCTCCCCAAGTTGCCTAGCATCGTCCTTCTACAACATTGTTGTCATGTTATAATCATGTGCAATTAGACCTTGAAACCAACATATAACTAAATATAATAGTTGTAAAATTATGTTTAAACTTTAGCATTTCATTTCTTATAATAAAATCATTTAATAACTTCTAAAAACACAAAACTGCCAAATCCAAATTTCGCTACTTCAATTGGAATCCAGAGGAACTCCTGAGATGGTAGATTCTCATAGAAAGACCCCATACCAGGTTTTTAACTTCAATTTCTAGTATTGTAGTAACATTTAACAACTGGATTGGGCTCCCTTATAAAATAGATACATTCTTTAAAGGTTCACTGTGAGGGACCTTTTCCATAGTTGATTAATGCAGTGGATCATCTTTCCTATCAAACACAGCACATTGTGCACATGTGAGATTTCATATTAACACCTATCCTAGATCAACTGCTCCCATAAAATTGCTCACGATTTACTAATATATGAACCACTACTTAGTGAAGAACCACTAGTTGGTAAAGACCAATCTTTTCAAAATTAGCACAGTGAAGAGGGTGCTTTCATGTCACAAGTGCCCAAATGTTAAGCAGCATCCTAGCCAGATACAGTTGTAGGTAAAAAAACACATAAATACGCAAATATCAAAGGCAGTAATCTTTTAGTTAAAAACTGATAGAAGGATAAGTTAAAGAGGGATCAACATAGACATATAAGTAAAAGGAACAAACCACTATGGATAAATCTCTCAGGTTCATTGGGAATAATTTTACACATGTAGACACATATCAAACTTCTATTATATTTTATAATCTTCTAACTTCTATGAATTAATTCTTCATGTGGGGCATTTCCATCCAGGGTCTAACATAATAGAGATAAATGATTACATGCATTCAGAATTCCAATCAATCATGCAATTGCCATTCAAGTATTGTTTCAGACAATTACTTTTAATAGATATAATTGATGAGCACACAAAGTGTGTATATTGTTCCGGTGTTCTGGGTATGTAATCAGTAATCCAAAATTAATATATCTAAGAAGCTATCTGACAGGTGCCACCTGTAGTGGCCATCAATTATCTGGTGCCACCAAAACACCCCAGTTCCAGTACATGCTTCAAGTTTAAGATAAAACTATATACTAAAAAGTATGAATAGATAGCCCCGACATCTTCATTAGTATATCCTTCCTATTTTCTGCCTTCTTTAACTTATCTTGCCTTGTCCCATTCTCCCCTCTTTTTATATTATTGCCTATTAAGTTCCCACTCAAGAGCTAGATTTCATTGACATGGAAACATATTTGGATATGACTACTACACAGATTCCAAATTTGACATTTAAGAAAATCCTATAGGATACTGCGCAGAATGCATATGGTGTTATATATATTTACATGAAAGCATATCAATAGTTTAACGATCAGGTATGAAGAATATTGATATTTATTCATGTTTTCGATATTAACTAGGTTCTAAAAAGTTCTAGAAAGGATCTGTTGTTCTAATATCTTAATCATGTTTAGCTCGATAATGATCATGCCAAATCACTTATAATCATGTTGTATGTCTTCTTAGAGGTCAGACATGGACTACTGTGCTGGATACATGTCACAAATGGATATGGACAGGGTCGTCTGGAGGAGTATCCACGCAACTTATCTCAAGAGGGTCAAATGATCATAGTTATGTCTTGTATAGGAAGATACCTAGGACAGTAGGTGCCCGGCCACACAAACTGTGGTAAGTGAATTCATTGTAGATTACAAAATTCAGGAAAATATAAAACATGGTTACAAAATATATTTCTCTCAGGTGTGTACACTTTGCAAAAGAAGGAGCGATACCATTATTATCAAAGAAACATCATATTGAGTAAAGAGGAAAAGAACTCTACCGGAAACAAGAGAATCTAGGGAAGAGCCTCTGCTTAATCGTCCTTTCGCATTATCAAGTTGTTCCTTCTTTTGTTCAGCAGTTAGGACAGTAGATAATGCGGCAACTGCAGCTGCCCTTTGTGACCCTTGAGTTGATCGGGCAGGCTTTGGAGCTGCAGGTTTTTCTCTAGAAGATGAACTGAATGCAGAAGATAAAGCCGCCAATGCCTCTGCCCTTTGAGTGTACTCACCCTGACTGGAACTAAAAGACTTTTCTTTGGACTGCAGTGTCATAAGTTTTACCGATGTCATAACTATTTTTTTCACTTTACTGTTAAAATATATGGACATATACATACAGCTGTAGAAGGATTGAATGCAGAAGATAAAGCTGCTAGTGCTGATGCCCTTTGAGTGGGTCCATCATGATTTGAATGGCTAGACTTATCATTAGACTGCAAAAGGTAACAAACATTAGGAAAACCTGAACCCACCAGCACATTCTCTTAATAACTGTGAAACATGTATACACTTCAATAAACATTCTATGGACCAGGATAGAGCATAGATCAAAAACAAGGTACAACTTTACCCCCAACCGTAGAAGCCAGAAGCGGGAGCAGGAGAGCACGGCTACTTAGAAGAGTTTAAAGTTGAGAGCGTGATGGGAGCTTGCGCTAATAATTTTTTTGTTTATTAATTATTTTATCAAAATTTATAGATACCATAATATTATTAAAATTTATAAAGTTCAGTTCAAAGTTACAGAGAAATCATTTGCATGATGATTTTTATGATGTCAAGGTAAGTAATTCTTAGTTTCTTGTTACTTTGATGAACGTGTATTAAAAATTCTCCAACTTTCTTCCCAAAAAATTTATCCTCTTTTAAAAATTATGGTCTTGTTACGGGAAGCACTCATGTTGTCGGAAAAACGAGCTCCCGTTGTCGGCCCAAGTCGCTCATAAGTAAGGATAGCCGAATCGAGGTTCTTACTAAGATTCGTTGGCCTCTAGAAAATTCTGGCTTCTAATCCCCCAACCCATTCTACAAGTGATAACAACAACAAAGTTTTATCCAAATTTCTGAGGTGGTTTTCTATTCCTTTTATTCCATTCGCCACTCTTAAAGGTCGTGTCCTCAGTAACGCTAAGATGAATCGTATCATTCTTTAATATTCAAACCATGTTAGTCTAGTCCTACCTCTAGTCCTAGCGGCTCCATTAACTATTATGTTATTGTTCTTCCTTAAGGGAGCATCTATGGGACTGCATTGCACATGTCCAAAGACTCCAAACTACCTAAGTCAATTTTCTTTCATCTCGTCCTCAATTAGCGTTAGCTCTAACTTTCATGGATATACTAATTTTTTGTCTATCCTTTGTATTGTCACCCATTCATCTTAGCATTCTCATTTCAGCTATACTAACTTTTTGAAGAAGTTTTTTAATTGTCCAACGCTCTGATCCTTAAAGCATGGCTAAGTCTTATAGCAATTTTGTATAATTTTCTTTCAACTTCAGAGGTATTTTGAATCACAAAGTACTCCAGAAGTACTTTTCCATTTCAACCATCATGTTTTAATTCTATACGTGACATCCTTCTCAATCTCTTTATTATGATGAATGATTGATCCTAAATACCGAAAGCTATTACTCTTAGGTATTAAATCATGTCCATCTATATGGACTCCTCCCTATTTCTTTTGACTCAACATTACAATTCATATATGTTGTTTCATTCTACTAATCTTAAATCCCTTAGATTCCAAAGTCTCTCCACACTTTTATTTTAACATCTGACACTTCTCTACTCTTATCAACCAATACAATATCATCAAACATTATACACCACGTAACCTCCTCCTAGATATGCTTAGTAATTTCATCAATAACTATCCAAAAATGTATGGATTTAATGTTGATCCTTGATGTCAATGATAATAAGGAACGGATTACTATCTCCTTGAATAGTAAATCCTAAATCACTTAGATTCTAAAGTCTCTTTATACTTCTATTTTAATATCTAAAACCTCTTTACTCTCATCAATCAATACAATATTATCAACAAACATCATATATCATGGAACCTTCTCCTGGATATGCCTAGTAACTTCATCCACAACTATCGCAAAATGGTAAGGACTCAATGTTGATCCTTGATGTAAGTCAACGGTACCAAGGAACGTATTACTATCTCCTCCAATAGTTCCCACGGTTATACTAACTCTGTTATACATATCTTTAATAGTCTTAATATGACTATTAGAAACTTGTTTCTTCTTCAAAATCCATCACATAAACTCTCTAAGAACTTGATGACAAGTTTTCTCTAAGTCAATAAAAACAATATTTAAATCTCTTTTTTCTCTAATTTTTTTCATTAATCTTCTTATTAAGTAAACGGGTTACATAGTAAATCTTTCTGCATAACCAAAATAATTTTATGAAATTCTAATATCTTTTCTTAATCTTTGCTCAATCACTCTCTTATAGTTTTACGATATGACTCATAAGCTTAATTCCTGGATTGTTATTACAACTTCGTATATCTTCCTTGTTCTTATATAGGTTACTAAAATACTCCTTCACCATCCACAATCTACAAGACATAATCTTATATAATTGTCTACTCTTTAAATAAGACGGATGGAAAGGGTGAAATAACGGCACCCTGTACAGATGAATGGCGAATTAGTGCTACAAGCAATTCTATCAACCAGGATAGAACATAGAACAATAGCTTTCATACCAATCATCCCAACTCATTTTAAGAAGAGCATATTATACTAGTCAAGATCGATTTAATCTTCTATTATAGAGACGGTAAAGTGAAACTAATATGCACTAAAAATGAAATTAAACTTAGAACTGCAAGCAAAAGTTCTACCTCAGGGTGCAAGAGTGACCCAAATAATTGAGAGAGCTTCTTTTGAAAGGAATTTCCGTGAACCTGAATCAATAAGAATTCATACTATTAGAAATTATGCATTGTACATATAATGCCCATACATGTTATAAAGATTTAAATAGATAAAATGTACAGTTTACAAAAACTTTACACGTGAGATGTATGATGGATAAAAATTAGTTTCATTACACAGAAATGATTGATATAGAAACATGTTTCTTTATATATACAGAAAAAGAATATTATATAATACTTTATTGACTTTATTTTGCATCTTATGTAAATGAATCCTTTGTGGAAATAGTTTGAATTTCAGTGGTGATGTTGATTATTGCCTAAACTAATCGAGTTTCATATTGTTGGATGGACATCGGCAGTTACCAACTAAATAGAACAGAAAGGGTCAAGTTTTAACATGGCACATCATCATCATAAACATCAAGGCTCCTTCCATCAGAATGGGATCCGGTATGGAGCATAAGAAAGTTTCATATAAGGTTTGACAATGTTCTATGACCGGCTATCGACCTGACATCAACCCTCTAATTTGGTGTCAAATTCCTAGCCAAGGTAGTTATGAGCATAAGAGGCTCATGTCATAAAAGTAAGGTGGCCAGTTGGTGGTTCCTTTTGGAAAGCAGTAAGCTCATGCAACGAAGGAGCACCCTCCAAGTTCCCAGAAACTATAAAGATTCTAGTCAAAGAGGTAAGACGATACAATTGCTATAGAGAATTGAATTCATCTCTATGATACATTATGCCAAAAAGTGAAGGAATGACAATCCCAAAGTTTTCACATTGCGCAAGCATATTGAATTGAGGGACCAGCTAACACTTATCAGAGGCCTTATATATTTCTCAGGGCGATATTTCATGACCACTAAGTAACCCCCTTATCTTACAATTTAGATGGCTTGAATCCCAAATGCTTGACAGAAGTCATATGAGTAATGACACGGGTAACCACTCTTCACAAAGATGGTTCAATTCTTTTATGGAGTCCTTACCCAAGGATTATATCATTGCAAACCTAGAATTATTTTGAGAAGTCTGACCTTTCTTTTTCTGGTTGATGTTTGACCAAAACATACTTTTATGACGGAACAAAATAAAAGCTTGTTTCTTAGGGTTTAACTAACGGATAAGGATTAGCTAAAACAATATATCAGCTTTACAGTATCAATAATGTTTGTTTATCAGAGTCAGATACTTTAGGAAAAGATAGGAAGGACACTGCATCCAACCATATTTTCACAAGTAATTTTACATTAAATGAACCGTGATAAATGCAGGGCATGTGTAGTGCTGTTCTATTTTAAAATTAAAGGAAATGACAACCAGCCATATCCTGACATGAATCTATTCAAGGCAACGATTTTGAAACCAAGGATATGTCCCTAGCTTCTTTGGAAACTTCATATTTAAGTCTTCATTTTGTATTGAGAAGCCTACGGCAGCAAGTGTATTATGGAAACACCTACTGCAGGGAAGCTGATGGAAACATGGGGCAAGGGGTATTTCAAACATCAGTTGCAATTACATCCTCCAGCTATTCAGCAAAGTCAACGGTAGCACAATGTGTTTGTACTTCCTACCTGCTGATTTATACAGATATATAGTCCTCATGAATCCCATAACCCAAATAGCATCTAGCTGGTTCATTTAATGTGACAAAAAGATACCTTGGGTCTTCTTCATACACAATAAAGTATGGTCTTACTATGACGAAGTTCAGGTCATTGATTCAACAGTTTTAGTCCTCAACCCCTTTTTGGTTTTAGAACATGAATATCTCTTATTAACAAGCTTCTGCTACAACTATGAAACACTCACTTGTGGGTGACGCACATAGTGGGTAACAAAAGGCGTAATTTTAGTAGGTATCAGATGAAAAGTTAATTGTGGTTGTAGACAACCGATGATGAGCGTGGACTTCTCATTGAGGATAAGTATCAAGTATCAACTATGTCCTATGTGTTACAGTTAGTGATTGGGCCCCCAACTAGGTCTAGCCCACACCGAGCTTGCCTTATCGGGCCTAAGGTTTCCGTATGCATGATATATACATATATATGTCAAAGCCTCCTAGCTCAAGTAGCAGGAGGTGGAGACACTAACATCAATCCCAAGTCGGGCAGTGTTCGATTCCTGTGGGAGCTAATCTTAATATTATCCCAAGACACACGCCGGTGTGGATTCCCATGGGAAGCTACTAACTAACAAGAATTACCAAACTATATATTGAAACGAGATAATTTTGTTGCTTAAAACAAATAGTCACTTTACAATCACTCCATCATCCAAAACTTCAAACGCTTATGGAGGAGTAAGAATGGCTATATCACCCTCAATATTGTGTTGGATACTATGTTGTACTGGACGCTAGGCGAGGCGAGGCGACAGGCCACCCGTCTCGTCTATGCGTCCGTCCAGGATCCGCTGCTTTGAATCAAAATATTTTGCAATTATGCATACAACAAATATGTAGTATAAGTAATAAGCATTAAGTAATAAACATAAAAGTAATATAAGAAGCAAAAAATATAAAATAACCAATATTCAACATCAAGTAAGGATAGTAAGCACAATTAGGCGACCCTAGGCGGACATTTTTTCCACTGGGCAACCCGAGGCAGGCACCTAGGCGGGCAAAACGTCACCCAGAGAAATTTTCTCCGGGTCGAGGCGAGACCTCTCCAACCTGGACGCCTAGGCGCCTAGGCCGCCTAGGCGTCGCTTGTGACAACATAGGTTGGATACCAATCATACTTTTTTATCCCCTCAAAAATGTGTTTGTTTTGCTCCCTCCAAACTTGCCACACCATTGACCACAGGGAAATGCATATGCTTCTATACGTCAGCTTGCCCTGCCAATAATGATATTTTAAGTTCCTCCAAAATGTTCTCAATCCTCCTCGTTGATCCAATAGATAGTCCAAACTTTCACCTACAAATGTTCTCAAGTTCTTACTTGAGTGTCATATGCCTTCCTCAAATCAATATTTATGCAGCACTTGGCATCTCTTCTTTTGTCAAAGTCACTAATGAGCTAATGAGTTAGCAAAATATCATCCCCTACGTTTCTCCCCTTGATGAATGTTGATTGGTTCTCTCAATGTCCTCCAATCTCTTGCACATGATCTTTGTAATAAGTTTGTACATAAAGTTGTAGCAAGTAATTGGCCTGAAGTAATGTACTCTATTTGAACTCAAATTTGGGAACTAATGACATGAAACTGTGATTCATCTGCCTTAGTAGTTTTCCCCTCCATAGAAGTCGAGTATTACATTCACTATATTCCTTTTGAGTTGCTCTCAATGCATTAAATAATTTTACAATAAACCAATTTGGTCTTGGAGTCCTTTCATGTCAGCTTCATTTATGATTTGCGTCACTTCCTCCTTTTTGATCAATTGCTTTAATTTCTGGTTACTGAATCCTGTTATGTCTTCTAGGCACTATTCTTTGGAATGCTGACATGTAGTGCCCTTGGTTGTATAGTTCCTCATAAATAGGACAGTCATGTGTTAGTGGTTTTATATTATTGTGTGGTTGTCCACTGGTGTCCATAATACGTTATCTTTGTTGACACTTCTCCTTGACTTGATAGTGTTGTAGAAGAAATTGTTTCACTTGTGCTCATCCTGCAACCAGTGACACTTGGCCCTTTGTGCTAGCTCTATTTCCTCTTGGAGTACTGCCTACAGTTCTATAGTCCCTCTCATTGTTGTGCATATACCCTCTTCATAGGATCCAATTGTACAGCTGACAGTTCACGTCTGGCATCTTTGAATGGGTTGGTTGCATATATTCTTCTAGTTTCTTAGTGTCACTTTAACACTTCTTAATTTGGTCACTATCTATCTACTTATTGTCCGTCTCATGGTGTCATTCATCAGGCTTCTTGTGCTAAATAATGGTGTCCATGAAAACCATTATCTGCTGAAAACCGTTATCTACTGGATATTGTCCACACTATAATATTCAATATGAATGTTACCAAGTATCTATGGAGCAATGTCGTTCTTACTGTGAACTATCTGGTTGAATATACGCCCTCTTTCATTCTTGCTGGACAGAGTCCATTCCTTACCTTTTTCCTGATAATGCCATTTTTTATTGACCTCTCGAGTTTTCGGTTGTACTGCATTTGTTCACAATCTGGCATGTGGTCGTGATAAACTATTTCCTCAGTCGATCAAGTGTCTTCCTTAGATATTCTTGTACACATAAAGTATACCGTTACTATGATCATATCATGCACCATTATTATGTGCTAGCAATGTTACATTATTTGAGGACACTCCATATAATACTAAGGAGTCTCACCCTCTCCTTGCTCTTACTCCTGTGGCAGTCTTTTTTCCTACTCAGGTCCTTGCCTACTCAGATTCTCCCGACGGATCCTCCTTGCTCTCATTTCTCTCTTACAAGTCTTCCTACCATATCACTACCTTTCATCCCTCCTCTTACTGCACCTTCTTCACCCACTAGTTCATTTTAGTGGATGAGAGTTTATACTCCCCGTCCACATGCACCACGTAGCCCACTTCCGCTACTCCGCTTATTGCTGCTTCTCCACCTCCTCCTGTCATCTCTCCTCTTACTGCACCTTCTTCACCCACTAGTTCATTTTAGTGGATGAGAGTTTATACTCCCCGTCCACATGCACCACGTAGCCCACTTCCGCTACTCCGCTTATTGCTGCTTCTCCACCTCCTCCTGTCAGTCCTTTGTCTTCCTCTTCTAATTGGATCTCCCTATTGCTTGTAAGGGTAAATGTACTCCTTGTCCTTACCTTATGATGCTTGTCTCATATGCTTGTCTTGAGTCTTCATTTGACTGTCTCTTGCTTTCATGATTATACCTAGGACCCCCAGGAGGTGTATATTTGGTGGAAGTAAACTATGATCGAGGATATGGATGCACTAGTTTCTCGTAGCACTTGAGACAGTTCCAACACCTCCTCGCAGTGATGTGGTTGCTTGCAGGTGTGATTTCACTCTCAAATATTTGTTGTATTGATCTATTGTTTGCTATAAACCCTATCTTCTGATGAAGGGCTTCACCCAGACTTATGGGATCAATTTTTCTAGGACCTCTCTCAGGTTGCTTACCTCAACTCCATTCGATTCTCTTTTCCTCGCACAATCAATTCTCTTTTCTAGCACGGTCAAATAGTGTTGGCCGATGTTTCAACTAGATATCAAAAGTGTCTTCTTCTAAGGTGATCTTACAGAGGAAGTTTATATGGAGCAACCTTCCAGATTTGTTGTTCAACGGGAGAATCTTGTGTAGAACAATCTATGGTCTCAAGCGGAGTCCCGATACCTCGTTTAAGAAAGTCAAGCAGGTTGTGGCTGGAGTTGACTTCAGGTGGAGTCATGTTGATCACTATGTGTGTATCTGAAACACTAAGTTTGTAATTGTTATTATGATGGTATATATTGATGGTATCGTATTGTCTAAAAGTGATTATGGGCATTAATAAGACTAAAGTCCGCCTTCAAAAGCACTTTGTTACCTATGACTTGGGCCAGCCTCGATATTTTCTAGGAAACGAGAAAACCTATAGCAGACGAGGTATAATTATCTCATAGAGAAAGTATGCTATGAACCTATTGAAGGAAACTGGGTTACTGGGTTCAAAATCCGTTGATATTCCTATGGAACAAAATTCAAATCTACGGCTAGATGACGATGAGGAAGTTACGGTTATGTCACAATACAAAGACTTTTTCAAAAACTTATCTACTTGATATTACTCGACCTGATGTTTCCTTTGTTGTTGGTCTAGTTAGCTAGTTCATAGAGAATCCAAGATGTGTGATTTCATGCGGCTCTTCGGTTATTGAGATATGTCAAGAGGTCTTCGGATAAAGGCCTTTTATATAAACGGTTTGGACATCTTAAGGCCTCGTTTGGTTCGCAGAATCAGGACCTTGGGAAAGGAAAATCATTCATTTCCAGTGTTTAGATGTCAAAGGAAATGAGTAGGAAAGGAAATTGATTCCCAAGAGGAAGGAATATATGGGAAAATCACCAACCCAATGATTCACTTTCCCCCTCTAAGGATTCACATTCCCTCCCAATTTCTTTGACATTTCCAAACACCGGAAAGGAAATTGATTGGCATTGTAATTTCCCAAAGGAAAGGAAGAGCAAAGAATTAGTTTCCTTTCCTTTCCTTTCTTTTCCACTAACCAAATGAGACCTAAGATCGAAGGATACTCTGATCTGACTACACTGGGTCAAAGAATAATCGACGATCAACGTTTGTTTATTGCACATATGTTGGAGGAAACCGTGTTACTTTGAGGAGCAAGAAATAGACGGTCGTCACTAGGCCTAGTTTGAGGAAGATTATAGAGCTATGAACCACTATGTTTGAGATAATGTGGATGCAAACTCTAATGGCGGATCATGATGTCTAATATACTGAGACCAAGGTTCACAGTATCGGTATCGGAATCAGTATCGAACTATTTCTGTGAGTATTGGTATCGACGATATTGGTAGTATCCGCGGTTTCGGATCGGAGTATCGAATTTTTTGGTATCGGAAAACAAATAATTATTAATAAATTATTTACATTTAAAAACATATAGTTTATACATTTAGGCATAATTTTAAGCATTTTCAGTGTTATTTCTTAGTAATTTTGAAATTAAATGAAATTGTAGTCAACCTTACCGATTAGTTTACATATAATAGATTGATTTTCTTCTTTTACATACTTTTACAACCTTAATATGCTTTAAACCCTTGCTGATTTGTCTTTTTCGTTTAATTTTCTTTGTCAAATTGACCGGAAAAGAAACCCCCAATATCGATATCGGTCAGTATCGGGTATCGGTCGGTATCGGATCGTGACGTGCCAAACCGTTATCGGCCGTATCGGATCGGTATCGGCCAATACTTTAAACCATGACTGAGACATTACCTATCCATTGTGACAACCAGACTGCTATTTTCATCGCTAGCAATCTAGTCTTTCATGAGAGAGCCAAACACATTGAGGTGAATTTTCATTCTATTCATGACGCTGTCATGACCAAGAAGACCTACACTCCGTTACTCCCTCCGAGGACCAGACCGCAACCTATTCACCAAGCCTTTTTTCACCTGCTTGTTTCACCACTTTATGTAAAGTTAAGCATGTATGACATATAAGCTCCAGCTTGAGGGGTAGTGTTAGTGTATATAGCCCAGCCTACTATGTTGGGTATTAGGTCTCTCTTTCTAAGATTCCATAGTATCTTGTCTATATAGTCTTTAGCATCTATGAATGAGATTGAGGTTGGTAGAATCTCCTTTCAAGAACTTGTATAAAAATAAACAAAAGAATCCCTAGACAATATACCCTACCTTTCATAATGATGCCTAAGATAACAGGTGCAAACAAGCCATGTAGCCCAGAAGGTAGAACAAGTGCCTAATAAACCGAAACCTAGGGTCATTCTCAAGGAAACAGACTAAAGGAAAAATCTATATTCGAATTGAAATAGACAATCGACTTCTAAAAGGATTTGCTAGAGTTTGGGGCTCAAGAAACTTCTATAAAACTGGACCATACCATGTGATACTGCCAAATGGAAAGTTTGGCAAATAAAACTTTTGTATTTAACCATGTGGGGTATAACCATGCAAGCCAGTACAATGAGTTTACAGTTTACTATGTCAACAACTAATGATTTATGGACATGTATGCTAAATGATAGAACATTGAGTTTGCAGGTCAGAAACGTACAGCTGCCTTTGCTCCGTTCCAAGAGAAATATGTAGTGAAGAAGCACGGTTCATTTCCTTCCGTTACTTTAAAAAGTGGCACATCAGGAGATAGACCTTCCAAAGCTACCGCAAACTCTATGTACTTCTGCAAAAGTTTTAATGAACTAGGCACATTACAAGATGATGCAGATGAAATAAAATAAGAGGAGTATTTTCACCTGTCCTAAATCAAATGCATTTTGCTTCTCATTGGAGTCCACTGAATGACCAACCCAAACAAAGACTTCTGCATGGGTGTCAAGTATCATTATGTCTTCAGTCAATAAATCGTCTTGACAAAAGTTGAAAACCTCAGATACCTGCAAGAGAGGAGAGAGAGGAGAAATGCGGAATTAAATACAAGAATGTACAACACCTTAACTGGCATGAGGTAGGAGGAAGACAGCAAACCTCTAACTTTCCTGGGCAATCACCGGAAGGAGACAAATAAATAAGATACATTAGTTCCAGGGGTTTGTAAACAAACAAAAATAGAGTAAAGCAAGATAAAGAAAAGTATAGGTCCCCTAATGTACTAGATAGATAAGTTAACCATAACGGAATGAAACTTACCGCTTTTGATGGAAACGGTATACAAGTGAGGATCTCTAACAGTTTCTTGTGTGACCTTCTTAGTGGTGAAGTTTTGCTTTCCACCTAGGGCAAACCAAAATGCAGAAGTCTCAGTTCCATCCTTGGCATGCTTCAGTGCACTCCCAGGCTGTTGGTAAGAGAATTCGACAAGTTAGCACTAGTCAAAACAAATTGGTCCCATATACGAGGCATTCAATCAAAAGGCTTAATTGCAATTTGATACCCTCAACTATTCCAGTTTTTCAACTTGATACCTTGAAAAAAATTAGGACCAAAATACCCCTGTTTAAAACTTAAAACTACTCCTCCTCCCCCACAGCCCCCCTTGCCCACCCACCCACACGCCCGCCCACCACCTCCACCCCCCGGCTGCCCCACCCACCCACCCGCCGCCCCGCTTCCCCGACCCCCGCTGTACCACCGCCCCCCCTCCCTCTCTGCGGTGCCGGCGGCGGCGGCGTGCGCGCCGGAGAGGGGGGGCGATGGTGCAGCCGGGGGTCGAGGGAGCGGGGGCGGGGGGTAGGTGGGGGCAGCCGAGAGAGGGGGGGCAGAAGGGTGTCGGCGGGGGTGGGTGGGCCGACAGGAGGAGCGGGGGCGGAGCAGCGGAAGGGGGGGGGGGTGTTAGGGGCAACTGAGAGAGGAGGGGGAGGGGAGGGGAGGGGGGGGGTAATGTTGTTTTTGAAAATTTTGGGTATCAACTTGAAAATATAAATAGTTGATGGTATCAAGTTGTTGAGTAAAAAAGTTTAGGGTATCAAGTTGAAAAACTGAAATAGTTGAGGGTATCAAGTTGCAATTAAGCCCAATCAAAATAAACACCAGGTATCAATTACAATTGGCTACTTGGGGGTAACATACGAATCTAACTCCTAACTTAGTAGCTTGAAACTTTTAGAGAGTCAAAAAATTATTATATTGAATAATTATGACAACACAAACTCTTAAACTCAACATAAATTATGATTGAAAAATTGGTGGAAAGTAGAAGTAAACACAATCTCCGATAGTTTTCATCATAGAGACAAAGGTACAGTTACAAGTGCCACGTTAAATAAGTTTGGTGGTGAAGAAAGCATGAAACCTGAAATATATAAAATGCATACCTTCAAAAACTCAGCAATTTTCACAGCCCATTGTTGCTGTTCGAAAGTACCAGAACTACCGTGCCAGATGAACACCGTATTCCCAGATTGCAACAGGAAACAGTCAGCTGAGCATAAGGATGTTGCTACCTGAATGATAAACACTAATTCCATGACATAGCCATGTGAAATATGTCATAAACAGTTAAATATACACTTGAAGTAATTCCTCAATTGCACATTTCAATCTTTCACCATTCAAAATGAAAACAATTGCTTTACCAATTTGATTTTATTTTTGTTCTGACATGGTGTAATTATCCAATTACGGAAGTATGCACTAAAACAATTTTATGCAGACAACAT
This sequence comes from Iris pallida, assembly GCA_029216955.1. Taxonomy (NCBI): domain Eukaryota; kingdom Viridiplantae; phylum Streptophyta; class Magnoliopsida; order Asparagales; family Iridaceae; genus Iris; species Iris pallida. Next base: position 6,651,528 of record JANAVB010027596.1, read on the forward strand.
ATATTACACCTAAAGGAATAGCAAACATAAAAATCTATGACATTATTTCCTATTAAAATTTGCCATGTCGATCCGTGCTCAACACGATACACGTGTACATCCGTGTCTCAAACTTGTCCAAACACATATGAACTTGTCTACTTTTGTTTGTAAAATATGAACAAGATAAATAATATTATGCCCCTATTTAGCAACTACTATAAAATTTCAAATATTTTCCCCTTTTGTAGTTAGTAAGTTTCTAAAGATACCAATAAGAAAGCCTTAATCCCAAAAGTTTGCACCGTCCCTTTGAACCATTTTCTTCAATTTAGCTCTGTTAAGGTCTGTCCCCTGTAATACTGGAAAAAAGATATCCTTTTGAAAAAACTTCAATCCATGTTCATTTAGGCCTACCCATAGTCCTAGTGGCTCCTTCAACTACTATTATCAGTACTTGCTAGAGCATCTATTGGTGTGTGGTGCACACGTCCAACCACCTAAGACGAATTTTGTATCTTGTCCCAATTGGCGCCAACTCTACTTTCCACGAATCCACTCATTTCTTATCGTATATTTTTATCTATTATCACTCATCCATCTTAGCATTTTCCTTCGGCTATACTAATTTTTTGGATATGTTTCTTAATTGTCCAACAATATGATGCATAAAGCATGGTTGGTGTTGTACTTGTCTTGTAGATTTTTTCTTTCAACTTCAAAGTACTCCAAAAGTACTCTTCAATTTAGCAATCATGCTCTATGTCATGAATAATATTATTTTCAATATCTCCATCACGATGAATGATTTGTCCTACGTACCGAAAAACTCTCACTTTTGAATATCTATTGTCCATTTATATGTACCGCCATCATTTTTCTTTAATTTCGGTTGAACTTATATTTTATATACTTCATACTAATTTTAAAATCCTTAGATTCCAAAGTTTCTCTCGATACTTATATTTTAGCATGTAACCCTTCACTAAATTCATCGTCCAACACAATATCGTCAGCAAACATCATAGTAAATCGATCTTACAAGTCCTTAGTAAGTACTTATTTTCGATCCTTGATGTAAACGAACAGTAACAAAAATAATTTACTATCTTCTCCAATGTTTTGCAGTGTCATAGTAAATCCATCTTCATGTCCTTAATATGTTGTTTTAAATGGTCGTCCTTAATAAGTCTCAATATAACTACTAAGGACTTGTTTCTTTCTAAATCCCACCACATCTTCCTAAGAAACTCTATCATACGCTTGGTCCAAGTCAATAAAACCATAAATACCTCTTTCTCTCACTAAATATATTGATTAATCTTTTTAATAAGAAATGGCTTCCATAGAAGATTTTCAGGCATAATACCAAATTCATTCTGAAATTATAGTTATTTATTAATAAGAGAGATGGAGTAGGGTTTTCTAAAGAAAATAAGCAATGGAAGCTAGGGTATAGAGAAGATTGGAAGACAGTGGATGACTATGATAATAAAAGAGACTGAGAAAGGGCCAGAATTGCCCCTTCTTTGATACCATGTAAAAATATGGACTCCATTGGTAATAATCGAATATCTTTTGTTAACTAGATACACATATATAGGAGAGGATGAGCCTCTCATCATGGGGTCTAACCAATGTGGGACTAAACTACCCACATACTCTAACAATCATGATCTAGCATGCACAATATTCCGCATGGTTTATAGGTTCATCGACATGGTTTATAGGTTCTACTATATCAACTTCAGAGTCAAGGAACTCTTTCAGCTTAAAATAAAAGTTCACCGGAAAGAGAACCATAATTTTGCTATCAGTTGAGGTAAGTATCGGATTAGATGTGCCAAAAATGATACTACAAGGCCGATACTTATCAGTACCGACCGATACCTTGGTTGCCTGAGTTTAAACTGCATATCCAAAATGTGGTCAACCAACCTGCCAACTGGTCGCTATAGGATTTATGGCATGACCTCTTACGATCATAGCTACCTTAGCTAGAAATTTGACACCAACATTGATGGTTGATGTCAGGTTGAGAACTAGTCATGAAAACTGTCAAATCATTTACGAAGCATTCTTATGCTCTATAGCCAACCTGGGAGGTTGGATAGACGATGAAGAGTGGGTCATTTAAGTAATAGGTGCAATTATGGATTCCTTCTATCAATAACTTTCATCTCAGCAATTCATTTATCAATAATGAGAGAAAGTGATATTTTTAAAATAGTATGACTACCTAAGACAATCCTATCTATGCTTGAAGCCAAGGTCCTCATTATTTAATTCTCGACTACTTGCACACAAGACGGGTCAATAGAGCTATGTTTCTTTTTCCTCTTCATGGCAAACCAATCTCAATGTAGAATGTGTTGGACAATGCTGATGCTACATTTTGGACAGTCACTGTTGTGAATCATGTATCCTACATCTTTATGACTGACCAATGATCAGGATGGACCAAAACACTATGTACACATGCAAGTCTGAACTTGGTCAATATGATCTGATGGCATCTACGACATTGTTGTAGGGCCCATTGGAGGGTCATGCCATTATGGATGGATGTGGTCAGGTTACCATATTCCAGCCAGGTGCCATTGGCATGGTTCCTTCGGTCAGAATTCTCCCGACCAGATTGCCTGAGTCAAGGTCCTGTTAAACCAGTAAATAACTTGTTGACAAAGTCAAATTCACCTAAACTAGTCAAATTACATTGCGAGTACATACTATGTTTTTATTGCACCAGAATTGGTTCCCTGAACAATAATTGGCTTAGACAACTTAACCTAGAGATATCTGACTTTTTATCTTAGGGTCACCTAGGTGAATCCCTACACCATACAACAGCATTAAGCTATTCTGTCTTAGAACAGCTATAGGGTCTGTTGCAGTTCAAGGTAAGTTCGTAGCCAAAGAAAAAATATCAGTATAGAGACATCTTGCTCTCACTTTGTTATGCAAGAGATCCTGCAAGTCATTTGAATGGGCATGTTGCTAAGTTTAAGTTTCCTATAACTAACATCTCACTTCCACTGGTACACAAACTCTTCAAGAAAAATCAAGCTAATATAATGTGCATTATCCAATTACTACCACGCAGTCTTTTTAACCATGAAAACTCTAAGCGTATAGAAAATTTGTGTGAAGGTAAGGTGTGCCACTGTCCAATTGCTGCAAACCAAAACTATTTTCTAACCACAAGTCGCATTATAAAAATCTTGTGAGAAGTCATGTCCTCGAGGAAATGTGTCCCATAAACATGGTATATAAATATTATGTTTGCTTACCGCATCAACTTGAACTGCTTTATTGTTATAGACTGATGTACCAGATACTCGGATTAGTGCAATGCTATCAGGGGAATAAGTATCATCAGTTAAACCTTTTTCAGTTATGTAGCTTTTATAACCTGAGCTGAGTCCCCCCTGTGGTAAGTTAAAAAAAAAACAATGCAAGTTAAAATACCTTATTCAGTTAATGGTGTCATCTATATGAAGTATATAGTTACAAGCCTGACATGCCAAATGCTTATGATCAAATACAAATGCTAAATGGTTTATACCTTTAAAATAACCATGGGCTGGAAAAGTGCAACAAATTGTGGTGGTTCTTTTCCTTGAAAAATGCAAGCCTGCAAGAAGCTGCTGGATGAACCAGTCCAAGGAAAATACAATTTTCATTTTTCGGAAGACAACAAGGATAAATCTCTACCTGAACAGGTCTCCCTTTCAAGGAGTTGAACATTGTATTAGCTAATTGAGTAGCCATTACTTGATCATCCTGAAAGAAAGTATCATTCCTTAACCAAATGGTCTAGATATCAAAGAATGAAAAAAAATAGTTTTAGGAGTATAAATTATTTGCTTTAATAATCTCTTGGTTCAATAACTGGAAGTTCATAAATAACCTTAATTGGATGAGGGACAGACTGTAACGACGATAATGAATTATCTCATGGCTGAATCCACAAGTTTGGAGAATATTTGAGTAATGATAAAACAACTTCAAATGGAAATTCATATTACAACATTGTTATTAAACACTACTGACAGGAGGTTGTTAATATGCATCCATATAATCATAAGATAGTGACCAATGCTAAAATAATGAATTATCTTCTGCTGGTGCTCACAAAAACAGCAGAAGTGTTATAAGTTAGGTATGCTTACTTTTCTTTTATTGCTTTTCTTACCAGTGTTAACAGAAGTAGAAAAAAAATTGAAAAAAACACTTGCTTTGGAATAACAATTAAGAAAATTTGATGTATCGAAATATAGTCATGCAACATCGTAAGGAGGAATCCAAGAAGGGGCCTTTAAGGGGCAACTTTTATCCACCCTTCACTAGACTGTGTGTGCTAACCTAGAGGATCCTGAAGGAGTGGGAATTAAGGATATTAAGGCTAATCTTAAATATAATGCCCTATTAAGACCAGAACACGATCTTATGGGCCTCAATTCATTTGCGGCTGTGTAAGCTAGAGGATCCTGAAGTGTTAGCAAGTAAGGGTATTAAAGTTAATCTTAAGTATATAAGGGTCAGAAGTGATCTAGTAGACCTTGATCATTTGCGCCAGAAAAAATTAGGGCTAGTATCACCAAAAGAAAGTTTCCACTCTCCAAAGACAGCCATAGAAAGCACCTGCAACTGAAAAGTGTATATGCAGTTAATTCGAAGGGTTGTTGCGATGTAATCAAAGGAAGCAAGCACTTATTGGCGGGGGTTGGGGGTGTGTGTGTGGGTGTGTGTGGTGTGTGGTGTGGGGGGGGGGGGGGGGGGGGGTTATTCCAAGGAGGTAAGGACTGGCTTTCAAAAAATCAGTTCTACCAACTGGCTTCTAGGGAGAAGGATAGACAAAACATCACCTTGCTACTGGTTTACCTTGTTTTTAAATCGTACTTCTAACGAGGTTATGAAATAAAAGAAATCGGTCTTCCAGGTTGTCTTTCTACTCTTTCAATCTGACGATAAGTCCAGACCTTCGACCCTAGCTTAAACGTGGAATCGAACCACTGACACAATGATTTTCAGTCATTCGCTTCAACACTTGTTAGAGCATAAGGAGACCGGGAACTGACCCTGACCCTAGCTTATCTTGTCCCATCTATTCGAACTCCCTTGCTAGTGTAAAAAAAAGCTCGAATCTCATCTCTCTAATCATGGGAAAAAAATCCTACCTATCGCTGATCTCTTTTGTCATTCAACCTTTCGGATCGAAAGAACTTTCCACGAAATTGGCTTACTGATATTCCCTAGAAAGAAGATGCGACTTCTGTCTTTCTTCCGACCCTACTACGATTCACTTCTTAAAATATAATATATGTAGGTAGAAACAGGAGAAGAGATCAAATTCATCCTGATGGGAGCAAGAGTAACAATACAGTTTATAATGTTACATCCGAAGCCTCATCAGACCATGTTTCTGAATGATGCCAATCCAGTCGCACACAACTTGTTTGTTGATGATGATGATGTTATGATCTTCACGAAGCCAACACCTCTACTACCAATAATCTCAAAGAACTTTTATCTAGATTTCTCTTCTTTGACAGGTCCGCAAGGATGTTGGGAGAAAAGCAAGCTATCTCTCTCTCAGACTTGGGCTTCTCAAGATGACAGATTGTCAATATACTCTCAATCTTCCATAGGGCTAGTGTTCTTGCATTAGAAGTGTCTTGGACTGGGCCATTGATGGGACGAGGTCGAAAACAAAAAGGACAAATTCCTACCAATCTTCATCATTAAGTAGAAAAAAAAGTACTTTAACTTTTTATTGAACTCTGGAAAAAAGAGAGGAAATAGCGAGCGGAGTGAGGTTCCATTATTGAACACTCTCTATAGGACTAGGCTCCCATTTCTATGTATGTCTTTTGAAATTCATTCTTTCTTGTTCTACTAGTGTGATCTAGGAGAGAATTTTATACTTGAACAAAGAAATTGATGGCGGAAAAATCTGATTTACAAATGATAGATCCTTAATGCGCTATCAAATCATAATCTATTTTTGTTTGAAACAAAAAGATGAAAGTATTTGCTCTGTTGGCCCTCCATTCGAGGTTTCCAAATCATTTAGTTGCTACCATTGAGATTGATCATCCGTGTGCTTGTCTTATGCTATTTAAAGTGTCCAGTTGTGGTGCTTAGAATCGATTCTTTCTTCTTCAATTAAGTCCAAAAAAAATCTTTTAGACTATCCGATGACCGGCTTAGGTTGTTCTTTTTGTTTCCAGCCAAAGTCAATAGGAAGGAGGAGATCCCACTACCCAACGGACTAAGGCCAACATATTAGAGGAACTCTCGGATCATGGATGAAAGAGCGAGCTATCTGGTTCCATCTCTAGTAGCGAAAGCACTAACTATATCTTTTTTCTATCTCGGCTTCGAAGAAAATCAAGCTAACATCACCTAGCTTGACAACTTGGGGGGGAGGGGGCAATGAACTTCAAACTAGAGGATATAATTCTGCTGGTCGACTACATTCCGAAGTTCAGAATTGGAAATCAACTAACCAAATCTCAACTTTCAAAATTACAGAGTAATAGAGTGAACCAATCTTATTCTTCTTTCCTTCTCTTTCTCCACTATTATCTATAACGATCAACAGGTTTATTGCTTAGTTTTGATCACCTCAATGGGATTACTAAGGAAGTTGTAGTAGTTGCTAAAGAGTCTGTAACTATAAAATATTAGCATGATTGAAATGAATAGGGGTGTTACGATATGAGCTATTCGTGAGCCAACACAAACTCAGCTCACTAAAAATCTAATGAGTCGAACTTTGAGCTTGAGAGCACGAAATTGAGCCTAAAAATAGGCTTGTTAACTAAACAAGCCCGAATATAGAGGTATTCATCTTGTTGAGCTCACACGTCGGCTCGTTTTTATTTATATTTATAGAAAAGAAATATCTTGCACTTAACATTTACAATCTGGAATGAATTTCATAACACTTTTTGTATTAAGCTCACCGAACTACGCTTTCGGGTTGGGACAAGGCTAATGAGCTCATAAACAAGCTCAATTTGGTCGTAAGTTTGTCTACAATTCAAGCTCGTAAAGTGTCTAACTTAAATGAGTTGTTCGCGAGCCATGCTCGAGTTCGCGAATATTACATAGAGGCAAGCTTGAGATCAGACTTTAGGCTCGTCTAAAGCTCGAGCTTGAGCTCAGCAGGGGGTGCCCACTTAAAGCTTGGCTCATTAACACCCCTAGAAATGAGAAGTGAGTTCAATTTTATCATCTTCTCCATTTTCTTACTCCATGTTACTTTAGTTATAACTTTATACTTTTAGCCCTTAGCTTGAGCATTTAGGTTCCATCTAGAAACAATCATATACACCATGAAGATCCAGTACAATGACGTAAATGTTGTGTCATCCAAAGCCAAAATGAAGTAGTCCTAAAAAATCACAACCATCTGTAATTTGATGTCATTGGCGCTGACCAACAAAAAATTGTACTGTAGATTTGAACTTGGAACATGGAAATAAGATGAATAATTAGTGTGTAGACACAATAATCTAAATGACAAATTTAAATTCATTAATAGTATAATGTGTATATGTGTATGTACTATGTACATGATACAAAAAGACTAATTTAGTTAGAGGTGTATTTGCACCTTTTTACATTTCTCTTTCGATATGTTCCTATGAACCACGGTATTCCATTTAGGAAGGCGTACCCGTCGGGTATTTGTATTCCTTGGATAATCTTGGATACTTATGACATAATGCATACGTACCCAAATATAATTTATGTATATTATAATTTTAATTTGGGTACTTGGTGGATAATATGAACTGCTTTGAGACTGGCCTGCTCTATGGCTACAGAAGGTCTAGGGGTAGCCCTCGGGGTAGCCTTCGCTGGAGGATACGAGTCCCTCTCTGGTGGCCTAGTAGGCGCAGGACTTACTAGTCCTACCAACGCCACGCCACCCCCACCCCCCAACTCCATGTCCACATTTGGCAAGTGGATAGAGTGAGTATCCTTAGAGGTGGAGGCGGCTCTGGTCTTTACTCGGCACAGGTTATTCACACGACCAAGGTAGCATATCAACACGTCGGGTGTCGAGTCCTTAGACAAGTGGACAGAGTGAGGATCAACACTTTCACGGAGCACTACCATAAGCTCCTCTCTAAGCCCTTTACTGGAAGGGGCCGTGCACATCATCTACATTCCCAATGCAATGACAGATGGAGCACGTTGGTGGCACCCTTCAAAGGAGACCGGCTGGTTGAATCAACGTCTATCCGGAAGACGGACCGGGACAGATGCAGGTAACTCTCGACAAGCAGTAATCTCTACCATAACTCGAGTGAAGGTTAGCCACTTGCAGTGGGCCATGGTTGCATCCAAACGAATCGGGATACCATCGACATTGGTAACCATCTGAATAGATGGCTCGTTTCAGAGCTGGAGCGAAAGCTTCAGAAACCTAAATAGGGATGGAGGCCAGAAGGTCGAAGTCCATATATACCATTGAATCCCAATACTTTGACGATGACAAGCCTCTTGTCAAAAACCCATGAACCATCTTGGAGCACCGCCTCTAGGTCCGACTCCAGGACGAAAGCGTACAAAAAAAAACCATTCTTGAGAGAGAAGACTGCCATGCCATCCACTGGCGTCCAGACTCTACAGGCGAAGGCAGCAATGGCCGGATACGATTGTCTCTGTCGCACCACATACAGCACCAAGGAGGTCTTCCACTCCGCCGTCGATATCTCGATGTCTTTGACAAAAATGCCTGCAATCCGAATCTCGTCCACCATCTGGGTTGCTCGAAGTGGAGTCACAAATCCACAGCAGCTAAGGAAGGGGCACAGCTTGCTGCTCAAGAGATGGGTTTAGCTTTGGAGAAGACTTGCTCTGCAGGATTTATAGGAGGCCAACGAGCCCCCCCCCCCCCCCCCCCCACCCATTGTTCTCCATGTGTCCCGACAACAGCTGATCTTTGCCCATCCCACCGCGAGATGGGGCAGCCTACATACCACAACCATTCCTCGGGACTTGAGCAGGAACATGGGTGCTCAGCTTCCCCATGACCCATCTGAATTAGGATGAGGGCGCACCTTATTTCTGTGTCAAAAAACTTGGACCCACCCACCATCTCCTTCGCGGGCGTTCAAGGGGCACGAACCAACTTGGGCGACCACCGGAGGACGCCGGATACCATCGCCATCACGGATCGCAATCCCTAGGTCAGGAGAATCTCCTGGAGGATTATCGTCATCTATAGCAAGTTATATATATATGTGTGTGTGTGTGTGTGTGTGTGTGAATCTCCTGGAGGATTATCGTCATCTATAGCAAGTTATGTGTGTGTGTGTGTGTGTGTGTGTGTGTGTGTGTGTGTGTGTGTGTGTCTTGTGACCCATGTGGAGACCGAAGGCCAAACCACTATATTTCAAACCCAACTCTTGTGGCAAAAGAAAATCCAAGAAGAGGGCAAGGGAGGGAATCATTGAGGGAGGGATGGATCACGCTTGAAAAGAGGTAGCGCAGACAACGGCAGGAGAGTCTGCTTCATGAATTTTAGGGGACTAAGGAAAGATTCTAAGAAATTGCAACCTAAGCCTACCGATGGACGAGAAGGGGAAGGAAGTCGGGACAAAGGCAAAGATTCGAATGAAAATCTAGTAATCTACATACAGTCAGCAACGGAGACCATCGAATATAGGGCATGGGCATGGACAACCATCCAAGAGGGGTTCACCAAGTGTTTCACAAAAATGTCTCAACCAAGATAAAACCAGTTTCATGTATCTAAACCTATATCATGGACGAATTTATGTAATCATGTTGTGATTGAGGAGTTAGGGCTCCAATAAATAGAACCCAAAGTTGTTAATGGTGTCAAAGTAGCGGAGATAACGAGTAATTATCTGGCCAAGATAGAGCATTTGGAGAAATACGACTGTGCTATTGTGATGGTTTTGAGACTGTTCTTTGGTCAAATTTGGGCGTTTGCATTGCGGGAATGGCGTCCAAAAGGGGATATGGAAATCTACTCTAGGGAAAATGGTTCTTATTTATAAAATTCAGTCTAGTCGAAGACCTAGAGGGGATTCTTGACAATGGTCCTTGGACTGGTGGTGATGAGGAGGTGGGACCCAGCCACTAATTTCGAGCGAGATAGGCTTACAGCAGTTCCAATATGGATCAGATTGTCGTGGCTATATCCGCAACTATGGAGTTCTCCGTCTATTATGAAGCTGGCTAGCATTGTGGGGACGCCGATTAAGAGTAATATACACACGGCAAGGCGATAGAGATTGGCATATGCAAGAGTCTTCGTGGAGGTCAAAGTTGCAGGCTCTCTTTCACAGAAAATACACCTGGAGTTGCCACAATAGTCATGGAGTATTTTACTTTTATTGTCTAAAGGATCTTGCAATCCTCGGGAAACAACTCATGCCACTATTCAAGCACATATATCCAATTGTGTTGCATCTAATATATGTTGACGGTCTATTGGGTTCATTGAGCCTACTCAGAGGGGTATTGCATCTTTGTTGGATATTATGGTGAAGTTTGGTCAGCTGTTGCGGCGTCAACTCAATAGAGATAAAAGTCAGATCTACTTCAACAGAACCTGTCCAAACCGAGGAACCTGGAGGTCCTCACTTTGCGTTGAAGAAGGTCAATTGCATGTCAGGTATTTAGGACTACCATTATCAGTTAACTATGCTCGAGACTCAGATTGCAAAGGAATTCTTAACTTTGTTCAGAAATGGTAAGAAGGCTGGCAAGCCCAGATACCATCCTTTGAGGATCAAATTGAACTTGTTAGAGCGGTCATCACGGCTATTTCCATGTACTGGTTACAAGCCATATTGCTCCCGACGAATACTATCAACAAGATAAGACAAGCTTTGTGCGAATTTATTTGGTGTGGAGGAATTCATTCCATCACTTGGGAGTAGCTATCAGGTCACTTAGGACACTTCAAGATGTAGCCAACCTCTAGTTAACTTGAAACTTCTCAGAGGGTAATCTCTATGGGTAGTACTAACAACAACTTTTGGGTCCCAAACATTGACAATAACTTCTCGGTGACAATCAAGTCCATTATCAATCAACGGTCGAAGATTACATGTTCTGACTCGAGTTACCGGCACTAGAGTTGACACAAGCTTGTGGTTTGATCCCTGGCTTAATCACCATAGTCTGCTGGATCGTTTAGGGTGGCCTGTATTTGAGATGATTTAGAGACGGGAACCCCTTAGTAGGATCATCCGGCAACCAATGGAATGTAGGGGCTCGTCAAATAAGCCATATCTGGCGTGAAATGAAACGGCACATATTTGAGGGGCTATCAACAGCCTTGATCAGGATCCAGCACAATATTGAGAGTGACCTAAAAATAAAAAGTTTGTTCCCTGCCTAAACTCATTTTAAGAAGGTAGGGTAGTATAGCTATTTTTTAGTTTGGAGAGACCTGAAATATTGTACTTAATATGAATCTTCTTAATACAATTACCATTTCCAATAAATATATATATATATATATATATATATATATATATATATATATATACACACACACCTGGCATTACGCATGGGACTTTGTGCACGCTGCATTGCATGTCTTTTGGGTCCACTGCCCCCAACTCCTACCACTTCTATAAATGAAAGAAATAATACGCCCCCGTGGCTCGATCCGCTGATCTTCCGCCACCCAGTCAGGGTCTTATACCTCTCCCCAGTAACCACAAGGGTCACTCGAGTTCGGCACACACACACACACACTATATATATATATATCACACACACACACACACACACACACACACATATACACACACACACACACACACACACACATATATATATATATACACACACACACAACACATATATATTATATAACACCTCAACCGTACTCGTATCGTGGATTTTTAGAAATTGTCGTGTCGACGTACAGGGTATCGGTTCCAAACTTCCAACGCTTCAAGATACGCTGGTGACCAAAACCTAGGTGTCACATCACATGATGGTCCAAATAAATGTGTCCAACAAAAAAAATTCCAACGCGTATACAATGGGAAATATGCCAAAATACTTCTAAATATATGAATGTAAAGTTTATAATACTTATTAGCATGTAGGGATGCATGTGTCGTTACATAACAGTTAGTCATTAGACACATTTGGCATATAACATAACTAAAAAAGGTAAACAAGTATGGTTAAAGTATCCACCTAGGCATCCCATGAACATGTATAGTTCAATGTAAATAAGCATACACTTCGTGGAACATTGATAACTTTTCAATTATTTCTTTTATTAGCATATTTCCAGAAGTGTACAATGTGGTATCATTTACCTGGACACTTTCCTTCCCCATCCAACAGGATAAAAAATACTCCTCTTTCTTGTCACCAGGTTGCTTGTCACCAGGATGATACGTATAAAGCACAATATAACAGTCTCCACTATAGAATTTACCAATGTCTTCTGCAGGAATTGGCGTCTTGGCACTTTCATTGATGTGCCACGCCTGTAAGAATGCAATTCGAAGTAGTAGTAAAAAAAAAAAAACTAGGCAACATACTATATGTAGACAATTGGAGGATTAATCAAAACCTCGAGCCTTCCAGATCCGTCAAGCAAAGAGGGATTTCCTCATTGACAGGAGCCCCTTTTGAAATTCCTTTTATATCAACTCCTTGCTGCTTCAATAAAGCTACAAGTACAGAAAAAAAATTGTTAAAAACAAGACCATTACAGCTCAAGGTCTTGAAAATAGCAACAAATACCTGCTACTTTTCCTCTTCCCTCCTCTACACCAGAAGTCCCTGTTCCTGTACCCGCAGGCCAAGACTCAAAGTTGGACCTAAAAGATTGAGTCTCATATCCTTGAATAAGTCGAGTTATGCGAGTTGTCTTTGGTCTATTTTCATTAGTGATAAATTCCTGGAGGAAGAATAGTCTCACCATTATAACCCCTAAATAGATCATCTGAAAGATTAATTAACCTGCCTACCTCAGCAACTTTACTGGCAAATTTTCTGTCTTCTACTTGTGTTACTCGGCCAACCCAAACAAAGATTTCAGCTCCACAATCTAGTAAGTAACATTTATTTTCCAGCATAGCTTTGGTAAGTGTGCCTTCTTCCAACTTCAATTGACCATCTTCGATACTGCAGAAAATAACATTTATCATAACACAAACGGAAGGCAAAGTTAAATATATAAACACCATACAAGCTACATCCTCATGCATTCCTTAATTATGTACAAGGCAAACAGAATTGAGTCTTCCTGGTTGTAGGGAGACTTTTCCTGCACTTGTGGAATGGTTACTAGAACGTGTGGGCTCCACACATTTCTTTAACGGCATTTTGACATATATTACTAAATGACATATAGACAACTGTTCCTTGAGCGAGAGCAACTCAATAAAGAAATTCACTTTCCTTGAACTGGTTTAATCTTCCAAGATTAGCTAATGTGTAACTAGAAGAGCGTCTTGTTTTCAAATTCCGTGCAACATACTTCTCAAATATAATGTACACTAAAGTTGATAAGTTCATTTTGGAAAGAGAGAGAGGTTGTCGGGGGAAGGGCTATCTTAGTGGATTAGATGGTTTGAATTAGCCAAATAAACAGCACATAATAGATGAAAGAAGAGAGGAACATGATTTATGAATTATTCTAAGATGTGCAGGGAGATGAATAAAGGAACAATTATGACTGAAGAGGATATATCATTTGCAGATAAAACTAGTTAGCAGATCTTCTAGCTATTACAACTTTCCTTAAGTTTCACTAATTTTCCAGACTAAACCCCAATAAATGCAAAACTTTTCAAGTTCATTCAGTGAGTTAAATAATTGATTTTCAGTGTTCCCAACAGTATAATTCAGTTAGAACTTGTGACATATATAAAACTTTGTAGTGTGCTAGCTCGAACATACTTCAAGCTAGATTTGTCACCTAAGAAATTTATAATCCAATGTGGTCTTTAAATATTGTCCAACTTGACTGATTTGCAAATTTTCCCTTGGGAAAAGTCAACTTAAATTCTAACTAGGCTCTAGATAAAGTGTAGATAACATTTGAGAGATACATATACGTACTTTTGTCATTAATTCAGTGAAGTTTATATTTGGAACCTATTTGTAGTTTATAGACTAGTGTGATTCTTTCTCAGGAAATTTATATATAGTCTAGAGAGTAAAGCACATGAAAACCTAAATAGTCTGTGGAAAATACTAGTGAACAGTCAATATTAATGAAGCCTTTCCTGTTAACCCACAAATAGACCCAATGGTTGAGGATGTTGTACAGCCACTATGGAAGTGCCTCTTATTCAACTTTAGGCTCAATGGTAGTGAAAAGACACAATTTTTGTCATCGTGCAACCATACCAGGAATTGAGTACAAGCAATACCCCTTTCCACAAGCCTCACAAAATACAAGATAATAGAGTGTTTCTTCATCGCCACAACCACAATAATCATCATTATCCAAGTCTTGTTACATCAGAATGTGGTACTGGAACACAAGAAAAATCCAAAAATAATCAGAAATATTTCTATCACCAGCTGTCAACCGCACAGCAACCTTCTCTGCCGGTACCAGATCCTTAGTGAAGGTAGCTATGAGCAAGAGAAGCCCTTCTCATAAAACCAAGAGAACCAGTTGAAGGGCAAGTAAAAGCTCCTTTTTGATCATGCAGTTTAAGCTCATGCAACCAAGGAGCACCTTGAAGTTCCCTAGACTAGAAAAGAGTCAAGATGAAGAGGTAAATATGATTAACTATAGGAATTTTCAGTCATCTATGGAACTGGCCGAAAAATGGAAAGGATAACATTCCTGACATTCTAGAATCTTCATGAACATTCAAATTAATAGAGGGAAACCAAGGCTTGAATAATAAAAATCTTCTGCACTTTCAAGTTTTCCATTTGTTATGCTCAGCATAACAAGTAATTTTATCAAATAGGATCTGTTGTTAAGGGGGTGAATCATACAGCTTCTTGTGATATAGGAAAAATGTAATGCTCCCAATTAGAACTCAATGTAGATTATGTGCAACTAGTCTTGTCAAAACCAAGTACAAGCTAAGTGGATCACATTCCAAAAGATAACTGAAAACGCAATAGAAATACTTAAGAAAGGTTCATGCATTGTTTGCCTATCTACACAATTTGTAAATTCAAAGGACACTCTTATTAGTCTGAAAAAGAAGTCCATGCATTCACAGGACAGTTGATACACAATTGTAAATTCTATATACCAATATACTATAAATGGTCCAGATATTCATTTGACCTTTTGATCATAGATATATTCATTTGAGTAGCAATTTACAAACATACTAGTTAAAAGAATTCAAATAAAATCTCTACCTGTAGAGTTTCCCTGTGGTGGATTCTATTGTTGCATTCTTCACTGACAGCTTTTCTACCAATTGGTGCAAAGCCACCAAGAAAGACCCAAAATTCACCTGATCCAGACTCCGCTTCGAGCTTTCCATCATCTAAAATTTCCATGAGCAACACTATCTAAATTAAAGAAAATAACATGCAGATTAAGGTGAGTTATAAAGTACATGCTCTCACCAATAATTGCAACATCACACATCCCTTCATGGTACTGTTCCTTCAATTGTTGTATTACTTCTAAAGCTTTGGCTCTTTCTTGGATATTGGAGTTGGCACCATTAAATTGGTATATCTTATTTTCAGTGTCCAAGAGGAACACATCGTCGTGATTTAAAGAAGAACGAGCGAAAGGAACCTACATAAATAATCATGTGATATCATCCCAAACGATCAAGAAGTAGGCTTTTGTACATCCATCTGGCATTATTGACTGCTGCCTTGTGGAAAGATACACTGTTAGTACCAAAGAAACAGTAATTCCACTTACCTGCTTCAGTTTAACAACTCGCTTTCCTCTACAAACATATAGGCGCGTCTCAAAAGTTTCCTCCTCGGGCTTTTTAAATCCAGAAGCAACACCACCCTCCAAAGGAATAATGCATGGTTTGAAGTAGGAAAGGAATTTATCAGACTCATGACCTTGAAGTTCTCTGTACTGAACTGCACGACCTCCAAGGACTGCATCAAGTTCAACTGTCTTGATTGCAGCAGTTCCAGCCTCATCCTATAGAAGCTCGTAAATCAAAAAGAATGTAAACACGTGGAAACTCTTTCAACTTTTTAACTACTTGCAAATAAAAGTTAAAGTATCGTACTTGGCTGGTGTCTTTTCCGAGCCAAAAGTGAATATCAAAGAGGTAAGCACCTCCTTTTCCAGCAGTTGTCTGTGTTCAAAAATGTCATGTATAAAAACTAAAAACATAGCAGTTTTAACTTTTCCAAAGGCATCAAAACATGTTAAGACTGTATCTCAATGACTAACTAGGTGATAATTGTCAAGGCACCAAGCTTGTAGGCTGTAAATAGATGGATCGAAATTTTGAACTTTCCATTATATGTGTTCTCCTTTGATCAGTGATTGACAATGAACATGATTAAATGATAGTAAGCCTCAAATGTTGCTTACCCGGTGGTCCTCTCTATTATAGTATAGAGCACAAAATAATAGTGGGAAACAAAGATGACAATAATTTTTGAGGATTATGCCCTATAGGAGCAAAATGACAGAAATTAGTCACCTAACAAATTTAAAAAAAAAATCTAGGAGCAAAAACACATAAACAAGTCATATCTTCCAACTCCCTACAAACGTGGAACAAGACCAAAGCTATACATATGGCGGCTCACTAGAGGGGGGCAAATACGACTAAGCTCAATAGAAACTTGTAGAGAATAATTGTTGTATTTTTATTGATGGGCTACTCCACTACTTATAGGGAGTCTAGCTCCTCATATTACATTTTCCAATGTGGGACTAAATCCCTTATTAGTTCTCAACACTCCCCTCAAGATGGGCGATAGATATTTAATCATTTCCATCTTGTTACATAGCTTCGACAGACTTAATGAACTAAGACCCTTAGTCAGACAGTCTGCCACTTGTTCTTCTGAGCGAACATGATCAATCTTCAGTATCCCTTGTTCCAGCTTTTCTTTGATGAAGAATCGATCGATCTCGATGTGCTTCGTTCTGTCGTGCTGAACTGGATTGTTAGCTATACTTATTGCAGCTTGACTATCGCTCAGAAGACGTAACGGTGCTCCCTTGTCCAGCTTCAACTCTGTCAGCAACGCTTTCACCCACACAACTCCGACACTCCTAAAGCCATTGCTCTGTATTCTGCTTCAGCTGTAGACCGTGCTACCACTGACTGTTTCTTGCTTCTCCATAAGACCAAGTTTCCTCCTACAAAGACACAATATCCCGTGGTAGACCTTCTATCGTCTATGCAGCTCGTCCAGTCTGCATAGCAGTATCCCTCAACTTCTATATATCTATTCTTCTGAACATAGTCCTTTTCCCGCGTCCCTTTCGATATCTCAAGATCTGAA
>JANAVB010027596.1:6668976-6886476 GCA_029216955.1 Iris pallida
GCCCATTGGAGGGTCATGCCATTATGGATGGATGTGGTCAGGTTACCATATTCCAGCCAGGTGCCATTGGCATGGTTCCTTCGGTCAGAATTCTCCCGACCAGATTGCCTGAGTCAAGGTCCTGTTAAACCAGTAAATAACTTGTTGACAAAGTCAAATTCACCTAAACTAGTCAAATTACATTGCGAGTACATACTATGTTTTATTGCACCAGAATTGGTTCCCTGAACAATAATTGGCTTAGACAACTTAACCTAGAGATATCTGACTTTTTATCTTAGGGTCACCTAGGTGAATCCCTACACCATACAACAGCATTAAGCTATCTGTCTTAGAACAGCTATAGGGTCTGTTGCAGTTCAAGGTAAGTTCGTAGCCAAAGAAAAAATATCAGTATAGAGACATCTTGCTCTCACTTTGTTATGCAAGAGATCCTGCAAGTCATTTGAATGGGCATGTTGCTAAGTTTAAGTTTCCTATAACTAACATCTCACTTCCACTGGTACACAAACTCTTCAAGAAAAATCAAGCTAATATAATGTGCATTATCCAATTACTACCACGCAGTCTTTTTTAACCATGAAAACTCTAAGCGTATAGAAAATTTGTGTGAAGGTAAGGTGTGCCACTGTCCAATTGCTGCAAACCAAAACTATTTTCTAACCACAAGTCGCATTATAAAAATCTTGTGAGAAGTCATGTCCTCGAGGAAATGTGTCCCATAAACATGGTATATAAATATTATGTTTGCTTACCGCATCAACTTGAACTGCTTTATTGTTATAGACTGATGTACCAGATACTCGGATTAGTGCAATGCTATCAGGGGAATAAGTATCATCAGTTAAACCTTTTTCAGTTATGTAGCTTTTATAACCTGAGCTGAGTCCCCCCTGTGGTAAGTTAAAAAAAAAACAATGCAAGTTAAAATACCTTATTCAGTTAATGGTGTCATCTATATGAAGTATATAGTTACAAGCCTGACATGCCAAATGCTTATGATCAAATACAAATGCTAAATGGTTTATACCTTTAAAATAACCATGGGCTGGAAAAGTGCAACAAATTGTGGTGGTTCTTTTCCTTGAAAAATGCAAGCCTGCAAGAAGCTGCTGGATGAACCAGTCCAAGGAAAATACAATTTTCATTTTTCGGAAGACAACAAGGATAAATCTCTACCTGAACAGGTCTCCCTTTCAAGGAGTTGAACATTGTATTAGCTAATTGAGTAGCCATTACTTGATCATCCTGAAAGAAAGTATCATTCCTTAACCAAATGGTCTAGATATCAAAGAATGAAAATAAAATAGTTTTAGGAGTATAAATTATTTGCTTTAATAATCTCTTGGTTCAATAACTGGAAGTTCATAAATAACCTTAATTGGATGAGGGACAGACTGTAACGACGATAATGAATTATCTCATGGCTGAATCCACAAGTTTGGAGAATATTTGAGTAATGATAAAACAACTTCAAATGGAAATTCATATTACAACATTGTTATTAAACACTACTGACAGGAGGTTGTTAATATGCATCCATATAATCATAAGATAGTGACCAATGCTAAAATAATGAATTATCTTCTGCTGGTGCTCACAAAAACAGCAGAAGTGTTATAAGTTAGGTATGCTTACTTTTCTTTTATTGCTTTTCTTACCAGTGTTAACAGAAGTAGAAAAAAAATTGAAAAAAACACTTGCTTTGGAATAACAATTAAGAAAATTTGATGTATCGAAATATAGTCATGCAACATCGTAAGGAGGAATCCAAGAAGGGGCCTTTAAGGGGCAACTTTTATCCACCCTTCACTAGACTGTGTGTGCTAACCTAGAGGATCCTGAAGGAGTGGGAATTAAGGATATTAAGGCTAATCTTAAATATAATGCCCTATTAAGACCAGAACACGATCTTATGGGCCTCAATTCATTTGCGGCTGTGTAAGCTAGAGGATCCTGAAGTGTTAGCAAGTAAGGGTATTAAAGTTAATCTTAAGTATATAAGGGTCAGAAGTGATCTAGTAGACCTTGATCATTTGCGCCAGAAAAAATTAGGGCTAGTATCACCAAAAGAAAGTTTCCACTCTCCAAAGACAGCCATAGAAAGCACCTGCAACTGAAAAGTGTATATGCAGTTAATTCGAAGGGTTGTTGCGATGTAATCAAAGGAAGCAAGCACTTATTGGCGGGGGTGGGTGTGTGTGTGGGTGTGTGTGTGTGGTGTGTGTGGGGGGGGGGGGGGGGGGGTTATTCCAAGGAGGTAAGGACTGGCTTTCAAAAAATCAGTTCTACCAACTGGCTTCTAGGGAGAAGGATAGACAAAACATCACCTTGCTACTGGTTTACCTTGTTTTTAAATCGTACTTCTAACGAGGTTATGAAATAAAAGAAATCGGTCTTCCAGGTTGTCTTTCTACTCTTTCAATCTGACGATAAGTCCAGACCTTCGACCCTAGCTTAAACGTGGAATCGAACCACTGACACAATGATTTTCAGTCATTCGCTTCAACACTTGTTAGAGCATAAGGAGACCGGGAACTGACCCTGACCCTAGCTTATCTTGTCCCATCTATTCGAACTCCCTTGCTAGTGTAAAAAAAAGCTCGAATCTCATCTCTCTAATCATGGGAAAAAAATCCTACCTATCGCTGATCTCTTTTGTCATTCAACCTTTCGGATCGAAAGAACTTTCCACGAAATTGGCTTACTGATATTCCCTAGAAAGAAGATGCGACTTCTGTCTTTCTTCCGACCCTACTACGATTCACTTCTTAAAATATAATATATGTAGGTAGAAACAGGAGAAGAGATCAAATTCATCCTGATGGGAGCAAGAGTAACAATACAGTTTATAATGTTACATCCGAAGCCTCATCAGACCATGTTTCTGAATGATGCCAATCCAGTCGCACACAACTTGTTTGTTGATGATGATGATGATGTTATGATCTTCACGAAGCCAACACCTCTACTACCAATAATCTCAAAGAACTTTTATCTAGATTTCTCTTCTTTGACAGGTCCGCAAGGATGTTGGGAGAAAAGCAAGCTATCTCTCTCTCAGACTTGGGCTTCTCAAGATGACAGATTGTCAATATACTCTCAATCTTCCATAGGGCTAGTGTTCTTGCATTAGAAGTGTCTTGGACTGGGCCATTGATGGGACGAGGTCGAAAACAAAAAGGACAAATTCCTACCAATCTCATCATTAAGTAGAAAAAAAGTACTTTAACTTTTTATTGAACTCTGGAAAAAAGAGAGGAAATAGGCGAGCGGAGTGAGGTTCCATTATTGAACACTCTCTATAGGACTAGGCTCCCATTTCTATGTATGTCTTTTGAAATTCATTCTTTCTTGTTCTACTAGTGTGATCTAGGAGAGAATTTTATACTTGAACAAAGAAATTGATGGCGGAAAAATCTGATTTACAAATGATAGATCCTTAATGCGCTATCAAATCATAATCTATTTTTGTTTGAAACAAAAAGATGAAAGTATTTGCTCTGTTGGCCCTCCATTCGAGGTTTCCAAATCATTTAGTTGCTACCATTGAGATTGATCATCCGTGTGCTTGTCTTATGCTATTTAAAGTGTCCAGTTGTGGTGCTTAGAATCGATTCTTTCTTCTTCAATTAAGTCCAAAAAAAATCTTTTAGACTATCCGATGACCGGCTTAGGTTGTTCTTTTTGTTTCCAGCCAAAGTCAATAGGAAGGAGGAGATCCCACTACCCAACGGACTAAGGCCAACATATTAGAGGAACTCTCGGATCATGGATGAAAGAGCGAGCTATCTGGTTCCATCTCTAGTAGCGAAAGCACTAACTATATCTTTTTCTATCTCGGCTTCGAAGAAAATCAAGCTAACATCACCTAGCTTGACAACTTGGGGGGGAGGGGGCAATGAACTTCAAACTAGAGGATATAATTCTGCTGGTCGACTACATTCCGAAGTTCAGAATTGGAAATCAACTAACCAAATCTCAACTTTCAAAATTACAGAGTAATAGAGTGAACCAATCTTATTCTTCTTTCCTTCTCTTTCTCCCACTATTATCTATAACGATCAACAGGTTTATTGCTTAGTTTTGATCACCTCAATGGGATTACTAAGGAAGTTGTAGTAGTTGCTAAAGAGTCTGTAACTATAAAATATTAGCATGATTGAAATGAATAGGGGTGTTACGATATGAGCTATTCGTGAGCCAACACAAACTCAGCTCACTAAAAATCTAATGAGTCGAACTTTGAGCTTGAGAGCACGAAATTGAGCCTAAAAATAGGCTTGTTAACTAAACAAGCCCGAATATAGAGGTATTCATCTTGTTGAGCTCACACGTCGGCTCGTTTTTATTTATATTTATAGAAAAGAAATATCTTGCACTTAACATTTACAATCTGGAATGAATTTCATAACACTTTTTGTATTAAGCTCACCGAACTACGCTTTCGGGTTGGGACAAGGCTAATGAGCTCATAAACAAGCTCAATTTGGTCGTAAGTTTGTCTACAATTCAAGCTCGTAAAGTGTCTAACTTAAATGAGTTGTTCGCGAGCCATGCTCGAGTTCGCGAATATTACATAGAGGCAAGCTTGAGATCAGACTTTAGGCTCGTCTAAAGCTCGAGCTTGAGCTCAGCAGGGGGTGCCCACTTAAAGCTTGGCTCATTAACACCCCTAGAAATGAGAAGTGAGTTCAATTTTATCATCTTCTCCATTTTCTTACTCCATGTTACTTTAGTTATAACTTTATACTTTTAGCCCTTAGCTTGAGCATTTAGGTTCCATCTAGAAACAATCATATACACCATGAAGATCCAGTACAATGACGTAAATGTTGTGTCATCCAAAGCCAAAATGAAGTAGTCCTAAAAAATCACAACCATCTGTAATTTGATGTCATTGGCGCTGACCAACAAAAAATTGTACTGTAGATTTGAACTTGGAACATGGAAATAAGATGAATAATTAGTGTGTAGACACAATAATCTAAATGACAAATTTAAATTCATTAATAGTATAATGTGTATATGTGTATGTACTATGTACATGATACAAAAAGACTAATTTAGTTAGAGGTGTATTTGCACCTTTTTACATTTCTCTTTCGATATGTTCCTATGAACCACGGTATTCCATTTAGGAAGGCGTACCCGTCGGGTATTTGTATTCCTTGGATAATCTTGGATACTTATGACATAATGCATACGTACCCAAATATAATTTATGTATATTATAATTTTAATTTTGGGTACTTGGTGGATAATATGAACTGCTTTGAGACTGGCCTGCTCTATGGCTACAGAAGGTCTAGGGGTAGCCCTCGGGGTAGCCTTCGCTGGAGGATACGAGTCCCTCTCTGGTGGCCTAGTAGGCGCAGGACTTACTAGTCCTACCAACGCCACGCCACCCCACCCCCCAACTCCATGTCCACATTTGGCAAGTGGATAGAGTGAGTATCCTTAGAGGTGGAGGCGGCTCTGGTCTTTACTCGGCACAGGTTATTCACACGACCAAGGTAGCATATCAACACGTCGGGTGTCGAGTCCTTAGACAAGTGGACAGAGTGAGGATCAACACTTTCACGGAGCACTACCATAAGCTCCTCTCTAAGCCCTTTACTGGAAGGGGCCGTGCACACATCATCTACATTCCCAATGCAATGACAGATGGAGCACGTTGGTGGCACCCTTCAAAGGAGACCGGCTGGTTGAATCAACGTCTATCCGGAAGACGGACCGGGACAGATGCAGGTAACTCTCGACAAGCAGTAATCTCTACCATAACTCGAGTGAAGGTTAGCCACTTGCAGTGGGCCATGGTTGCATCCAAACGAATCGGGATACCATCGACATTGGTAACCATCTGAATAGATGGCTCGTTTCAGAGCTGGAGCGAAAGCTTCAGAAACCTAAATAGGGATGGAGGCCAGAAGGTCGAAGTCCATATATACCATTGAATCCCAATACTTTGACGATGACAAGCCTCTTGTCAAAAACCCATGAACCATCTTGGAGCACCGCCTCTAGGTCCGACTCCAGGACGAAAGCGTACAAAAAAAAACCATTCTTGAGAGAGAAGACTGCCATGCCATCCACTGGCGTCCAGACTCTACAGGCGAAGGCAGCAATGGCCGGATACGATTGTCTCTGTCGCACCACATACAGCACCAAGGAGGTCTTCCACTCCGCCGTCGATATCTCGATGTCTTTGACAAAAATGCCTGCAATCCGAATCTCGTCCACCATCTGGGTTGCTCGAAGTGGAGTCACAAATCCACAGCAGCTAAGGAAGGGGCACAGCTTGCTGCTCAAGAGATGGGTTTAGCTTTGGAGAAGACTTGCTCTGCAGGATTTATAGGAGGCCAACGAGCCCCCCCCCCCCCCCCCCCCACCCATTGTTCTTCTCCATGTGTCCCGACAACAGCTGATCTTTGCCCATCCCACCGCGAGATGGGGCAGCCTACATAACAACCATTCCTCGGGACTTGAGCAGGAACATGGGTGCTCAGCTTCCCCATGACCCATCTGAATTAGGATGAGGGCGCACCTTATTTCTGTGTCAAAAAACTTGGACCCACCCACCATCTCCTTCGCGGGCGTTCAAGGGGCACGAACCAACTTGGGCGACCACCGGAGGACGCCGGATACCATCGCCATCACGGATCGCAATCCCTAGGTCAGGAGAATCTCCTGGAGGATTATCGTCATCTATAGCAAGTTATATATATATGTGTGTGTGTGTGTGTGTGTGTGTGAATCTCCTGGAGGATTATCGTCATCTATAGCAAGTTATGTGTGTGTGTGTGTGTGTGTGTGTGTGTGTGTGTGTGTGGTGTGTGTGTCTTGTGACCCATGTGGAGACCGAAGGCCAAACCACTATATTTCAAACCCAACTTTGTGGCAAAAGAAAATCCAAGAAGAGGGCAAGGGAGGGAATCATTGAGGGAGGGATGGATCACGCTTGAAAAGAGGTAGCGCAGACAACGGCAGGAGAGTCTGCTTCATGAATTTTAGGGGACTAAGGAAAGATTCTAAGAAATTGCAACCTAAGCCTACCGATGGACGAGAAGGGGAAGGAAGTCGGGACAAAGGCAAAGATTCGAATGAAAATCTAGTAATCTACATACAGTCAGCAACGGAGACCATCGAATATAGGGCATGGGCATGGACAACCATCCAAGAGAGGGGTTCACCAAGTGTTTCACAAAAATGTCTCAACCAAGATAAAACCAGTTTCATGTATCTAAACCTATATCATGGACGAATTTATGTAATCATGTTGTGATTGAGGAGTTAGGGCTCCAATAAATAGAACCCAAAGTTGTTAATGGTGTCAAAGTAGCGGAGATAACGAGTAATTATCTGGCCAAGATAGAGCATTTGGAGAAATACGACTGTGCTATTGTGATGGTTTTGAGACTGTTCTTTGGTCAAATTTGGGCGTTTGCATTGCGGGAATGGCGTCCAAAAGGGGATATGGAAATCTACTCTAGGGAAAATGGTTCTTATTTTATAAAATTCAGTCTAGTCGAAGACCTAGAGGGGATTCTTGACAATGGTCCTTGGACTGGTGGTGATGAGGAGGTGGGACCCAGCCACTAATTTCGAGCGAGATAGGCTTACAGCAGTTCCAATATGGATCAGATTGTCGTGGCTATATCCGCAACTATGGAGTTCTCCGTCTATTATGAAGCTGGCTAGCATTGTGGGGACGCCGATTAAGAGTAATATACACACGGCAAGGCGATAGAGATTGGCATATGCAAGAGTCTTCGTGGAGGTCAAAGTTGCAGGCTCTCTTTCACAGAAAATACACCTGGAGTTGCCACAATAGTCATGGAGTATTTTACTTTTATTGTCTAAAGGATCTTGCAATCCTCGGGAAACAACTCATGCCACTATTCAAGCACATATATCCAATTGTGTTGCATCTAATATATGTTGACGGTCTATTGGTGTTCATTGAGCCTACTCAGAGGGGTATTGCATCTTTGTTGGATATTATGGTGAAGTTTGGTCAGCTGTTGCGGCGTCAACTCAATAGAGATAAAAGTCAGATCTACTTCAACAGAACCTGTCCAAACCGAGGAACCTGGAGGTCCTCACTTTGCGTTGAAGAAGGTCAATTGCATGTCAGGTATTTAGGACTACCATTATCAGTTAACTATGCTCGAGACTCAGATTGCAAAGGAATTCTTAACTTTGTTCAGAAATGGTAAGAAGGCTGGCAAGCCCAGATACCATCCTTTGAGGATCAAATTGAACTTGTTAGAGCGGTCATCACGGCTATTTCCATGTACTGGTTACAAGCCATATTGCTCCCGACGAATACTATCAACAAGATAAGACAAGCTTTGTGCGAATTTTATTTGGTGTGGAGGAATTCATTCCATCACTTGGGAGTAGCTATCAGGTCACTTAGGACACTTCAAGATGTAGCCAACCTCTAGTTAACTTGAAACTTCTCAGAGGGTAATCTCTATGGGTAGTACTAACAACAACTTTTGGGTCCCAAACATTGACAATAACTTCTCGGTGACAATCAAGTCCATTATCAATCAACGGTCGAAGATTACATGTTCTGACTCGAGTTACCGGCACTAGAGTTGACACAAGCTTGTGGTTTGATCCCTGGCTTAATCACCATAGTCTGCTGGATCGTTTAGGGTGGCCTGTATTTGAGATGATTTAGAGACGGGAACCCCTTAGTAGGATCATCCGGCATAACCAATGGAATGTAGGGGCTCGTCAAATAAGCCATATCTGGCGTGAAATGAAACGGCACATATTTGAGGGGCTATCAACAGCCTTGATCAGGATCCAGCACAATATTGAGAGTGACCTAAAAATAAAAAGTTTGTTCCCTGCCTAAACTCATTTTAAGAAGGTAGGGTAGTATAGCTAATTTTTTAGTTTGGAGAGACCTGAAATATTGTACTTAATATGAATCTTCTTAATACAATTACCATTTCCAATAATATATATATATATATATATATATATATATATATATATATATACACACACACACCTGGCATTACGCATGGGACTTTGTGCACGCTGCATTGCATGTCTTTTGGGTCCACTGCCCCCAACTCCTACCACTTCTATAAATGAAAGAAATAATACGCCCCCGTGGCTCGATCCGCTGATCTTCCGCCACCCAGTCAGGGTCTATACCTCTCCCCAGTAACCACAAGGGTCACTCGAGTTCGGCACACACACACACACACATATATATATATATATACACACACACACACACACACACACACACATATACACACACACACACACACACACACACACATATATATATATATACACACACACACACACATATATATATATATAACACCTCAACCGTACTCGTATCGTGGATTTTTAGAAATTGTCGTGTCGACGTACAGGGTATCGGTTCCAAACTTCCAACGCTTCAAGATACGCTGGTGACCAAAACCTAGGTGTCACATCACATGATGGTCCAAATAAATGTGTCCAACAAAAAAAAAATTCCAACGCGTATACAATGGGAAATATGCCAAAATACTTCTAAATATATGAATGTAAAGTTTATAATACTTATTAGCATGTAGGGATGCATGTGTCGTTACATAACAGTTAGTCATTAGACACATTTGGCATATAACATAACTAAAAAAGGTAAACAAGTATGGTTAAAGTATCCACCTAGGCATCCCATGAACATGTATAGTTCAATGTAAATAAGCATACACTTCGTGGAACATTGATAACTTTTCAATTTTTTCTTTTATTAGCATATTTCCAGAAGTGTACAATGTGGTATCATTTACCTGGACACTTTCCTTCCCCATCCAACAGGATAAAAAATACTCCTCTTTCTTGTCACCAGGTTGCTTGTCACCAGGATGATACGTATAAAGCACAATATAACAGTCTCCACTATAGAATTTACCAATGTCTTCTGCAGGAATTGGCGTCTTGGCACTTTCATTGATGTGCCACGCCTGTAAGAATGCAATTCGAAGTAGTAGTAAAAAAAAAAAACTAGGCAACACTATATGTAGACAATTGGAGGATTAATCAAAACCTCGAGCCTTCCAGATCCGTCAAGCAAAGGAGGGATTTCCTCATTGACAGGAGCCCCTTTTGAAATTCCTTTTATATCAACTCCTTGCTGCTTCAATAAAGCTACAAGTACAGAAAAAAAATTGTTAAAAACAAGACCATTACAGCTCAAGGTCTTGAAAATAGCAACAAATACCTGCTACTTTTCCTCTTCCCCCTCTACACCAGAAGTCCCTGTTCCTGTACCCGCAGGCCAAGACTCAAAGTTGGACCTAAAAGATTGAGTCTCATATCCTTGAATAAGTCGAGTTATGCGAGTTGTCTTTGGTCTATTTTCATTAGTGATAAATTCCTGGAGGAAGAATAGTCTCACCATTATAACCCCTAAATAGATCATCTGAAAGATTAATTAACCTGCCTACCTCAGCAACTTTACTGGCAAATTTTCTGTCTTCTACTTGTGTTACTCGGCCAACCCAAACAAAGATTTCAGCTCCACAATCTAGTAAGTAACATTTATTATTTTCCAGCATAGCTTTGGTAAGTGTGCCTTCTTCCAACTTCAATTGACCATCTTCGATACTGCAGAAAATAACATTTATCATAACACAAACGGAAGGCAAAGTTAAATATATAAACACCATACAAGCTACATCCTCATGCATTCCTTAATTATGTACAAGGCAAACAGAATTGAGTCTTCCTGGTTGTAGGGAGACTTTTCCTGCACTTGTGGAATGGTTACTAGAACGTGTGGGCTCCACACATTTCTTTAACGGCATTTTGACATATTACTAAATGACATATAGACAACTGTTCCTTGAGCGAGAGCAACTCAATAAAGAAATTCACTTTCCTTGAACTGGTTTAATCTTCCAAGATTAGCTAATGTGTAACTAGAAGAGCGTCTTTTTTCAAATTCCGTGCAACATACTTCTCAAATATAATGTACACTAAAGTTGATAAGTTCATTTTGGAAAGAGAGAGAGGTTGTCTGGGGGAAGGGCTATCTTAGTGGATTAGATGGTTTGAATTCCATAGCCAAATAAACAGCACATAATAGATGAAAGAAGAGAGGAACATGATTTATGAATTATTCTAAGATGTGCAGGGAGATGAATAAAGGAACAATTATGACTGAAGAGGATATATCATTTGCAGATAAAACTAGTTAGCAGATCTTCTAGCTATTACAACTTTCCTTAAGTTTCACTAATTTTCCAGACTAAACCCCAATAAATGCAAAACTTTTCAAGTTCATTCAGTGAGTTAAATAATTGATTTTCAGTGTTCCCAACAGTATAATTCAGTTAGAACTTGTGACATATATAAAACTTTGTAGTGTGCTAGCTCGAACATACTTCAAGCTAGATTTGTCACCTAAGAAATTTATAATCCAATGTGGTCTTTAAATATTGTCCAACTTGACTGATTTGCAAATTTTCCCTTGGGAAAAGTCAACTTAAATTCTAACTAGGCTCTAGATATAAAGTGTAGATAACATTTGAGAGATACATATACGTACTTTTGTCATTAATTCAGTGAAGTTTATATTTGGAACCTATTTGTAGTTTATAGACTAGTGTGATTCTTTCTCAGGAAATTTTATATATAGTCTAGAGAGTAAAGCACATGAAAACCTAAATAGTCTGTGGAAAATACTAGTGAACAGTCAATATTAATGAAGCCTTTCCTGTTAACCCACAAAATAGACCCAATGGTTGAGGATGTTGTACAGCCACTATGGAAGTGCCTCTTATTCAACTTTAGGCTCAATGGTAGTGAAAAGACACAATTTTTGTCATCGTGCAACCATACCAGGAATTGAGTACAAGCAATACCCCTTTCCACAAGCCTCACAAAATACAAGATAATAGAGTGTTTTCTTCATCGCCACAACCACAATAATCATCATTATCCAAGTCTTGTTACATCAGAATGTGGTACTGGAACACAAGAAAAATCCAAAAATAATCAGAAATATTTCTATCACCAGCTGTCAACCGCACAGCAACCTTCTCTGCCGGTACCAGATCCTTAGTGAAGGTAGCTATGAGCAAGAGAAGCCCTTCTCATAAAACCAAGAGAACCAGTTGAAGGGCAAGTAAAAGCTCCTTTTTGATCATGCAGTTTAAGCTCATGCAACCAAGGAGCACCTTGAAGTTCCCTAGACTAGAAAAGAGTCAAGATGAAGAGGTAAATATGATTAACTATAGGAATTTTCAGTCATCTATGGAACTGGCCGAAAAATGGAAAGGATAACATTCCTGACATTCTAGAATCTTCATGAACATTCAAATTAATAGAGGGAAACCAAGGCTTGAATAATAAGAAATCTTCTGCACTTTCAAGTTTTCCATTTGTTATGCTCAGCATAACAAGTAATTTTATCAAATAGGATCTGTTGTTAAGGGGGTGAATCATACAGCTTCTTGTGATATAGGAAAAATGTAATGCTCCCAATTAGAACTCAATGTAGATTATGTGCAACTAGTCTTGTCAAAACCAAGTACAAGCTAAGTGGATCACATTCCAAAAGATAACTGAAAACGCAATAGAAATACTTAAGAAAGGTTCATGCATTTGTTTGCCTATCTACACAATTTGTAAATTCAAAGGACACTCTTATTAGTCTGAAAAAGAAGTCCATGCATTCACAGGACAGTTGATACACAATTTGTAAATTCTATATACCAATATACTATAAATGGTCCAGATATTCATTTGACCTTTTGATCATAGATATATTCATTTGAGTAGCAATTTACAAACATACTAGTTAAAAGAATTCAAATAAAATCTCTACCTGTAGAGTTTCCCTGTGGTGGATTCTATTGTTGCATCTTCTTCACTGACAGCTTTTCTACCAATTGGTGCAAAGCCACCAAGAAAGACCCAAAATTCACCTGATCCAGACTCCGCTTCGAGCTTTCCATCATCTAAAATTTCCATGAGCAACACTATCTAAATTAAAGAAAATAACATGCAGATTAAGGTGAGTTATAAAGTACATGCTCTCACCAATAATTGCAACATCACACATCCCTTCATGGTACTGTTCCTTCAATTGTTGTATTACTTCTAAAGCTTTGGCTCTTTCTTGGATATTGGAGTTGGCACCATTAAATTGGTATATCTTATTTTCAGTGTCCAAGAGGAACACATCGTCGTGATTTAAAGAAAACGAGCGAAAGGAACTACATAAATAATCATGTGATATCATCCCAAACGATCAAGAAGTAGGCTTTTGTACATCCATCTGGCATTATTGACTGCTGCCTTGTGGAAAGATACACTGTTAGTACCAAAGAAACAGTAATTCCACTTACCTGCTTCAGTTTAACAACTCGCTTTCCTCTACAAACATATAGGCGCGTCTCAAAAGTTTCCTCCTCGGGCTTTTTAAATCCAGAAGCAACACCACCCTCCAAAGGAATAATGCATGGTTTGAAGTAGGAAAGGAATTTATCAGACTCATGACCTTGAAGTTCTCTGTACTGAACTGCACGACCTCCAAGGACTGCATCAAGTTCAACTGTCTTGATTGCAGCAGTTCCAGCCTCATCCTATAGAAGCTCGTAAATCAAAAGAATGTAAACACGTGGAAACTCTTTCAACTTTTTAACTACTTGCAAATAAAAGTTAAAGTATCGTACTTGGCTGGTGTCTTTTCCGAGCCAAAAGTGAATATCAAAGAGGTAAGCACCTCCTTTTCCAGCAGTTGTCTGTGTTCAAAAATGTCATGTATAAAAACTAAAAACATAGCAGTTTTAACTTTTCCAAAGGCATCAAAACATGTTAAGACTGTATCTCAATGACTAACTAGGTGATAATTGTCAAGGCACCAAGCTTGTAGGCTGTAAATAGATGGATCGAAATTTTGAACTTTCCATTATATGTGTTCTCCTTTGATCAGTGATTGACAATGAACATGATTAAATGATAGTAAGCCTCAAATGTTGCTTACCCGGTGGTCCTCTCTTATAGTATAGAGCACAAAATAATAGTGGGAAACAAAGATGACAATAATTTTTGAGGATTATGCCCTATAGGAGCAAAATGACAGAAATTAGTCACCTAACAAATTTAAAAAAAATCTAGGAGCAAAAACACATAAACAAGTCATATCTTCCAACTCCCTACAAACGTGGCACAAGACCAAAGCATACATATGGCGGCTCACTAGAGGGGGCAAATACGACTAAGCTCAATAGAAACTTGTAGAGAATAATGTTGTATTTTTTATTGATGGGCTACTCCACTACTTTAGGGAGTCTAGCTCCTCTTCATATACATTTCCAATGTGGGACTAAATCCCTTATTAGTTCTCAACACTCCCCCTCAAGATGGGCGATAGATATTAATCATTTCATCTTGTTACATAGCTTCGACAGACTTAATGAACTAGACCTAGTCAACAGTCTGCCACTTGTTCTTCTGAGCGAACAGATCAATCTTCAGTATCCCTTGTTCCAGCTTTTCTTTGATGAAAATCGATCGATCTCGATGTGCTTCATTCTGTCGTGCTGAACTGGATTGTTAGCTATACTTATTGCAGCTTGACTATCGCTCAGAAGACGTAACGGTGCTCCCTTGTCCAGCTTCAACTCTGTCAGCAACGCTTTCACACCCAAAACTCCGACACTCCTAAAGCCATTGCTCTGTATCTGCTTCAGCTGTAGACCGTGCTACCACTGACTGTTTCTTGCTTCTCCATGAACCAAGTTTCCTCCTACAAAGACACAATATCCCGTGGTAGACCTTCTATCGTCTATGCAGCTCGTCCAGTCTGCATAGCAGTATCCCTCAACTTCTATATATCTATTCTTCTTGAACAATAGTCCTTTTCCCGACGTCCCTTTCAGATATCTCAAGATCTGAAACACTGCATCCATATGACCGTTCTTGGATCATGCATGTACGACTTACTACACTCACCGCAAATGAGATATCAGGGCGAGTGTGCCCCAGATAAATCATCTCCATACAAGTCGTTTATATCTTTCACGATCAACTGGCTCTCCTGCTTCTGCTCCCAACTTGCACTTCTGGTCAATTGGAGTGACTGCTGCTTTGCATCCTTGTCTCCTTCAGCAGATCTAGTACGTATTTTCTCTGTGAGAGAACAATTCCTTGTTCGTCTTCACACACCTCGATACCTAGAAAATACCTCATCGCTCCTAAATCCTTCACCTCAAACTCCTTCGCGAGTTTTGACTTCAGCTTAGCGATCTCGACTTCATCATTACCTGTGATTACTATATCATCCACGTATACAGCAAGTATAGTGATGTGGCCTCTTGCATGATGAAGAAAGACCGTATGATCTGCATTTGCTTGATGATATCCCATGCCTGTAACAGCCTTTCTGAATCTGTCAAACCAGGCTCGAGGAGATTGCTTGAGTCCATATAGCGACTTCTTTAGTTTGCACACTTTTCATGCGATGTCCCTCCGTCTGATTCTGTAGCGTAGCACCATGGCGGGAGTTCCATGTACACTTCTTCTTGTAGGTCCCTATGGAGAAAGGCATTTTTCACATCTAACTGGTATAGCTTCCACCCATAGTTTACTGCAATGGAGACCAGAGTTCTTACGGTGCTCATTTTCGCTACTGGAGCAAACGTCTCATCATAGTCGATGCCATATGATTGTGTGTCTTTTTGCAACCAACATTGCCTTGTATCATTCCACTTTTCCTTCTGACGTCTCTTTTACTGTGTACACCCATTTGCATCCCACAGTTTTCTTCCCTTTGGGTAATGGAACAGCTCCCACGTCTTATTTTTCTCCAGTATCCCAAGTTCTTCCATCATTGCAGCTTTCCACCTTGGATCTTTCTTTGCTTCTTGCCAACATTTGGGCAACGAAGTAGAGTCTAATGATGCAATGAAGGCTCGATAATTCGAAGAAATGTTAGAATAAGACAGGTAGTTGGCAATATCATGTTCATAATCATCAAAACGACTAGGAGCCTTACCCGCATTGATGCGAGAAGATCTCCTTAAGGGAGCAATAGGTGGTGGAGAGATCATACCATCAGAGTCAGAGAGATCCGCATCAGAATCAGATTGATTCAGTGTGGGGGCAACTTCAAGAGTTGGAGCAGGAGTAGACGAGGGACTTGGTACAGGAGGCACAGGGCACGGTACAGGCACAGTACTGACTTCTGTTGTCTCCTTCTGTAGACTTGGAGCTCCTTTTCCATTGTCTGCACTTGGAGCTCCTTTTCCATTGTCTGTGCTCCCCCTGTTTAACATATGTATCTTCTCATCTTCTGTATCGGAGTCACTGCTTTCTTCCCCTTTCGTCCAGTTTTCCACGATCGGACATGGGACCGATCCGACCACCACAGATGGGCTTATTTTTTTCCTCACATCTAACACCCTCTGTGTTAGGTGTGTCACCAAACGCTGAACCGTCATCCGAACCATAATATGGTTTCAGTTCTCTGAAAGTAACGTCCATGCTTACAAACATCTTCCGCTCAACTGGGCTCCAACATGCGTATCCCTTCTGAGTTGCCGTGTACCCGACAAAGACACATTTAACCACTCTAGGATCCAGTTTGCCAACTCCTGGCCTATTATCTTGGACAAAACATACACACCCAAATACTTTCGGTGGAACAGTGTACGTGGTTGTACCAGTAAGCATCTCCAACGGTGTCTTCCAGTCCAATATCTGAGATGGCATTCTGTTGATGAGATAAGATGCCGTTAATACCGCATGCCCCCATAAGTGTTTCGGGACATTCATAGCCAACATCATCGTCCGTGCGACCTCCAAGGTGTCTGTTCTTCCGTTCGGCCACACCATTTTGTGCCGGTGTATAGGCACAGGAAGTTTGGTGTAGTATTCCATAAGTGGATAAATATCAGCAACCTTCTTATTTGATATTCTCCCATTATCCGTAAGCACTTAATTTTAGTGCCATATTGAGTTTCTACCCGGCGATGAAAGTCTCGAAACGCCTCAAAGACGTCACTTTTATTCTTCATAAGGTAGACCCATGTCACGCGAGTATAACAATCAATAAAAGTGACGAACCATCGAAAACCGTTAATACCGGTTGAAGGACAAGGGTCCCATACGTCCGAATGTATCATATCAAATACAGCTGAACTTCTACTTCCTGAACTCACATACGTGCTTCTGGTATGTTTACCCAACTCACAAGCATGACAAAATAATTCTCTTTATTAGCCCTTTGGTATAAGGACGGATACATTCGACTAATAATTTTAAAAGAAGAATGATCGACACGCTGGTGGTGGAGTAGCAATTCATCTTCTACACCGCGCCGTGAATCTTCCGGTGGTGTGTCTGCTACAGAGATGCCAATGCTTTGTCCAGTCTAGTCCTGTCCAAGTACCACAGCCCCTTATGCCATGTGTCAGTCCCTAGTCGTCGTCATGTCCCCTTCTCCTGAAAAATCACCGTAGGAATGTCAAAGAAAAAGTACAGTTAAGATCAAGAATAATGGCACTAATAGAAAGAAGATTGACAGGAAAAGACGGAGCATGTAAGACATTGGTGAGAGTGAGAGAAGGGGTGCATACGACAGTGCCTTTACCCATGACAGGGCTGGAGTTACCATCAGCAGTCTGAATGCTCTCTGGCGTCGGTAGGTGAGTATAGTCCTGGAACTCACCGCGGGATCCCGTGACATGGCGAGATGCCCCAGAGTCCATAATCCAACCTGGTTGGTGGACAGCTGCTGCAAGAGCACGCGCAGGAATACCTGTGCTGGTTTGGACAAAGCAAGTGATGTGGTCCCCCGAGGTAGATGACGCCCCATGACTGCCGTCCGAACCCAGCTTCGTGCTGCGTAACCTCGCGAGGAACTCCTTCTCAAGGGGGATTAACTCAGCCAGGTGATTTTCTCCCCCTTCCTCCGCCAGATTAGCTTTGTGTCCTCCATAATAATTTTCCCTTCTACCAGCATAACCGCCTCTACCACCTCGACGTCCTCCGCGGCCCCGTCCACAATCACTCGACTGACTGTGCAGGATTTTGGACAAAATCTGATGTAATGCCCTGAGTCACCACAGTTGTGGCAAACACCGGCCACAGAGGGAGGCTGATTGAAGGCGGCAAGGGCAGACTTGTCAACAGCGGCTTGCTCCCCCTGGAAAGAGCCTTGTTGGACATCAACTTCAAGCGAGCCTCTTCTTGTGCCATGGCAGCTATGGCTTCTTCTAAGGTTGGAAGCATGGGCTGTACTAGGAGTACATTCCTTCTATGCTCAAACACAGGGTTAAGACCCTTCAAGAACTTCATCATCCGTTGTCGCGAAATATAATCCAAGAACTTTTGGAAATGTTTCGCAAATGCTGGTTCGACTTGGACATCTTCCATCCCAAGAGGATCATAGTGATCCAGATCAGACCAGTACTTCTTCAACAGTGCTGCATACTCAGAGATGGTACGGTCGTCCTGGGCCACCCTATCAAGTTCATCCTGCAGTTGGAAGACCCGCATAGGATTGCCTGAGCATGAGTACATATCCTTCAAAGTCCGTCATATATCAGCAGCAGCCTCCATCGCCTCTACATTGCCCGATACCTGGTCGGTCAAGGAGCTGTCAACCGTCCAGCCACAACATTGTTGACAATTTTCCAAATAGCAAACTCCTTTGAGGTGGGATCATCTGGCGCCTTGGTTTGGCCATTGACGTAGCCAACCAAGCCACGTCCCTTCAGCGTCTGCATGGCCAGTCGTGACCATTTCAAGTAGTTGGACGTTCCTTCCAACTTCGTCTTCAACTTGTCCAGCTTCCCCATTTTGTAGGGTGACGGATCCACATCAGTATGGATCATACGTGGGGTTGCCTCAGTTAATCTCTTTGATAAAATATCATCAACCAAGTCCTTCATCTCTTCTGCTGTCAGTTTACCACTGATCGAATCCATGTGTCTTCAACTGTGATCCGCGTCGTCGTCGGCTTCGTCGTCGTCGTCTTCGTCGGCTTCGTCGTCGTCGTCTTTATGTAAAGTCTTCAACAGAGACCTTACGAATGCGCTATTAACGTGGCCAACACCGGCGCGCGCATGTAGATCCTAATTTGCAGATCGAGAACGAAAAACAAATAAAGCATTTGTAATTCCGGAGGGCGTAATCTAGGAACAGAAGGTGCAAATAAAGCATTTAACAGCCATCCGTCTTTGAATAACCGTCCACATAATCTCTCTCTCAAATTAGGATTTTTTTTTGAGAAAAAAAAGGGGGGTTCGGCAGCAGTGGGATCGGAAGAGGGAGAGGGGCGTCGGGGGGGGGGGGGGGACAGGGGGGTCGGCAGCAGGGGGCAGCAGGGGGGGTCGGCAGGGGGGGTGGGGGCGGGGGGGGGGGGGGGGGGGGGGGTCGGCGGGGCAGGGGGTCGGCAGGGGGGGGGGTCGGTGGCAAGGGGGGGAGGTCGGCAGGGGGGTCGGCAGCAGGGGGGTAGCAGGGGAGGGGGGTGGGTTTGCCGGGTTGGGGAAGGGTGGGGAAAAAAATTTGTGGTTATGGCTCTGATACCATGTAGAGAATAATTGTTGTATTTTTTATTGATGGGCTACTCCACTGCTTATAGGGAGTCTAGCTCCTCTTCATATTACATTTTTCAATGTGGGACTAAATCCCTTATTAGTTCTCAACAAAACTTAAGGCTGCAAATTCCAAGTATGAGACTGTTGAGAACAAACACCATATTTCGAAGAAGACAACTTAGTTTGGACTAACTACAAAGGACAGCTACGCGGTTAGTATAATAAGCTGAGCAACAGGAAGGTGGGTCCTTCTGAGTTTTTAAATTTGTGGGCAACAAAACTAATTGAAGCTTCCCAATCACCTAAAGACTTCTGAAATGGTTAATGCCAAGCACTTATTGTGTTGGGAATATGTCAAATGAGGAGAAAGCAAACTCAACTGGAGTCCTATTCAAGTTGGGGAGGATTGTACACATGCCTTACATAGTGGCCTGACCATGCCTAAACTTGCCTCACCGTGCAGACAGTGCATGTGAAAACAAATGTAACTTTCTCATATGACACCTGTCTTGTACGTTAAGATAACTGAGAGATGGCTAAAAGAAAGCCATGTGCCTTTGCCACTACAACTAGCCTTTAGAAATGCCTAAAAGACACTAGATCAGTTCCCACATGAAAAAACAAATTGATCTTCTCTTTGCCAACAGATTGTCCTATTATGAATACTGTAAATCTAGATTGTATGGCAGTCTCAATGATAACTGATATATATTCCGACATTTGCCTAATCGATAAGAGTTTCCAAATTGTTACGACACTGAAATGGTTGTTCCTTGTGTGATGTAATACAACAACAGTCTTTATCCCAAATTATGGGGTCGGTTGTTTGAATCACTCTCTTCCATTCAGCTATGTAATGGGCCTTGGTCACGTAAGACTAACAAAAAGCATATCCTTCTTTAAAAATTCAATCCAAGTTCTTTTAGGCCTACCTATATTCCAAGTGCTTCCTTTAACTACTATCTTATTGCTCCTCCTCTGAACATATATTGATCTACGTTCCACATATCCAAACCACCCAAGACGATTTCTCTCATCTTGTCCGCCAACATATACGTTCTTATCCTCTTTCAAAATATTCCCACTCATCCATCCTAGGATTCTCATTCTGCTACACAAATCTTCGTGAGTTGTGTTTCTTTGTATAACACTCCAATCCATAAAGCATGGTTGGTCTTACAACCAAATTTAGAAGATTATTTTCAACTTCAAATGTATGTTTTGATTACTATGTACTCCAGAAGCACTCCTCCATTTCAACTATCATATTTTAATTATAGGCATGATATCCTTCTCTATCTCTCCATAACAATGAATGATTGATCCTAAATATCAAAAACTATCACTCATGGGTATCTCCTGTCCATCTTTATCTAATCCTTATTTTTCTTTGCCTTTTGGTTAAAGTTATATTTTATATCCTTTGTTTTGTCCTACTAATTTGAAAACTCTTTGATTCCGAAGTTTATCTCCATATTTTGTTTAACATCTAAGCCTTCTCTACTCTCATCGACCAATACAATATCATCACTAAAGTAGTAAACATCACACATTATGGAATCTCCTCATGGATATGCATAGTAATTTCATTTGTAACTACACAAAAAGGTATGGACTTGATGTTGATCCTTGATGTTACCCAAAACTAATAGGAAATGTTTTACTATCTCCTCCAAGGGTTCGCCCTTAATAGCCTTAAAATAGCTACTAGGGGCTTGTTTCTTCTCCAAATCCACTACATTAACTCCTTAGGAACTCTATCATAAGCATTGCTTAAGTAAATGAAAACCATATGTAAATCACTCTTTTCTCACTAAATATTTCGATAGATCTAAATAAGTAAATGACTCTCATAGTAGATCTTACCAGCAAAAAATCAAATTGATTTTCTGAAACTTAAGTTTATTTTCTTAATCTTTGCTCAATTATTCTCTCATATAACTCCACGTTATGGCTCATAAGCTTAATTTCTTGATAGTTGCTACAATTCTATATATTTCTCTTACTTTATATATGGGTACTATAATATTGGTTCTCCACTCATCAAGCATTTTCTTAGTCCTTATGATTTGGTTGAATAAATCTTTATGCGAGGTAATAATATTCAAAAGTTCCTTCTATTTATTTTGCTTTAAAATATTCTATATAAAAGTCGTCACTGACAGATAAATGAACTCGATACCATATGATGTGAGCTAAGCATTCATCTTCATGAATGAAAAAAGGAGAAGAATAAAAAGAAAGAAATATTGAATGCTTCTCATAAATTGAACCTGGTTCCTTTAGAAATATGTATTGCTTTATACGTTGCACGGACACGGAGACAAGGAACTTATTTTGGTGTGTCCTAGTGTTTTGGAGTGTCCGAGTTGTGTTCAATACATGCCCCACATGACAAGACTCTCACTTGTGGAGTGTCCGTGCTACCTAGACTGCTTCTCATAAATGTGAGTTAATCTTCATGAATGAAATAAAAAGGCAAAGACCAAAAAGGAAGAACTATTGACTTCTCATAAATGGAAGCTATAGTTTCGTTCGTAGTGATTAGCCTTCCGAAACACGGAAATTTGCTTCTCATACAAAGTGGTAGCCACATATTTGTATATTTAGAAGTTTTGCCTAAACTACAAAATCAGACTTTGACGACTCATGCAAATGTAACTCCACCCTACAATGTGATGTGAAACCTCAAATATAATGATCTGCATATCCATTTTTCTATGCAAGCAAACAACTAGTCTAAAGGTTTAAGAAAGTAACACAAACACCTCAAATAAGAAGAGTAATGATTATTATATGTACTATGTAAGGATAGCATCATATTTAGATCCATCACATAGAATTTAGTTTTGTGCAATGAGAATCTAAAACATGGAAAGCCAGCTTAACTGCTGGGGTAACAAATAACGCCCAATAAAATAGAACAAAAACATTATCCCACTAGAAGCAGAGCAAATTAAAATGGCTACTTACCTGTAAAACAATATAAGAGTCCCCTGTGTAGAATTTACCATAATCAGACTTTGGCAAAGGAACAGGTTGAAAGTTCTCAATCCGCCATATTTCCATTCCACTATGTAGTGTTAAGTAATGCATGGATATTCATCAGTGCTACCAATTTAGATAGTAAAGAGTCCATAAATGTTCGTATGTTGTTACATATAAGATACATCAGTAACGAAATAAAAGATCTTCAACAATATAACATTGAGTATTCGTGTGTTCTTCCATATACATATATGTGCAAAGGATACACTCGTTGACCAGCACCCTGAAATGCAGGTTCCAGATTTTTTGCAGAAGTAGTCATTGTTGATAACTTCTTGTGCCCTTAGTTGTGAAAAACTATGTGCTTTGCTGCCAAAAGAAAGATACCATTAAACACTAATTCTTGGGTTACATTTATGAGAGTATTAAACCAAAAAACCACACGGCGAGACACTATGCTAAAGTTTTAAACAATGATGTCACAGTTTCAAGCAATGTTTTCTGTATATGATAACTAAAGGTGACATAAAAGTCATCCACTTAATATTCTCCAAAATGCCAATGCACAAGATTAAGACAGGAGAAACCAAAAATATATATATTTAATAGTTTCATATTGCTCATCATCCTCATCCAAGCTTTCTCCTATCATGATGGGGTCGGCTATGTAGCATAACAAAGCTCCATGAAAGATTTGACATTATGACCGGCTGTCAACTGGACGTCATCACTCTATGTTGGTTGCAAATTCCTAACCAAGGACAACTATGAGCACGAGAGGGTCATGTCATAGAACCTAGGTGGCTAGTTGGCATGTAGGTAGACCTACATTCTGGGTATTGTGAAGCCCATACCCAAACCCATGACTTAAGCCCATACCCAAACCCATTCAAAACCATGTCCCCTCTCTCCCCTGAACCCGCGCGCACACCCCCCCCCCCC
Organism: Iris pallida; assembly: GCA_029216955.1. NCBI lineage: Eukaryota > Viridiplantae > Streptophyta > Magnoliopsida > Asparagales > Iridaceae > Iris > Iris pallida. The sequence goes on from JANAVB010027596.1 coordinate 6,692,484, forward strand.
TTCCGGATCTCAACCTTTACGTAACTCTTCAGAAACCCCTTCTCCATAGAAACTCCATTTCTTCTCCTTCACTAAATTTCTCATAACTCTCTCCCTACTCCACCAAATCCAAATCCGCGACCGCCACCGCGCTCCCCTCGACGCCCCTCTCCGAATCCAGACCCCACTTCCCTATTTCCGAGCAGCCGACTGCCGCCCGCCTGGCAGCAGCCGGCCGCCCGTCGCCATCCGCGTGTGCCCCGTCGCTGCGTGTCTTCCCTACGTGTCCGTCCGTGTGCGCGCACGTGTCCGTGCTCGTCAATTCCGGCGTTGTTCCGAGTCCGAGGCCTCCCCTCGGTACTCCCTCGTGCAACTTTGGGTAATCCCTTCATTTTCCGCTTTCTGTTTGTGATCACAGAAACCCATACACCATCCTAACCTAAAAATAGGTTCTGTAGAAATTAATTGGATCTGTGATTGATTATTTTAGCTTCTGTGATATAATTAGTAAATATTGTAATAATAATGGTTTTAGGAAACTTCAAATAAACTTTATTAGTATTAATTGATTTGTGGATTAACCTTAATAATTTAGATATGGTTTTACTGATTTTTAATTGTTTAAATATGTAGTTAGGATTATCATTTAATTTGTAATGTTAAGTCGTAGAGTGTTAAACCAAATAATGATTTAGTTTGTTTACAAAATAGTAGTAAATAAATATTCATTAAAAAGTATTATCTTTAAATAAAAGTTTGGTTAAGTAAATGGTATAAAAATTAGATTTCGTTAAATGATTATATATATGATATATATATATATATATAAATGTTTTCTTTTTAAAGATGATTTCTAATCAAGAAGGTTTTATAAGGAGAATTAATATAATAAAAACTAATATTTATTTAAAAAGGTTATTTTGGTAATGGTATTTAATATTAAAATCCGAAAACCTTTTATAATAACTTTAAACCAATATTTTGGTAAGAAAACGTATTTTTGCGCATTTATTATTATCTATGTTTAAATGTGATTTTCTACATAATTTAGGAAATGTCTAAAAGATATATTTTATGAAAATCATTCTGATTAAATAAATTCTATTTTAAAATGTTATTTAAATAAAAACTATTTTCTTACAAAAATTACTAATTTCGAGAAATTCATTTAAAAGTATTTTCCCTATTAATTAATATTTACGACAAAATCTATATTTTATTGAAACGGTTATATGTTAACTTTTAGTAACAAAATTTATTTTTATGTACAAAGTGGTTTCCAATTAGGATCACCAACCTGCCTGACTTAGCCTAGAATTGCACCTTAGAATTAGAGCGTAGTTCTGGTTACTAAATCTGGTAACTACGATCTGTAGGTTCGGGACCTTAAATCCTAGCGGTTACTTGCTGCTCGTCGCGTTCTACGCCAAGGAGTTATCCAAGGCAAGTTTCATATCTACTCCATGTCCGTGTCTTTATTTTAATAATTAAATGTATGCATCAGTTGATTACATGTAGTATAGTGACACTGATTCACCGTGGATCCCTCTCGGACTCCACATCGATTGACGGATTGCTGGATTGCTATATCGACTCATTGACTTATTGCTTGGGGATTGATTGGGGGAGTAGTATAACGTCTGTGACCAAAGCCAAATCTCGCTTGTTACATGTCTGCGCTAACCCCAACCTCACTGTGGGTTGAGCCGTACCATATACTATTCGTTTTGGCCAAAAACGTTAGTATACATATTGCCTCACCAGCCGGTCACAGGTCCTGTTATATACTCAAAACACTAGCTTAGTATTTCATCATGCTGGAAATTGACATCATTTTGCTTGCCGGTCTCTTTTTACTATTAAATACAAAAATATATTGTTTCTTAAACTGTCTCGCATTTTTCATTTATTATTAATTTAGAAATGCTAGATGTGGAAGAAATATGTTTCTTGTTCACTCCTGACTGGAGACCAAACATTTTTAGGTGACAGCGACGAAGAGGAGCTGCCTCGTTGTACTTTCTACGGGACAGACTTGGGTCCCGAAGATTTGGCTGAACCAGAACCAGGAACCCCAGAACCATAGATGTTGACATAGTATATTTTCCTTTATTTGTTTTCGAACAATTGAAATAAATGAATTGTGTTGTTATCTTATTTCCATTTCAGACCAGTTTCAGTTTAAATAAAAATATTTTAAAAACGTTAGATATTTTGCCTGTTATGTTTCACTGCTTGATACAGCTTACTGCCGCCGTCTCACAACGGTACAGGCTGGGCATGATCCGACTAGACCCATTACTTTGGGATCGGGTCGTGACATATTTTTAGTGGTGGCCCATGCAGGTCGGTCTGTAAATTGGTCTAGTCGACTTAGTCTAGACCAGCACGCAGTCCTGCAAATTGACCTAGGTCTAGATGAGACTTTAGGAAAACATACTCTAAAAACAACTAGAACACTTAGATGATATTCACCCTGTTACATCATAGGGCCGGAATTATATATGTTAAAATCTATTTTGCTTGCTTATAGTTTCGTAGGTTACCTTGTTTGTGTTTGTACCTAAACCTCTGATCATGACCAATGTTCCAAAGCTATTCCCTTGTTAGCTTTGCTAAACCATTTCAACTTGACTTCCTTGAACCAATAAGGCTAACTTTAGCCCAACTTACCTAGCAAATTCTCAAACTTTCCTTGGTTTATAAATAATTTCTTTTTCTTTTCTCAAAATAATTTCAGTAAATGTCAGTATTCTCTAAGTGATTTGTCGGGAATATTCTCATGACTCCTTCTACTCAACTCGAAGCTGTGATGCTTCTATCCTGTCTTGTGTCCAACTCATTTAGTCAGAATCAAGTTGATCCATTCTTTAAGTTTAATCTTTGAAAAAGAAATGTCGGAGACAGATACTCCTCTGGACTTCAAACCAACCTCTTGATTCTCAAGAGCTACTGGAACACATAATTATCCTGATAAATTTTCTTGATTCCAGAAGAACAGACATCTACATCTTTTCCTATCATGATTAGAACTTTAGAACTCGTTTGAATTTTTGGAAGCTCCTTTGAAATTCTCATGGACAAAGTTGAGAAAATATTCAGTGACCTAATATGGCTTCGCACATTTGCGTTGTAGTCATTTGTCTGAATTATGGAAACTGTAAGTTTACTGCAGCTAGTTGCGCACTGGCGAGGCATAGACTCTAAGTTGAAGTAATTTCAGGTGTTTATAGGTTTTCGAATATTATTAAGACTATGTCCTAAATGCATCATGTTTGTCTCCTATGTTGTTCAGCCAGAAAATGGATAAAGTTGATAACTACTCGGTAACCTATAATTATTCAAGTTATGGAGCCAAAAATTTACTGCAGTCAGGTGCACTCTGACGAGGCATGAATTTGAGACAAAGTGACTTCGAATATATTTGGTTCCCGAATATTATTAAGACTATATTCATACCATGGTTGTCTTTTAGCACCATCAAATTATTCTGACTATTGTCCGATTAGAGGATTTGTATTTCTAGCGATTGTCTCTATTTTCATAAATCTCTTATCACAAGCCTGAAGGAATAGATTTCCTATGAAATTCTACTTGATCTTCCTATAACTTATTAGGACCATATCGATCTATATTAGCTCAATCTCTTTTCTGGTTCAACTTTAGTGCGTTGCATATATTTTGTTACATATTTTGTAAGCTATAGATAGTTGTGGATAGCTTTATATATTAAATAGTTGATATACATCTTATGGATGACTATATGTATATAGTGTATAGCTATATGCGGGAGGAACATAGGTTGTTACCTATCTCATTTTAAGGGCATCTTTGGGATCAATATTAGTTAGCTAAAGGGTAGAAAGGTAGAAGAATAACTTGGGTAAGCTAGTCTTGAGAGAGTAGTATATTTAACTTGTGGCTTATTGGGTTAGAACCGTTAGTAGTGCTCACTAGTGCTTAAACCTCATTCAAACAAATGAAGGTATTTGACGACTTTGATTTTATAATTAAAGAAGAGTATGGAAGATAGAGAAAGACGTAGGTAGAGTTAGCGAGGAAAGTCTAAGATTTGGTAAGATTCTCCTATGGAGGAAGTGAATATGGATAATATATAAACATGAGAATATGAGTATCAAGTAAAGGAATACTTGACGGAAATTAACTTTTATGATTAGATGACTACTGTACCCAGAAGGGACGAATATAACCATGGAAAGAAATATCACAAGAAATGGAATGATAGGTTCTAGAGAAGGAATAAGCAGTGAGAAATTAGGATAAGACTATTGGCATGCAACTTTGGAAAGAAGCAATTGTGTTTGCAAATTCTACCACATTGGAGACTCATATTAGTTATGATAAAAATAATTGAGATTTTGTGATATTTTTGCTATTGTGTTTGGATGAGAACGATTGACATGTGCATGATTAAAGATTAAAATTTGATCAATGATTATAATTTGGTCAATTGATTTCAAGAATTGGAAATTCTCGAATATAGATCATGGATCAACTTTCTAAGGATTTACTATAACAAGTGAAGATTGTGACTTTGATGTAGTCAGTTTTGGAAGAATTACTAACAAAAAAAATTGATGTCTGTAAAATGATTTGATCGAGAGAAATACTTGAAATTTGAAATACATTTGGCATATGCGTTACATACAACGACGGATGGAAGTTTGATTTAGATGATTTATGATTCCAAATAGGTTTAGTTTTAATACCTTGGCAGCTGCCTTAGTTTTCTGTAGATCCTGAGAGTTCAGCTAGTTTAGCGTGTTAGAGTGGTTTCTGCATGTGTATTAATAAGATTGTATCTTGTAAGTTATTTTATTTTTGCATACCCTATCTTTTGACCCTTGAAATAGTGATACAATATTCTTTCTATTCTCCTTTGATTATCACTCAGTTCTCAATAAAAATATCTTATCCGATTACATTTCTATCATAGTTATATTATTATAATCACCCACGCTATCCTACTATCATACAACTTGTTGATTTTTCCTGCGTCACAAACCCTTATAATCCATTCTAATTTGATTTGGAATTTTTAGTCTCTCATCTCAGAAGATTCCATTATTTTATGCTTTCTCAGTAAACTGTTGACGTTCGTTTCTTTCCTGTCTTTGCTGTTTCACGAGACCTCGTTTGATTTTTTTCCTATTTTATGATCACATTTTCATCATACCTAGATTTTTCTCGTGCCTAAATTTTTTTTTTGATCACAACAATCTTCCAACTCTATCTCAGATCATATCTAGATAATTCTGATCGTGCCTATATTTTTATCATTGTACCTAGTAATCATGCCTATAATCCGATCGTGTCTGATGATTTAAATTTCGCTTTTGATCAAGCTAAGTGATTTTGATTGTACCCCGGCCCTCATCTTTGAAATTTCGAGGACGAAATTTTCTAAGGAGGGAAGGTTGTGAAGCCCATACCCAAACCCATGACTTAAGCCCATACCCAAACCCATTCAAAACCACGTCCCCTCTCTCCCATGAACCCGCGCGCACACCCCCCCTTCCGGATCTCAACCTTTACGTAACTCTTCAGAAACCCCTTCTCCACAGAAACTCTATTTCTTCTCCTTCACTAAATTTCGCATAACTCTCTCCCTACTCTACCAAATCCAAATCCGCGACCGCCACCGCGCTCCCCTCGCCGCCCTCTCCGAATCCAGACCCCACTTCCCCCATTTTCGAGCAGCCGACCGCCGCCCGCCCGGCAGCATCCGACCGCCCGTCGCTGTCCGCGTGTGCCCCGTCGCCGCGTGTCTTCCCTACGTGTCCGTCCGTGTGCGCGCACGTGTCCGTGCTCGTCAATCCCGGCGTTATTCCGAGTCCGAGGCCTCCCCTCGGTAGTCCCTCGTGCAACTTTGGGTAATCCCTTCATTTTCCGCTTTCTGTTTGTGATCACAGAAACCCATACACCATCCTGACCTAGAAATAGGTTCTGTAGAAATTAATTGGATTCTGTGATTGATTTATTTTAGCTTCTGTGATATAATTAGTAAATATTGTAATAATAATCGTTTTAGGAAACTTCAAATATACTTTATTAGTATTAATTGATTTGTGGATTAACCTTAATAATTTAGATATGGTTTTAATGATTTTTAATTGTTTAAATATGTAGTTAGGATTATCATTTAATTTGTAATGTTAAGTCGTAGAGTGTTAAACCAAATAATGATTTAGTTTGTTTACAAAATAGTAGTAAATAAATATTCATTAAAAAGTATTATCTTTAAATAAAAGTTTGGTTAAGTAAATGGTATAAAAATTAGATTTCGTTAAATGATTATATATATGATATATATAAATGTTTTCCTTTTAAAGATGATTTCTAATCAAGAAGATTTTATAAGGAGAATTAATATAATAAAAACTAATATTTATTTAAAAAGATTATTTTGGTAATGGTATTTAATATTAAAACCCGAAAAACTTTTATAATAACTTTAAACCAATATTTTGGTAAGAAAACGTATTTTTGCGCATTTATTATTATCTATGTTTAAAGGTGATTTTCTACATAATTATGAAATGTCTAAAAGATATATTTTATGAAAATCATTCTGATTAAATAAATTCTATTTTTAAATGTTATTTAAATAAAAACTATTTTCTTACGAAAATTACTAATTTCGAGAAATTCATTTAAAAGTATTTTCCCTATTAATTAATATTTACGACAAAATCTATATTTTATTGAAACGGTTATATGTTAACTTTTAGTAACAAAATCTATTTTTATGTACAAAGTGGTTTCCAATTAAGATCACCAACCTGCCTGACTTAGCCTAGAATTGCACCTTAGAATTAGAGCGTAGTGCTGGTTACTAAATCTGGTACTACGATCTGTAGGTACGGGACCTTAAATCCTAGCGGTTACTTGCTGCTCGTCGCGTTCCACGCCAAGGAGTTATCCAAGGCAAGTTTCATATCTACTCCATGTCTGTGTCTTTATTTTAATAATTAAATGTATGCATCAGTTGATTACATGTAGTATAGTGACACTGATTCACCGTGGATCCCTCTCGGACTCCACATCGAATGACGGATTGCTGGATTGCTATATCGACTCATTGACTTATTGCTTGGGAATTGATTGGGGGAGTAGTATAACGTCTGTGACCAAAGCCAAATCTCGCTTGTTACATGTCTGCGCTAACCCCAACCTCACTGTGGGTTGAGTCGTGCCGTATACTATTCGTTTTGACCAAAAACGTTAGTATACATATTGCCTCACCAGCCGGTCACAGGTCCTGTTATATACTCAAAACACTAGCTTAGTATTGCATCATGCTAAAAATTGACATCATTTTGCTTGCCGGTCTCTTTTTACTATTAAATACAAAAATATATTGTTTCTTAAACTGTCTCGTATTTTTCATTTATTATTAATTTAGAAATGCTAGATGTGGAAGAAATATGTTCTTGTTCACTCCTGACTGGAGACCAAACATTTTTAGGTGACAGCGACGAAGAGGAGCTGCCTTGTTGTACTTTCTACGGGACAGACTTGGGTCCCGAAGATTTGGCTGAACCAGAACCAGGAACCCCAGAACCATAGATGTTGACATAGTTTCTTTTCCTTTATTTGTTTTCGAACAATTGAAATAAATGAATTGTGTTGTTATCTTATTTCCATTTCAGACCAGTTTCAGTTTAAATAAAAATATTTTAAAAACGTTAGATATTTTGCCTGTTGTGTTTCACTGCTTGATACAGCTTACTGCCGCCGTCTCACAACGGTGCAGGCTGGGCATGATCCGACTAGACCCATTACTTTGGGATCGGGTCGTGACATGTATGTTTAAGCTTTGCAACCAAAAAGTACCCTCCAAGTTCCTCTATACTATAAGGAGTCTAGACAAAGAGGTAAGATGATATGATTTGCTATTGGGACTTACATTCTTCTCCATGACACATCAAAGAGTGAAGGAATGACACTCCTAATAGTTTCCTATTGCTAAGTAAGGCAAATTACAATGACATGAAAACTGAACCATCTTATTTTACTAACATATAATGATAGATTCTGATGCAAGACATGCATGACTAACGTGGATCTTCCAATTTGGAAAATTATGAAGATATAGAAAAGATTATGAAATACGAGATTGAAATTTTAAGAAACGGTACGAGGATTATGAACTATGGAAAATTAATACGAGAACCACTTTTATAGAGGGGTAGGGAGTGGGGTGTTTAACTAAGGTGCCTGATGGAATGTACCATATGATGTTGTTATGTGGTTGTAGATATGGGATATGAAAGGATGCTCGCTATTCTCTAGTGGAGCGAACGGCTCGATAGGGAAAACATCATACCCAATTGGGCAATGGGCATTCATTCTTTATTTATAATAGAGAAGTACAAGTACAATGACAAGAATAGCCCCACAAACCCAAATTAATCCAGAATTTTCAGCCCAAACCTATCGAAATTCTGATAGATATACTACTATATAATGCCAAAAGTTAGGCTTCACCGTGGAAGTTTTCTTTCCAAAAATACACTTATATTTACTAATTAAAAAGATTACTTAAAGTTAATAGGGGTAACTACAGGGGTGGCCGGGGGGAGGGGCAAACGGGGCATGGGTCTGGGGCACCAAGATCCAAGGGGCCCCAAATAATTTTAATAGTTAGTAATATATATTATATAGTATTAATATATAATAAAAGAGTTGGTAAAAGGAAAAAACTGGCATTTACTTTTACGGTAGTGAAAGTTTGTCCCTTCCGCTTCCAGAGAAAAGAACTTCTTGTCTTCCAATTCCAGAGGAGAATTGATGGTCAACGATAAGTGTTTCTAGAAATTGTTAATTTTAATTCTCGCTTCTTTCTTCTACTTATAATTGAATCCCAAACTCCTATTTTTCTTTCAATTTATCCTTCATGTCCTCTTCTACTGTCCATAATTTTAAAATCTACTTAAGGATTTGAAGTTAAGAATTAGGATTTTACAATCATTGAATTGGCGTGAGTTGCAGCTAAGACAACAACAACTACTCACTGAAACGATGACGCAAGTTTCATTGAACAATCTCCAGATAACAAACTTGAGGTATGAAATTCGAGTTTTAATGATGAACTTGATTGTTAGGGACAATAACTTTAACGATCTTGAGTTGCACTGATGAATTATTGAATTTTGAGTAAATTGATTTCGAATTTTTGCATAACATACTTTGGAATGTTGTATTACGTAGTGAATTTTAACAAATATTAGTGATAAGATGATTTAGGGATTGTTGAATTTGGTATTTGGATTGATTTGAGGATTGTTGGATTTGGTATTTGGTATTTGGATTTGGATCATGTGCGGGAACGAAATGTTCACTACAAAGATGTCATTTTCATTGTTCCAGTTAACCATTGCCGAAAAGCCAATTCGATATTTAGATTGATCTAGTTTTTAGATGTTATTTAGTCGAATTTGAGTTGGAATGAGTTATGGTATTTGATTATTCAATTATATGAAAAATGGTGCAAGAGTTTGTATCTAGAAGTTTTTATTGATTTTGTAGAATATTTTATGATATTGTGTTTAAACGTGATCAAGACGCTTCTACTTAAATTTATATGGTACTATTTTTTTCAAGAGAAACGATGTTTTAACGATATCCTAAACGTAAAATGCACTCCTGATAATGAAACAATGAATCTTCTCCAAAAAATTAACACTTTATTTTCAATATATTCGAACAAGGGGCATCATTTTGGATTTCGTCCTGGGCATTAAAATACTCCGGGCCGGCCCTGGGTAACTAAGTAATTACGAGAGGTGTCTTTTGGTCTTTTCAAATAGTCTTACATGCATGTATAAAATAATATAATAATAGTAATATAATAATAAGTTTAGAATAATTAATATTGATGACTTACAGTCTTCCTAATAATAATATACTACTATTATTTGCTCTTTCCAAGTAGCATAAACTACATGCAACGCAAGTGCATATATACTAGTGTACATAATCCAAATCTGAAAAGACAGTATGGAGCAGATTATTCCAACTTCATCAGAATTCTGGTTCTTATGCATTGGAATTTCAAGTGTGATATTTTTCTTCTATTCAATAGTCCCCTCTCAAGTTGAACATGGTAAACTTGGGAGTTGCCAAATTTTTCTTTTCGACACTCCACTACTAGTTGTAATTGTAATAGAAAGTGGTCTTAGTATGTACCATTGTTCTATTTTATTACCTCATCTTAGCCCCGCATCTCCTACATCGGAGAACTTCTAGGAAGCGAGCCATACTTCCTCCTATGAATAAACTCATTTTTTTTCCAAATAAACTATTATCTTGCGCCAACTTCTCAACATGGTATAATTGATATTAGAGCATGGCTCGTTTTTAACCTACATTTTCAGCTACAAGCTCCCCTAACCCTAGTTGTCACCATCTTCCCCTAGCTTCTCCTACATCCACCAAAACCCTAACCTAGACGTCATCGCCTCTAACCCTAGTCAACCCTAGACACTATTTATAAACCAAAATCTAGCCTAATCCTAACCCGTCTCGTCATTGTTGTCACCCCTATCTCTGGTTGTCATTGAAGCACCAATGTCGCTAACCACTAGCAAGCATCCCTACCATGGCATCCCTAGATCTAGATCCTCCTAGTGTTGATTACGCACCCCTAAAGTTCATATCACGAGCTCAAATCAACTATCCTTGACCTTGTCGACCTTTTTCCTTCCCTAATCTCGTCGATATCAACCATAAACTTGTTGGCCCATAGGTCATGGTCAAACCTGATTTTGATAATCGACTAAACTCTGATTCGATACAACTTATAAATAGACACCTAAAGACTGTTGCTTATTGAACCTCGACGACTGCGACATCATCAAAATTTGCTAAAACGGATTTTTCATATTTATTATGTATTTTGCTTTTTGTTGAGTCTAGAAAAAATATGTATATCGAGTCGTACTTGGCACTTGGTCAGCTTACTAGCCCTCTTCTCAAAAAGCCAAACCTATTTACAAACTATGTTCAAATCCCTAAACCAAAAACCCAGATCATAAAATAGCCAAACCAAACCCAAATCAGAGCTGAACCATGCTGGAAACAAAGTGACCGAACTCGGATCGAGATCGGACCGAACTCGGGCACCCAGGGCCGGCCGGAATATTTTAATGCCCAGGACAAAATCTAAAATGATGCCCCTTGTTCACAAAAGATACGTTAAAGAAAAAGTATCAAATTCCTCTTTTTGGAAAGATTCAATAATTAATTAGCACGAACATATTTTACATTTAGGGTCTCATTAAAACCTCCTTTCCTTCGAAGAAAGAGTACCCTAACAATTTAAGTACAAGCGTCATGATCAGGTTTAGTTTTCCACATCAATAGTTTCAGTCGGGAAATAAAAGGGCCGGATAGAATTGGAAAAAGAGAGAAATTGGATAAAAATTTATTTATGACTCCTTCTAAAACAATTTGGTACGGCATAAACAAAGAACAAGAACAACTAATGTTAGCTGGATTAATGTCTATGTGCACAAATTAATCACAGTTCAATATAGCCTAAGGATATACTTTAGTTCCATATGAAATTTTGATAATGATACACGCGAAAAAATATGAAGTTTTTGTTTCTTTGAAGAAAAGATGTTGGTATGGAGTTAAAATATTTAAGAGTATGAATTCTAATTTCTTTCTGCTCCTCCTATGTTCCTTCAAAGAATTTCTTTTCTCCCTCAAGTATTCCTTGCTCAATAAAATAGCAAACATTTGCATTCGTCAGCAAAATTTTGTATGATCTGCTACACTTGACTTCAGATTCAGAACAACAAAATTTAATTTAGATAACTGACAAATCCACAAACTTCTATTTTTTTTTCCTTAAGGAGAATCTCTACTATCGAAAAAATAATTTGATTTTGGCTTGTTATTGGCAAAAATTACCAAGGCTCAAGCAAAGACAACATACAACTTGTTTTTCGCCACGATAACGGTGTCTGACTCCGACATCGTCGAATTCATGTGAAGAAGTATAGAAGAGATTGAAAAAAAAAATTGTGGTTCAATTATAAACAAAAAAAAGAAGGAAGAGAGAACTAAAATAAGCAAGAAAAACTTACCGTTGGCCATCATCTAGAATCGGAAGTGACGAAGAGAATTTTCCAACTTTTTTCCTTCTCTAAATGGAGAAGCTCCCCACGTGCGGTTGTTCGATTCCCTAGCAAACCGGTGCCCTACTTGTTTCTCCTTCTTTTCATTTAAGAGAAGGTTGTGAGTTGTGCTTGGTAGAATACAACATACTTAAGAACTATGTTAATTTTGTTACTTATTTTAGCACAAATACTCAAAAAAATTGGGGCCCCTTGGGCCTTGGGGGCCTGGGCCCAAGCCCCATTTGCCCCTCCTCCGGGCCGCCCCTGCGGGCACCTTAACCCAGCAAACCCTAAGATCAGGTCCACCTGAAGACCAAGATACCAACGTTCTGATTTTTGAACGTTAGGGCCGAGTTCGGTTCCCAGGAACCCTATAAATAGAAGAAAATTTTCCTATTTCCAACACAACTCATTCTTCTCTTCTTCTATCTATTCAAGAGTTCCTTGAGCTTTTAACCTTTCCATTCCAAGCTTTACAACTCCTATAGCCAGCTAAGTGTCAGTGCGGTTCGGTCTATAAGTTGGTTCGAGCTGTAAAAGGCTTTTCGTTTTCACCTGAGTTTGAAGTCGACAAGCTCTACGCATCAAAAGCTTGTGGTTGTGAAGTAGTCGTGCGCTTCGGATCAAAAGCACGAGTCTGCAAGAAGTTGCAAGTACTTTGGATCAAAGCTTGTGTTTCACTTTATGGTGAAGTCAACATCGAGCTAGAGTTCTCGAGACTGGACTAGTCCTCTCAGAGAAAAACCAGTACAAACCTTGGTGTTTGCGTTTGCTCTTCTCTACTCATTTACTTTACGCAATTTTATACTGTTATCTTATTATAGTTGGTTAAATTGCTTCTTAAATATTAATTTGGGAATTATTATTCCGCTGCAGTCTACTCATTTACTTTATGCAATTTTATGCTGTTATCTTATTATAGTTGGTTAAATTGCTGCTTAAATTTAATTGGAAACTATTATTCCGCTGCAATCTACTCAACCCTCCCCCCCCCCCCCCCCCGAGGTGCTCTGCGGTCCTACAAAACTCACTTGCAACCCTCGCTAGCCGTTGTTATAACATGAACCTAACCTTATCTCCAACCTATCCTATTAACCTAACTCTAACCTGAAACTCGATTTCTTTGTTACAAACCATCATAAACCTACCCAAGTCCACACCCGAATTCACATTTGCATCTCCAACCCGCTACCATACCCATAACCTAAAAACCCATGACCCAAGTCCGACCTCTCCTCTGATGACCGATTGGTCGACCAACTTTAGTGGTGGGTCGATCGGTCATCAAACTACCTCTTTGCATATTCATCTTTCTTTTCTGATTAGCAACGGGTCATCCGACACCAACAGTAATCCGATTTGTCATCCGATCGTAGTTTCTCCAAGTTTGCTTCTTTGCCATTCGGTTCGGCTCTCCAATGTTGTCAGTTGATCGCTTGGTATTGGTATTCTGCCAACTTACATGTACTAGATTCTAGACAGCCTTACCAGGGCATTTTTATACCACTATATCTTCACTTACTCTCCAAGGTGGGTGTGCTTGACATCTATGCTCTAACTTGCGAGGGAGTATAAGAGAAAGCATTCTTTGTATAAATTGTTACTTTATCCTTATTAGTCTTAGCTTAATCCCGCATAGGAAAACTTCTATATGGGAGGCATACTCCCTCTTATAAATGTAGTTGTTCTTTCCTAAAATAAAGTAAGTTGTCCACTATGTTGAGCCAATTTCTCAATAGTAATAAAATTAAATTTCATAGGAAGTTTTAAGAAAAAGAATCACAACAAAGAAAGAATCGTAAATAAACAACTTCTCAATAGATTATGCATTTTTATTCCTAGCAGTACATTTTCAATTGTAGCATTATAGTCGTCTACTTGAGGATCAGTGTTTCTATTGTTTGTTTGGAAGAAATTCTATCTTCTGTAAGTTATTAAAGTCTCCCACACCAATACTATTGCTAGTATGCTACAGGATGCTTTGCTACAACCTGACCATTTTATGCAACTTGAAGTTGTGGTTGCAGAGGGCACTGCACAACAGATGCATGCACCTGCAGGGCGGACCCACCATAGACCTAGCGGGGAGCAGCTACTCCCCCTCCCTTAAGTTTTTGGTTTCCTTCTATTAGTCTTATTATTTACTTCATTTTCTTTATAATAGAATAACCAAATGGTGGACTATTTGGCAAAATCAATGAGCGTATAAACAAGAGATCTTGAGATCAATCCTCACTAGGCATATTATGATTGCTTTATAATTATATTTTTTTAGTTTTCATTGATTCTATACCGTCTCTCCTTAATCTTTTAAGTATTATGATACGTTTATAATTTCTGTTTTACCTTGTTGTGCAAATTCAATATAATGCTTCCTTAAACTTTAAGTTAATGTATTTTTGCTCCCCCTTGAAAAATTGTGTTTGTTGTTGTACCTCGGTTGCATTAATGGGAGTTTGTCAATCAGGATTCTAAAACCACAATGTGTGGTTTTGAAGTCATGTGTTAGGGGATTAGGATTCTAGACCTAGTCTTAATAATCAGATGTTAGTCAATCTTGTTTTCAAAATCACTAATGTTTAATTTGTAATATCACTCACTTTTTCTTTTCTACAAATAGCAACCGCAACTTTGAAAGGTAGGATTCTAAAAGCCTCACATCTCCTCAGAACTCCACGTCCCTCCTTCGACCTTTCTTGAGCTTTTCCCTCTCGTATTTCCGATCCATGTCAACCTCCCATCTACTCCTAATGCAACCCTCGCAATTTCCCAACCCCTCTGACATGAGACCTGACCTTCTATATTTTCCCCTCCTCCTTGTGACTTTCACATTTACTCACTCCACTATCTTGAGCCATGTCGTTTTATATCCATTCCTCCAAGAAATGCTACTCTAGCACGTTTGATGTTAGTGCCAAATGGGATCTGACGACCTTCGCCGAAGAAGACAAGAAAATTGTTAAGTGAGTCGCTCGTCAATTATTAGGGCTGCAAGAGGAATTAGCGTACGTTGGTTGTCATTTCTCATTTCTCTTGTTGGGGGTGATAGAGACATTGACATACATGTAGGCGGAGGTAGATTGTAGTGGAAATGTCTAAGAGGTGGGAAATGTAGTAATATGAGTAGATTTGTGTTACAAGAATAATAGGAGGAAGCAATAGTTGAAAGTAAGAGCAATAGAGGTGTTTGCTCTTTGGATCCTTTGAGAAATGATTTGGTTGAAACCATGGTTTAAAGTATCGGCCGATACCGATCCGATACGGCCGATACCGATACGGTTTCGCATGTCCCGATCCGATACCGACCGATACCCGATACTGACCGATACCGAAATTGGGAATCTCTTTTCCGGTCAATTCGACAAAGAAAATTAAACGAAAAATACAACTCAGCAAGGGTTTAAAACATAATAAGGTTGTTAAAGCATGTAAAAGAAGAAAATCAATCTATTGTATGTAAACCAATCGGTAAGGGTGACTACTATTTCATTTAGTTTCAAAACTACTGAGAAATAACACTAAAAATACTTAAAATTATGCCTAAATGTATAAAACATATGTTTTTAAATGTAAATGAATTATTAATAATTATTTGTTCTCTGATACCAAAAAAATCCGATACTCCGATCCGAAACCGCCGATACTACCGAAATCGCCGATACCAATACTCATAGGAATAGTCCGATACCGATACTGTGAACCTTGGTTGAAACTAGCAGCATATGCAAAATTGGGTAGCCAGAAATGGTTTGGCTGAAAGTCGAAACTATTAATACACGCAACATTTTGTACTCAAGGTTTTGTTCATTGTCAACATTAAATACTCTTCTTGTTTGTTCATTTGCCCCTTTGAGAAACATTTCGGTTGTTAACTAGAAAAAATACAACAAATGTTGATGATACCTTTAAACTGCTTTGTTATGATCTTGTTTTATAGGTTTTTTATTGATTGAAATTGTTTATTTTTGAGTTAAATATAGTTGAACTATTTTATATTCTAATATCCAAAATTAATTTAAATTAAAGCAAATTCAATTTTGGATTAGAATTCTTTAATTTTAATAAAATAAAAGAAATCATTTATTGATACAAAAAACAACACATACAATTAAAATACTTTCACACTTTTTAAATAAATAGTAAAAGCATGAATAACATTATATATCACAATATAATACCTTAAGATATTTAATATATACTAGTCATTTAAATTTATATCTAAAAGAAAATTTGGTCGTAAATGATGATTTTGAAACACAATGTAGGTGTACTCATAATCACCGTCACAAAGATGCTAGAATCAGTGTTTTGCCTCAAAATCACTCTGATCATGAATTTTCAAAATCACAGGCAGACTATGTTATAAGTCAAGTTTGAGCCCCCTTACCACCACCAACCCCCCCCCCCCCCCCCCCCCCCAACCCCACCCCACACCCACCCATCTCTCTTCCTTAACTGCATTCTAAACCACTATGTTGCACCCAAACAATCAGCCCGTAAGATGTTTGTACAGCCAATCTTCAACAATTAGATGCATAGTCTTACTCAATATTCAACTTTTAATCTTCTATAATATATACCTAAAGATGAACTTGCACAATTACAACTTTCAAAAGAAAATAAATATTATAAACAAGACTAGACTTAAAAACTATTCGTAACGAGATGACTGTGAGAGGCATGAATCCAGCAAAAAGAGAGTTATTTGGGCAGAAAAGAAAGAATAGTCATCCAATTAGAAAAGGTCCGACCTAACTGGTCACCCAACCTAGTGCTGGGACCAGACCAAGTAATGAACTGTATAAAAGGCGTCTATCTGCCTACCTTTTTCTCTTTCCAGTGTATTTTTCTTCTTTTAGCCAGTAGCCCATACAAAGCAAAAAAGTTATGCTAAAAAAATAATTTGCACCGAATCTACTCTCAGAATGGACCCCAAAATTCTCTATTTAAATTAGGTTGGGATCCCAATCTACCATGTCTACTGCTTGAATTATTACAACATAAAATCCTGCAAGATTATGAATCAAGGATGGGATTCACAACTATAAATAACCCCACGGAGTGGCAACCATCTCTTAGTGAAATAGACACAGCAATGACAGGTTGTGCCTTTCATACCCTACCTTAGAGATATAGGTGATGTATCAGCCTAAAGCCAACAACAAATATGCTAATAAGACTAGTGTTACTCACACAGAACACAGATGCATTGCATGCTATCACCAAATTTCTAAATTTACATCATGTACGTATAGTCCACGATGATTCATAAATACATGCTTCTCAATATGCCGCGACACATTTTTTGTTTCAGAACTATATCTTTCTGGAACACGTTGTGAATAATACATTGGAAATATCTAGGATGAATTATCATTTTTTGTGGGCTTGTAATGCATGTATAAGATTAGGGTAGCCAGATGGAACAATGAAAGATTAATATGCCCTCCCGTAATTTTAAACGGATACAATTCACAATGTCATTCACTGATCGCAGTGGTTCTGTCAACTTATTAAATGTTTCTAATCGTAAAGATTGGAAATTTGGCATTTATATGTGTCCTTGGGGAACGTAAGGCTGTAAATTCTTTTTTGGAAATGCTCTTTTGCCCGCAGGGGGTGACCGCGCACGTGCCCGCACGCTGGCACTGTCGTTCTTTTTTTATGGTGTCTGGCGTAACGCTCGGACGTGCACACTGCATTGTATGCCTTTTGTGTCCAATGTCCATTGTCCCTAACTCCAACCATAAATGGAAGGAATAATACGCCCCCGTGGCTCGATCCACTGATCTTCCGCCAACCCAGCCAGGGCTTTTATGCCTCTCTCCGCTGACCACAAGGGCCACTCGAATTTGGCGTAAGGCTGTAAATTCACACATCTTATAGCAACAAAGAACGTATTAGAAGAGAAATTTCACTAGGAAGTTCTCCATGTGGGCCATCATCACTCATGTTGATTATCTATAAGTTTTGGTCATAAGGGCCAGTACATCCCTCCATTCTTTAATCATCTATAGCTGAATGTATCTATGACAGGTGGGTCATGACATGCACTTGGCCGCACGTGGCCCACTTGTCGTAGAGGGGGCGATGGCAGATGGTTAAAAAAAAAAAATGCTGAATCGATTGAATAAGTGCAGCCACACACAGTCATCTACATGAAAGTACCAAACTGCGTGTGGAACTTAGGTATAGGACGAGACACGTATCGGACACACAACTCAGTGCCGTGTCGGTGTCGATGTCGTTGCAACATAGGGATTAAATTAATTAGGTCACAATTCAACTACAATAATAGATCAATATATAAAAATAAAAATAAAAAAAGACAGCAAGCAATGTCACTATAATACATCTTTATAAAAATGATGTCTATTACTACACAAAAATCACCTCTTCCGATCACTTTCTCTTCAATGATGACAGGGCCTATGGCTCTCCAAATTCCCGATCTTAAGAAAACAATTAAAAAAAAATCAGCCACATCAAAAAATAGAATAAATCCAAAACTAATAATCTAAAAAATTCTTCTTGCAAAGTACCTCTCGCTTGCACGATCGAGCCTTCGAATTCTAAGGAGAGAGGTCGAAATTGAGAAAATAAAAAAGATCAGTCGGATCTAGAGGAGAGAGAAAGAGTAGTAGTAATAATAATAATTATTGTTATTATTATTAGAATATTATTATAGGTAGCTGCGATTGGCACGGGGGAGAAGACAAGCGGGAGAGAGAGAGGAGTAGGCGGACGGGAATGGAGGAAGAGAATGAAGAAGAAGCGGGAGAGGGATGGATGAATGAAGCAGCAATCAAGTGAAAGATGCTACGTTGGATGTTATGGTGCGGGCCTATTTTAAGTAGGACATGTGGCAAGTATCTAATTTCATATAAGTTTTCTTAAATATTGTTGTTAGTTTACACCAAGGTTGCAAAATTTATAAGAAATGTGAGTTATAACTTCTGATGAATTCAAAGCAATGATGGCTATTTATAGGGTGTTTATAAAGGCACTTCAATTTTTACTCAGGACTAGCTCATTTTAAATTTTATATTATTTACAAGTTTGCCACTGAAGAAATTGATCATGACTATCCCACTCTTTGGTATAAAAGTCATTTTTTTCTATTTTTTTTTTCCTCTTCTTCTTCCTCAACACATCCAAGAAGAAGAAGAACAACAACAACAACAAAAATGTTAAACCCTAATATTGGTGAAAACCCTAATATTGTTATCCCTAATTTTTTCTCATTTCCAATTTCGATGGCACCCAAAGGCTCCTCATAATATACAAACCCTAATATGGGAGAAACCCCAATATTGTTGTTCAACTAGTGCAAACAAGGACTGTCCAATTTTTCGGCATTCCTACAAACTGAATGGACTGCCAGAAAACTGGGCAGTCCTAAGTCACAGCATGTGGAACAAAGGATGTTTGTCATTGATTGTCGTAGGACAGAACAATTTTATAGGAGGACTGAACTTGACTCACAACTACAAACTCGCTTGTACAAAAGAAAGCCTAGGAACAAAATCTAGGAAAAGCAATCTAAGTACAATTGTTTAGTTTATTCTGGGGGTGACGGCAGAGGCTCGGGAGAGTGCTATCAACTCTGCCTTACTCCTTGGACGATCGAACGCAACTTCGGCTCCGGTGAAGAAATGCTCTCTGAAGACACGAAGGGAAGAGTCTGCTTCTGGGCTTTGCGTGCTCTTCTCTCTGTGTCTATGCCTCTCTTTGTGTGTGTCTTGCAAGGGAACAACACCTTGTTATTTATAGGAATTCATAAAGAGTGGGGTGTACGGCCACGTGACAAATTTCAGGCCACCTTGTTGTAACTGTGCCTCGAGACTCGGATTATAGTGGACAGCTGGGGGTTGGTTGAGATTGATCATGATCTGTTTGTTGCAGTAAATCTGAACTGTTAAGACTTGGTCAATCTCTGCCACGTGTCTCAATTATTATTCTGTGGAGAGCCGCATAAAGGGTGTATCCTGGCTGGGCCGCATGAGGGACTGTCTCATTATCCAGCCGCATGAAGAGTGTCTCATGACCGAGCCGCATCACAACCGAGCCGCATGAAGAGCGTCTCATGACCGAGCCGTATAAGAGATGTTTCATGATTGAGCCGCATAAGAGCTGTTTCATGATCGAGCCGCATGAGAGGTGTCTCATGACTGAGCCGCATGAAGAGTCTTACGGCTGAGCCGCATGAAGAGCCTCCTTCGGTTCGTGAACTGTGCCGGATGTCATTATGATTTTCTCGTCTTTTTAGGAGCACGTCATCCCTTATCTTCGTGTCAGAGCTGTCATCTTTGTCAGAGCTGTCACCCTTGTGTCAGAGTAATTATGACTTAGCTGCATAGGGAGGCATTTATTGCTTAGGTTGCTTTTGGGCCGAAAAAAGCTTTCTGGTCTTCTTGAGCCGCATGAGGCTCTATGTTGATTTAGAGCCGCATAAGGCTCTCTGTTTCTTTTTGAGCCGCATGAGGCTTTCTGGTCTTCTTGAGCCGCATGAGGCTCTATGTTGATTTAGAGCCGCATAAGGCTCTCTATTGTTTTTTGAGCCGCATGAGGCTTCCATGTTGATTTTGAACCGCATAGAAAATCCCCTTCTTTTTCATGCTTCTACAAGACCCCCTTCAAAG
Organism: Iris pallida; assembly: GCA_029216955.1. NCBI lineage: Eukaryota > Viridiplantae > Streptophyta > Magnoliopsida > Asparagales > Iridaceae > Iris > Iris pallida. The sequence continues at coordinate 6,713,257 of JANAVB010027596.1, forward strand.
TTTTCAATTTGTAAAATTGAAATACTTTGAATAAGAAGCATGGGTCTGTCCGCATAAGCTCTTCATGCCGCATAGGCTTCTCCGACCGCATACTGGTTTTCGTGCCACGTGGGCGTCCCGTATCTTCGACATTAATTGCTTCTTTGATTTGCTTTAATGATTTAGAGCTGTCTTTTGGATAGAATCCCAAGAGTCGGCTTTATCCTTCGGGCAGCACGAAATCCGAAGCGGCGTCTATCAATCCACGCGCCTTTGTCAGCCTATAAATACAAGAAGTTTTGAGGAGAGCGGTTCTTTCTTTCCTTCTTCAAACTCTCCATTGCCCTAGTCGCTGTCTCTTCTCCTCTCTCGATCGACCATGGCTCCCAAAGTTTCTTCCAGTGCTGTAGCGAAGGGCAAAGGGCTTGCTTCCTCGTCGAATACGGCGAGTTTGATCCACCCCGACGTTCATCCTCCTATCAATGGTAAGAGCAATAGGGAGATACTTCAATAATCCAAACAATGGTTATGTTGCATGTTTTATGCGCGGGCCTTTCTCTATTATGGGCCGCATGAAAGTCTCCTGACTGAGCCGCATGGAGTATGTTTCATGTTTGAGCCGCATGAGATGTCTCATGTCTGAGCCGCATGGAGTATGTTTCATGTCTGAGCCGCATAAGATGTCTCATGTTTGAGCCGCATGAGAGATGCTTCATGACCGGGCCGCATGAGAGATGCCTCATGACCGAGCCGCATGAGGGGTGCTTCATGACCGGGCCGCAGAGAGATGTTTCATGACTGAGCCGCATGAGAGGTGCTTCATGACTGAACCGCATGAGCGATGTCTCATGACCGCATAAGCACTTTGTGGGCTGGGCCGCATGAACGCCCACCTAACAGAGCCGCATAAGCTCGGAAAGCATTAAGTGGTTTTCTCTGACTATCTTCTGACTTTTTTTCTTCTTTCCTTTTTAGTGAAGCTGCCGACCAACCCCTCAGGGGAGCTCCTGGTAGGTCAGGCTCAATTTGCCTTGGGTGTGCGGTTCGACCAGGTGGTCGAACAGGTGTCAGCCCAAGTTATTAAGAATCAATCTGAGGACATGCTGCGGGTCATCAGAGACCAATCCTTCTTCTTCTTCTTGGGCATGATGAACTCGGGGAAAATAGTGTATTTTAAAATACTGAGATCGACATGTAAACGGTTAGGGGTAATCCGGCACATCACACACTGGTCAAGTGTGGGACGGCTATCGTTTTTGTATAATTCACAGGGAGGTGGTTCGAGTATTTAGGAATGTTTACATGTCTACTCAAGCATTTCCCCGCCCGACAAATATGAACGAATCCATAACACGATACGTAAATCGAAAATAAATCTAGCCAGAACATGAAGGTGCTTGTAGGTGATTCTTGTAATGATTCTTGTTATAGAGGCTAGACAAGTAAGGTATGTGTGTCGTATACATGGATTCCAGAAAAATATCAATTCGTGTTTGTAACCGAGAATCAAATAGAATTGACTAAAACTGAAATATAGAATTCGACAAGTAAATGAAAGAACTTTCAGAGAATGTACTCGCCTGACAATCCGAGCTGCTAATGAGGATGTATAACTGAATTGGAGTGATATAAACCTATTTTAAGTATACACATGTCGCAACCAAATCTAAAATATCAAAGGAAATAGCTACAATGTAAGACTACATGCTTCTAAGTCCCTTTTGGTCAAAGTCAACCCTTAGTCAACTCTGGTCAAACCTGGTCAACGCTGGTCAAACCTAGTCAAACATTGGTCAACTAGTCCATTTACTAATTTCTAGGTCATACACAAAATTCTAGGTCATTTGGAGTTCGTTTGAGTTGAATTGGATCAAGTTTGACCCAAAGTTGACTTTTGTCAATTTGGTCAACTTATCGGCCAATTTGACTAAACTAGGCTCAAAATGACAATCCAAATCTGTCCTAGGACTCCTATAGTTATATACACAACTACGATCTATTCTAAGAGGGTTCTCAAGCATACAAACTATGCACACATAGGTATATATACACACATGTGTATTTACAATACAAACCAAACCCTAATTCTAACAAATGATTGTGTGTGTGTGTGTGTGTGTCCTGGAGCTTACTGAAGTGAGTAAATTCTGAGATTAAAAACATCCAAACATAACCATGGTATACCTCAATTTAATATACTATTATATACATATAAACAAATAGGAAACTATATATATATATATATATATATATATATATATATATATATATATATATAATATACTTTTTTAATATATATATATATATATTTTTTTTTTAATATATATATTTTTTTTAATATATATATATATTTTTTTTTTATATATATATATATATATTTTTTTAATATATATATATATATATATTTTTTTTTAATATATATATATATATATATATATATATATATATATATATATATATATATATATATATATATATATATATATATATATATATATATATATATATATATATATATATATGTATACCTCAATTTAATATACTATTATATACATATAAACAAATAGGAATATATATATATATATATATATATATATATATATATATATATATATATATATATATATATATATATATATATATATATATATATATATATATATATATATATATACCTCAATTTAATATACTATTATATATATATATATATATATATATATATATATTCCTATTTGTTTATATGTATATAATAGTATATTAAATTGAGGTATATATATATATATATATATATATATATATATATATATATATATATATATATATATATATATATATATATAGAGAGAGAGAGAGAGAGAGAGAGAGAGAGGATGAGGGAGGTGAGGTGCCACCCTATGGAGGTTGTCTACTTGTCACCTCCCACATGCTATCATCATGCACCCATGTGCATGATGATAGCATGGGGGGTGACAAGTAGACACCCCCCCGTGAGGTGGCACCCTACCTCCCTTATTCTCTCTCTCTCTCTCTCTCTCTCTCTCTCTCTATATATATATATATATATATATATATATATATATATAATATATATATATATATATATATATATATATATATATAAAGGAAGAATAGCCAAAGGTTTTGAAATAGTTTTAGTGAATCCAAATCTGGAATTAAATCCCCCTCGACCCATTCTCAACATATATACATTAGCAATGGGTTTCAACGGAGTTTTCTAATGCATATATATATATATATATATATATATATATATATATATATATATATATATATATATATATATATATATATATATATATATATATATATACATACATAGCTACAAAGAAAACACATATACTCATAAATGATAGAAAATTATGAAACAAATCCAAAAGTTGGTTCCCACAAATCCAAAACCTCATATACGTACCAAAAACTCAGATTTTATAAGCTAATTTACTGGAAATCAAAATATCATACTCAAACTCAAAATCGAATTTAAAGAAAAACCCATTTTTCACACAACGACCCAAAATGAGATATACACCAAATGAACCCGCGAAACTCGCCATACACGTTGGTCTCGACCCACGTGATGCGCTCATATACTCTCGGGTTCAAAATCGTGTCCGTGTCGTGTCCACAGAACGCGTATCGGAAATTCTCGATACCGCGTGACAACGCGTGCTTGTGTGTGCGTTCTCGCTCGATTGAGCGCCGCACACACAACGAAAAGCCCCGTGCTTGCGCACGTAGATGGGGGGTCCTGGGGTAGGCCTAGGACACATCGACATGACACGAAGTCACAGTGATGCGACACAGTAGCTCGCGCAACAAAGTGTGGCCTGCACGCGCGCGCGCGCGTGCGTGCATGCTCGTGCACGCGGTTCGTCGCTCGTGGCTCGCGCGTCGGGCCATGCCACGACTCGGGATCGAGTCCCTGGGTAGTCTAGCTATAGAAATACGTGTTCCAACTCCTGGTACGGGTCTTCGAAACACCGTGTTCGCGTACGAAGGCCGTGTCAACGGCAAATTTTAGCCCGAGTGCACAGTTCAGCCGACCAGTGCACGCGCGATTTCTCCGCGCTCGCTCGACGAAACATCGTAAAATTTTACGGGCATGTGGGCCGAGGTTGCCCCTACGTGCTCGTAAAATTTCACGCAAGATGGAGCTCTGTGCGTCGAGTTATGACGCATATACTGCAGGGCATTCACGGGACCGTGCACGGGATCTCGTGTACGCGTGTCCGTGTCCGTTCGGATGCCGAAATCGTGTCGATTTTCGATCCGTCTTCATGAAAGTTTATCAAAATAATATTGTCTAAACTGTAGAAGCATGGAAAAGAATAAAGAAAGATCCATGCGGCCAAGAAGCCACATGCGGCTCAGGGAGTTCATGCGGCTCAAAATATCCATGCGGCTCGAACGTCTATGCGGCTCAAACAAGTTCTATGCGGCTCAGAGAGGAGCAACGTGGACTTCAAACAGCTCTTCCGTTTGTCTTTTACTGCATTAAGTGCTTTGACGGCTGACAGCTCTGACACATGACAGCCCTGACACAAAAATACAATTATGACTCCGTCATAATGGCAGGCCACTAGGGAAACGAAGAAAATCTCTGACACGATCCCCCGAGATCCAGAAACTGTCATGCGGCCTTGACACATGGACAGTCGCATGCGGCTCAAGTAGAGACCACCCCATGCGGCTCACGAAGACTATCCCCATGCGGCTCAAGCGGAGGCTGTCCCATGCGGCTCACGAAGACTAGCCCCATGCGGCTCACGAAGACTATCCCCATGCGACTCACGAAGACTATCTTCATGCGGCTCACGAAGACTAACTTCATGCGGTTCACGAAGAAGGCACCCATCATGCGGTCACCTACGCTCATGCGGCTCAGATGTTCAGGGGGCACTCTCAAGCAGCCTTGACACGTGGCCAGCCTTATGCGGCTCAATAAGGAGCAACTTTCCTGCGGCTCAAATTTCTGCAGTGGCTTGCGGTTAAGACACATGGCATGATAGCGGGGCACGTGGCATCAAATTGATCGAAATCTCTCAACAAATCCCAATAAAATATTAGGATCAAATCAGATCATTTGCAAATAAGCAAATTAATGACACGTATCGAGAAATCCGAGGTTGGCATGACAAATCAGGAGGATTTATGTCAATCATCATTAATTACCCACAAAAGATTTGATGCAATCATATTTATTGCTCAAATCTCGATGAACGGCCCAGATCCAGTGATCCTTAGCCGTCGACTTTTAAGAATAGGCAATCATTGCAAACCCTAATGATGCCCCCCACTCTTATAAATAGCAAGGTGCCATTCCCTTGCGAGGACACACAGACATACACAGAGAGACATATAGAGAAAGAGGAGATTCTCAGATAAAAAAAGAGCCAGAGAGCCAGAAAGAGAGAGTATACAGAGCCCGAAAGGAGAGCATTTCTTCAGCAACGCCAAGCAGTTCTTCTACAGAGCCAAGGCTGCACCCGATCGTCCAAGGAGTAAGGCAGAGCTGCCGTCGCTTTCCCGAGCCTCTACCGTCACCCACCAGAATCTAAAATAAACAATTGTACTTAGATTGTTGTACCTAGGTTTTCGTCCCTAGGCTTTCTTTGTACAAGCGAGTTTGTATTGTGAAGTAAAAGTCCAGTCCTCCGATAATTGTTCTGTTCTTTTATATTTCATGGCAAACACACATATGAACAGAACAGATTAGTACATAATCTACACTAAAGAGTTTCACATGATCTACACTACTATAGAATTTGTTCATATGACTACTATCACTCCTCCGTTCCCCAATCAATACACAAGGATCTAAGCAGGTTATGTTATTATACAAGCTATCACAAGGGGGCCCATGAAAGGGTGCACATGATAGTATACATGAAGGCTCCGTGAACATGAGAGTACATGATTCACATGAGTGTACATGTATGGTGAAAGCACAGGAGTACATGATAAAAGTGAAACGCACATGACACAATGTACCCGATGCTCCCGAGGAGGATAACATCGCATGAAGAGATCCATATAGTACTAATCCGTGATAATGTCGTGACAGCATCAAGTAAGGTAATCTAAAGCAGGAATATAATTCTAAGCAGGATATGAAATGATCAGAGAATGTACTCTCCTGGTATCTGAGTGTCCGGATGAAATGTACGTTCCGATGAGAGGTGTCTGGCTCCTAATCAGAACAGCACAAGTCACAACAAGTCTAAAATGATAACAATATGCAATTCAATGCATTCTAGATGAATCTAGGTCGATCTAGGCCAAAGTCAACTCTTGGTCAACCTTGGTCAACTATGAAGTCAAACCTAGGTCAACTATGGTCAAACTAGGTCCAACAAGCCTAAACAGTCTATTCTAGGCCTAACTAGTCCATACTAGTCTAAACAAGCCTACACTAACTATATCACATCATCACAATATAGCTATATGCTATAAAACTAACATACATTCAACAAGTCTAACTTATTTATCAATATACCTATTTATTTTGATACCTTACATATAGGCTATAGTACAATACATTAGGAACATCACATATATATCTATTCTATATATACCTAGGCTCAAAATACTATATATACATTAACCATATATAGGTACACTACATAGATTGATATATTCATATAATATCCATTACATGTATACATTACATACATATGTGATTTACATATATAAATAGATATTCATGTATAATATATTCTACATATGCATATAGAGAGAGAGCATGTGTGTGTGTGTGTGTAGAGAGTGAGGGACCATTGTGTATATGAATGCTTGTGTGTGTGTGTAAACTATGAGGAAAACAGTGCGTGACAGTGAAGGGGCTGTTAGGGAGTGAGGGTGTGCAGGAAAAATAGAAAAAATCAGAATGTGTGTGTGTGTGTGGAGCTTGTGTACTGTCAGCACATTTAGGAGAATATGAAGGAAACCAATCCATGCATTATAATAGTTCAGAAATTTGACTGTAAAAGGAAAGGAAGGAATTAACTCATACAACTCAGATTTCAGGTTCTCAGAAATAGGAAAGGAAAGGAAATAATTTCATACAATTAGTTCAGCTATGACAGTTCAGTCCCAACATTACAAAACCCCATTTTGATTCCAATTTTCAACCAAAACAACCCAAATTCGAACCACTATTAGAAAACATATAGGAGAAATGGTTTAGGGACTTAAACCAATCAGTTAATAGCATTTAGATAGGTTAATTAGATGTCAAAGTTCATATTTCAAAACCTGGAAATACAAGGACTGATACACAGTTTTTAGGAATTGGGTAAATGAGAATTCGTAATAAAAATCAAACTATTAGGCAAAAATAATGGTTGGTAATAATCATTTAGAGTGTACACGTGTCTAGCATTGTGTTTACGTCCACCCAAGTGGACACAAACGTGTCCAACAGATTAAAAACATAAAAATAGTGCAAAATGTGCAATTCCTCGTGCACGTGTTCCCAGAGTTCGTGTATACGACACGACACGACACAGACCTCGTGGTCATGTCCCAGTATCGAGTAGGACTAGGGCTAGGACTAGGACACACTGATACATGTCCACGACACGTGTGTGCGCGATACGACACACGTATCAGCGCTGGAAATCAACAGCAGTCGATTAAGTGCAAAACCAATGCACGGCCTCGTGCGTGTCCGACACGACACGAGGGGTCGTGCCACTTGGGGAGTGTCGTGTCAGACACTGCCCCAACATGTCCTCAAAATCCCACGTGTCCTCGTGCTGTGTCCAGAGAGTTATCTATCCCGAGTAGCAGGACACGCTGCCCGTGCGCGCGCGCGTGCACCCTCGTGTGCACGTGTCCAATTCGACACGACACGACACCAAAACTCTCCCAGTCCAAGAGAAACATGTAAGCAACATCAAATTATAATTTTCTATTCATTTAGTTTCTAGAAATTAAACCGAAATGCCCTTTGGGGCATTTCATCAAACACCCTAACACTAACACTGATACGTGTCCATTTAGGACACAAAATGGTTCCACCAGGGCACGAAATCAATTCCTATGGCTAGGGGACACTTAGGGCTAGGTCTACATGCAAAGAAACCAGAAATTAATGGAGTTTACAAAGATTACCTATTGGTGACCAAAAGCCAGAAAAGCCTCAAATGGGGGGTTCCTCTTACTAGCAAACTTTTCCAAATTGATATGAATCTGAGAAAAACATATAATAACAGCAAGAACACTTCATTTAAAACCTATTGCAATTTGTTTGAGGGAAAAAGGAGCTAAAATGGAATTTCTATGGATTTGTGAAGATGGAACTCACCTCTTTCCAAAACTTGTTCTCCTAAAGAGGCTAGTCCTAATTTCTAGGAGAATACTTACAGGGTGGGAATCCCTAGGACTAGGTTTATGTGGCCGTCCAAGTGAGTTAGGCTAGGGTTAGGTTGGCTAATGGCTAGTGGGTTAGGTTTAGTCACTAATCAATGGTTCAATCACAAGTCATGACTTGTGTCTAAAACTTTCTATTCTTATCTCTATTTCCTAATTGATTTTAATAACTAGAGTACGGTTAACTTAACTTAACCTAGGGTCTCAATCTAACCAAGTCCAAACTCAAATAGGGTTAGGTTACTGTTAGCACCCTGAATTTTGGGTTCATTTTTTTTTTCTGATTGATTGGTTTGATAAATAATTTATTCTGTAAGTGTACTTTCCCGTGCCATTGATATTTGGAGTATCAGGGATGTTCAACTCTGGAAATCTTCTTCACGAGTTTTGGAGTGGACACGATTACCTTCATGACGGTATATAGTGTCCCATCCAAACTTGTTTCCTTGTACTCTTTCTGCTTCGCTGAACTTCGGGTCGGTTTAGACCATTTGATTGATATTTAATTTTCTACTCTTTTTCTTGATCATTTTTAGCGCGTTACCATGACATTTAAATTGGGAGCGCAAGACTAGTCAGTTTCTTGAAACCAACTCCTCATTGATGATCTACTCGAGACGCTCGTCACCCATGACCTTCGTTTCCCACTCATTTATGTCATTTTGTGCTCCATTTGATTCACACAACTTTTCCGACACGTGACCCGATTTTATTTTACTCCACGGCGTCACATTCATTTTCCAACTTGATTTGTGGGTCCCCTGTCGACCAAAACCTGTCCGCCCCAATTATGGACATGGCCCACTTTGAGCCTACTATCCGTCCGCCACTTGTGTCCCATTATTTGGAATCCTCATGTGCTACTTATTTACATATGATCATCAACGTCTATTTTTTAATTCTATTTTTGCACGATGTCCAGTTTTGACCCAGTCCGGCTCCACCAAGTCCAGTCCAGCTCCATGATTTTCTCCATCATGACACCCTCGTATTTTCTTGCCCAAAAATATTAGTACTCATCTTGCCTTTTTTTTCTATATTTTATTGGGAATTTCTAATTATTAATTCCCATTGGAATGGCTAATTTCTCTACTTTTAACCTTAGCCACTTGATTTCTACAAATAAATCCTAACCATTAATTTTCCCTCACACTCACAAATTTCCCTCTCCAGCACATGGCCGGCCCTAACTTTCACAAGGGGACAACTTTTTCATCTTTTCTCTTTCTCTCTCTCTTTAATTTATAACTTATCCTTTCTCTCTCTCTCATTTTCTTCTTTTAATACCAACAATCAAAAAGAAAACAACAGCAGCATACTCAACACCACCTCCTCTCCCATGTAGCCCGACCAGCTCCTACCCTGGCCGAACCACCCCTGTCCCGACCACCGTCGGCCACCCACAGCCGACCCTCTCCGACTCTTCCTCTTTCTTCCATCTCCTCATCCATCTCCTCCACAACCACCACCATAGCTCACCACCCTTCGCGCAGCCTCGAGCCACCACCTCCTCCGCCTACACAGTACACGCCACCTCGCCGTGCCTCCACCGGGCCAGGTGCGCCGTGCCGCCGCGTGCCACCAGTGTGCACAGCGGGCAGCAATAGCTGCAATGGCAGCAGCGCGCGCCACTTCGCGCGCGCGCGCGAGCGCGTGAAGCGCTGTGACGTGCTCGTCGGCCATGCGTCGACGTGGCCATGGTCCTCCCCCGCCTTGGGCGAACTCCGGCGACCCCCCCGGGTCCATCGCCTAGCTCCCCGGTGCGACGTATAGGCGATTCGTGTGTTTTGAACGACGTCCCGTCGTGACGCACGCAAAATGAAGTTCGTTTTGGCGCCCCGTCGTAGCAACTTCGTGCACGTTTTTTCCGGAGATTCGACCGTTGGATCGGCAGTTTCTTCGCTCCATTGCAATCTTGGTATATCCATCTTCATTCCTGTCAATTTTTGTCCGTTAATTTTATTGTTTGATACATCAAAACCGGCCACCAAGTTGACCGTTTAAATTGTATTAAATTTGGACTGTTTCGTGGGGCCAACTTCGTCAGCTTGTATCTCCTCCACCGCAGCTCTGTTTGGCATGCTACCAGTTCCGGTGTGAAGCTGGTATAACCCTCTTACTACCCCTCCAGTTTTGTTTCATTGTGAGCTTGTTTGATTGGTTGAATTCGACGCCAAAGTTGGTCGTCCGAATTCGTAATTTTCAACTTGTAAAATTCTATTTTTGAACACGGGACTCCAGATTTCATTTCTGACACCACCATTAGACTTGTGGCGTTGTTCTGGCATGTTTTCATAAAAAAATTGTTAGATTTGGAGAACGTGGGCCCGGGCACGTTTTTCGGTGCAAAGCGGATCCCACTTTCCGGGTCAATGGGACTTTTTGACGCCGGCTCATCGGAATCCAATTCCGGAGATACTGTTGAGTTCGTATCATCATTCTGGACTCGTTGACATATAATTTTCTAGGTTTTGGTGGACATTGGGTCTGGCACGCATTTCGGTGCAAGTCGGATACCAATATCCGGGTCAACGGGTCATTTTGAGATCGGCTCATCGGAATCCAATTCCGGAGATACCGTTGAGTTCGTATCATCATTCTGGACTCGTTGACAGGTAGTTTGCTGAGTTTTAAGAACTTTGGCTCTGGCACGCATTTCCGTGCAAATCGGAATTCCAAGTTCTGGTCAACGGGCCAAGTGGAGATCGGGTCAACGGAATCCAATTCTGGAGATACCGTTGGGTTCGTATCGACATCCTGGTTGCGTGGACATATATTTTGCTATATTTTATAGACTTATTTTCTTGCACGTTTTTCGGTGCAAAATGGCTCCGACACGGACACGGTTTTGACCCAAAATTACCTTTTTGCCCTTGTGTCCAAATTGGACCGTTGGGTAGGCTATCCTAGCTAATTTGACCATTCTGGACACGTTGGCGATGTTCATTTCATCGTCCGACAATGTTTGTTGATAATTTCTCTGAGTTTAACCTTTTTACAATTAGTTAATAATTAATTCATATAATGTTCGTATTTCGGGATTAGTACAACGAAACTGAGATCAGTCAATTCCAGTGATCTCACATCGCTGAAATTGACAAGTTGGACACGTGGATCACTATAATAAGATTATCAACCTTACCGATAATATTCTTATCTCAATTTTGCGTGTCGTAAGTTTCAACGTACAAATAACGAAGTACACTTTATATTAGACTAGAATTGACCCTATTTGACCAGAGTTGACCAGTTGACCCAAAGTCAACTGTAAGTCAACACTTGACCTAGTTTGACTAGATTATTGACCGGAGTCGACCTAGAGTTGTTTTGACTTAGAAGAACCTAGAATAATGTAGATTGATTATAGAGATTCATTTATTACAACTGGAACCCCTTGTAACATGTGTTGCTTTAAATAGGACACTGTGGCTTCAGTGGGATCCCCTATACTTTTCAGCTGTTCAGGTTATCGAGACGAGTACATTCTCTGATCATTTCATATCCTGCTTAGAATTATATTCCTGCTTTAAATTACTATACTTGATGCTGTCACGACATTATCACGGATTAGTACTATACGAATCTCTTCATGCGATGTTATCCTCCTCGGGAGCATCGGGTACATTATGTCATGTGCGTTTCACTTTCATCATGTACTCCTGTGCTTTCACCATACATGTACACTCTTGTGAATCATGTACTCTCATGTTCACAGAGCCTTCATGTATACTATCATGTGCACCCTTTTAAGGGCCCCATGTGATATCATGTACAATAACATAACCTGCTTAGATCCTTGTATACTGATTGGGGAAAACGGGGGAGTGCTAGTAGTCATGTGAACAATTCTTTAGTAGTGTAGATCATGTACAACTCTTTAGTGTAGATCATGTACAAATCTGTTCCGTTCATATGTGCTATCCTGTACTCTACATCACTAGCCACTGTTAGTTCTCTATTTATAGTAGATATTTCTATTACTGTTCTCTCTCTGTTTACATACTGTATTTCTTCAGATCTTGTATCTTACTTTACTGCATGATTATATTTTCTAACCTGCTATGAACTGTTGAGATGTAATGTGCTCGCTCCAGTCCTGACTGGACCTGTTGATAAATTTTACAGATAGCCTGGAGGTGCCTGCTAGCCTAGAGGAGACACATTAGAGGTTGTTTAGATAGTTATTTCTTTTTGTCTGGAGTTGTATTTACTTTGTGGATTACTGTATCTTTATTTGAGTTTTGAGATGTATTTCTGGGTTCATGTATCTTAGACACTTAGACTTCTATCTCCTGTATCTCTTTTGGATTTCATGTTTTATTTATTCTTATCATGCTCTACCTTAGATGTGATTGAGTTGTACCTGCTATGTCACCCCCATTCGGGGAGTATAAACTGTTTAGTCTTATACTGTTAGATGCATTGAGACCTAGGACAGCGTTCTACCGCCGACACTGCGGCGTAGGCTGGGCATTGTTACGTTCTCGTGCCCTAACTCTAGGGTACGGGTCGTGACAGTTACCAAGTCAAAGCTAGACAAAGTCAACCCAATCAACCTTCATTCAAACAATTCCAAAATAATTTCTAAAAATTCCCATAAATTCAAATAAATTCTAATAAATTCAAATAACCCCAAAAATGACAAAAATACCCTCAAACTAGAAATGTGGTAGTGACAAATCTACCCTCCTTAAAAGAATTTCGTCCTCGAAATTGAAAGGCGAAATGCAACTGATGAGAAGGATAGAAAGTATACCTCACGGTCCAAAAAGATATGGGTACCGCTCGCGCATCTCATCCTTCCGCTCCCAGGTAGACTCTCCTGGAGAATGATGCTTCTATGCGACGCGTACCAAGGGTATCACATGGTTCCTTAGAACCTTCTTCCGTCGATCAAGAATCTCCACTGGCTGCTCTGGATAGCTGAGAGAAGGTCCAACATCAATCTCCGAATGATCGAGCACATGGCTAGGATCAGCCATGTACCGTCTCAACTGTGATACATAGAATATGTTGTGGACCCCCACAAGTGCAGGTGGCAAGTCTAGCCTGTATGCCACGTCACCGACTCTCTCGCTGATGACGAAAGGGCCGATGAAGCGCGGCTAAGCTTTCCACCTCCACCAAAATGTATCGTACCACGAGTCGGAGATATCCTTAAGAAAACCTGGTCTCCGACCTAATCACAAGTAAGGTCTCAATTAATTATAATAAACAAATATGATCAAAATCACAAACAAACAAACCTAAATATAATCCTACTCTAATCTGTACCTCAAACTCCAAGGGCCTCCGGTGGCTATCGGCCCAGTGCCGATGTCTGTCCTGCGCCACGCGAAGTCTGTCCCTGATGAGCTTCACCTTCTCGGCTGCGTCAACAACCATCTTTGGCCCCAATAAAGCTCGCTCACCAACATCATCCCAAGATAAGGGTGTACGATACCTACGTCCGTACAGAGCCTCGAAAGGTGACATCTCAATGTTGGCCTGGAAACTGTTATTGTAAACAAACTCCACCAAATGTAGATGATCCTTCCAGGAACCTCCAAAGTCCAGGACGCACGTCTGCAGCATATCCTCAAGTGTCTGAATAGTCCTCTCTGACTGTCCGTCCGTCTGGGGGTGGTATACAGTACTAAACTTGAGCTGAGTGCCCAAGCTAATCTGCAGACTCCTCCAGAAATGGGAAGTAAAGCGACTATCCCGATCTGAGATGATGCTGACTGGAACCCCATGAATCCTGACTATCTGTCGCATATACATCTCCGCCAGCCTCTCTGTAGACGTACACACCTTGAATGGCAAGAAGTGGGCCGATTTGGTCAACCTGTCAACGATGACCCAAATCGCGTCTTTTCCTCCTGGTGTGCGCGGCAATCATGATACGAAGTCTATAGTGATATGCTCCCATTTCCACTCGAGAATGGGCAGCGGCTGCAACAATCCATCGGGCCTCTGCCTCTCTGCCTTGACCTGCTGACAGACCAAACACCTAGCCACGAAGCGAGCCACCTCCCGCTTCATCCCGGACCACCAAACATGCTCCTTCAGATCTCGGTACATCTTGTTGGCACCCGGATGTATAGAGTACTGAGATCTGTGGGCCTCCTGTATAACCTGCTCCATGAGATCTCCGCTGGACACACATAACCTGGAACCGTGCCTCAAGACACCATCCTCTGCAAGAAAAAACTCGCCCTCCAGCAATCCTGCTCGAATCTGCTCTCGGAGACACCGTAGAGCAACGTCCTCAAACTGTGCCGACTTGATCCTCTCCACAAAGTCTGACTGAATCTGCATGCCCCAGATCTGCATTTGCACTCCGGGCACGATCACCTCAATCCTAAGGCTCTCCAAGTCTGCAAGCAAATGTCGATCCATGGTCAAACACATGGCTGTCGGATACCTACTCAAGGCATCGGCAACCACGTTGGCCTTCCCTGGGTGATACTAAAGTAGGATGTCAAAGTCCTTCATCAACTTTAGCCATCTGCGCTGCCTCATGTTCAACTCCTTCTGAGTGAACACATACTTTAAGCTCTTATGATCTGTAAAAATCTCCACCCTCTCTCCATACAGATAATGCTTCTACAACTTCAGATCAAATATCACTGCTACCAGCTCCAGGTCGTGGGTAGGGTAGTTCTTCTTATGGGAACGTAATTGCCTGGAAGCATAGGCAATCACCTTCCCATGCTGCTGCAAGACGCAACCCAGCCCCTTCCCTGAAGCATCACTATAAATAGTGAATCCACCTGATCCTGAAGGCAATGTCAGAATCAGAGCTGTCGTAAGCCGCTTCTTCAACTCATCAAAAGCTGTCTGACACTCCTCTGACCAAACGAACTCAGCATCCTTCCGGGTCAACCGAGTCAACGGTTCTGCAACCCGGGAAAAATCCTACACAAATCTCCGATAATATCCTGCCAGCCCCAGGAAACTTCTGATCTCTGCAACTGAAGTTGGCGCTGCCCATGCCTCAACTGCTACAATCTTCTTGGGGTCAACTGAGATACCATCTCCAGTCACCACATGCCCCAAGAAGTCCACCCGGTCCAAGAATAACTCACACTTAGAGAGTTTCCCGTAAAGCTGCTCCTTCCTGAGATTCTCCAGTACGATCCTCAAATGCTCCTCGTGCTCCTCCTCAGTCTTAGAATATACCAAGATGTCGTCAATGAACACTACCGCAA
This sequence comes from Iris pallida, assembly GCA_029216955.1. Classification (NCBI taxonomy): domain Eukaryota; kingdom Viridiplantae; phylum Streptophyta; class Magnoliopsida; order Asparagales; family Iridaceae; genus Iris; species Iris pallida. The sequence goes on from JANAVB010027596.1 coordinate 6,728,823, forward strand.
ACTGATCCAGGTACTGGTGGAATACCTTGTTCATCAGGTTCATAAATACTGCTGGTGCATTGGTTAGCCCAAACGGCATAACCAAAAACTCAAACTGCCCGTACCGCGTCCTGAAAGCGGTCTTGGGAATATCCTCCCTCTTCACCTTCACCTGGTGATATCCCGACCTTAGATCAATCTTGGAAAATACCCGAGCTCCGCTCAACTGGTCAAAAAGATCGTCGATCCGCGGCAGTGGATATTTGTTCTTGATCGTGAGGTTGTTGAGTACCCTATAGTCAATACACATCCGTACTGACCTATCCTTCTTCGGCACAAACAACACTGGTGCACCCCATGGCGATGAACTCGAGCGGATGAAGCCTTTGTCCTGCAGCTCATCCACCTGCTTCTTCAGCTCCACCAACTCACTATTGTTCACCTGATAGACATGCTGAGAGATGGGTTCCGCTCCTTGAACCAAGTCTATCGAGAACTCAATGTCTCTGTCCGGTGGCAATCCTGGCAACTCCTCTGGGAAAACATTCATATACTCTGCTATCAAGGGGTGTAGAATCGCCTGCTCCTCGACCGAGACTCCACAAAAAACTCCGATGCTCTGCTCTGCCTGACGTCTGGAGTACTCGAACTCTGGCTCTCCCGGCATTCTGAAGAGAACTCTACCCCCTCTGCAATCAATGCTGGCATGGTGCCTGTTCAACCAATCCATGCCTAGTACTATATCATAGTTCGGCAATGGCATTACGAGCAGGCTCACCTCCAACTCACGGCCTCCCAAAACTACTCTCCGACTGTAACCCCTGTTTCTCAAATTTTTTATATATTTTATTTTATTGTGTTTGAAAGTAATTTATTTTTGAAACTTTGTAAAAGATATTTACTATTTTTTCTGCATTTCAAAATGTAGTTTCTAATTAACGGTTTGAAAGTACTATTTAGTTTTAATAATTATTTATTCTTGAAATTTTATTATTGAAATTATAAAGTTATTTATTATTATGTTTTGATTTTAAAAAAAATATCGGTTTTGAAAATAGTTTAAAAATCATGATTATTTTTGGAGTAATAAAAAGATTTAGTAACTTATTTTGAATAAGATTTAGATTTATAAAATATATTTTACCTTATTTGATAATATCAAACATTATTTAAAATACTTATGATGACTAATTGTGGCATTAAGAATTATCTAATCTAGATTTGAAATATTATTTTATTTAACGATTTATCTATAATATGATTTAAATTGCTTTGATAAACATTAAATTTATCTTAAAGTTATTATGTTGATTTGGATTTGAATTTGAATTCATATGATTTGGATTTAAATAATTTATTTGATTTAAATTTATGGAGAGACTTGTCCGTTAGAAATTCTAATCCTATTTGAATCATATCTAGTATTAGATAGATTATTTCTTATTTGAACTAATCATATTCCTATCCAAATTAGTTGGTAATCCTAATCATATCTTTATTGATTGAGTTCTAATCATATCCCAATTCACTAATTGCTTTCCATTATCTATATATATTGAACCTATAAAATAAAATCATCTCTCATACCTTCTTTTCCAAAAATTCTCCCTTTTTTTGTCATAATTACCCCCAAATTCGTTATAAATTCAGCCTTCCTTTTCAAATGTTTTACCAATTTCGAAGGGCCATAACTTCCAACTCCGGACTCCGTTTGACCTCCAATTTTTTTTGTTGAAACCGTATCGAGGTATATTTTCTGAATATAAAATTTATTTTCAAATAATTTTAACCTAATTTTCTAGAAAATTCGTGGAGTGTCAGTTGTCCAAAATTTGATACGTTTCGGTGTTTTCGAGATTCCGGGTGAACCAGGAATCGGAATCACGATCCGTTTAAAGTTTCGGAACACTGATAAAAAAGTACACATCATATATTTTTCTCAATAATTTCCCAAAATATTTTATTTTTTGTTTTTATTTTAGAAGCCCGTCTCATCAATTGAGATCATCTTGCGTATTTTGGCATCTACAACTATTTGTGCTAACACAATCATACCATACGTCAACTGCAACCAACTCAGGCAAGTACTTGTTCACACCTTCATGTGCATTTACTTTATATTGTTATATTTCACTTATACATGCTATCTTCCGTGTCTTGACTGTTACACACACGAGAGTTGAGTGTTTGACTATTGATCATGTTTTCTCATTGTTATCGTGATCGTTATCGTGATCGTGTTTACGTGATTGTGAGGTATGGATATTGGAGGGGTACAATTACTAGGTACGTGGACAAAGCCCAGATTGTATTGTTGGCAACTCTCCCGGTTACGGGGGCGGGCCTTATAACCTCATCGTTCGCCCAAGCCGTCCATGTGTAGGAACGTTGTACTTCTCACGACACGTGCACTACGAGTGTTTATATGAGTTTCTTTGTCTTTTCATTCTCGCTTCCTTCTTATGTCGTTTATCATATTGCATACTTTCTTGTTCATATTGTTCGTGTTTTCCATTGATCATTAATTCACATGTTTAGTGTTATATTGCTTTATATTGTATTTGTATTGTGAGGGCTAGACTTGTACTTGTTCCAATCCTGACTGGATAACCATTTTTCAGTTGACAGATTCTTGATGACTATTCTCGATGACTTGCTCTCTTGCTTTGGGTTCCTTCGGATGGAGCTAGAGCTATCTTGGAGGCCAACCATAGATTCTAGATAGAATAGTCACATGTAGCGGGTTTGTATCTGTATGCAAATTTGAATGTATTATTGGAATTGTAATTAAAATAATTATTGTGAATGAGCAAAATAGAGATATTTGTTGTATTTGAGATTTATATTGAGCCCAGACAGCGTACTACCGCCGATGCTGCGACGTAGGCTGGACTTGGCCACGTACTCGTATCCCGAAAAGCGAGAGCGGGTCGTGACACCGACCCTTACAAACATCAATCACAAGGATAATGCCACCCCTGGTCGTAATCTTGTAAGTCCTAGGCAAAGATTCAGCTATGATACCGTGTCTAATCGCAAAAGATACTGATATGAAGCTATACGAAGCACCGGAATTGAATAATACAAAAGCTGGGCTGGAGTCGAGAAAAACCGAACCTGCGATCAGCTCTTCGATGGCCTCTGTATCCTCTGCTGCCATGGCGAATCCTCGCCCCTGCTGGCCTCCCCTGGCCTGCTGCTGGTGTTGGACGAACCTCTGCTGCTGTGTCGGCAGGGCTGGTCCCCTCTGTTGGCCTGCTGCTGCCCTGGCTCCTCCTTCCTAAGCTGCTCGTCCCCCAGACCTAGCATAATTCCTCAGCTGGTGATCTGCCGCTCCGCAAAAAAGGCACTTCCCGAGCCTCTTCCTGCACTCGTGCCATCCATGCCCTGGCTTCTTGCAGAATGTGTAACTGACTGTCTGCTGCCTGGGTGCCTGATGCTGAAAATGCTGCTGGTGAACTGGCCTCTGCTGGATCGGCTGGAACTGCCTCGGCTGCTGGTGCTGGAAGTGAGGCCTCTTGTCCTGGCCTCAGCTGCTGCCCCCAACTGGGTCTCGCCCCCTCTTGAGCCTAAGCTCAAGATCATCCTCAGCCAATAAGGCTCCCGTCAAGATCTCCTCAAATGTAGCATCCCTGTTGCCCTTGGTCAAGGACTTGACCTCCTTGACCAGACCCTTCCGGAACCTCTGGGCCTTTGCCGTCTCGCTCAAGCCCTCTACGAACCTGCCGAGGCGGCCGAACTCCCCAGCGTACTCCTCCACTGAAAGGCTCCCCTGGACTAGGCTCTCGAACTGCGACTCCAAGGCTCTGAGCGCTGAATCTGGAAAGAACTTCTTCTTGATGAAGCCCTTGCACTCCTCCCAAGTCTGCCCAGCTACCCTCACCCTGGGGTCCGACTGATACTAGGTGGGAGCAAGATCCCGTATCCGGCTAGCTGCGGCCTCAATCTGGAGATCTGCTGGTATCCGGGCCAGGCGAAAGATCTCCTTTATATGCTCGATCCACTCATCGGCATATAGAATCCCCTCTGTCCCCAGGAAGTCTCTAGGGCTCATCTTTTGGAACTGCTCTATCCCCGGTGTCCTCGGCTGATGGACCACTGGTCGAGCTGCGACCGTCGTAAGGGCCAACTCCATGCCCCTGTCCTGTCGGGCCTGCTGCCGGTCCATGAACTGCTGGAAGTATGTGAACATCTACACCGCATCCACGTATCTTGGAGGCGGTGGCTGCTGGAAGGGCTCCTCTGCGATGACTGGGTCCTGCCTCCGAGCCGGTGGAGGCATACCCCATGCTGCTGCTGCGGCTGGAGTCTCAATACGAACAGAGATGGCAGGAGCTGCAGTCTCCTGTCTCTGCTGAACTGGCTGAGAGGTAGCAGATCCCTCTATAGCATCCCCATGAATGGTACGCTGCGACCGAGTCTCTACCATCCTGAAGATAGACCAAACAAGAGTATCAATTTCTGAGAAAGAAGTGATATAACAAAGGCGGACAATTAAAATTCAAAAGGATCAGCTGACAATAAGGATTTAGATGGCAATAAAAAGAATTTTTCCTAATGTGATTGAGTACCTTAAAAATTAATGTCCTATATCCTACTGCAGGCTGTAGTGATACTCTAATTCGAATACAACTACACTTCTAGACTAGACCTGCATAGGCCACCACTAAAAACGTGTCACGACCCGCACCCTAGAGTAAGGGCACAAGACGTGGGTACGTCCAGCCTACGCCGCAGTATCGGCGGTAGAACGCTGTCCTAGGTCATAACATCTAGCAATAATATACTAAGCAGTTTATACTTCCCGAATGGGGGTGACATGATAGAAGTAAACTCAATCACAACTAAGGAAGAAGAAGCACAATATGATATAGAACTCAAGGAAATACAGATGATAAAATAGTTTAAGATAACATCCCAGCAAATATCCAGAGTACTAATCTCAGCTACTGAATATGAAAAAATATATACAACTCAGAATCTCCAAACAGAAATAAAGTCTAACTAAAACAGTCTCAAGACAACATAAAGAAGATAGGCCTAACTAAGCTAGTCTAGGCAATGGAGGTAATGTCCTCAGCTAGAGCTGGGTCCTCCTGAGGGTCCAGCTCGCAAGTGTCGTCTAGGGCCGCCCCGTAGAAGGTATCCACATAGGCCTCCTTCTCGTCCTCTGTAATATTTTCAACAGGTCCAGTCAGGACATGAGCGAGCACAATACATCTCAACAGTTCATAGCAGGTTAGAAAATATAAACATGCAGTAGAGTAAGATACATGATCTGAAAGAAATACAGTATGTAAACAGAGAGAGAACTGTAATAGAAATATCTACTATAAATAGAGAACCAATAGTGGCTAGTGATGTAGAGTACAGGATAGCACATGTGAACAGAACAGATTAGTACATGATCTACACTAAAGAGTTTCACATGAACTACACTACTATGGAATTTGTTCACATGACTACTAGCACTCCCCCGTTCCCCAATCAATACACAAGGATCTAAGCAGGTTATGTTATTATACAAGCTATCACATGGAGGCCCATGAAAGGGTGCACATGATAGTATACATGAAGGCTCCGTGAACATGAGAGTACGTGATTCACAGGAGTGTACATGTATGGTAAAAGCACAGGAGTACATGATGAAAGTGAAACGCACATGACACAATGTACCCGATGCTCCCGAGGAGGATAATATCGCATGAAGAGATCCATATAGTACTAATCTGTGATAATGTCGTGACAGCATCAAGTAAGGTAATCTAAAGAAGGAATATAATTCTAAGCAGGATATGAAATGATCAGAGAATGTACTCGCCTGGTATCTGAGTGTCTGGATGAAATGTATTGTCCGAAGAGAGGTGTCTGGCTCCTAATCAGAACAACACAAGTCACAACAAGTCTAAAATGATAACAATATACAATTCAATGCATTCTAGATGAATCTAGGTCGATCTAGGCCAAAGTCAACTCTTGGTCAACCTTGGTCAACTATGAAGTCAAACCTAGGTCAACTATGGTCAAACTAGGTCCAACAAGCCTAAACAGTCTATTCTAGGCCTAACTAGTCCATACTAGTCTAAACAAGCCTACACTAACTATATTACATCATCACAATATAGCTATATGCTATAAAACTAACATACATTCAACAAGTCTAACTTATTTATCAATATACCTATTTATTTAGATACTTTACATATAGGCTATAGTACAATACATTAGGAACATCACATATATATCTATTCTATATATACCTAGGCTCAAAATACTATATATACATTAACCATATATAGGTACACTACATAGATTAATATATACATATAATATCCATTACATGTATACATTACATACATATATGATTTACATATATAAATAGATATTCATGTATAATATATTCTACATATGCATATAGAGAGAGCATGTGTGTGTGTGTGTAGAGAGTGAGGGACAATTGTATATATGAATGCTTGTGTGTGTGTGTAAACTGGGAGGAAAACAGTGTGCGACAGTGAAGGGGCTGTTAGGGAGTGAGGGTATGCAGGAAAAATAGAAAAAATCAGAATATGTGTATGTGTGGAGCTTGTGTGCTGTCAGCACAGTTAGGAGAATAGGAAGGAAACCAATCCATGCATTATAATAGTTCAAAATTTTGACTATAAAAGGAAAGGAAGGAAATTAACTCATACAACTCAGATTTCAGGTTCTCAGAAATAGGAAAGGAAAGGAAATAATTTCATACAATTAGTTCAGCTATGACAGTTCAGTCCCAACATTACAAAACCCCATTTTGATTCCAATTTTCAACCAAAACAACCCAAATTCGAACCACTATTAGAAAACATATAGGAGAAATGGTTTAGGGACTTAAACCAATCAGTTAATAGCATTTAGATAGGATAATTAAATGTCAAAGTTTATATTTCAAAACCTGGAAATACAAGGACTGATACACAGTTTTCAGGTATTGGGTAAATGAGAATTCGTAATAAAAATCAAACTATTAGGCATAAATAATGGTTGGTAATAATCATTTAGAGTGTACACGTGTCTAGCATTGTGTTTGTGTCCACCCAAGTGGACACAAACGTGTCCAACAGATTAAAAACATGAAAATAGTACAAACTGTGTAATTCCTCGTGCACGTGTTCCCAGAGTTCGTGTACACGACACGACATGACACGACACGACACGACACGACATAGACCTCGTGGTCGTGTCCCAGTGTCGAGTAGAACTAGGACTGTAATGACCCGCTCTGCCCTAGCGGAACGCTGATTCAAATGGCAAGTGCAACGACTCAAACGAGCCGTCGACCCGAAGAGTTGGCATCGTCCTGATGAAGAATCGATGCAAGGCTTACATTGGCCCGTCAAAGATGAATCCAGACTTAGACTTTCAAAGGCACGCTCGGAGTATCGCTCGGCCGATGCGAACATCGCTACGGTGGGTGGCTCCGATGAACCCGTCATTGCTTAACCTAGACACATAACAATACGGACACTATCACGAGAATTGCTAGGCGATAATCCCGCGCATGCTAATAAGTGACTCAACGCACCTAGCTAAGGGAATAATCCCATCTTGTATGCTTGTTTATAACATGAAGATAAGAACTCAGCAATATAGAAACTCTCGCACCGTGCTCCACGCTCGTGCTAAGGCACAAGCTTACTTTCCAGTCCCTTATGCATTCAAACAATGAAACAATGAATGGTTTACAACAATAAAACGGGAAGACTATCAACATAGTCGTTCCGAGTTGAGTTTAGCAACATTGAAAGACTATGGGACCGATGGGTCGCTAAGGCGGCTCCCGTACTGGAAGTTGCGTAATGCTTGAATGAATGAATCAACGAATGAATGAATGAATGAATACGTGAATAAATCAATGAACGAACGAACAAGTGAAAGAAAGAAAGAAAAGGAAGAATGAATAAAAGATAAGAGAGAAATGAATGGTTAGCGACAGGTATGACGGGCACGTGTAACAGGGCTCGCTACCCGCGCTGCACGGACGCCAACCTGGTCGATAACGCATTGTGGCTAAGGGTTAGCCTATGACAATAAAATACGAAATGTTCGTGGACAGACCCGTGCACGGGTGATACGGATTCTGCGGCATGATCAATGGAAGGATCGTGGCCGGCCTAGGCGGGATCAAGTCAAGGCTTACGGGCTGCCTGGTTGCGGACTTGGCCACCCGGGGGACGTAAGTGCAGAGGTATTTCAAGAGACTAACGGGGTGTGTGCCAGTCCTCACCCTATGCTAGTTGAGAAATACCATGCTGGGATGTGTCCAAAATGGCTTGTGATGCCAGCGACCGGTGCCTATAGATTTAAGAGGGCTTTGCTGGTGGCAATCCACGTACAAGTCCTTGCATTGAAATCAAAGTAGTTTAAGTTAACTGTACAAAGCACCTTCTGAATAGGCTTGAATATCACACGCAAAATAATCAAGAGTACTTCGAGCAAACGAGTTAGAAAACGTGCCTACGACGTGCTAGAACCCGAGGCAAGGACACGCACTTGACATTGAATGCTTACATGAACTACACTGAGTTATTTCATATGAATTGTTGACTAACTTGGTTTACGTTGAACAGGGAAGGCCGGACGGTAAGTATGGGTAAGTCGTGCATATATTTTCATGCAACACTTGTATTCGGCAACACGAGATAGGCTATAAAATATGCCATGTAAATGATCTTAAGGCAAGATTAGAAAGACAATGAATGATAGACGGTGCAAAAAAGTAAATAGAACGTGTTTGGTAATGATAGCATTGTGGGCGAGCTAGCCTCCCCACCAGTGCATAATAATGTACTGATAACCCCACAGTCTGCTTGCAGGATGCAGGTAACGTCGGCGGGTGCAGAGCTTCCATCGAACGTGCTAAGGCGCAGAGCTATCTCTGGAGCCATGGAGCGTTGCAAGGAGCTGAAGCACCATATACAGGACAAAATATATCGGAACATCGCCATGAATGATTCCATGTTGTAAGCCACTTGGCACGCCTTTTATGTTTCAGAGAGAGAGAGCTTGAGCGATTTGTAATATCGGCCTAGCGCCGCTTGTAAACTTTTTGAATATCAATAAAGAGTTGAATTCGCCTCAATTTGTGTTCATTTACTTTCCGCTGCAAATGGGGACACTCTGTGCGACTCTGTGGCCTAGCTCAAATCGGCCGTTTCTGGACTTGGCCTTGCACGGGCGCAACCTAGGCTCGTACAGCATCATGCCTTAGCGAGGACGATCGCTCCTACGGGAGCGGGGCGTGACAGATTGGTATCAGAGCACGACTTTACGTCTTTGGACTTCATTTCGATTCTCTCAGTTTTGAAAGCTCGTTGAAATAAAAGAAGTGTACGCTCTCTCTCGTTGTGCCTTGGGATATTCCATACAATAAGTCTAATATTTTCAAAAGCTCGTACGAGTACTCGGTTGGACGGGATAGATAGGCGAAGGCCTTTGTGCCACCACGACGGACTTGAGTTGGAAGGAACCGATGCTAAGAGTTAGCCAACGCAGTGCGTGCTTGAATGAGCTTACGCTGACAGCAAATGAGTACACGAGACCAAAGTATAGTTCGAACTGGATGGTTATGCACGCAGCCTTTTGGCTAAGTTGTGCAGAGTATCGCGCACCTCGACTTCTGGTGCAATCGAATTGCGAGCGATATCAAGTACCGCTCGGTCGGGAACGGAGATACACTTAGAGTGTATATCGATAGGAACGCTATCAAACTAACGCTTAGGCATGTACGGAAGATTTATTGGATTTGGAGGATTAGTGCGAATGACTTAGTACGTCGAGACGACGTGATGCATTTACGCTAGAGATTCGTCGAACGAATCTGAAGGATGTCTTAGCGCGTGATGCAAATGTGATTGTGGAGTGAATAGGATGGCTTGAACCCGAGTGGTGTATGTGATAAGTTTGAAGAAGAATAAGAATGAATATCGACGACTAGATCGTATGGCTCGAATTCGAGTGGGGTATGGATGTTCTTGGAAAATCATTCGAGGGAAAATTGAGGATTTCGAAACACAACGAGTACGTCGGCGAGGCGATGCGATCACGCAAAGCCTTGGAACGTGTCACGCTTAGTTGGTCGTGGCTTCGAATGTCCCGAACGAGATGTCGTTCGGACAACTTGTCAATGGGCAACGCAAGTTAGAAAACGATTCGGAACGATAAATGAAAATGAATGGTCTTTATCGAGGAAACTTAGAGGATCACGCGTACGATTTTGGATCGATTCAAATAAATTGTGACTTGAGTTTGGACAACGACCTTGAAACTAGCTTGAGGAATAGCGATCAAACTTGATCTTGAATATCGAGAAAATTGTGGAATATCCAACTCGGACAACAGCATCAATGCACGGCTCGAAATTGGTTGCAAAGGAAGATCGTCAGGTTACGCATATCATCGATGGTATTGAGGCGTATCAAAGATCGATATGCGATAACTCGGGGGTACTCTGACTTGGAGAATGACGATCGTGCAAATGTCATTGTTCCGTTGGATGCTATACTTGGGATGTTAAAAGATGTGTCGAGGGAAAGATAGATTTGGCTCGAGGATTTTCTAGTTGAACGCATGACGGTCAGACTATCGAATTGATTTGGCTTGGATAAAAATATGAATGCTTAGATTTGCTTCGTTGACAACCACAACATTGACGTTCTTGTCTTATGCGAGTGTAACTCTAGCCTCGCACATGCGTCGTGCCGGATTATGACGATCACTCCGTGTGAGCGCTGATATGGTGATTCATACAGCATGAGTGATTGAACTTGGATGGCGTGACAATCTGATTGCTTCGACTTGTGGTTTGACGCGAACGTGGACTCGAGAATGAAATTGTGTGCTTGAAGAATTGAACTTAAGGATTGAGTAGGTCCAATCCGCGTATCGAGAATGGGTTAGTCTAAAACTCAAATAAGAGTTATGCCCCGATGAGAATGATTATTCCGAGGAAGCGTTGCATGGTGATTCATGAACCGCCGTGGATAATCGGACTCGCGTGAGATTGGGGCGCAATATATTGTCGAGCTGGATGACCTCGTGATCGAATACATAAATTGGTTAGAACTGGTGATTGAACGAAATTGAATATGTGCAACGTAAGTCTTGATGCGAATTAGGTGATCATGCTCGATGTTTAGAAATTTGAGTGAAAGGAACTTGGGTAGAAACTCTCGTACAAGCGAACAAATAGTTTGACCATAGGATTTGGGGCGAGCATCGTGTAACGACCTTGTACGACGAGCCACGGACCTGACGTGTAACTATGACCTTGTGAGCTGACCTAGCGGATAGGCGGACGACCCTATGCCGAGTGATTGAACTTGTAAGATTGATCGTACAGTATCGTCTGGACGGACGATAGACTTGGGCAACAATACTTAGAGTAGGATGGGAACTGTGAGTGTGCGTGAACGACGGTGAGATTGGTCCCAAACGAAGGAAACGATAAGAATAAATGATGCACAGTAAAGTTGGGATAACGAATTGAAACATTGATTGGAAGACGTACTCGTTGACAGTGCAATATTTGGTCTCGAATCGGATGGGAATTACTTACTTGGTCGGCTCTGCTAAGATAAAATCGTATTGATTTTGTAGACAAGAACGCTTGAGAAGCGAACCGGATCATCTCGAGGACCGAGATAAAACGATAATAAGATGCATATGAGTTTGTTTCTAAATCGAAGTTAGTAAAACGATCGGCAATTCGAAACTATCATGAGTAGCTTGTCCGATTTTACTAGTCGCTAAGCTTGGTTGAAATGTATGTATTCGGGGGACGCCTTGGATATGTGCACGACCCAAACTCAGCGATACGATGAACTCGAATACAGTTGCAAGTGGGTGTTGAGATGCGCATGAACGAATGAGTGAGTTTGCCTCCGTTTATGACTCTTGAGTTTGATAAATTACAACGTGCCTCGTGCGACCATTTCAGTCCTATGACACGTTGAAATAGCTACCAAGTCAAAGAAACGCTTGAATTGAATAAGTACCATAAACTCTAAAATGAATGAACAGTCTTTCCATAAAATTCGCCAAACATATGCAACACAAAAAGTTGGAAGAATAACCGAGTACAGTTCGATATCGTCGAGCGATAAAGCCAGTCGATAGGAATGGTCTACGATACGCACACGACACGTGTTAGGGAACGATAGGATGACTTGCACTCAGGAAGTCTCGAGGACGAGACTTGTTTTGAGTGGTGTATTATGTAATGACCCGCTCCGCCCTAGCGGAACGCCGATTCAAACGACAAGTACAACGACTCAAACGAGCCATCGACCCGAAGAGTTGGCATCGACCTGATGAAGAATCGATGCAAGGCTTACATTGGCCCGTCAAAGATAAATCCAGACTTAGACTTTCAAAGGCGCGCTCGGAGTATCGCTCGGCCGATGCGAACATCGCTAAGGTGGGTGGCTCCGATGAACCCGTCTTTGCTTAGCCTAGACACATAACAATACGGACACTATCACAAGAATCGCTAGGCGATAACCCCGCGCATGCTAATAAGTGACTCAACGCACCTAGATAAGGGAATAATCCCATCTTGTATGCTTGTTTAGAACATGAAGATAAGAACTCGGCAATATAGAAACTCTCGTACCGCGCTCCACGCTCGTGCTAAGGCACAAGCTTACGTTCCAGTCCCTTATGCGTTCAACCAATAAAATAATGAATGGTTTACAACAATGAAACATGAAGACTATCAACATAGTCGTTCCGAGTAGAGTTTAGCAACAATGAAAGACTATGGGACCGATGGGTCGCCAAGGCGGCTCCCGCACTGGGAGTTGCGTAATGCTTGAATGAATGAATCAACGAATGAATAAATGAATAAATACGTGAATGAATCAATGAACGAACGAACAAGTGAAAGAAAGAAAGAAAGAAAAGGAAGAATGAATAAAAGATAAGAGAGAAAGGAATGGTTAGCGACAGGTATGACGGGCACGTGCAACGGGGCTCGCTACCCGCGCTGTACGGACGCCAACCTGGTCGATAACGCATTATGGCTAAGGGTTAGCCTATGACAATAAAATACGAAATGGTCGTGGACGGACCCGTGCACGGGTGATACGGATTCTGCGGCATGATTAAAGGGAGGATCGTGGCCGGCCTAGGCGGGATCAAGTCAAGGCTTACAGGCTGCCTGGGTGCGGACTTGGCCACCCGGGGGACGTAAGTGCATAGATATTTCAAGAGACTAACGGGGTGTGTGCCAGTCCTCACCCTACGCTAGTTGAGAAATACCACGCTGGAATGTGTCCAAAATGGCTTGTGATGCCAACGACCGGTGCATATAGATTTAAGAGGGCTTTGCTGGTGGGAATCCACGTGCAAGTCCTTGCATTGAAATCAAAGTAGGTTAAGTTAACTGTACAAAGCACCTTCTGAACAGGCTTGAATATCACACACAAAATAATCAAGAGTACTTCGAGCAAACGGGTTAGAAAACGTGCCTACGACGTGCTAGAACCCGAAGCAAGGTCACGCACTTGACATTGAATGCTTACATGAACTACATTGAGTTATTTCATATGAATTGTTGACTAACTTGGTTTACGTTGAACAGGAAAGGCCCAACGGTAAGTATGGGTAAGTCGTGCATGTATTTCCATGCGACACTTGTATTCGGCAACACGAGATAGGCTATAAAATATGCCATGTAAATGATCTTAAGGCAAGATTAGAAAGACAATGAATGATAGACGGTGCACAAAAGTAAATAGAACGTGTTTGGTAATGATAGCATTATGGGTGAGCTAGCCTCCCCACCAGTGCATAATAATGTACTGATAACCCCACAGTCTGCTTACAGGATGCAGGTAACGTCGACGGGTGCGGAGCTTCCATCGAACGTGCTAAGGCGCAGAGCTATCTCTGGAGCCTTGGAGCGTTGCAAGGAGCTGAAGCACCATATACAAGATATAATGTATCGGAACATCGCCATGAACCATTCTATGTTGTAAGCCACTTGGCACGCCTTTTATGTTTCAGAGAGAGAGAGCTTGAACGATTTGTAATATCGGCCTAGCGCCGCTTGTAAACTTCTTGAATATCAATAAAGAGTTGAATTTGCCTCAATTTGTGTTCATTTACTTTCTGCTGCAAATGGGGACACTCTGTGCGACTCTGTGTCCTAGCTCAAATCGGCCGTTTCTGGACTTGGCCTTGCACGGGCGCAACCTAGGCCCGTACGGCATCACGCCTTAGCGAGGACAATCGCTCCTACAGGATCAGGGTGTGACAAGGACACACTGATACATGTCTACGACACGTGTGTGCGCAATACGACACACGTATCAGCGCTGGAAATCGATAGCAGTCGATTCAGTGCAAAACCAATGCACGACCTTGTGTGTGTCCGACACGACACGAGGGGTCGTGCCACTTGGGGAGTGTCGTGTCAGACACTGCCCCAACGTGTCCTCAAAATCCCACGTGTCCTCGTGCTGTGTCCAGAGAGTTATCTATCCCGAGTAACAGGACACGCAGCCCGTGCGCGTGCGCGCGTGCACCCTCGTGTGCACGTGTCTAATTCGACACGACACGACACCAAAACTCTTCCAGTCCAAGAGAAACACGTAAGCAACATCAAATTATAATTTCCTATTCATTTAGTTTCTAGAAATTAAACCGAAATGCCCTTTGGGGCATTTCATCAAACACCCTAACACTAACACTGATACGTGTCCATTTAGGACACGAAATGGTTCCACCAGGACACGAAATCAATTCCTATGGCTAGGGGATACTTAGGCCTAGGTCTACATGCAAAGAAACCAGAAATTAGTGGAGTTTACAAAGATTTACCTATTGGTGACCAAAAGCAAGAAAAGCCTCAAATGGGGGGTCCTCTTGCTAGCAAACTTCTCCAAATTGATATGAATCTGAGAAAAACATATAATAACAGCAAGAACACTTCATTTAAAACCTATTGCAATTTGTTTGAGGGAAAAAGGAGCTAAAATAGAATTTCTATGGATTTGTGAAGATGAAACTCACCTCTTTCCAAAACTTATTCTTCCTAAAGAGGCTAGCCCTAATTTCTAGGAGAATACTTATAGGGTGGGAATCCCTAGGACTAGGTTTATGTGGCCAGCCAAGTGAGTTAGGCTAGGGTTAGGTTGGCTAATAGCTAGTGGGTTAGGTTTAGTCATTAATCAATGGTTCAATCACAAGTCATGACTTGTGTCTAAAACTTTCTATTCTTATCTCTATTTCCTAATTGATTTCAATAACTAGAGTATGGTTAACTTAACTTAACCTAGGGTCTCAATCTAACCAAGTCTAAACTCAACTAGGGTTAGGTTACCAAGTCAAAGCTAGACAAATTCAACCCAGTCAACCTTCATTCAAACAATTCCAAAATAATTTCTAAAAATTTCCATAAATTCAAATAACCCCAAAAATGACAAAAATACCCTCAAACTAGAAATGTGGTAGTGACAGTGATTGAGCTAAGGATTGATATCATGATCATTTGATAATTTATGAGGTATAGACAGCTTACTACCACTGTTTACAACAACGTAGGCTGGATGTGTTCGACTCGTATCAAGAAAACTGGGAGCGGATCATGACATATTTTAGTGGTGGCCCATGCAGGTCTCGTATCATCCTAATGGTACTTAGGCTTTAGAGTACTACTGGAAAAACTGCTAGAATAAGGATGCTCAATCACAGCTTAGGCCGATTGTATATATATATATATATATATATATATATATATATATATATATATATATATATATATATATATATATATATATCTGTGTGTGTGTGTGTGTGTGTGTATGTGTGTGTGTGCGCGCTACTGTTTATATCTTCTCAGAGATGGCTAAAAATGATATTCCCTGGTTTCAGAGGATTATCTTTTCATATTAGTTTCTAAATTCTTTATGGACAAGGCCAATTACATTTTTAGAAATTTTGACTCCTCTTTTATCAAATCTCTTATCAAAAACTAATTTTTTCAAGTCCATCAAATTTTTTTGTTGGTTTTGCTAAACTAAACTACTTCAATTTGATTCTCTTTGAACCAATTCAAATATTTTATTATAGAACCAATAGACTAGCTATTTATCCCAACTTACCTCTCGAATTCTTCGACCTTTTCCTTGGCCATAAGAAATTATTTTACCAAAATCATTCCGATATAGGTCAATATTCCCTAAGTAATTTTCAGAGGCGTAATATTTTCATTGGTTTCTTCCACTCAACTTGAAAATGTACTATTTATAAAACTTATTTTGGATTTCTTTGTTGATTTTGTCGATTTCCAATTTGACTTTCTATGACTAAAAGAAATTATTTTCCAACATGATTCCATCATAGATCAAGATTTTTCTAAAGATGTCAAAGATATTATTCAAGCCAACCTGAATCCTCACTCACTCTATTTTTAGCCAACTCAATTATCTCGTCAGTTTGGATCGACTCAAAGTCTATAAATTTTCTGGAAATTATCGAAATAGAGACAGGTCCAAGAGCAGATATTTCCCTTTGTATATCTCAATCATATTCTCCTGGTAATCGATCGTTTGATTCTCAAGAACCGATACTTACACTAGAAATATAAATATCTACATCTTTTCCTATCATGATTAACTTGGGACTTGTTTGAATTTTTATAAACTCCTTTAGAATTCCTATGGATAAAGTTAAAAAAATATTCGACGACCTACTATGGCGTGACAGATGCGTATTGCAGTTATTTATCTAGATTATGGATACTGCGGGTTCACTGCAGCCAGCTGCGCACTGGCGATGCATGGGCTCTAAGTCTAAGTAATTTTAGGTATTCATTGGTTTTCGGATATTATTGAGGCTATGTCCTAAAGCATAATAGTTTAATCTCTTAAGTTGTTCCGACAATATTGGATAAATTTGATAGAATGTTTGGTAATCTATCATTATTTGAGTCATAGAACCAAAGGTTCACTACAGCCAGATGTATACTAGCGGGGCATGAACTATAGGCAAAGTAACTTCGGACATGTATGGTTTCTGGATACTATTGTAACTATAGTGTAACTCCACTTTCCAGTTTTTCTTAAATTTAAATTGATTTTCTATACTTATTATTAATTGAGAACATTTTTTTGAATTACATTTTTGACAATTTTACAATTTGAAAGTGGTTGTAACAATTTTTATATATTTTTCTTATTTTAAAAACTGTTTTTTAAATGAATTATGTAAATATGAAACAGCAGAGGGTTTATCTGCAAATTTTCCTATTTAAATTTCGTTGCGGGCAAATATGAATCAGCAAGGGGGTTTTTTGCATAATGGCTTTGAGCGGGGGGGGTTATGTGCAAAATTACCATTTATTTTTACGTTATAACCGACTGAACCGTTGGAGAGAGAGAAGGCCATTCATTTCTCTCCACCGTTTCATTTCTCGAGCCTTCCACTCTTCTCTCGTTCTCTCCGCCGACCCTTCGATTCCTCCGCCAGCTTCTCGAGACTTCCACCAGTTTCTCGAGTCCTTCGCCGACTCCTCGGGTTCCCAGCTTCGACGGCGACTTCGACGGCGACTCTGATGACGACGACGACGACGAGGATGATGATGGCGGCTCTGGTGGCGTAGATCTGAGGAGCGCGACGACCCCGATGATGATGGCTTTGACGATGGCGACTCTGGGAGTTTGGCAGTAACTCGAGCTCGTCTTCTTCCTGTCTTCTTCCTGACTTCTTCCTCGACGAGTTTGGCTTCGACTTCCAGAGGGTAAACCCTAACCCTAACCCTAAACTCTACTGTTGGTCAGATCTGGTCAGATCTATGGCCTAGACTCTGAGATCTCTTGATCGGTGACGAGATCTAGGGTTTCTGTGGTTGTGCGAGATCGATGATGTTATCTTTCTCCTTGAACAGTTCTAACTGTTCAGATCCGTTGGATCTAGGGTTTCTGTGGTCCGATCTTGTAGATCGACCCTTGCATGTGGTTATTTTGGTTTGCATGTTAAGATCTGTGATGTTTTTAGTTGATTCTTCGAGATCGGTTGATCGGTGACTATTTTGTGGTTGTGTTATTATTTTTCTGAGGAGTTTCTCCAGATCTGGTAGTGGTTCCAGATCTGTTGAGTGTGGGTTTTCGTTGGTGATTTCTGTGGAGATCCAGTGGATCTATTTCTTTTCTTGCATGCTGTCGGTTGGCCTAGACCTAACGAATCCAGTGGTGACTCTAGGGTTGCTCGGTTCGTTAGATCTAGAATGGGTTTGTTTTGGACAGTTTTCCTTGTCCATTTCTGTGTGGATTTTTGGAGATGGTCTGATGTTCTGAATCCTTTCTTTTTGGGACTGAGATCTGGTGTCTAAACACTTTCGTGTCTGACACTGCATGCATGCCATAATTTTGGATATGATGTTAGTTCCATTTTTGATGAACTGAGATCTCAGTCGGACACTCTCGTGTCCGACACTGCATGTATATTTTATGGATTTTAATTGATGACTTCTTCTTCTCTTTTCTGTTATTTGTTGCTGAGGGATTTTCTGGTGTTGGACTGCTGTCTTGACTGGACTGTGGACTGTACCTACCTGTTCGTATCCGATGTTCGTGTCGGATACGAAGTGGCGCGGGTTTGTGGCTAGAACATTGCTGGACCATGCTGTGACCGTGTCCTCTTTCCCGTGTCCGACGTGCGTGTTGGACACCAAGGAGATGATGTGACTTCTGACCTGATGTGACTTCTGACCTGATGTGACTGGCCTTGGATTTCGGACCTGACCGGCGGTGGACTTTGGCAGTTTGTGGCTTTATCTGTTGGGCCGGGTTGGTGTTTATTCAGTGGGCTTATTTTGTATATTCTTTTGTGGGCTGTAGTATGGGCTGGACCATACTGGATGTGTTGTAATATTATTAATTATAGCTGGATGACTGTAATTAATTGATTGGTGGGCTGGCTTGGCTGGGCCATGTTGGGCCGGGCTTAATTGAGTAGTTATTTTTGGCTGGTTAGAAGTGGGTCTGAACTGATCCTTGGTTTGGGTTGGACCGGGTGTCAGATTGTTGGGCTAGTGGGCCTAATGGCTGTGGGCTGGCCTGTGGACTTTGCTTTGGGTAGGACTGTCTGTAGTTAATTTTTGTAAAACCTTTTCATAAATAAATGAAAATGTTATTTTTCTAATTGCTGTGAGTTGATGGAAACATCCTCGTAAAACCAATTTTTATAATTAAATCAATTAGTTAACTTTTCTTTATTTACTGCTGTAAATAACTGTTAAAACCAGTTTATAAAACAAACCACTTTTATATAAGTTGCAAATGCTAAAATGAGTTTTGGGTTATAACTTATAAAACTCTTAGTGTTAAACACGTAAAACCAATGGTTGTGTTTAACATTGTTTTTCCCAAAGAGAACAAATAGTTAGTAAATAGAACTAGTGTAGAGTAACTTGTGAAACTCCAAATAAGACTAACTTATTTGGGAAGAATCAAGATAAAGATTTAGTTATTAACCTAGAAGCAACTAGCATAGTTTATTAACCAACTTGTACATCACTATTGTTAACAGGAGAACATCCAGCTAGATTGCCTACCATATTGCTGGAGCCAGGCAAGTACATTCTATGGTTTTGTTCAGTGCATTTTTCTTGTTCTTTATTGCTGACACACTGCGACACGTTCATGATCTTACTGGTTCTTTCATGATCTTACTTGTTCTTTCATGATCTTACTGGTTCTTTCATGTTCTTACTTGCATCTTGGGGTGGGGAAATACTCTGGATATGTGACCAAACCCGGATACTTATTCATGATCTTTAGCTTAGGCCTCGCACTGTGCACGCGGGTCCTAAGCCGTACCTACATGATCTTCCAGGATCCTTTCATGTTCTTTCATGATCTTACCCAAGCCGGTCACATATCTAAGTAGTATTTCAAACATATAAACACATGTTCAGGATATTGTTCTTACATTAGTTTCTCTTGATCCTGATCTTGATATTAGTCGTGATCTTTACTGCATCTTACATTGTCATGATCTTTCATGTATCTTTATAGCAGTAGTTCATGTTCTTCATGTTCTTTACATACTTGTTCTTATCCTGTTCTTCCAGCATTTACTTTCCATATCATTATGTTATTGTTCATTACCTAGAACTGTGCTTTGCTCCGCTCCTGACTGGATATGTTATGATAGGTGAGATGGAGGCTTTATGTGACACATACTATGGGCAGGATACTGCTTTCCTTGAGCCAGCTGGAGCTGCTTGTGACATAGAGGCTGCAGAAGCCTAGATATCTTCCATTTAGTTGTCTTTCCTGCTTTTGAGACTTTAGTCAGACTTTAGTACTTTTCTGGATGAATGTAATAATAAAATGCTTAGACATGTATTTGAATATTCTGGGATCATTTATAGATGCTGTGATTCTCTATCTTTCATGTTTATCTGGTTAGCTTTCCCTAGTTGATACAGCTTACTTCATTGTGTCTAGCAATGAAGGCTGGGCGTGTCCGACTCGTGTCCGATTATTCGGGAGCGGGTCGTGACATGTTTTTAGTGGTGGCCCATACAGGTCTATCCTGATGGTACCTAGGACTTAGCGTACTATTGGGGGACTTGATTACACTAGGGAAACTTGATCACAGCATAGGAAAATCGGGAATTAAGGGTATATCAGGTTATTCATGTTCTTCAGGTGTTTTATTATTATAAAAACATTGTTTGATAGGTTTTAGGGTTTGTCGTTCAACGAAGTTTCTTTTTATGCAGGATGGTGGCCACAAGGAAGACCGCAGATCAGACTGGAGTTGCGAGCAGTTCTGGAGTTGCAGGCGGTACAGAGCGGCCTGCACTTGACGTTTCCGAACTTCCACTACCTTCTATCACTCTACTATCCCCATGGGTAGTACGTAATTGACGGAGATGTCTGAAGAGTTCCATGACAACCAGAGGAAGCAGGCCACCCTTTCCAAGTCAGACTTGTGGATACACTCTCCAAGCCAGGAAGGACTTCCGATTTCCAGACGCTCAGACACTTGGACTTTTCCGACACCGAGCGCATATCTTGCACCAGAGAGCCGATCGAGAACCTGAAGCCGCCACTGAAGATCATCTCAGCATGTGAGGATCCGACTTCTATGAAGATTAGAGCCACCAGCCTGGAGATTCAGAATGTAGTGCAGACAATGGAACGAAACCGGAAGCTGAAGTTTATGAAGACATGAAGATTTATGACCGAGATAGCAGCTATTATGGATCCGCGAAGCGTCGTCACACTCAGACAACACGTCTTCAGCCCAGCAGGAGATTCAGATTCAGCCGGCTATCATTTGTATTTTCTGCCGCAATCCAGGACATCACTTCGAAGAGTACCGCAAAAGACGGAGGCTATGCTTGTTCTACGGATCGACTGCCCACCAAATCATGGATTGCTGAAGAACGTTGATCACATTGCCCGAGAACAAGCGCGAGGAGCATCAGACTACAACAAAGAGAACCACCTTTCCAGAATCAGCAACCACATGGAGTACTACCGCAGGGATCAACCTACGCCAGGACAATTGAAGGAGGTTAAAAAGATTTCCGTTCCGGAGGAATACTGAAGACAGACTAAAGACTGAAGATTTTTGCATGGTTGGAAAAACCATGTATCTTGATTAGCAGCCTAGTTTTTCTTAAATTTCTTTTAGCATCTAGACCATTTCTTGGAACTTCTTGTTTTCTATTTTGGAATCTTGGTTGGTATTCGAAACTTAACTCGAGATATTGTTTCCTATTCGTTGATTGGTACTCCTCCAATCCATTCTTCGTAACCTTGCACTTTTCGAGATTCTACTCAGGAATTTTGTTTCCTATTCAGGACTAGTTACAATTTGCAAATTTTGTTTCTTTCCGAAGTTCAGTTTTCTATTTTGGGATAGTTGGAATTTGATTCAGTACTTGTTTCTATTCACCATTCAAGACATCGTTTGAAAACCTCGGTTTCGACCTGTTCCCTATGTGAGATTCGTTTCCTACGTGGCTTGTTTCTACTTGGAAATTATTCTGTTCACAACCTTGCTTCGATCTTGTTCCCTATTTGAAGTATCGCTTGTTTCATGGATATTGTTTTACTCACCCATTGATTCTTTTTTCTATTCATAACTTGATTCCATTCGAAAATTTAAGATCATGTTTCCTCCTTCGAGACTTTGTTATTCCTTCGGGATAATGTCCCATGTGTGGAATCTTGTTACCATTCCAGATATCAGTTGAAATCCGTTATAAGTTGAAACTTCGCTCCCTGTCTGAATTTTAAATCTCCTTGGTTGCCTTTTGTACTCACTACTCTTCGATTGGATTCCGTGTTACTTCATAGTACCTAATAACCCTTGTATCCCAACAGACAAGTAACCTCACCATTTTCGTGACTTGGACTATTGAAACTCAATTCGAATTTCTTGAAACTCTTTTGAAATTCCTTGGAATTAAGTCGAGAGGCTATTCGATGACCTACTATGGCATGACAGTTGCGCGCTGCAGCCATTAGCTGGATTATGGAGACTGAGGGTTCACTGCAGCCAGTAGCGCACTGGCGAGGCAGGAACTTTAAGTTGAAGTGATTTCAGACATTCATAGGTTTCGGGTATTATTGAGACTTTGTCCTAAACTCTTCATATTTAGATCTCTTGAGTTGCTTCATCGATAATTATTTGAAAATGAATAAAGTTGATATGTTATTCGGTAACATATTGTTATTTAAGTCATGGAACCGAAAATTCACTGCAGCCATACATGCACTGGCGGGGCAGGGATTCTAAGTAAAGTGATTTCAAATATCTATATGTTTCCGGATACCATAGAAACAATATTCCATTTTCATATAATTATTGGTTTCGAGAATCACAAACCCTTGCACGTTCACCCTGATTTGATACTGTACCTCCTGAGTATTTCGTACTTTCCTCAATCAACCCTTGGTAAAAATTCCTTCTAGTATTGTATCGTTAGACCATTGAATTCCTCAAAATTATATATTACCAGATTTTGATTCCATACTTCGCTTGTGTCTTGTCTAAATTTTGATCTTAAGTCATGTCTATCTGACCATGATTTTCTATCTTATTCTTGTCTACCTGTGTTAATATATCGATTTTTGATCGTACTTAATAATTGTGTCTTCATGATTTTGCTCCTCTTAGTTGTAATTGAAATTCCTTCCACTTCGTGACTATTTGATCCTTGACCTTTGTCAAAGCATGATATTCCAAACTTCTTGTGTATACTTGGACTCAAGGCTCAGAGCGTCATGGATCGACAGAAGCATTGGGCGGACAGCACCAGATGGTCACCGGAGTTCGCAGTTAGAAGCAGAGTGATCCTGAAAAATCTCGCCGACCAGAGGCACTATTCATTTTGGCAGAGGCAGGAAGTTCAGTCCGAGATTCAGCGGGCCTTTCGACGTGATGACGCGTATTGGCGAGGTGGCATACCGACTAGCGCTTCCAGCTAGCTTGGAGGGAGTGCACGACGTTTTCTACGTATCTCAGCTTCGACGATACATTCCAGACCCGAGCCATGTGGTGGACTATTCAGAGCTGGAGGTGGGCCCGAGATTGACTTACGAGGAGCAGCCAGTAGAGATCCTCGACCGGAGGGAGAAGCGTCTGCGGAACCAGACCATTCCTCTTGTTCGCGTCATGTGGAGACACCACTCTCCGGGAGAGTCCAAATGGGAGGGCGAGGACGAGATGCGGGAGAGAGATCCCACTTTGTTTGCCTAATTGTATTTTGATAATTGAAACCTTTAAATACAATAAATGGCTTGAGCTTGAATCTTCCTTGTGTTTTGCCTTGATTGTTTTGTTGTCCTTCGAATTTCGAGGACGAAATTTTTTTGAGGGGGGGATAATTTGTAACTCCACTTTCCAGTTTTTCTTAAATTTAAATTGATTTTCTATACTTATTATTAATTGAGAACATTTTTTTGAATTACATTTTTGACAATTTTACAATTTGAAAGTGGTTGTAACAATTTTTATATATTTTTCTTATTTTAAAAACTGTTTTTTAAATGAATTATGTAAATATGAAACAGCAGAGGGTTTATCTGCAAATTTTCCTATTTAAATTTCGTTGCGGGCAAATATGAATCAGCAAGGGGTTTTTTTGCATAATGGCTTTGAGCGGGGGGGGTTATGTGCAAAATTACCATTTATTTTTACGTTATAACCGACTGAACCGTTGGAGAGAGAGAAGGCCATTCATTTCTCTCCACCGTTTCATTTCTCGAGCCTTCCACTCTTCTCTCGTTCTCTCCGCCGACCCTTCGATTCCTCCGCCAGCTTCTCGAGACTTCCACCAGTTTCTCGAGTCCTTCGCCGACTCCTCGGGTTCCCAGCTTCGACGGCGACTTCGACGGCGACTCTGATGACGACGACGACGACGAGGATGATGATGGCGGCTCTGGTGGCGTAGATCTGAGGAGCGCGACGACCCCGATGATGATGGCTTTGACGATGGCGACTCTGGGAGTTTGGCAGTAACTCGAGCTCGTCTTCTTCCTGTCTTCTTCCTGACTTCTTCCTCGACGAGTTTGGCTTCGACTTCCAGAGGGTAAACCCTAACCCTAACCCTAAACTCTACTGTTGGTCAGATCTGGTCAGATCTATGGCCTAGACTCTGAGATCTCTTGATCGGTGACGAGATCTAGGGTTTCTGTGGTTGTGCGAGATCGATGATGTTATCTTTCTCCTTGAACAGTTCTAACTGTTCAGATCCGTTGGATCTAGGGTTTCTGTGGTCCGATCTTGTAGATCGACCCTTGCATGTGGTTATTTTGGTTTGCATGTTAAGATCTGTGATGTTTTTAGTTGATTCTTCGAGATCGGTTGATCGGTGACTATTTTGTGGTTGTGTTATTATTTTTCTGAGGAGTTTCTCCAGATCTGGTAGTGGTTCCAGATCTGTTGAGTGTGGGTTTTCGTTGGTGATTTCTGTGGAGATCCAGTGGATCTATTTCTTTTCTTGCATGCTGTCGGTTGGCCTAGACCTAACGAATCCAGTGGTGACTCTAGGGTTGCTCGGTTCGTTAGATCTAGAATGGGTTTGTTTTGGACAGTTTTCCTTGTCCATTTCTGTGTGGATTTTTGGAGATGGTCTGATGTTCTGAATCCTTTCTTTTTGGGACTGAGATCTGGTGTCTAAACACTTTCGTGTCTGACACTGCATGCATGCCATAATTTTGGATATGATGTTAGTTCCATTTTTGATGAACTGAGATCTCAGTCGGACACTCTCGTGTCCGACACTGCATGTATATTTTATGGATTTTAATTGATGACTTCTTCTTCTCTTTTCTGTTATTTGTTGCTGAGGGATTTTCTGGTGTTGGACTGCTGTCTTGACTGGACTGTGGACTGTACCTACCTGTTCGTATCCGATGTTCGTGTCGGATACGAAGTGGCGCGGGTTTGTGGCTAGAACATTGCTGGACCATGCTGTGACCGTGTCCTCTTTCCCGTGTCCGACGTGCGTGTTGGACACCAAGGAGATGATGTGACTTCTGACCTGATGTGACTTCTGACCTGATGTGACTGGCCTTGGATTTCGGACCTGACCGGCGGTGGACTTTGGCAGTTTGTGGCTTTATCTGTTGGGCCGGGTTGGTGTTTATTCAGTGGGCTTATTTTGTATATTCTTTTGTGGGCTGTAGTATGGGCTGGACCATACTGGATGTGTTGTAATATTATTAATTATAGCTGGATGACTGTAATTAATTGATTGGTGGGCTGGCTTGGCTGGGCCATGTTGGGCCGGGCTTAATTGAGTAGTTATTTTTGGCTGGTTAGAAGTGGGTCTGAACTGATCCTTGGTTTGGGTTGGACCGGGTGTCAGATTGTTGGGCTAGTGGGCCTAATGGCTGTGGGCTGGCCTGTGGACTTTGCTTTGGGTAGGACTGTCTGTAGTTAATTTTTGTAAAACCTTTTCATAAATAAATGAAAATGTTATTTTTCTAATTGCTGTGAGTTGATGGAAACATCCTCGTAAAACCAATTTTTATAATTAAATCAATTAGTTAACTTTTCTTTATTTACTGCTGTAAATAACTGTTAAAACCAGTTTATAAAACAAACCACTTTTATATAAGTTGCAAATGCTAAAATGAGTTTTGGGTTATAACTTATAAAACTCTTAGTGTTAAACACGTAAAACCAATGGTTGTGTTTAACATTGTTTTTCCCAAAGAGAACAAATAGTTAGTAAATAGAACTAGTGTAGAGTAACTTGTGAAACTCCAAATAAGACTAACTTATTTGGGAAGAATCAAGATAAAGATTTAGTTATTAACCTAGAAGCAACTAGCATAGTTTATTAACCAACTTGTACATCACTATTGTTAACAGGAGAACATCCAGCTAGATTGCCTACCATATTGCTGGAGCCAGGCAAGTACATTCTATGGTTTTGTTCAGTGCATTTTTCTTGTTCTTTATTGCTGACACACTGCGACACGTTCATGATCTTACTGGTTCTTTCATGATCTTACTTGTTCTTTCATGATCTTACTGGTTCTTTCATGTTCTTACTTGCATCTTGGGGTGGGGAAATACTCTGGATATGTGACCAAACCCGGATACTTATTCATGATCTTTAGCTTAGGCCTCGCACTGTGCACGCGGGTCCTAAGCCGTACCTACATGATCTTCCAGGATCCTTTCATGTTCTTTCATGATCTTACCCAAGCCGGTCACATATCTAAGTAGTATTTCAAACATATAAACACATGTTCAGGATATTGTTCTTACATTAGTTTCTCTTGATCCTGATCTTGATATTAGTCGTGATCTTTACTGCATCTTACATTGTCATGATCTTTCATGTATCTTTATAGCAGTAGTTCATGTTCTTCATGTTCTTTACATACTTGTTCTTATCCTGTTCTTCCAGCATTTACTTTCCATATCATTATGTTATTGTTTATTACCTAGAACTGTGCTTTGCTCCGCTCCTGACTGGATATGTTATGATAGGTGAGATGGAGGCTTTATGTGACACATACTATGGGCAGGATACTGCTTTCCTTGAGCCAGCTGGAGCTGCTTGTGACATAGAGGCTGCAGAAGCCTAGATATCTTCCATTTAGTTGTCTTTCCTGCTTTTGAGACTTTAGTCAGACTTTAGTACATTTCTGGATGAATGTAATAATAAAATGCTTAGACATGTATTTGAATATTCTGGGATCATTTATAGATGCTGTGATTCTCTATCTTTCATGTTTATCTGGTTAGCTTTCCCTAGTTGATACAGCTTACTTCATTGTGTCTAGCAATGAAGGCTGGGCGTGTCCGACTCGTGTCCGATTATTCGGGAGCGGGTCGTGACATATAGCCATGTTATATACCATGTTAGAAATTTTTTTTGATTTGTTTAAATTTTGGCCTTATTCAAAATCTTAACGGTTGATCCCATTTTCAGAAATCATCTCTATTACCATATATTTCATATATAAATTTTTACTTGATTTTTCTAGAAATTATTAGAACTATTTTCAAACACCTATTGGCCAATCTCTTTCATGGTTCAACTCTAGTGTATTGCAAAAACATAGATATATATTTTATGTGTGTGTGTGTGTGTGTGTGTGTGTGTAGTTGATAGCTATATACGGAAGAAACATAGATAGTTACCTATCTCATTTTTAGGGTATCCTTGAAAATTAGCATTTTTCAACGAGGTTAGTTAGTTAAGGGTAGAAAAGTTAGTAGAAAACGACATTGAGTAAGCGAGTTAGTAATAAGTCTTAAGGGAGTTATAGATTATGGAGCTTGTGACTTATTCGAGAGGAAGATGATAGAACAGCTAGTGGTACTTATTGTCCCGATCCACTCCCAAATAATCGGATACGAGTCGAACATGTCCAGCCTACGTTGGAAGACACAACATAGTAAGCTGTACAATTCTAAGGAAACTCCAAGTACAATCATAAGAGTAAAATATCACATCATCTAAATCGTCCCAATGAATCACTACTAGTCATTATTACAAGTTTAAAAAGAAATTATACCGGAGACAAATTCGGTAGACAGAGTAAAATATACAACTATGAAGTCTCAATATAAATATAAAACTAAGCATGATACAAAGCTAAGTGTCAACAGCTCCTAAGTCCTGAATCACAACTCCATCCTGCTCAGCTAAGGCTTCGGGCTCTGGCCCAAAATAGTTGGACAAGATCCTCAAGTTCACCTACAACATATCCAATCAGGAGTGGAGCAAAGTATAATCTACGATAATAAAACAAGTACATCATGTGAACCAGTAAAGAACAAGGAAACAAGATGAACATGAAATTGTAAATGAATAATCTAAACTGAACATGAAACAGATATCAAAAGATCCTGACATGTGATTTGAAATAGCTACTAAAGTATGTGACCGGCTCGATAAGCTCATGTAAGCACAAGTAATGGTACGACTTAGAATCCCACGAGTACGATGTGAGACCTAAGCTATCATGTATTTCCTAACTAATGTTTGGCTTTGGGCACATATCCGTAGTATTTTCCTGTCCCCAGATACAAGTAAAAATCATGAACTAGAGTACCAGACCATGTCGTGTAACAATGTATAAAAAAGTACATGACATGAAGTTGTTTGTCATTGATTATCAAAGAACAGAACAGTTTTATGGGAGGACTGAACTTTAATTCACAATTACAAACTCGCTCGTACAAAGAGAGCCTAGGAAAAAAACCTAGAAAAAGTAATCTAAGTACAATTGTTTAATTTGGATTCTGGGGTATGACGGTAGAGGCTCGAGAAAGTGCTATCAACTCTGCCTTACTCCTTGGACGATCGAACGCAACCTCTGCTCCGACGAAGAAATACTCTCTGTATGTATATGTGTGTCCCTCTGTGTGTATGCAAAGGAATAATCCTATGCTATTTATAGGAGTTTGTGATGAGTGGGGCGTACAGCCACATGGCCACATCCTTGTAACTGTGCCTTAAGAAGTGGACAGTTGGGGATTGGTTAAGATTAACCTTGATCTGTTTGTTGTAATAAATCTGGACTGTTATGTTGGTTGAAATAAATCTGAACTGCTATGATCTGTTGGTTGCAATAAATCCGAGTTGTTAAGACAGTCAACTTCTGCCACGTGTCCCAACTACCACTATACCGCGAGCCGCATGAAGGACTGTCCCCATGTCTGAGCCGCATGAGGGTGGCCTCATAACCGAGCCGCATGAGGGTGGCCTCATGTCCGAGCCGCATGAGGGAGGCCTCATGTCCAAGCCGTATGAGGGTGGCCTCATAACTGAGCCACATGAGGGTGGCCCCATGTCTGAGCCGCATGAGGGTGGCCTCATAACCGAGCCGCATGAGGGTGGCCTCATAACCGAGCCGCATGAGGGTAGCCTCAAAATCGAGCCGCATGAGAGTGGCCTCACAACCAAGCCGCATGAGGGTGGCCTCATAACCGAGCCGCATGAAGGTCACACAGGCGATCCGCATAAAGAACTTTCTTGGAATCTGTGAACTGTGCCAGCTATCATAAAGATTTTCTTGTCTTTTTATGGGCATGTCGCGTTTCTTCTTTATGTCAAAGCCATCATGTCAGAGCTATCACTTTGTGTCAGAGCATTAATGGCTAGCTGTACGGAGTAATTATGGCCAGCTGTATGGGCCTATTTTGAACCGCATAAGGCTACGTGGCTTTTTCTGGGCCGCATAGAGCTTTTTGAGCCGCATGAAGCTATAAGGGATTTTTGAGCCGCATGAAACCCCCAAGTTCTGAGCCGTATGGAGTTTCTGGGCCGCATAAGAATTTATTATTCTTTTTCATGCTTCTACAAGATCCCCTTCAAAGTTTTCAATTTGTAAAATTGAAATACTTTGAATAAGAAGCATGGGTATGTCCGCATAGGCTCTTCATGCCGCATAGACTTCTCTGGCCGCATAGTCTTCTTTGGCCGGATAGGCTGATCTTTGTGCCACGTAGGCGTCTCATTAATTGCTCTTGATTTGTTTTTGATTTAAAGTCGTCTTTTGGATAGGATCCCAAGAGTCGGCATTAAATATTTAGATTTGCCTTGATGATTCTGAGCATTCTTTTTTGCATAAAAGGGGATAGAATCCCAAGGGTCGACTTTATCTTCTATGCATCACGAAACCCGAAGCGTCTATCGGTTCACACGCCCCTGTCAGCCTATAAATATGAGTGATTTTTTAAGAGAAAAGTTCTTTACTCTCTTCTTTCTTCAAGCTTTCTTGCCCTAGTCGCCGTCTCTTCTTCTCCTTCGATCATCAATGGCTCCTAAAGCTTCCTCCAGTGCCGCGACGAAGGGCAAAGGAGTTGCCTCCTCATCAGCGATCCCAGTTCACCCCGACGTTTACCCTGCCATTAACGGTAAGAATGTTGGGAGAAAACTGCATGGACTCAAACCCTAACCCTAATGGCTATGTCGCATGTTTTATGCGCGAGCCTTTCTCTTTGGCATATTCTTCGTCTTCATTGAACTGTTTAAGTTCGGTGTGATGAATCCGCATATGATGTGCTATATGGGCCGCATGAACGTCTCATGTTCGAGCCGCATGGGGTATACCTCATGTCCGAGCCGCATGAGAGTTGCTTCATGACTGAGCCGCATGAAAGTTGCCTCATGACCGAGCCGCATGAGAGTTATCTTGTGGCCGCATACGTACCCTATGAACTGGGCCGCATGAAGACCCACCAAACAGAGCCGCATAAGCTCCTTATAAACTGGGCCGCATGAAGCCCCACCAAACAGAGCCGCATAAGCTCCTTTAAACTGGGCCGCATTAAGCTCCACCAAACAGAGCCGCATAAGCTCCTTTAAACTAGGCCACATGAAGTCCCACCAAACAGAGCCGCATGAACTCCTTTAAATTGTGCCGCACAAAGACCTACCTAATCAGAGCCGCATAAGCTCCTTTAAACTGGGCCGCATGAAGCCCACCTACTCAGAGCCGCATAAGCTCCTTTAAACTGGGCCGCATAAAGTCTTACTTAATCAGAGCCGCATAAGCTCCTTTTAAACTGGGCCGCATAAAGACCCACTTAATCAGAGCCGCATAAGCTCAGAACACACTAAGTTGTTTTCTCTGGCCATCTTCTAACTTGTTTCTTTTGTCTTTTTTCAGTGAAGTTGCCAGTTAATCCTGCGGGAGAACTCTTGGTAGGTCGAGCCCAATCTGCCGTGGGTGTAAGGTTCGATCATTTAGTTGATTATGTGTCGAACCAGTTTCCCAAAGATGAACCTGAGGAGAGGCTGAGAGATATCAAAAACCAGTCCTTCTTCTTTCTCTCGGGCATGATGAACTCGAGGAAATTGGGGGGCCAACACCTGAAACCTGTGTTCCTCTTCGGAGATGTCCTGACTGTAAAGAACTCCAGCGTTCTGGACATATCTGAAAGTCAGAGCTTTTCTTCTAACGGGATGGCGATCCACATTCCTCAGATGGAGCGTCACTTCCCACTGTCGTGGTTCAACATGCTGCCAATGGACAGACAAATGGTAGACTCCTTGACTCCGAACCGTCAAGGGATGTTTGTGGGTGATATTCACTACAATAGAAACTTGGGGTCGGTAGTCGCGACCAGGACACCGATCAGCTGCTACGTGATGGGGTTGGCCCCGGGTAGCTTCTTAAATGTGCAGGGTCCCAACTTAAGGTTCTCTCAAGATGACACCTTTATGAATCAGCTTACTCAGAAGGGGTCCTACCCCATTGGTCGGTTGGCGCTGCTGAACTGGGTGAACCCTATCCCTTCATGGACCAACTTGTCCATGTGGAGTTTGCGGACATACGAGACTCCCCTGCGTGAGATTAGCCTCTATTATGCCATTCGGGGCACATGTTACGGTCTGCCCATAAATAAGAAGTTGTCCATGGCTTTGCTTGAGATGTATAATCGTCGTACAGGGACCTTCTTTATGCCGGAAGGGGAGATGGGACTCGCTCTCTACGAAATGCGTGAAGTCTCCAGACTGCCCTGGGAAAATAAAGTCTTTGAAGTGTATACTCCGACGAATGAAGAGTTCGAGGAGTTGGAGCAGCAGTTCCCATGCTTTGTTGCTGTCTACCGGGAACTACTATGTCATCATAGTACATGCCAACAGACGTCCAAGAAGAAGGACGTTAGCTCGGAAGGGAACCTTCCTCATACAAAAACCTGGCTTAGTTACCTTTTTAAGCTAGGTGCCTCGGGCCGGATTTCTTCCCGAAGTCCCCGAACCCGGAAGGAAGTACAGGACCAGGTGTCGACCGCCAAAAGGGTGAAAACCCCGGACGACAGATTTGGGAGTCAATCCGACTCCTTTAATTATTTTTATCAGGATACCTAGCAGATGTCTGAGAAGGCTCTCCTGGCAGGATTTCTGATGGTATGGCTGCGGAACTGCGTGGTCTCGGGAGGGGCTGGTTCTATTGAGAGGATCAGCCGTAACTTTATCCTTCCTGCTGTGAAGCTATTCTTTGGGGCCAAACTAGCTCTTCTTCCTGCCATGGTGTACAGCATACATCGTGGCCTCCGTACTTTCTCGTCCAAGGTCATTGCCCATGACACGGTGAAGGACTTTGAACGAATTGAGCTGCCCTATCATTATCTGATGGGGTGGCTGTTGATGCATTGCCAGTCTTTGATGAGGCCTGGCCCAGAAGACGACGTAACTGCCGATGATGCTTTCATCTTCCAGTATTGTCGTATGCCCTGGGAGTGCAATACCATACGCGCCTGTCGGATGGCGTTGGCGAGAGTGGACAGATACACCTTTTTGTGTCTCTCCCTCCTTTTACTGATGAAGAAGTTAACGACGTACATCTTAATGGTACTGGGCCTTCTCAGCTCTTATCTGATAAGATTCTCCTCTGGTTGCAGAATATCCGTCCTGCACACCTAGTATACCGCAACCGTAACTCCGTCTTCCTGGAGCCTTACTTTTCCAGTTGGTTTTCCCAACAGTTTGGGCACAGTCAGATATTTTTGGACAATCCCAGCTCCTGCCTGGATTTTAAAGGAAGCGTTCTCGACGGCATACGGGCTTGGCACTACTACAACTCGGTTCACACCCGCACCAATGTCTTTGTACCTGACACCAGGGAGTCAGGGCAAATTTTGTACTTGGCGGCTCTGTACCATGTTATGGTGAATAAGCTCCCTCATGATTTTGACCCAAGTACCAGTTTTATTGTTGGTACTGGCTTGGAGGAGAAGCCAAAAGGGTCCAAGACGAGGAAAATATGTCAGACTCGGAGTCCACCAATACGGACGAAGAGAATGACCCCGATAACTTGCCACCTCCTCCTACAGATGATGTGATGGCAGATCAGCCCCCTGTTGTGCCTGGTCCTTCACGTAAGCGAAGCAGGCGTGGGTCCGCTGTTGGCGGCATAACTTACTCCCGGAAACGGGCTGCTGTCAAGCCTCGTGGGCCAATTATTAGGGAGAGAAGCGAGGATGTTGATGCCGTTTCGGAGGTGAATCGAATTACAACATCTTTTTTTTAACTCGTCTTTTCTGAACTATGATCTGATCATTCTCTTTTTTCTTTATAGGAGTCAGGAGAAGTGGAGTCTCCAAAGCCGGCTACTGTCTCTGAAGTCGACCCCGCTCAAGCCACTTTAATTAGTGCTATGAGTGCTGAGCTTATTTCCGTCAGGGTTCTCCCGACGACGGCTTAGGTTCCTTCAGTCGCTGACGTCTCAACCCAGGGCGACGTGGGCTCTACTGAACCCATCCCCAAAGTTGCTGAATTTCAGCCGGGTGATGCTGACCCAATTGCGTCTACCTCCGGGGCGGCTGGGGCAGAGGAACCTGCGGCATTCAGCTCAGATGTCGCCGGTGAAAAGAACACGGTGGCTGTGAGTGAGCCTCCGCCTCAGCAACCCTCCCCTGGTAAGCTGAGTCAAGTATTGACTAGTGAGGAGGTTCATTTACTCTATTTTCACATCCTTCGGGTTAAGCTGATCGCTGGTTGCCCCGGACATACAGGTCATGCTCCTTCGTTGCCAACAACGGACATCATCGAGGGAGAAGTCACCCAAGGGGATCTGGTGTAAGACAATATGCCCCCTCCTCCAACTTATATTGAAGGACATCCTGCCGGATCGAGTTCGGAAGAATAGACAGTAGAACGGCCGGGACGGGGAGAAATGGTCCCTGTACCCTCCTTAGTTCATGTGGATCCGGAGGTCGACCTTTCTGCCCTGCCAAGTGTCACGACCCGCATCCGCTTTTCGGATACGAAACGTGTCCAAGCCCAGCCTACGCCGCAGTGTCGGCGGTAGTACGCTGTCTATACTCAAGTCACGGTAATCTAGAATCACGGGAAAACTATATCTCATCCACAGCAATAATCATGTCACAGTCAAGATCAAGGAAAAGATATGAACTGAATAATAATGAATAAACTGAATATCAAGAATCACTGTCACGTCCGGTGGACACAAATCCACTACCAATAGACGGAAGAAAATAAAAGAATACATGGAGTAACTAACTGAATAAAACTGCTAATCTAGACCACCTCAAGTGCAAGCGATGCGATCTGATGCTGGCTCAACCCTCTGGTCTGCTCCTAACTCGAACTCGACTAACCTGAAGAGATCATCAGGTCCTCAGAGGACTAGCAAGATACATAAAAACGAGCCTTTTTAACAGTTTATTATGCATGGAGAAAATACAGGATACACAAGTAAAACTGAGCACTGAATAAAGCACGAATCTATACACTGTCTACACATAACTGAACTGCTGAACAAGGACTAGAGAACTCATGTCAAGATGTCAACAGATAACCGAAACGAAGACTCAAACCCTCGTCCCTAGCGTGGACTCGCAGGTTTGAACAGCTAATCCTCGTCCCTAGTGTGGACTCGCAGATTAGCATCTACTACTAACCCTCGTCCCTAGTGTGGACTCGCAGGCTAGCATCACCCTCGTCCCTAGTGTGGACTCACAGGCGTAACCCTATACTACTAACCCTCGTCCCTAGTGTGGACTCGCAGGCTAGCATCTACTACTAATCCTCGTCCCTAGTGTGGACTCGCAGATTAGCATCACCCTCGTCCCTAGTGTGGACTCGCAGGCGTAACCCTATACTACTAACCCTCGTCCCTAGTGTGGACTCGCAGACTAGCATCTACTACTAATCCTCGTCCCTAGTGTGGACTCGCAGATTAGCATCACCCTCGTCCCTAGTGTGGACTCGCAGGCGTAACCCTATACTACTAACCCTCGTCCCTAGTGTGGACTCGCAGGCTAACATCT
This sequence comes from Iris pallida, assembly GCA_029216955.1. Taxonomy (NCBI): domain Eukaryota; kingdom Viridiplantae; phylum Streptophyta; class Magnoliopsida; order Asparagales; family Iridaceae; genus Iris; species Iris pallida. The sequence goes on from JANAVB010027596.1 coordinate 6,764,082, forward strand.
ACTACTAATCCTCGTCCCTAGTGTGGACTCGCAGATTAGCATCACCCTCGTCCCTAGTGTGGACTCACAGGCGTGGACCAATAACTACTAATCCTCGTCCCTATCGTGGACTCGCAGATTAGCTTCAAGGTTCAAGACACGGAGGCACGACTCAATCAAGGCACGACCAATCAGAAACAAGGTTAACTGTGAACACTGTCTAAAGCAATGATAAAAGGTACAAGCTTGATAGAAAAGATACATGGCAACAATATGAAAAAATTGGATAAAATAATAGACAGTGCATGTAAATAAAGCTGTGTAGAAAGGCAAGGTATACTTGCCTGCGGTCCTGAGCTGCTGGCACGTGTTGAGCACTGAATCAAAGTTCAATTAACCTGTATTATGAATTTACATGTCAATACATTACTAAGGCTATAATGAATCTCTCTAAATCATTTCTTATCTTGATTTATTTTAATAGGCTTATCAAGTCTAACCTACCAATGCCATATTGACTAATAACCCACATTAGCTGCTTTCCTTAGCCTATATAGCCCATATAAGCCAAACACTACACTTGCATCAATATCTATCTACTGATGTACACTAGCCACCTAAACTGGATTGAAGCCATGTTACCCTACATTGTTCTTACTAGTGCAGTGTAGCAGTTTGGCCTCATGGGATATGCAGATAATCTTATGATTTGGAAATTAGCCCACAACTAACACTCCTCTTTACCTAGTACTTTGGGATACTTGCAACACAGCGCACCTGCACAATGTTGGTACCAGAAATAAGTGGTTTCCTGGCAACTTGTGTTGTTATACCCTGCCAACAGATAGATACTCTATTACTATGGCAAGTTGATTTCACTATACGCCACCTATAAGACCTACCTCTGCAAGGTGGATTGACACTCTCTTATGTATCAATTGACTCGTTAACTATAACGAGCCAAACACATATACAGGTATGTCCTTGTATGCCTAATGTCAAACTGCAGCAACTGGACTGTTATCCTTCAAAACTGAGACTAGAAACTTGATCGGTTTCCCTATTTATCACCTAGGTATATTTCCTGAATTGAACCTGCCACTTCCTATTCCTTTAACCCAGGTTCACATGCACCCCAGGCCTACTCATAATTCTGTCATGACTTCGTCTAAGGTTGTTGGCATTCTTTGTAGCACCTAGCTGTACTAGAATGGTGTAGGTCAAAGTATGCAATCATAATACTGTTACATTATACAGGACCCAAGGCTGATACCCTTTTCACACTTTACTGATATATGAATCATCTATCACTAAGTCCCTATATGCAACTGACCTATCAATAAGTAAACAGCTTGGTCTACCCTCAATCGATGCATCCCTCTAAGGTTAAGCACGGCCTCATGGGGAAGGGATGCTTCCTGTCATGCTTAAGATATAGCTATTAGACACTCTCATAAATTCATCTACGGAAATGAGGTGACCTGAAAAAGCATCAAGCTAGAATATGGAAGGTCCAAAGAGTTCATTTAAACCAATTAGTTCTCTTAATTGATATCTTGTGGCTCGATACTTTAATGTATCTCCCTGGTTATGCAATCCGCTACATTAGCATCATTTCCAATCAATGCATCTGTGTGTTCATAACTTATTTGGTTGCACGAGTATCATTAGGTAATAAAGTCATCATCTGGGCTTTTCCCTCATCAACCGAAACATTTAGCCCCATCCTCTAATGTCGATGGCCAAGCACAGCTTTTTCAGGATTAATTTGACCTAATAATACTGATCAGGTAATTAAACAAAGAAAATTGCTTGGGGTACGGCCTCAACAATAGAAGAAAACTGATCAAAATGTTGGAAAGGCATTATTCAACTATAGGTGAAACAGGGCTCCCAAGCAGTCTGCTCTGTTCGGTGGCAATTGGCCCTGTTTAAACATAGCAGGTCTGCACAAATAGCACAATAGGCCAATGTGTTCCAGTATGGAAATGTTCAGATAGATGTCCCTTCACTTTATACATGGTTGGTACATGAATGGCCCTTCACTGCTTACATCTCATATTATTCCCCCATCTCTCTTATCACCCTTTAGTTCACTTTTCTAAATGATCTCCTTTCTTCACTGTCCTGCTGTCAACATGGCAGCAAGGACCCCTCCTCTCTGTTAGAGTCCCTAGAACAATATTTCCCTTCACTGTATCAGTCATGTGATACATATCAGTTTGGTTAACTGATACTCGGGTTGGGTTGCCCCCCATACATCAAACCCCTTTTAGATTAATCCTATGGACTGATCAAAATTCAGTCATGATGAACCATACTCTACAGCCCTGCTATCTCTCTACTTACTGCAGGCTACTTCTCAGGTTTTGTGACTGAACCCAAAGTGATACTATGGGCAGACCAAGGACCAGAGACAAGTAGAGTTTCCTCACCCTTTCTTCCTATTTAACTGACATGTACACCCAATACCCAGGGACTGATACACCTGCTCATTCGTATAGTATGGCTACCTTTGGTGTTCCTATCTATATCTACTGATAGTTTCTTATTAAACATGGAGCCCTCTTCCTTGGTTAAAGATCCTATCACTCAAAGAGTAGGTTTACCTATCTATCAGTGGCCATTTAAGGTTTTATGGCATGAGGATGCTTTGCTGGGAATCTGACATCAACACAAGGGTTGCAACAAGTCGAAATCTGGTCACAAAGCCATTGCAACCTGTGGTTGCATATCCTAACACACACAACCATTGATTTGACATGACACATGTGCACCTATCCTCTATGTTAGGATCTTATGACTACATGAATGTATCCCCTAGGCATAGCAGGATATCCTGGGTGCCTCTTACTTATAATCTAAGGGCAGGACAACCCTCCCATACTTGGATACATGTCTTACACATGTATCTATCTGTTCCCAGACCTATACAAGCCTGTTCGTCCAGAGGTGCAACCAATAAGCCAATGGGCTGTTACATGACATGTAACTTGATGTACTAGTGCAACCTAAGATGTGAAGCTTACACCAATCTGCCCAATTCCTCTGTTTACGTGCCTTGGAAAGGTCTTGGAGTCTTCTCTACCCATCATGTCCCTACCTTGTTGTCTATTCGACAGATGAGATTTATCCTATGGTTTAATTCCAACCATGACTTCCATTCATGAATTAATACAAATACCTAATCTACTATTTAACAGGATCAAACTCTACTAATAATCTAAAATTAGATAATTGATTTAAGGAATAAGGAAATACCTGTTTTTGGTGAACCGAGGGTTCTTCTTGGCAGTCACCTACTCGAACTCGGGAGCGCGAGATAATTAGGGCTTGGGGAAAGGCTAGGGATCGATTTGTAGGGGAAAAGGCTGCTCAATCCTGTATATATATAGGTGATCAAAAGGGAAGAGTAGATAAGAGGCCAATCTAGATTTGAATATGCCTTGGTTAATCTCTTCGAAACTTTCTCTATCCGAGCAGAGGAATAGATGGGGCTGAGATTTGAATTTGAATTGGCTTTTACAAATAAGCTCCCCCCTGAATTCTATTTTACAAACTCACTTCTACAGGTCACCTTTATTATCATTCTATAACCATTATGATAAATCACTGGTATATATTAATGAAAAATTATTTATGATAACACAATATTATTTCTCTTGAAATACTAAGAATAAAATAACAATAATCGGAACGGGGGTTTACACCAAGTATCCAGATCCTTCGGGCTACGGAGGAGGAGATGGCCGCTATTCAAGCGTCCTTTCACTCGAAACTTGTTTCCCTAGTAGCAGGGGCATCCAATTCCGGCACATCTTCTTCAGCTCTGCCAGCTACTCTTCCTTTGACGCCATCTTCTTCGAAAGTTATGGATGAATCGTCAAAGGACGTGGTTGACAGTTTCTACCGCCACCTGAAGCGAGGGGTTGAAGCTGCCGTGGAGAGGGGGACATCTTTTGCCTTGGCCTGTCAATGTGCCCGTGGCTAGATTGAACTTCTCAGAACCCTCCCTGGTGGGGCAGGGATAGTCGAGCTTTTGGAGCCGAAATTAATAGAAGCTGATCAACTTGTGGCTCAGTTTCAAGGACTGCGGCAAGTCGATCTGTCTTCAGCAATAGATCAAGAATGCACCTTCCTCATGACTGCCATAGAAAAGGTAAGGGTGGCACGGGACACGTCCAAGCCTGTTATAATGAAGGACCTTCACGATCTGTCTCTGCAGTATGATCAGCTAAGCCACAAGGGAGCAGACTGCATTGCTCGAGAAGAGGCTGCATCTTGTAAGATAATCGATACGAAGGAGCAGATCCTTCAGCTTCAGAGGATATTGGCCTCTTTGGAATCTGAGCTCCAAGTGTAGTGTCCCGCTCCTCGCGGTCCACTATGTATACCTACGGCTTGCTGACTCAGTCTTGAACTCAGTCTTTGGGGAAACCTTTGTCGGTATCGATTGATCACGGATGAAATGCAATAAACCTTTCCAATTGATGTATTGGCTTCTATTGAAATGAATCCAAGAGTTTTTGTTGGATGTTTTTTTTCGCTGCTTGGTTTTGATGAATGCATTTTCGTGTTGGTTTTCGATGATTGTTTTTCATTGTTCGCTTTCATCGTATATCGCATTCATTCCGAATCTTGAGAGAAAGAGACCGAAGTATGCTAATCAGATGTTGGTGCCTATGCAGGGGGACGCATAGACATACATAGGACGTGAACGGTGCGTGAAGTCCCTCCTTCTCTCAACTAAGTTTCATCTTGGTGAATTGCTTTAACTGGGCTTGCATTTATTTGTACGCCCTAATAAAAATAATCTCTAGTCCGCACTGTTGCCTCGTTCCTGTGATCAACGATACCTCAATAACAAAAGATAAGAGAAGATAAATGAATGAATCACATGTAAATTGGAACTGTCGCTTGCTTGCCTCAATATGAACTGTATGCTCTTATGAATTGCCTAAAAGAGATAGCTCGGTATGGAACTCACGGCTTGACCGTGCAAGAAGAAGAGAATGGAAATGTTTACAAGTTGCTAGGCTCGAGCATAGTAGAATTATCTGATAGCTGCATTCGCATTGGTCTAGACAACTTGTGCACAAGGTGGTAATCTCTCGATCGATTCTAGGGGCACCTAGAGTCGATCGGCCTAGGAGAGAACATGACACCTGGGGCTAGAAGTCCCCGCAGTAAGAGGGGGTGTCAGTCTATTAGTAGTTAGGCAGGAAGTTCCGATTGCTAGTAATGGGAATACACATGGACCACAATAGTTAGGTTCATGCATATAGATAGGGATTTATTGCTAGCATAACATGCAGGGACGGAAAATGAGTATGCTTTACATATATGCAAATTGTGCTAACCTATTTTTGTGCAGGGATGACTGTCGGCGATGGGTAAGTTGGTTATGAATATTTCTGCTGTCATGTTTCTTATTAATTGTTAAAAAGAACCTAGACAAGTAGAAAGAGCACTAGTAAATATGTAGCTTCACATGTTGAATTAGTGCAAATATTTATGAGTTTCGGCGAAGAGCCGCTCGCCAGTACATGATGTGTGCTGACCCACGTTGTGGGCATCCTTTTTAGAAAGCAAAGGAGACAGGGAGATTTCAAGTAAGGCACTAAAGCTCGTCTAGCCCAGTAGAGCTGTGGACTGCCTTGAAGCTACTTTTCATTACAGTCAAGTTTCAAGTTTCTTTTCCTTCTGAAGGTGTCTTTCATTTCCAGCATGTAATAAAGGGATATGATGTATGGGCATTACGACTATTTTCAAAAGAGAGTTTCAAAGAGAATCATGCAGCCAATATAAGGCACTCTAAGTTTGCAAAGCTTTGTACTTGTATTCCTATCAAGTTTATCAATAAAAGAAGTAATTCCATTTCAAATCTCTGTGTCCAATATTTGGTTTTCTGCAATGAATGGGTGCGTGCGTGTATTTTTGCTTGACTAGTTTTTGTGCAGGTACATGGCCTTGTGCAAGCGCAACTTAGGCTTGTACGGCATCACGCCTTAGCGAGAACGAACGATCCTGCAGGGATCCAGGCAAGACGGACGACCCTAGCGGGATCGGGGCGTGACACCAATCTTCTCGCCAAGATAAGGAGCTAATTCTCCAGGAAGCCGACCGGGTCACCCGAGCATCTACTGCCTTGGAGTGTGCCCTGAAGAGGCTTGAAGACGGCTAGCAGGCACATGCACATCTGGAGGATGCCGAGAGGTTGACTCAGGAGGCGGAACGCCGGACCAAGCGGAGGATTGAGCGGTCGACGGCCCAACTGAAAGACCGGCTCAGAGAGTTATGTGTCGCCGAACCATAATCGACTATTTTCTTTCTTTATTTATGATGTTCTTTCATTTTAACAGGGACATGGTCCCCGAAAATGTAGTACTTTTGATTTTTAATGAATAACTATGTTTACATCATCCATTGTCTGTTGTGTTTGTATCGTATTTCTGGTATCATGATGTTTGCCCCACTGGGGACTTTCTGTGGACCTATTACCCTTAGCGTACCTTGGTTTTAGGTATGGATAATAAGTTTGATAGAGATACCTAGAACGACTCCGTTGGTAAGGCGAACATAGAAGTTCGTGGTATTGGGTGAAAGAATGCCAAGGAACAGCTGGGTTCCAGAGGTATGAGGTTGTGAGAAAAGAGACGCGTGTACTGGAGAACCTAGTACAGCATTTGTGGTCAACTGCGGACATTTGTGGTCAACTGTGGACATTTATGGTCAACTGTGGACATTTGTGGGCCTATTATCCTTGGCGTACCCTGTTTTTGGGTACAGATAATAAGTCGGGAGAAAACCGACATACTTACTCAGAGGTAATGAGGACGTGGTAAATATGGGGGCTTTACAATGGAGTCTTCCTACTCAGAGGTAATGAGGACGTGGCAGGAGTGGACTCCACGAAGGGTACATAGAACAACTCAGAGGTAATGTGGACGTGGAAGTTCTACGTAAGGGGTGGTTTGTTTTTCATGGAAGAGAAACAACTCAGAGGTGACATCAACGTGGTTGTTTCGGGAATTTTGTGGATCTGTAACCCTTTTTATGCACTAATAGATTATGAGGAAAATGCTCCTTTAGGGAGAAAGTTCAGAGGTATGATCACACATGACTTACTACCCAGAAGATGCGATATAGATTCATTTGGAGTGACCGGAGTGTAGGTTCAGCGGTACCTAAGGGTACATAACTTAACAATCCGGTTGATTTGGCGGGTGACGTTTAGATATGATATTTCTTCAGGAACTTGCCATTGATGGGCATCATGAGCAAGTCTCCGTTTTGCTTTGCGAGACGGTATGCACCATTGAAGAATACAGCCTCGATGATAAATGGGCCCTCCCACTTTGGTTGGAACTTGCCGGCGGTTTTGTGAGTCATAACTATCGGCCTCCGAACTGCCAAAACGAGATCGCCTACTTGGAATGTTTTGAGTTTAACCTTCTTGTTGAAGGCTCCAGAGATGCGCGCTTGATAAAGCTCGATTCGTTGTTGAGCTAACAGACGCTTCTCGTCTAAGGCCTCCAACTCCTGTAGCCGTCGACGGTAATTATCATCCGTCGTCAATCGATAAGTGAGGGCGACGCGGAGCGAGGGGATTTGAGTCTCCAGTGGGAGAACTGCCTCACTTTCGTACACCAAAGAGAATGGTGTGTTCCCAGTGGCCGTCCGGACTGTAGTACGGTACGTCCATAAGCATTCGCCAAGCTTTTTGTTCCAGTCGCGTTTGTTTGAGGACACGAATTTCTTGAGAAGCTTGATTATGGTTTTGTTGAATGCTTCCGCCAGCCCATTAGCCATCGGGTTGTATGGTGTTGAAGCAACGTTCTGGATCCGGTGTTTGTCATAAAATCGATAGAAGGCGTGGCTTGCGAACTGCGGACCATTGTCGTGGATGATCCTTCGGGGCAGTCCAAAGCGATTGATGATATGATGCTTGAGGAAGCTGATCACGTTTGATGTCTTTACTTCTGCAAGCGGGACAACTTCCGCCCACTTGGAGAAGTAATCTGTAATTGCCAGTATGAAACGGTATCCTCTGGATGAAGGTAGGGTGATTGGACCAATGATATCCATCCCCCACGCCTCAAATGGCCAGGATGCCACCGTCGGATGTAGGAATTCGGATGGTTGATGTATGAAATCTGTGTGGACCTGACAAGCTTTACACTTTCTTGCACAGTCTATCGCATCTGCTACCATCGTAGGCCAGTAATAGCCCATCCGGCGAAGGCGGTCTTGCAGCTTCGGGCCAGGTTGATGGGCCCCACAAACGCCGTCGTGAGCTTCGCGTACCGCTTCTTTGGCTTCTGTATTTGACAAACACCGAAGCAGTAATCCATCATAGGATCGCCGATACAGCATTTTTGTCTCAGTACCGTAGAAGAATCTGAGAGAACGTCTTCTGATAGAGGTGGCTTCTTTCGGGTTCTCCGGCAAGATGCCATAGACTGCAAAGTCGATAAATGGGAGTCTCCAGTCCTGTGTCTCGTCAACCGTCAGGACAGAATAACTCTCAACAAATTGGACGTTGTTCTTAGAACAGACCAATTCATGGCCTATTACGTCCACCAAGTGGTGAGTATGATTTGGAACCGCCAGAGAAGCGGCTAGTCCTGCTAAGGCGTCGCCTTCAATGTTCCGGAGTCTGGAAACAGTTCGATGAAGAATCCTTTTAGGGACGTAATGATAGCGATTGTTATTTGATGATAGGGGATCATGTCTTCATGGCAAACTTTATATGAACCCCTGATCTGATTGACGATTAACTGCGAATCGCCATATGCTTCCAAGTACGCTACCCCCAGTTCCTTTACAAGTCGGAGGCCGATGACCAAAGCATTGTACTCGGCCACGTTGTTTGAGCAGGGTTCTGTAAGGGAATATGCCCGATTGATCACCAAGCCAGAGGGAGAAATCAGTACCACTCCGACCCCAACGACGATATTGCCCTTGGGCCCGGTTCTTGAAGCACCGTCGAAGAACATTCGCCAGACGGTATCATGGGAAGCCATGTTTGAATTGGCAACTTCGTCCGGGATCTCTTCATATATTCTGGTTAACTCCAAACCTGGATGAGCTGCTAAAAAATCTGCCAGAACTTGCCCTTTAACAGCCTTTTGCGGGACGAAGATCATGTGGTAGGGAGACAATAATATCGCCCAGGTAGCAAGGCGAGAGCTGAGTGCACCTGGCTTGGTCATGAGAACCCTGAGGGGGTTAACTCGAGATATGACATGGATTGTTTGTCCTGTAACATAGTGTCACGTCTTCTGGATAGCGAACACCAAAGCAAGACATTCCTTTTCCACGGCGGTGTATCTATGCTCAGGTCATATCATCATTCGGCTGAGATAATAGATGGCATGTTCATGCCCTGCATCATTGTTCTGTGCTAGTAGAGCGCCAAGGGAATGCCCCATTGCTCACACGTAAAGCAAGAATGGATTTCCAGCAACCAGGGCCACCAGGACTGGAGGGTTTAACAGATATTCTTTAATGTTGTCGAAGGCACATTGGCACTATTCATCCCATACGAAGGATACGCCCTTCTTCATGAGGTGGGTGTGTAGGAGCATAAAAAGTGCTTTATTTTGACTATATCAAAGGAATTGAAGACTTTACGCAAGTAACTCTTTATGAGCTACTTTACGCCAAGGCCATTTGCACTGGACTTTACGCGAGCTACTTTACGCCAAGACAGTTCATTGAGTTTTACGCTTAGAGACAAACTGTCAGACCGTATTTAATGCAGAAGATTTGATTTGACAGAATGATTATGCTGACAGCATGCAACACAGAAGTCGAGAAGATCGGATTTTTTACCAAACTCGATACTTGTCGTATGGTGTGCAAAGAAGGCTATTTTACGCTCAATAAAATCACTTCTTTTTACGCACGATAGTTATGTGAGCTTTTACGCTCAAGGCTATTGTGAGTGTAAAGTCTATTTGGGCTAAGTTTTACGCTCAAGGCTATTTTAGCCACTTTACGCTGAGAAGTTTTATTTGGGTTGTTTTTATGCCAGTTTGCCACTTTACGCTTGGAGCATATTTTGGGTTGTTTTTACGCCCAATTCTTTCTGACTACTTTGGAACGTGGTTTATCCACGTGGCTTTCATCCATATTTATTGAGAAACGTGTGTACGTGCTCCCTATTTTTGTTGAAATAATGGGATACGTGTCAACATATGTAGAGGGTAACATCCATCGTGGGTGACAGTTACCAGCGTAAAAATCCAATTTTGTTGCTTTTTACGCACAAGGGGTCAAGTCTATAAATATACTTATTTTTTACATTAAAAGGGATCAGCAGAGAGAGAGACATGAGAGAATACAAAAATCAGAGCCCAGAGACTTTGATTTTCGGGAGCATTCTTCTTCAACTTTTTCTTCCAGAACAGAGTGAAGCAAAGCAGGAAAGCATTCGACCTCGCCATCAGTGCCCAAGTGCGTCGATACCTTTCTGGTGACTTAGTTCTTCCAGCTGTTCATCTTCTAGCAGTGATCTTCATCATCATCGTATGGTCCAAGGAACAAAGTGATCGTCTTCAGATCAGACTTCCACAGCAATACTTTCCAGAACAATTTGTACTTTTTGTACTCTTTCTCGTTTTATTTTCAAAGGCCAATTTTAGGCATTTTGTTAAGTGAAACAAAATGGTGACTCTGCTGGGGACTACCTACTCCTATGATGAGGAGGCAATTGCTCAATACGATGATGTGTCGATCGGATCGACAAAGAAGACTCTGGTGGTACACTTCAACCAGACTGCCTACGAAGAAATGCTCCGAACTGGGGGTGGTACTCGCTGCTCCAATGTTCAAAAATCGAGGAAGGCGCGAAAAGTTTGGATTCCCAAATCCAAGGCATCCTCGGATCTCCCTGCTGTCTCTGAAGGCAAAGGAATCCTTCCTACTCCTGTTGTAGAGGTTCCCGTTTGTAACGAGGCAATCTTTACTTCAGTGTTGTGCCCTGAGCGTAAAAACCAATCTCCTGTCTGTGACAGTGAAGATTCCTAAGTTTTACGCCCAGTGTGTAAAAACCAAGTTTTACGCTCAGCGCGTAAAAGTGAGGTTTTACGCCCAGTGCGTAAAAACAAAAATTTAAGCTCTGTGCTTAAGAACAAATCTCATGTCTGTGACAAGGTAGACCCCAATGCTTTGTGCTCTGTGCGTAAAAATAAGTCTCCCGTCTGTGACGCGGTAGACATACAAAATTTATGCTCCATGCGTAAAGAAAAATCTCTCGTCTATGACGTGGCAGATACTCATGTTTTGCGCTCTGTGCGTAAAGATAAATCTCCTGTCTGTGGCAGTGTAGATAAAATTCACAAGGATGCTTCTGCATCTAAAGTGAATGTACCTGCACGTATGAAGCATAAAAACATAGTTGGTAAAACTTCTGTTTTTAACCAACAACCTTCTTATACTGCTATACGCAAAGTACCAAACCTTCAAATTACGCGCAATGCTGATGGAGTCCTTTGTGCTCAAAAATCTCAGGATTTATGTACACAACTCCAAGCACGTAAGAATATACAGTTTGGTTCTGCGAATGCAGCCAGTAATCTTCTTTATACACAAGGGACTAAACGTTTCTCTACCCCAAATGTTATAAGAAAGACTACTCCCTCTACTTCTTCTGATTTATGCGAATTGCTAGTACAAAAGCGTAAAGATAGACAATCTCCTGTGACACTCCCCCAAGAGAAACACCATTGTGAGTGTCATCAGATTGTGATCAAATGTTGTTGTTCGGCTTCTAAACGGTCAGTTTTTGATCAGTTAAGTTTCAATACGCCTCAACAACAAGTTGACCAAGAACATGAGTTGTCATACGCGTCAGTCAACATGGCATCTCATACCAACAGAGGACGACGTCCAAGACGCAACACGTCCCAAACTCCAGGTCAACAACAATTCAACAGACTTTTTGATTCCTTTGAAGGAGTATATCAGAATACTCGATCAAGAAGGCAAAGACAGTTGCAGACTTCTTATTCAGAAGTTGGGGGTACTCAATCTCTTGAGTCCGAAACGGATAGTGTCGATTCATACCTCTATACCAATCCTTCTGTATCTTCAAGAGAGGTTGAGTCCTACGCTATTGGAGATGAACCGGAGACGTCTTCTGCTAATACAGAACAGCGTCTCTTTGCTGTTGAGCAGTCATTAAAGGACATGCTTAATATGGTGCAAAGCATGCACCATATAATGACTCAGCAAATTGCTCAACCGGCAGTAGTAACACCGGTGCAAGTAGCAGCACAAACTCAAGATAGTCAAGGGGTTGACATACCTTTGAATAATCAAGAGCCTGCTGTTAATCAAAATTCTGCATCTCCAGATTCTATCATCCCAGAAGATGTACCACCTCCAGTGGGGGTCACGGTACATCCAACAACTATTCAATCAAATGCGCTTCCTCAAACTAGTGAAGCTATTCAAGCAGTACGTGAATTAAAAGCACAGTTTGAAGTCTTAAAGCACAAGGATCAGCTCCAGAGGTTAGGAATTAAGCAACCTTATCCTCCTCATTGGAATGATGTACCCTTTCCTTCGAAATTCAAACCACATTCGATGGTTTTGTTTGATGGAAAGGCTTCTCCTAGTCAGTATATCAATTACTTTGATATTATGACTGTGCATCTGCAGAAAAATAATGCTCTTCTCACTCGAGTGTTTATCGGGTGCTTGACGAGTTCAGCTTACGACTGGTATCGTAGTTTACCCGACAATTGCATTTCATCTTTTGATGAATTTAAAGAAATGTTTCTCTCCCGCTTCTATGAAGGAGGTATGGATATGAATATGTCCTCCTTAATAGAGATCAAAAAAATGGAGAAGGAAAATACTCGGACGTCCATCGAACTTTTCCGACAGGCGACTCTCAAAATGCCTCCTGGCATGCCAGATTCAGCGTTGATTGATACATGCAAGATGAATCTGCGACCATCCATTGTTGTCTTCACGGGTTCCCAATTCACAGATTGGGCCTCGTTTATTATAGCAGCAGTTTCTGCCGAGACAAATGGTAGGTTGGCTCGTGAACATGGCATGATTTTTGCTTCAGAGTATAAAGGAAAGAAAGGCTCTTCTGGTAATAATTCCGGCAATCGTAATGGAAAGGGAAAGGATACCCTCATGGTTAATCTTTCCAAGAACAAAACGACATCGAATAATCAAGAGTCTTCTAAGCCAAAAGAAGAATACTCTTTTGACGAGAGCGATATCCCAGGAATATTTCAATGTCTGGTAAAGATCGGCAAACTTCAGATTCCGGAGCCTAAAAGGTCTAATGAGGTGAATCTGACTGACAATCCCAAATATTGTATCTATCATAGATACATAAATTATCCCACCAGGACTTGTTATGTTCTAAAGAAGAAAATCCAGGAGCTGATCAATGCCAATGCCATTACTTTAACTAACGATGAGCATACGGTCACAACCAATACGGTTTCTCTTCAATTTGGAGATTTTCTTCCTTATCAAGTCCCAAATGGGATTGTCCCAATTCCAAAGGCGACGATGAAGATTGTGAATATTTCGCCTGCTAGAGAGGAAAATAAAAGATTGTTGCCTCTCACATTAAAGAATGGTGAAATTATGTGGGTACATCCTGACTTAGTACCTGAAATGGAAGATGAAGGAAAAACTTCAAAATCCAAGAAAGGTAAGAAAGTCAAAACCTACAACATGATTTCTCATGTTATTCCAGATCCTGATGATTTGGATCATCTATGGGATGGCATTCCTTTGGAAGATAGACTGAGAGGTTTGAACATATGTCCTCCAAGTCTGGCTCCTCCAACCTAGCTCAAGTTGACTCATCAGCAGTGGCTAGCTATGAACAGTGTTCCCTTATACAGGACACAATAAGTTTTCGCTGCTTATGAAAAAGCTCCTATAGGGATTTTTCCTTGTATCCCGAATCCTTCTCCTTCCGTAGCTACAGAGGCTTCTATTCCTCATTCTCCTGTAGTTACAGAGATCTCTTCTCCTTCCTCTGTTGAACCACCTATTAAAAGTCCGCTGCCCATTCACTTTTACAGTCAGCAATCAGTCCTTCTCATGAAAAAGATGGGCTATGACTTTCAAAAGGCAGAGGGTTTGAATTATGATAAAGGAATACGACTTCTTTTACAAATTCAAAGTAAAAAAATCTACTGTCGGATTGGGTTCTGAGGTTCCTCATAAAAATTCTCACAAGAAGAAGATTAAGGAAAGGAAGACTAAATCCTGCAATATGGTACTTCCTTCTTCTGAATCTGAAGAAGAAACCTTTATTGGTACAAGATCTGGGAAAGAGTACCACAAAGATTATGAGGGATCCTCCAAAGAAACAGAGGATGTTGAAACATCACCAACTCAACCATCTCCTGTTCCTGCTAAACCATCTGTGCTTGAAAAGGGAAAACAGAAAGCAGTACGCTTTGATATTCCTTTGAAATCTGCTTCCAGTCAAGGGGTAATGATGAAGCCCTATAAATTTGATATTCTAGCTCAGTTAGCCAATACTCTGGCTAGACTATCCATATTTGAGCTGCTTCGTCTTTCTAAAGAAAGCAGGGAGTCTTTGAGTGAAGCTTTGCTTCAAGCAGATTCATGCTTGGCTCAACTCAAGAGTCCTGATAATACACCAGTATCGTGTCCACAATGTCATAGTGTGATGGAGGCTATTCCTAATATTACTTTCACACAAGAAGACATGATGTTGAAGCATAACAAGCATGACAGGCCTTTATGCTACACTGGGTATATCGGATCTACTGAAATTGACAGGATTTACATTGATCCTGGATCTTCTATTAGCATTATTCTTCAGAGTATGCTAAAACCTTTGAGGATTCCTACTAGTGATTTGACTTACACTAGTACCACAATAGTTGGTTTCAACTCTGGCAAGAGTAAACCACTGGGAAAGATTCGTCTGAAGATTCAGATTGGTGATCTTCGAACTATGGCAACCTTCTATGTTATCAACTCCGACGTATCCTACAACATCCTTCTCGGGCGACCGTGGATACATGAGCATAACATTGTGCCTTCAACTCTCCACCAATGCTTCAAGTACGTGGATTCGCAAGGAGTTGTGAAGACTGAATTTGCTGATATCAGTCCCTTCAAGGGTGTTGAAGCCTATTTTTTAGACTCAATACTCTACAAACAAGAGCATGTGAAGGAGATATCAGATATAGCTGAAGATTAATCACATGTTGAAGATCAGTCTGTCAATGAAGATCCTCCAGAAGAGCAACCTTTGAAGATCAAGGTCAAAGGTCAAATCCAACCCCAACCTGTCAGTGATCAACCTCTGATGATCAAGGTCAAAGGAAGAACTCTAGCTTCATCTGAGGAATCAATGAGTATTCCTGTCAAGAGCCAAGTTCAACCTCTTATGATCAAAGTCAAGGGACGTACTTCTCGTACGAATGATCCAGAACCACCATTGGTCATCAACCTTGACAAATCTACGCAGAAGACGGATGATGGTCCGTTAATGATCAATCCGAAGCGTAGTAGTCAAATTATAAATGATGTAAATATTGATCATTCTGTACTTTCTGATATCAATGAAGATTTTCTTTTTGAGTATATGGCTGTCAAATTTGTTGAAAGAATGACTTTATCTCCTGATGATCCAAGTCATCAATATAAAGATGATATAGATACAGAGGAAACTTTATACATTGACCATAAGGAAAATTTTTTTCCTCCTCATGTCGATGTTGGACCTTATGCTCAAAGGTTCTTAACATCTTCTCCATATCTTCTTCATATAGCCGCTTCATCACAAGCTTGTGTAACTTTGAGACGTTATGAAGAATCTTATTTCGTGATTCCGTCTGATAAGAAAAACAAGTACCAAATTGTGTTTGGCCTGGATAGAAATATCCATGTTGTTCAGACGGATGATCTTAGAGATAAAGAGAGAAAAAATCCGAATTGACAAATATAGTCAACAGTCTCTCAAGATTATCCATAATATGGGATATAATTTGAAGACTATACAAGGTCTCAATCAAGGTAAGGATAGACGATTACCATTATGTGGTAATCCGTTTTACCAGAAAACTCGTCATGGGTTGGGATATGATCCGTCCCACATGTTTAATGATGATATACAAGAAGAATTCTCTTCTAGTTCTTCACAATCCTCAGAATTCGAAGAAATCTATTTTATCGAATCTGAATATGCTGGAGAAGACTATTATGATGAATCTGAATGTGTATTCTCAGTCAATATGATTCAAACTGAAAAGGAATCTGAATCATTTAAAAATGACCCTTGGGCTCAACAGATGGATACCCAATGGGAACTTCGTTTTGAACAACGACAACCACCTACAGAGGATGAAATTCTCCAGATCGATGTTGGAGATGGGACTACGTCTAAGCCAAATGAAAAGGAAGAGTTAATAAAATTGATTAAAGAATATATTGATATCTTTTCATGGAGTTATGAGGATATGTCGAGTTTAGATCCTAAAGTTGCTACGCATAAACTCAATATTCTTCCTAATGCCAAGCCTGTGAAACAACAGCAACAGCGTTTTCGACCAGACATGATGGATGCAATTGAAGCAGAAGTCAAAAAGTTGATTACATGTGGCTTTGTTCATGAAGAACAACACCCAGACTGGGTTGCCAATATTGTTCATGTTATGAAGAAGAACGGAAAAGTCCAAGTTTGCATAGATTTTCGAGATCTTAATACAGCTTGTCTAAAGGATGAATTTCCACTTCCAATAACTGATGTCATGATAAACAATACATGCGGTTTTGAATGCATATCTTTCATGGACGGATTCTCAGGATACAATCAGATCAAGATGCATCCAGGAGATGAGAAGCATACTGCTTTTCGTACACCCCTTGGAGTATACAGTTATACGGTTATGCCGTTTGGTCTTAAAAATGACGGTACCACGTATCAAAGGTCTATGAGCAACATCTTTCAAGAACATCTACGGAAGACAGTTGAATGTTATGTAGATGACATTGCTGTCAAAAGTCGATCAAAAGATGATCACATTCAAGACTTAAAGACAGTATTTGAATTGATGCGTCAACATCAATTGAAAATGAACCCTACCAAGTCCTTCTTAGGGGTTTCCAGTGGCAAGTTTTTGGGATTTGTCATCACTTCTCAGGGTATCCATGTTGATCATGATAAAATCAAAGCAATTCTTGAAATACGTCCTCCACGTAATTTAAAAGAACTCTGCGGCTTCCAAGGTCGCATTGCTTATATCAGGAGATTTATATCCAATCTCTCTGGGAGATGCCAACCTTTCTTCCGTCTATTAAAGAAAGGTGTATCATTTGTTTGGGATGAAGCGTGTCAGAAAGCTTTCAATGACATCAAGCAATACCTTACAAATCTATCTGTTCTAGTACCACCAGTAGTGGGAAGACCATTTTTGCTATATGTTCGAGCATTAGATCATTCACTTGGTGCTCTTCTTGCGCAGAAAAGTGATATGGGTCATGAATAAGCAATTTATTATCTTAGTCGAATGATGGTCGGAGCTGAACACAGGTATACTCCTGTAGAAAAGGAATATTTGGCTTTGTTTTTTGTTGTTCAAAAGACACGATATTATGTGTCAGGACAAACTATTCATGTTATTTCCAGAATAAATCCTATTCGGGTACTGATGAAAAAACCAAGCATTCTTAACTCCAGGTTAGCTACCTGGGCGATGTTGCTCACTCCTTATGACATGGTCTATGTACCTCAAAAATTAGTGAAGGGTCAAGCATTAGCTGACTTCTTAGCAGCTCACCCTATACCTGAAACATCGAAGTTATATGAGGATATTCCAGATGAAGTTGTGGATTGCAACATGACTTTGAGAAATGATATTTGGCAGTTATACTTTGATGGAGCATCACGGGTTGGGTCTAAAGGTAATATTATCTCTGGGGTAGGAATCGTCTTGGTTTCTCCTGACAAAATGGTCATATACCGTGCTTATTCTCTCAATGAGCCATGCTCCAACAATGTAGCAGAATATAATGCTCTGCTGATTGGTCTCCAAGTAGCAAAATAATTAGATATTGAGTTCCTGAAAGCTTATGGAGATTCTCAACTGATTGTTAATCAGGTTAGAGGGACATATGAAGTCAGGAACCCTGATTTTATCCCTTGTCATCAAGTGGTAATCGAGTTGGTCCTTTCATTCAAAGGATTCTTCATCGAATTCGTACCACGTTCTCAGAATGTGGAAGCTGATGCTCTTGCTAGCCTATCTGCAGATTTAGTTATTCCAATTCGAAGACAAAATACTATTATTTTGTTGTACCGAGACTTATTCTGTGTAAAGGATAATCTGAATATTGAACAGAGTTATATTACAGAATCAAGTTCCCAACAGAGAGATTGGAGAAGTCCATTTATTGATTATGCGGTTCATGGGATTTTGCCTGAAGATCCAAAAGAAGCTGCATCAATCAGGAGACGATCATTTCGATTTTATTATGATTCGTCTTTACATATGTTATATCGTCATTCATATGATAGACTTTTGCTACGTTGTCTCTCAGAGAGTGAAGCTAAGCAAACACTTCGTGAAGCTCATGATGGTGTTTGTGGTGCTCATCAACCTGGTACAAAATTACAAGACCGCATTCGAAGGATGGGGTATTATTGGCCATCTATGATAGCAGATGCTGTGGATTATGCTAGACAGTGCAAAGCATGCCAGATTCATGCTGATTTTATTCATCAACCATCTGAATTCCTCTATCCTACGGCAGCTTATTGGCCTTTCGAAGCCTAGAGCATGGACATTATTGGTTCGATTAACCCTCCTTCTATTAAGGGACATCGGTTTATATTGGCTATAACCGATTACTTTTCTAAATGGGCGGAAGCGGTTCCTCTTGCTGAAGTAAAAATATCTAATGTGATTAGCTTCATCAAACACCATGTTATTTATCGCTTCGGGATTCCTCGACGGATAATACATGATAATGGACCACAATTTGCCAGTCAGGCATTTTTTCGGTTTTGTGATAAGAATCGAATCCAAAACTTGGCGTCTACGGCTTATAATCCAGCTGCTAATGGTTTAGCCGAAGCTTTCAACAAGACGATCATCAAACTTCTCAAAAAATTCGTCTCTTCTAAAAAACGTGATTGGAATGAGAAACTTGGAGAATGTTTATGGGCGTACCGAACGACAGTCCGAACTCCTACCGATTTTATACCATTTTCGTTGGTCTACGGATGCAAGGCTGTCCTTCCATTGAAAATTCAGATTCCATTTCTTCGAATAGCCATTGCCAATGAGCTAACAACAGAGAACAATGATCGCTTACGAATCCAAGAACTTGAAGGATTGGACAAGAAGCGTCTTCAAGCACAACAGCACATTGAGCTATATCAAGCCCGTATATCTCGAACTTTCAATCGTAAAGTTAAAGAGAGGGTATTCAAGGTCGGTGAGCTAGTTTTAGCCGTTCGAAGACCGATGGTGATGACTCATAAAAGCAAAGAGAAATTCCAAGCAAAATGGAAAGGCCCTTATGTTATTGAGACAGTTTTTTTTCCAACGGTGCCTATCGGTTATCTAAGCCCAATGGAGATTTACTCATGATGCCGATCAATGGCAAATTTCTTAAGAAGTACTATGTATAAAAAAAGAAACACAGAATGAAAATAAAATCTTTTTTTTATTTTTTCAGAACAAAGGATTAAGGACGAGGACCACTGCCTTCCTTATTGAATACATAGTCAGCTAGTGCATCAAAGACATCATTGCCTGAGTTCACAAAAAACTTGCAGGCAGCCATCCTCGGTGCCTCGTCTTCAGGAGTTTTTCCTGGTTCTACTAAGAAAGCGAGGATGTCTTGGGGTGGCTTGGGCGTAGAAGAGCCTTCGCATATTCTGGTTGGGCCTGACACGATTGGCTCAGCGGGGTGCATCTCGATGACGTCCTCAACCTTCATGATGACTTCAGTCTTTTGCAGCACGTCCTTGGAAGACATTTCCAATAGGAGACTGGAAACAAGGATGAAATGTTACAAAGAGTTCTCATCTATTTATAGGAGAGAACTATTAATGAACCGGTCTTATAAATTGAAACAACTTTTCATTCCCGAAAAGTCCTATCCATTCATTACATCAGATTCATCCATTTAATTGTAGAATTGAAATGATCTTTCTTTTCTCAAAAGAAACGTTGGTTCATTCATTCTTTCATAAATTGGCATACATCCTCAATGATGTCTGTCTTCTTATTTCTCCAGCTACCAATGTTTGGTTAAGCTGATTACTTGTCTCCTCGGAGAGAAATATTAATCTTTTATCTTACCAGTTGGTATAAAAAGTTGGATTTATTATCTATCATGTCCATTCGACCTCTGCATAAATATTAAGTCTGCTTATTTTGCCTATCTATCATATCCATTTGACCTCTGAATAGATATTAATCTATTTTTCTTTGAGTCGTTATAATCTGTCACGTCCATATTACCTCTGATAGTATTGTATACTCTAAAATAGAAAACAAGATTTCATTATCTATCATGTCCATATTACCTCTGGATAGATACAAGTTATTGAGTGTAGAAGACTTGTCACGTTCATATCCATTCTCACTTTATCACCATAAAAGTCTATTACATTTCTTAGACTTTCTTACAAATCATAATGGAAATCTATTGCATCTTAGATTTTCATTCCATACAACAACGATTACCTAATGGAGATCTATTACTTCTTTGGATCTTCTTCATCGAATTCGTTGTTGGTGGCAATTCCTTGCTGTCTGAGCCTCAATGGCAACAAGAGCAGTAGGAATTAACTCTGGTCTTCTCTCAAAGACGAGAGGAGAATCCCAGAGTATGGCAGTCCGAAGACGTGTTGCTGCCAATACAACTGGTAGAGAAATGACGGCCCTTCAGAAGAGATAGGAATGTATCCAGTATTGGGATACGATTCCTAGTTCTGCCATGAAAGGAACTCTACTACCCAACTTCTCGGGTTAGAGTTGACTCCACTATCCAACTTTCTGTGTATAAAGGCTCTTCCTATCATCTGAGGAAGACCCATCTATCCCACGAAGAGTTCTGAGTTGTCTGATTTGCGCGTCAAAAGCGCCTGAGCTCCCTGATGTGTGTGTCAAAAGAATGCTCCCCATAGCATCCATATCGCCAATGCCAGTTCTGGAAAAGTTCTTCAGCCAAGCTTCTGCAGAAAACAACAAAGAAATTTTTTTAACAGAAGTGTCATCAGGCGCATACTGGCCAATCAAAGACAAACGATTGCGCATTCTGTTCAGTTAAAGACAAATGCTTGTCTTCAATAGGCGCACCTTATCTATCAAGGATTTGCGCTCGTTTTTCAAGCGCACTTTATCTATCAAGGATTTGCGCTCGTTTTCAGCAGGCGCGCCTTATCTATCAAAGATAGGCGCTTGTTTTCAACAAAAGCTCAAAGGCAGCCGATTGCGCACCCTGTTTAAATCAAAGAAAAGCGCACTCTGCCCCTTTTATGAAAATCAAATACCTATTTCGGTAAAATGTGACGCACATAACAATAGATAAATGATGATTATACACAAAAAAGCTACTGTTCCACGATGGGCTTACCATCGAGATCAGATGTTGTTGAATCAACGACTGATGACACGGTGTGTAGGGGAATGACATCGAAAAGCATTGCCATCATCAATCCCTTGTCGGAGGAAGGAGTCTTGCAAAAAGTCATCTTCGGAGAAGAAGAAGAATAAAGGAATGAGAATGCATCCTTTAACTCAGCTATTTATAAAGGTTCAAAGAAGCAGATGGTTTGAGTCTATTTTGGGAAAGATCCTAATAAGAGGCACTCATAACCACAGAACAGCTGCCACGTGTTGTTTTATTTCTCTTGGGAATGAGAAAACATGAAAACAGTCAAAAGAGGTGTAGAATGATCCTATGTCAATGCACCACACGAATAAAGGTGAAAACAATACCAGGATTTTATTTCATAAAAAGAGAGTAGGCCCCTACAGATAAGTTGAGTGTCACAATACATAGATGACACCCCTACACAAAACATTATTTCTTCTTCTCTCCTTCATTGGGCTGACGAAGGGAGGCACCTAACTCGTGCACATTGTGGATCCCTGAACGACGCATCAGATCGAGGAATGCTTCTGCATCACCGGATCCTTCGTAGGCATTTGAGGGACCACCATTTATACGATCGAAGATCGCTGGAGTCAGTCCAAAGCACTCCATGAAGTTGCGTGCGCGCAGCGATTGATCGACCTCCGTCTCTATGTCAAGCCTTGAGCCTTGAGCCTTTTCCTTGTCAGCCTCTATCTCTTTCTTCGGTGCCATGACAATATGAGGATGAGAAGTGAGAATGAAAAACTTTTCCTTATATAATCAATCAACCCTTCATATTCCCTATGGAAAACTGAACATTGTCACTGCAACTCGGGGAGACGAAGAAGAGTTCGAATGTTTCGAGAGAAAATTTATTATGACGGTTGAGTATTGACCGGTGCCATTTCTTGACTTTTCATATTCAAAGTATTCCGAAAATTTTGAAGTCTTTTCAAATTCCGAAAACTTTGAAGGAGGTCTTGTAGGAGCGTAAAAAGTGCTTTATTTTGACTAAATCAAAGGAATTGAAGACTTTACGCAAGTAACTCTTTATGAGCTACTTTACGCCAAGGCCATTTGCACTGGACTTTACGCGAGCTACTTTACGCCAAGACAGTTCATTGAGTTTTACGCTTAGAGACAAACTGTCAGACCGTATTTAATGCAGAAGATTTGATTTGACAGAATGATTATGCTGACAGCATGCAACACAGAAGTCAAGAAGATCGGATTTTTCACCAAACTCGATACTTGTCGTATGGCGTACAGAGAAGGCTATTTTACGCTCAATAAAATTACTTCTTTTTACGCACGATAGTTATGTGAGCTTTTACGCTCAATGCTATTCTGAGTGTAAAGTCTATTTGGGCTAAGTTTTACGCTCAAGGCTATTGTGAGTGTAAAGTCTATTTGGGCTAAGTTTTACACTCAAGGCTATTTTAGCCACTTTACGCTGAGAAGTTTTATTTGGGTTGTTTTTACGCCAGTTTGCTACTTTACGCTTGGAGCATATTTTGGGTTGTTTTTACGCCCAATTCTTCCTGACTACTTTGGAACGTGGTTTATCCACGTGGCTTTCATGCCATATTTATTGAAAAACGTGTGTACATGCTCCCTATTTTTGTTGAAATAATGGGACACGTGTCAACATATGTAGAGGGTGACATCCATCGTGGGTGACGGTTACCAACGTAAAAACCCAATTTTGTTGCTTTTTACAAACAAGGGGTCAAGTCTATAAATAGACTTATTTTTTACATTAAAAGGGATCACAGAGAGAGAGACAAGAGAGAATACAAAAATCAGAGCCCAGAGACTTTGATTTTCGAGAGCATTCTTCTTCAACTTTTTCTTCTAGAACAGAGTAAAGCAAAACAAAAAAGCATTCGACCTCACCATCAGTGCCCAAGTACGTCGATACCTTTCTGGTGACTTAGTTCTTCCGACTGTTCATCTTCTAGCAGTGATCTTCATCATCATCATATGGTCCAAGGAACAAAGTGATCGTCTTCATATCAGACTTCCACAGCAATACTTCCCAGAACAATTTGTACTTTTTGTACTTTTTTTCGTTTTATTTTCAAAGGCCAATTTTAGGCATTTTGTTAAGTAAAACAGGGTGAATGGTTGACATCGTCCGAAGAGGTTAGAGATAAACCTCCTGATATAAGCTAGCCTCCCTTGAAGGCCTTTGAGTTCTCGAAGATTTCTCGGGGGACCCATCTCCATGATTGCCCTCGTCTTCTCAGGGTCTATATGGATTCCCTAGGCCGTAATGATAAAACCCAAAAATTTCCTGCTAGATACGCCCAATAAGAATTTGGTGGAATTCATGTTCAAGTTGTGCGCTCGCATCAAGTCGAAGATTGTCCTCAGATCGTGCAGATGATCTCCTTTATAGCGGCTTTTGATGGCGATGTCGTCGACATAACACTCCACGGTCTTACACAGGTGGTCCCTGAAGATGACGCTCATAGCCCGTTGATATGTGGCACCAGCATTCTTTAAACCAAAGGGCATGACTGTGTAACAGTACACGCCAATCGACGTTCGGAATGATGTATGTTTTTCATCATCAGAAAATATTTTGATTTGGTTGTATCCTGAGAAGCCATCCATGAACGACATGCGCTCAAAGCCACATGTGTTGTCAATTACTATGTCCGTAATAGGAAGAGGGAACTCATCCTTAGGACATGCTTCGTTCAGATTTTGGAAGTCGATGCAAATTCGGATCTTTCCATTTTTCTTGAAGACCGATACTATGTTGGTGACCCAGTCTGGATGTTGTTCCTCCCGGATGAATCCGCTGGCTTTCAGTTTGTTGACTCAGCTTCGATAGAGTTCATGATATCTGGGCAGAACTATCGTTGCTACTGCTTGACAGGCTTTACATTCGGATAAATGTTAAGCTTATGAAGTGCAACCTCGGGGTTTAGCCCTAGCATGTCTTCATAGCTCCAGGCGAACACATCAAGGTATTCTCTGACGAGTTGCAAAAGTGCCTTCCGCTCTTCGTCTGTCAGGCTTTTGCTGACGAAGATTGGCTTTGGAGAGGATTCATCGACGAGGTCAACTTGCATGACCTCATTTTCGGTAGGAGGATCTCTCTGTTCGAAATGCTTCTCCCACTGCGCATCTAGCTGTTGAACCCAAGGTTATAATTTGAGAAGCTCGGGTACATCTTCGTCTTCTTCATAGGCGTCAGCAAACGCCATATTGACAGACAAAACTTGCCTGGATACGTCCCCGATGCTGACATCCGAATCAAAAGTGGGTGATCCGGTCGATTGTGAATGCCAGTCACATTCTTATCTGAGCTTTCAGGAGTTGTTGCAGGTGTAACATAGCCTACGCCACGTCTGATCTTGTTGTAGTAATCCCGTGGTTTTCCAGCCGGGACTGGCAACTGCAAAGGTAATCGCCGGCCAGTGCCGTAGTTCAAGCCTGGCGTAGCCTCCATATCATACCCCTATTTTTGTATGAGGTACTTGGATCGGGAGCTATACAGATAAAGGGGCAATCTCCCAATGTCGGGTTCGAGATCAACTTCTTCTATCCTGAAGGGCTGTGGATCATTCTTTTGGTCGAAGATGATTGGATGATCCTCTTCCTCAACTATGAAGCAAGCGCCTTCCATGGGAGTATGTTGGTTAGCGGTATAGACATTTGTCACTTGTGTGTGTAAGTTGGTGCCTATACCGTGTTCCATAGCATACATTATACAAAGCTTGTTAAGCTCGAGGTAGTTCAAAGATAGTCCTTTATTGATAAAATAAGGTATCTTTTCGGGTGGGATTACATCGTCAGCAGAAGGAACATCAGTGTGAGCAGCCATATACTTGGCTAGCTCTAAGTCCTCTTCGGCCACCCCCTATATTAATGAAGACTGGAAGGATGACCTGGGCAGCTTGATCATCAGGGGCTCCACTGGTGGTGCTGAACGTGGAGTCGTTGGTGCACTAGCGACCCCTGGCTTGGCACTTGGTGTTGGACAGAGAGTTGTTGGCTCACTAGCAGTCCCTGGCTTAGCGCTCGGTTGTCGACATGTCCTGGGAAGACGAATCGTCATTGGCTTAACAGAAGGATTGGACTCTTCTGTTGGTTGTTGACCGGCTCTAGGCAACCTGATTGTCAGCGGCTCCGTAGTGGGTCTCGGCCCTTGGCCAGACCTTGGCAGTCAGATTGTCATCTGCTCCTTCTGTGCAGTGAGCACCGGGAGACTAGTTGCTTCTCTACGCAGAGTGGTTGTAAGA
Source organism: Iris pallida (assembly GCA_029216955.1). Taxonomy (NCBI): domain Eukaryota; kingdom Viridiplantae; phylum Streptophyta; class Magnoliopsida; order Asparagales; family Iridaceae; genus Iris; species Iris pallida. The sequence continues at coordinate 6,789,938 of JANAVB010027596.1, forward strand.
GGCGCAGTCCTGCCTGGTTTACGGGGCTGGAGATGGATTCTCAAGGGCTCCTCAGGTCCTGCAATAGTCTCCGTCTGCTCTTAAACATCCTCCTTGATCAGGTGCCTCTTGGATTTCTCGTACAAGCAGGAATCTGAATAGCATGATTCGACCCCTTTGAAGGGATCGATGTCGGCAAATTTCGTCTTTATGAAGCCGTGTTTGTCGATGTACTTGAAGCACTGGTGCAATGTGGAGGGCACGATCATATAATCATGTATCCACGGACGCCCCAGGAGAATATTGTAGGAGGTGTCTGCATCGATGACATAGCAGGTTACTTCCGACTGAAGGTCGCCAATTTGGTACTTCAGGCGAATCTTCCCGATGGGATAGTTTCTCCCTGAATTGAAACTGCTAATTGCGGTACTGGTAGGAGTCAGCCGATGCATAGGGATACGCAGATGGTGAAGCAAGCTCTTCGAAATAATGCTTATCGAAGAACCGGGATCAATGTGCATTCGATCCACCTTGATGTCGCCGACGTATCCAGTATAACACAGAGGGCGATCATGCAGGTTGGTCTTGATAAGCATATCTTGTGGAGTGAAGACAATGTTAGGCATTACGCCTGTACAAGCGCTGTCCTGGAGGTCCGCCGGTGAGTTTTCCTCTGTAAGGTTGACCTGAGCCAGATATGCGTCGACATTCTGGAGTGCTTCGCTCAGTACGACGCGAACATCTTTGGAGAGTCCCAGGAGCTCATATAATGACAATTTGGCTGGTGTGTTGGCCAATTGTGCCAAAATGTCAAAATTGTAGGGCTTCTCTAGCCCCTGAGGCGTGTCTTTCCGGAGCGGCTTGTCAAAACAGGTCTCTTTTGGCTTGGGCTTATTGATCGAGGGAGGCTGAGAAGGTCCTGGGGCATCAGCAGTGGCCGGCTGTCATTCTTTAGCCGAGTTACCCGGCATGGATTGAGTTTGTGCACCAGACCGGGTAACGACAGCTGTCATTTCTTCGACGTTGGTTGAGATTGTACGACAGGACTTGACTTTTCTGCCCTTCTTGTTGCCAGTAGAGAGTGATGCTGGCTGGGTTACTTCAGATACTAAGTCCGGGTGGACCCACATGACCTCCCTTCGTGATGTGGTGAGGGGTACCAGTCCAGTAGCCTGGTCTCGGGGAGGTGGAAGGTTAGCGACCTCCATTTTTGCCCGAAGGACGGATACTACGCCGTCTTGGGTCCTCGTCGGCGGGAAGCTGCCGAATTGGACTGACACCATGTTGGCAGCGACCGTCACCTCCTCGAAATCAATGGCCAGGGCCTTGGAGTCGATGAGGTTCTGGATGTACCGCTTCAATTGGAAGCAGTCTTGTGTAGCATGGTGGACGTAGCGATGGTAGTGACAGTACTTGGGGCTCTCCATCTCTGCAGGTCGAGGTTCACGCCTTGGTGGAGGGAGCTGAATTCTGTCTCCTTGTAAGAGCATGTCAAAGATGGGCTTGACATGACTATCCTCGAAGGAATAAGTCATCTGCGGCCACTGCTTTTCTGCCTGCTTTGGTTCAGGCTTCTGGGCTGTGTCGGCCACCATAGCCTATTTGCCCTTGTTGTCTCGGTTGTTGGAGGAATTACCGTCATTTTTGTTGTTGGCATTAGGGCGTTTGCCCTTGTCCTCTCCCTTCGAGATGTGCAATCCCAGTTGGCGAGCTTTCTTTAACTTGTCTTCTGCGCTAGTGGCGCTGATGATGAAAATCTTCCAGTCCTTAAATTGACTTTCGCCCATCCAGAGGCTGATTGTGGGGAGCAGCCTCTTCTGGCAAATTTCAATTAAGGAAGAGTCCGGGTTACTGGAGGGCAACTTCATTGCTGTTTGGCGGAACCGCTCAATGTAGTTCCATGTCAGCTCCTTCTCTCCTTGGACAACGTCCATGAGGGTTGACATTGTCACATCCTGTCCCACCTCATAGAACCTCTCCAAGAACATATGCTTGAAGCCGGCGAAGGAATGGATGCAATTGTCAGACAGGTTGTGGTACCAGTCGAAGGCGACCCCTTCTAGTGCCCCAACGAACAACCGTGTAAGGATAGCATCGTCATGCGGCAGATGATCTATTGTGACCTCAAAGTAGGTCACGTATCGGCTTGCAGAGGTCTTGCCATCATAAGGGTTGATGTTGAATGGTTTGTATCGAGGAGGGAAGGGGGCATCTCTCCGTACAGCGGGATACGGTTGTCGTATCCTAAGGTCCTGAGAGGCTTCCCGGGCGTGAAACATTAGCCGGAGCTCCTAGACTTCTTTTCTCGCTTCCCTAGCCTCGTCTGTAGCAGTGGAAGCCGACATCCCGGGTGGATTATCGCCCGGGGTTGGTGTAGTTGTGTTTGAGTCCGCATTGACGGCAGGACCCAAGCTTGTTTGGCCAGGCGTCCTTCCTTGGAGAGTCGACAGGGCTAGCTTGATCTCGTCTACTGACTTGACTAAGGTATGAAGTATGGCCTCAAGAGTCTCGAGGCGTTGTCGGTCGCTAGGACCGTCCTGGTCATTCTCAGTCATAAATACTGTTCTCACACGAGGAACAGTGGAAGGAACTGTGGAGGATGTGCTCTCTGAATCATACCCCCGAATAGAGAAGTCGTCGGGATATGTAGGAATATTCTCCACCGGTTCGGACTCGGAGGAAGTGCTACCCCCTGCATAGGAGGTTGCTTCATCTTAGCACCCATGGACATTTACAGGGGTGTCTGGCCTTGGTTCATCTTCTTAGAACACCGGATTGTCGTGGATGTTCCGGGGAGTGCTACCCCCAGCTTCGGCTACCTCCAGGGATGTAGATAACGAATCTCCAAGTGTTGAAGATTTCGTCTTAGAGCGGGTGCTTTGATAAACTCCTCATGTGGTGGTTGTGGTCAACCGCTTAGACGATAGTTTCCTGGCCATGCTAATAGAGATCGTCGGGCTGGAAACATTTACTTTCTTCCCTCCCTTGCTGGTAGGTACCTTCCGGATAGAATTGCAGGAGGCGAAAGGAAGCGTCTCGTCTCCCTAGCTTTGTTCTAGGATCGGTCCTGGTCGCTGCAGTCGTTGGAAGATGGACTGCCAGCCCTCTTGTACTGTTGTCTTGTTGCAGCAGCAGTTGACAATGACTTGAGTGCAGTGATGTCCTTGGAAGGACTCTCTGCACACCAAGCTTTCTTCTCTTTCCTTGCGCTTGTGAAGCATCACATCACGTAAGTCAAGTTCTTCTCAAGCAACCTTTACACTAATTTTGTGGGCTCGGAAATCTCGAACACACGAGTGTGTTGGCATCATGTTTGCTCCCTGATGTGGGGCTAGTAAAAGTACTTGCCCCTTATCATTGTTGGGAGACTCTTGAGAACCACCCTGTCCGTTGGCCGTCGGGGGCTGGACACGGGTAGTTTTGTACAACTTTCCATCAGAGGCTCGCGTAACAGTTAACGGGGCTCCCTGATGGTCAGAAGTTGGGACAGCTGACTGAGCTCGACGAGCCCGCGCTGTCCTAGACTTCTTCGCTCTAGCACCCGAGGTTGCGTAGTAGGAAGAGTCCAAATTGTGCCGCACAGAGTCGGGCACATCCTCATGAGAGCTTTTGAGGTCAGGACTGCATGAGAGCCGGTCAAAGACTGAACCTGAGCCGCATATGATGGATGGCCTACGGCTTGGATTGGATGCCGCATAAGCCATCTCCCTGCGGCTGGGCTTGGCGGCCGTATAAGTATCATGTATGCGGCTGGAAATTGTGGCGGCCGCATGAGCCTTCTGCATGCGGCTAGAATTTGTGGCCGCATGAGGCTTCTGCATGCGTCTGAAATTTACGGCCGCATGAGCCTTCTCCATGCGGCTGAGATTGGTGGCCGCATGAGCCTTCATGCGGCTGGAGCCCTTATGTAGCTTCGTCTTGGACCGCGTAGAGTTTCCCTTTGTTCCCGCAAGTCCAGCATTGTAGTGCTTTCCTTTGCCAGACTTGGGGACAGCAGGGTCCTCTACGGCCTGGAGTGGGGCCGCATGTGAGTCTTCTTCGCCATCTTGGGCAGCAGAGAACACTTCTTCCAGAGCTTGGGGAGGAGCAACGATCTTCGGCCTCCACTCCCTGCGGGCCTTCTTCGTGTCGGCTCGCTTCTGGACCGGGCTAGCGCTCCCATTAGAGAGCATCTCTTCAAACGCTTGCTGGTCGAAGCGAACAACCAGCATCTGTTGTGTGGAGCCGAGCTTGGCTGCGTCCGATTGCGTCACCAACTTCTCAGCAGTGGAGAAGTTAGTCCCCAGCAGAGTCGCCATCGTGTTTGCCATTGATTATCAAAGAACAAAACAGTTTTATGGGAGGACTGAACTTTAATTCACAATTACAAACTCGTTCGTATAAAGAAAGCCTAGGAACAAAACCTGAGAAAAGCAATCTAAGTACAATTGTTTAATTTGGATTCTGGGGGATGACGGTAGAGGCTCGAGAAAGTGCTATCAACTCTGCCTTACTCCTTGGACGATCGAACGCAACCTCTGCTCCGGCGAAGAAATGCTCTCTGTATGTATATGTGTGTCCCTCTGTGTGTGTGCAAAGGAATAATCACATGCTATTTATAGGAGTTTGTGATGAGTGGGGTGTACAGCCACGTGGCCACATCCTTGTAACTGCGCCTTGAGAAGTGGGCAGTTGGGGATTGATTAAGATTAACCTTGATCTGTTTGTTGCAATAAATCTGGACGGTTATGTTGGTTGAAATAAATCTGAACTGCTATGATCTGTTGGTTGTAATAAATCTGAGTTGTTAAGACTTGGTCAACTTCTGCCACGTGTCCCAACTACCACTATACTGCGAGCCGCATGAAGGACTGTCCCCATGTCTGAGCCGCATGAGGGTGGCCTCATGTTCGAGCCGCATGAGGGTGGCCTCATGTCCGAGCCGCATGCGGGTGGCCTCATAACCGAGCCGCATGAGGGTGGCCCCATGTCTGAGCCGCATGAGGGTGGCCTCATAACCGAGCCGCATGAGGGTGGCCTCATGTCCGAGCCGCATGAGGGTGGCCTCATAACCGAGCCGCATGAGGGTGGCCTCACAACTGAGCCGCATGAGGGTGGCCTCATAACCGAGCCGCATGAAGGTCACACAGGCGATCCGCATAAAGAACTTTCTTGGAATCTGTGAACTGTGCCAGCTATCATAAAGATTTTCTCATCTTTTTATGGACATGTCGCGTTTCTTCTTTATGTCAGAGCCATCATGTCAGAGCTGTCACTTTGTGTCGGAGCATTAATGGCCAGCTGTACGGAGTAATTATGGCCAGCTGTATGGGCCTATTTCGAACTGCATAAGGCCACGTGGCTTTTTCTGGGCCGCATAAAGCTTTCTGAGCCGCATGAAGCTTTCTGAACCACATGAAGCTCTGAGAGATTTTTGAGCCGCATGAAACCCCCAAGTTCTGAGCCGCATGGAGTTTCTGGGCCGCATAAGAATTTATTGTTCTTTTCCATGCTTCTACAGAAGTAAATGAGTCAAAACCATAGAAGTACTTGTCATGCTCCGGAAGAAATAAGAATGTGTAATCTCTATGTCCACCTAATTAAGTACAAGTTGGTTAGGTTCTAAAAAAAGACATTTAGCTCACTAAATCATCTTCTAACCATAAACTTGCTAGCTATTAATATAATCCTAGTTAACTATATATAATTAGCAAGAAAATAATATGCTACTATCTAGATAGCAACTAGAGTCTAAGTAATTTACTAACAATAACATCTAGGACGTACACTATTTTAGTAGATATTCAATTATCAAGTAATATTTAGAAAGTACTTTAAACTATTTATTTGGAAATAATTGCTAGCTAAAGTATTATCTAAATATTAGCAACAGCAAAATATATATACATATAGATTGGCAAAACTATACTAATTTCTTTGCTAAGAAAATATTGCTAAGGAATAATAATGATGCTGATTTAACAATCTTGATAATAATAGCTTTTAACAACCCCATAAAGTTCAGCCCTAAAATATGCTATGCAGGCCCAAGCCCAAACAAAAACTCCTTTCTTATTATTTCTATGTGCTGACAAAGCCTAAAGCTACTGGCTCAGCCCACCCTTTCAATGCTGTTATTCCAAAATCCTGCTCATAAACTGAAACCAGCAGCTTGGGCTCTACAGGCCCGGTCCAATGCTTGCCTCCCCCACACCCCCCCAACTTCACTTATATATTTATACAAAAAATATCAAGCAACATCACCATTCGAACCCAGCTTCAACTCAAATGTGAGTAGCTGTCTCTCCCAAACGAATTCATTTGAATTCAAAAACTATTCTTGCGCCAAATGTCTGATCTCCCCCAGTCCAGCATCCAACCACACTTAATTAAACTCAGCAGCATTAAGTATAAACCAAAGCCCATAAGTTACACACAGTCAAAACTTGGCAAAAATATAATTAAAACCTAGCAAGAATATATAATCCAAGCCCAGCTACATATACACAGAATGAAATCACATTTGATTCAAAAATAGTGCTTCGCCCCCATTTCCTACTTCAATCTCAACCGCCTCCATATGATACTCCATGCTTCGACACAACACATACTGGACATGAGCACGTTGGACACGAACATGCTGGATACGAACAACCCAATTACTTCCATGACTCGATCCTGTCATGCCCAACTTCTCATGAAACTAGGTTCAAAACGATGTGTACTCAACATTAGGAAGGTAGAATGTTACCTGTGTAGAGAGAAACCGATCTGGAGTGAAGACATGATCCCACTGAGTCAGACACAATCTCTCCGTGTCCAGGTATGGATTTAAGTCCTATTGAGACATATTGCCAAACAGGTTGCGTTCAGAAAAGTATTGATACACTCTATCAAAAGAAATCAAAGACAATAATAAAATACCTATTGATCAGTTTTGATCAATATTTTGATCAAGTTATCAATAATTAAACACTCAAGAACGATTGTCTTAAACAAAGAAGAGCCAATTGGAGAATTCAACTCTATTAGTGAAGAATCAAAGAAAATGGCAATTCAGGAATCAAGGACCTCCCATGTAATGCTCCGCTCCGTACGAGATATTTGGGTTGGCTTGCTGAATGCTATCAGAATGTTGGACCGTAACTTGTGTTGGAAATCAAGATAATTGAGACTGATGCAGTCTCCCTTAGCTAGCCGAATGGAAAGAGTATTGGAACGTAGCTCGCTGGTGGGACTATGTCTAGTGGGAATGTAAGCAATCGGAACAGAAAGACCTTTATACAAGTGAGTGGAACTGTCCCTTCTCCCCTACTCCTTTATGCCTAAATAAATGGAGTTTTGTGCTTCTATGTTATGTCCCTTATCTTGTGATGCTTTAGTTGCTAATCGAGATGCTTATGTCGGCTAATGTTGAGATAAATAAGATATGAACATTGAACTGCTGAATGAATAACACTTGAACTGCTAATGTGAATTGATGCTTGAAAATGAATTGATAACATTGTTCCTTATGATTAATGTTGCTCAAACACTTGAATAATGAGATGCTTTGTGAATGATACATGAGAAATGAACTGGCTATGCTATTGAAGCTATAAAATAAATGATAAATGTCCCAATGAATCGAATTGAAATGCTTCATGTCCCAATAAAATGAATGAATGTTATATTCCTTATTAAAAGGAACGATATATGAAATATTGCAATGAATTAATGCAATGAGAAATGATGAGGCTTGGGATCGTTGAGATCACCAAGTGAAATGATAGTAATGTTGGAAATGAATAAGTCACTGAACATGACTTGGATGAGATAAGATAATGAACTGTTGCCTTTACTTATTCAATATTTTACCATATGATTTTGTTCACGATACAACTTGTGCACAAGGTATTATTTCTTCGAACGGTACCCAGGACGCTGGGATCGAGTCGGCCTAGGAGGGAATCGACGTGCTTTGGTGGCACGCGGTATTGGGACATTCATTCGGACTTGCAACCTGGTGAATGGCACATCCCATACCCTATAAAGTCATATATGGCAACATCCTACATGGTGCACTCTTATCAGTGATCATGTAGTCAGGATGTACGCTAATGAATGTTTTGTGCAGGCAAAGTAAGTGTAGTATCTAACCTGTATTTGATGCAAGTACGAGGTAGTCGGCTATCGGTAAGAAATTACTTAAGTGTATGTTGGTTCAACTTGACTGCTTAACATGGTAAACGAAATGATGCTGTGATGTTGTCTTTCCAATGAAAATTTTTATAACATGCTTAACATATTAAATACAGAATGCTAAAGTGTTGCCTTGCTAAGAGAATCACTATAACATGTTCAATATATGTTAACTCAATTACTGTTGAATGATGCCACCACCTGAACGCTGTTAAAAATATGTTTATATGCTTCACTATGAATATTGTCCATGAACTGTAAACTGATGTTAGACCCCAAATAGAAAGATCACTCTAATAATGTTGGCTTAGATGACTACTTAGTGTTGATTTATGCGAGTGGGCTGGTTTTGCTCGCCAATACATAGATGAAGTACTGACCCACGTTGTGGGCACTCTTTTTAGGTGCTCGTACTTGGAAAGTTATGTACACGAAGATTGACTTGATCGATCCTGCGGTATCGAAGATTTGTTGGGAATGCAGAAGCTCTCCTTACAAAAGATGATGTCTTCTATTTATAAAGGGCATAATGTATGGAATACTGTAATCAGTTGTACTAGTGAGTTGTAAGTCAAGTCGGCATATCCAGTTGTAATTCAATGTACCAATGTATCCAATGTAAGCCTAAATAGCATGTGTTCGGTTGGCTATCAATGTAAAGAGAGATGTGTTATAAACCTTGCAGTCTACTGCAAGCCTTGTACTCTATTTCAATCATCAATAAAGATAGCTTATTTCAACATATCTCTGTACGACTTCAAGTTATCTGCTTATTTTTATTGCTATAAATCAATGATGTATTCTATTCAATAAAGAAAGAATATCCTTATTATATTCAATTTGTCTGCTTGCATCGCTGTGATGTGTTCCTATTTGAAGATTATCAATTATAAGCATCTTTGTCTTGTATAAGTGCAATACCAGACTTGTACGACATCATGCCCAAGCAAGAACGATCAATTCTAATAGTTAAATGCGAGGATGAATGACTCTGCGGAATCGAGACGTGACATCACCTAGTTCGAGTTCGTCGTCAATGAATTCTTTGTCTTAGAATAACATTTCGCTTGGAGAACAAGACCCGATAGAATACTTCATTCCAGATCTGAGTATAAACTCGAATTCGTAGATTGCATGAGAGATCGGAAGAATAACAAATTTTTTCAAAGAATTTCCAAAAGAACTCACCGACTGTCGCCACTGGGAAAGATCATCTATCGCCGAAGGAAGCTGTCGTACGCCGCCTGGAAGTAGCGCCTAGTCGATGTCGCCTTCCGCCGTCGCCGTAGAAGATGGACGACTCGCCATCGCCGTTATTGAGTGGACAATCACTCGCGTCAAAGCTCGGCTCACCGATCCGTCGAGGAAGACGAAGTCGCCGGAAAGGAGTGTCTAGCTGCTCGCCGTAGAGAAGATGATCTCGCCGTCGTCGTTGTTGGAGAATAGTAGCACGCCGCTGGAGGGGGTCGCTTTTCGTCGGAGAAGGGAGTCATGCCGCTCGCTGTGGAGGTCGGGACCTAGTCGCCGGAGAAGGACCGCCTCGCCGTCGCCATAGATGACTTCGAAAATTAGGGTTAGGGCTCTGGAGGAGGAAAGGGTTATTTAGGGGAACTGGGCTATGTTCTCTAGCCTCAAAAATGAGAAGGAGAGAGAGAAGCCTTTATATAGGCTGAGGGAAGTTAGGAATTTACAAAGAAAAGAAATGGTTTTATTACCAAAAATTGGTTATGGACTGTTTAGAATTTGTTAGGAAGTTTGTTAAAAATCTTGGAGAACACTCTAGTTTAGTTATTAGCCTTAGTTAAGTAACTAATCCATGTGACTAATACCATTAGAATCTTCTCTCTCTAATTTAACAAATATTCCTTCAAAATTATAAGAGGATGTTAGAAAATAAATTAAAAATAACTATTTCTAAAAATTTAAAATACCAGAAAAATACTAAAATTATTAATTCGGGAAAGTGGAGTTACAAATCTACCCCCTTAGAAAAATCTCGTCCTCAAAATTTTTGGGGTTGTGATAGAGGTGAACAAAAGATCTAGCAAGGAGTTATTAGATATAACAAAGGTCAAAGTAGAATTTTATTAGATACTAAGGAACAACAAAAGATCAAACAAGAATTTATTTGGTACTAAGAAACAAACAGTAAGATATGGAGACTTTGGAAACACGTGTCGAAATAGAAAACAAACAAGTTTTATGAAATTCTAGGTGCTAAGAGAAAATCTAAAGGGAAGTGGTGAACCATGGTCTTCTCCAACCATGCGAGAAATGCCTTCGGTCTTCAGTACTCATCAGGAAAAGAAAGAAGGATATGTCTCCTTTAGTAATAACTTTAAAGGGTATATAGTAGGTATCGACAACATTGGTAAGGCTCCCTACCATGTGATTAAAGATGTTGTAGGTCCTAAAAAATCAAGTTGCACCCATCAACAAAGTCATAAAAATCAAGAAATACATCTTTCAAATGAATTGCGCAGAAGTCAGATTGCGCATCATCCAGATTGAGCAGAGTGGACTGTGCACACTTTCAAGTGCGCAAGCTGACGTGGCCATGTCATCATTACCTGACACAATCAAATCTTCTGACAACTGACAGCACAAAGAACGAGGAGACTGTTCGTTTATTGTGCCGCACAGCGCTCGAGGACAGCTGTACATGCAGCACAATCTGTTTGCAGCACAATCCAGCCCAGCGCGGTCCATCCTAGCACAATCCAAAGTCAGCGCAATTCATGTGGCGCACTTCATCATGACAACTGACAAATGTACACGTGGCATTCATGCCATCAATTGCTCACTACGTGACAACCGTCTGTACACGATCATGCGCATTTCAATCAAATGATGCCATGTGTCCAAGACAGTTAGCCCACGATCAGACAACTGCCTGCGCAGTCTAATGCTGCAAAATTCAGTGCATGCGCAATCCAACTTGCGCCATTCAGAATAACTAAAAGTTAGTTATTTCCAGAACTCTATAAATAGAGTTTCAAGTCTTCATTCCAGGGGATCAGACAAAAAAGATCAGAAATATCAGAGAGTTCAGGAGTTCTCGCCCAAGTGCTGCTGCATTCTTCCGAGGCTTTTGCCTTCAATTTCAGAGGCTATCGTCTTCAAAGTTTACATCGTCCAAGGGATAAAGCAATCGTCTTCTAGATTGGATTCCTACAGTTGTACTTTCCCAGAATTCTTGTAATCTTTTTTACAAAGTTTGTTGAAATAAAGTTCATACTTTTGTTTTTGCAAACAAAATGGCGACTCTACTGGGGACGACTTTCTCCTCCGACGAGGAAGTGACAACTCAATGTGATGTTGCGTCTATCGGGAAGACGCAGAAGACGCTGGTTGTGAAGGTCAACCAGACAACCTATGAAACCATAATCAACTCCAGGACCACTACTCGCACTGCAGCAACTTCTGCCACGAACAAAGTGCACCCAGTGTGGATCCCAAAGACTGCTGCGCAGTCTATTGATTCTGCCAGCAAGATTGCTGTGCAGTCTGTTTGTTCTGCCACCAAGACTGTTGCACAGTCTAAAGTCTCTGCTGTTGCACAATCTGCCTCTGCCACTCATGCGCAGTCTGCTGTTGCCAGTGCACAAACTACATCATATGCTGCTCTGTCAAAGTACAAGACTCCTGTTCCACTGGCGCAGTTGGCTGCAACTCTGCCTGTGCAGTCCACTACTCCAGCAACCAGAGTGCAACTCAAGCACTCTGGCAACAAGGCTCTTGCTGCACAAACCACTGGTTGAGGCCAGAAGAACTTCTGCCAGAACTCCTCATGCGCAATCTGCCAGTACGCCATCAACTCATGCGCAAACTGTGTCTGCACAATCCAAGAGAGACAGCCCTTTGGCTAATCTCTCCTCTACTCACAGCAAGGGGAAAAGCTCTACTCCTCTCCAACACCCTGTTACTCCTGCGTAATCCACTGGGGGTAGTCTTTTGGCTATTCCTCCTCCTCTCCAGAACAAAGGAAAAGGCCCTTTGGTCTTTTCTCAAACTTCCTCGTCCCATGACTTGGAAGACAACAGAGGAAAACGCTCTTTAGCTAACCTTCTTTCCAAAACAAAGGAAAAGGCCATTTGGTCTTTTTTCAATCTTCTTCGGTTTTTACCGTTGAAGATCAATCTGAATGTGCTCCGGCACCAGTCAGTACAAGAACCCTTTCTCACAAGGATTCTTCTTCTCCTTGCCAAAGGGAAGTGTACTGATCAGAGAGGTATTCTGCCTACTCCGATAGCAGAGTTCCAAGATCTTCCAACCCTCAAGATCTTTCGTTCAAGACAGGGGAAATTGCTGGTGTCTCAGACAGAAAGCCCTGGGGGTGAGTGTGCTGATCTAATAACTTATCTCAATCGACCAACTTCGGTGAAACGCAAACAGCCAATGCCGAAGACCAATCAGCATCAGAAGCAAACTTCCAGGATCAAGAATCCGGACACCTATGCCAATGAAGTGAGCACTTCCCTATACACTCAGGGAACAAAACATTTGAAGAACCGGAACCATTGTCACCCTCATTTTTCCGTATTTCCCGTATTTCATATTTATACTCGTATCTGGATTTTTGGCATGTATTTTTTATTTTTCTCAACTTGTGGAATTTCGGTATTTCTCGTATTTTGGATTTTAAGCTTGGCTCGGTTTTAATTGGTTTGGATTGGTTTGGGTTGGTTTGGTTTGGTTCTTTATGGTTGGATCACCTTAGCCTATGCTCCATCCTCAACACACCACATTCCCCCTCTTTATAATCCCCACCTACCACTCTCTCTCTCTTCATTTACCACCACCATTTATTTTCTTCTTCTTCTCCTTCCTCCACAACTCTCCACCCATAGGCAAGTGCATCTTGCCACTACATGAGAACCCTATTTTCTTGGTCCATTAGCTAGATTAGGACATGGTGATCAACATTAGTTCTTGGCTTTTTGTGATTTGGTGTCTCCATTGCTCTAGATCTAAGTTTTCCTATTGTCGGATTTTGCATGGTTTGATCTATTTTAGTTGGATGTTTATGGGTTTTGATGTTTCCATGTGGAAGAGCATTCAGTTTCACTCCAGTTGGAACCTTGGAAATCCGGATTTGGAGTTCGGATGGCTAAGTTGTGATGCTTTGAAGCTTTGGGTTCATCATGGTGTTCTTGCTGTTTGGAGAAGACAGTGAGCAGTGTGCAGAGCTTCTTAGCTTACGCCACTGAGCCTTGGATATGCTTCATGTTGGAAGCGTGTCTCCTGCGTGCGTGCTTTTGTGCGTACGCAGACTTGAGCGTGCGTGACTTTTCATGTACGCTGCTCCCTTGAGCGTACGTGACTTTTCATGTACGCTGCTCCCTTGAGCGTGCGTGACTTTTCATGTACGCTGCTCCCTTGAGCGTGCGTGACTTTTCATGTACGCTGCTCCCTTGAGCGTGCGTGACTTTTCATGTACGCTGCTCCCTTGAGCGTGCGTGACTTTTGTGTACGCTGCCCCCTGACCCCTTGCTTAACCCATTGGCTCTTGGAGTTTTGGTCTTAATTCTTTAAGCTTGGCTCTTCTATAGCCCTGTATATTGATATTTTATTAGATACTTTACGTCCATTTTATATCCTTACGCCTTTTGTCCTGAACTTGATAATCATAAATTTACTGGATACGTTTGGAATTGATAATTGAGCATGACCTGATAAGTGGCCCGTCGTGGTGCACTCCTGACTAGTACACTTGATATGATAACCTGACCTGATACATCTTACATAGCTGTTACGACGGCTACCTGACATGACATGACCTGTATAATTAATCCTGACACCGTGGGCGATTGTGCTTGTACAAATAATCCAGTCATGTCTTGCATCATGTCTAGGAGGGGACTCCTGAGTACCACGATCAGGAGTACCTACTGAATTGGACTAAGGTTAATGATTAGTATAATTCACTAGTCATGAAGAGATGTTCCCCAGTTACAGGCGATCCCGTTATCCCGGCCGCAAATGATTGGACTTGTAGCCTGCCGACGAGTAGGGCACATTTCCAGCCCACTGTTATGTGGGGCACCCTCCATTGTCACTTAAACGATTGAACTCTATTGTCACTATAATGCATTGTACTCTCTAGATTGTCACTATAATGATTGCCTGGATAACCTGGATAGCTGCAGGACCTGTGACTACTTGGAGCATCTCATTGCATCTTGCTAGTAACTAGGATTGTGATAACCCTAATTAGTTAATGTAGAAAGCCGTAGGCAATGATTGGCCGTGATTGTTTGGATGGAGTCTAGTACAGTATAGTATTGTCTAGAATTGATTGATTGTAAGATTGTACCAGAATGATTGAAGGATTGTCACTCCAGATTGTCACTATAATGATTGTCACTCCAGATTGTCACTATAATGATTATCACTCCAGATTGTCACTATAATGATTGTCACTCCAGATTGTCACTATAATGATTGTCACTCCAGATTGTCACTATAATGATTGTCACTCCAGATTGTCACTATAATGATTGTCACTCCAGATTATCACTATAATGATTGTCACTCCAGATTGTTACTTGACCTGATTTCTTATATTTATCTTGCCGATAAATGGTGAGAGAAACCAAGTTTCGTTCAGACGAAGGGTTACAACCCCGGTCCTTGTTTGGTTTACGGGTTGTAACCTAGCTATCTGAATAGTCCCATGGTTATCTCATTGTATATCATCCTGACATGCTTTTCCATATGTCCTGTCTTTTAGTGATTCTATGCAAGATTGTCTTTTATAATTATCCATCATGCTTTTTCTTAAATTATTGTCTCTTATTATGTAATTATATTATTGTGCTAATTTACTGGCTTTGGTTCTTATTTTGTGGCCTCCTTTGTGGCACTTGCTCTTCCTGGGGTCTGACCCAGCTGGTTTTGTATGGCCAGATATCGGAGCAGCAGCAAAGGATCTACCTATCTTCTAGTCCGATGGTGGTCACAAGGCGTAACCAGGGCATCGAGTGGGTTTCTTTTGTTCTCCCACTATAATATTGTAAATTATTCTTTTGAGGCGTTTAGCCAACGAGCAAGTGTTAGCTCGATTGTACTTACTTACTGACTGCCTACGGACTGTAACATGATTGACAAGCCCCGGGGGTTAATCATGTATGACTGAACTCTTGCTAGTCCTCACATTTTGTAACGACTAGCTTCATGATCATCTGGATATGTAATGTTTGGGACGCCTTACAATTGTATATTTGGAGATCTGATATCTTGTGATTATTATTAGTTGGTTGAGATTGAGACAATAGACTATTTTATGACCTTAAGAGACTGATGGATTGTAGTAAAGCCCTCACATATCTAGACAGCCGTGACCGTATAGCGGTGTGGATTCCATTCCGTTATACGTAGCTGGCTATGTCTGCCCCCGCTCTCCAGTATTCTGGTTCTGGGACGTGACAACCATGTTCCGAATGTTATCAAAGAACACATCCCTCGAACTTTTCCTCATCCCGTTGCTATTTCCGATCTCCGAGAACACCTCAAGCAAAAACGGGATAATATCTCAACATCCCCAGTGCAACCACTTGGACACCATTGCAATCATAAAGTGGTCATCAAGTGTTGTTGTCAAACAACAAGACGATCTGTCTTCGATCGTCTGAACTTTCCTAACTCTGAACCTATGTCGGAAGATGAAGACGAGGTTTTGTACGCTTCCGTCAACATGGCTTCCAGAGACACTGGAGGTAGGAAGTGCTCCAAGCATGGGAAGCCTCGTAAGCCAAGCCAACGATATTTGGATTTACTCCAAGAATCCTCTGAAGGAGTATTCTAACATACCAGATCCCGAAGCCGAGACACAATCGGTCAAAGGAATCTTCAAGATTCTTCTATAACGCCCCAGTCCCAAAATACGTAGGACTAGGAACGTAGACATGCCAGCTGTATTCATACGAAGTACACTCCAATATATGGAATCCTCGTATGAGTACATAAGCTGTAAAATGCAGTAGAACCATAACTAATCTCATCCACACAAAATAAAGAAAATAAAGATATCATAAAATGATAAAGACTGTCTTGATACAATATGTTGGGCGGAGACAAATCCACTACCAACAAAATAAGGAAAAGTACATAGAAAATGAAATGAGTGGCGAGCGAAGCAAAGACGATCCAAATGCAATCATCCTCGAAGAAATAACGAAGATCACGGCTAGAGCTAGAGCACCTGCGAAAGACAATAGCACACACCTGGCAAGACAACCAGGTCCTCAGAGGGACGTAACAAGACACATAATATCATGCCATATAAACTGAATAAATATTGCCCAAATAAATAAGTAAATCGAATTATAACATGTTCCAATACGCACCTACTGAACGAGCGTACCATCCCCCCAACCAAACAAGGACATGAGATGGTAAACTAATTCACGGTAACGTATCTTCCCATGCTATGAATCCAATATGGTATCCGGACCCCAACAAGGTTCAATACCTTCTCATCGGAGTAGTAAGTCACACCTACAACCAAACAAGGACAAGATGTGACGAACTAATCCACGACAAGTTATTGTTCCAAGCCACGGTCAGATACAAGTACCCAAACCAAAAGTACTCGTACCTAACGGATAGGGTAGCCTACCGTTCTAAGTGAAATGTAGTTAAGAACAATCCTTCCTACGCATGAGCCCTGGCTAAATAGGATCGGCATAGTCCTCCTTGGGCACCAGAGGCCCCAGCAGTAAGAGCATGACGTTTCACAGAATCGTCAGTGGCCGTCAGTAATCATGGATAATCTGACCCGCATCTCCGGCGGAGCTCACGGGTTACAAAAGAGAAAGTGCATCGAAGCCCATACGCTAAGGAATTGTCCTCCCCGTCCAATGCCTACTATGTTGCATCCACAACACAAACCACTATAACCGCTAAGTTAAACTAGCATGCAACTTTTATTAGCGGTTATTCCTATCGCACGGCTTGTACGTACTAGTGGCCAGCCAATCACGCACTTTCGTGTTCTATATGCGACACACAACTCCGTATTTACAACGTGTCAAGGCCAATGAATGCAACACACAAGGTGGTCTCTTAAATCTAGGTTTAATTTGTAAGAAAAATAATACACAGTAGGAAATATAAATGAACGGTAAGTTCTAACAATTATGCCATGTATCACAGTTTATTTTGCATAAAGAAAATAAGTAATGCATGAAATATGAGCTAAAATAATTAAACAGCTAATGGCAAGGTGTCTTGCCTGGTAGAGCGCTTGGTGTGCTGCGATAATCATGGTGGCACGAACTTCGACTTCGGTACAAAAACTATGTAAGGTGACCTCTGTTGGTGGCATGGACCATGTCATTGAGTCTAGAATAGTCAAATTGGCTAGGGACGATATAAGGAAGTTCAAGATTGCACGAAGATATGGAACAATTGGGATAGTCATGGTCAAGATTGATAAGCAAGAGATTTTTGTATATATAAATATTTTAGAAAAATATTTATGATAATAGAAAACTATATTCAAAAATAATTTTAGATAAATACTTGAAAGTCATAAAAATCACCTTTATATCAAAACTATAACTTGCTTGTAGAAAATATTACAACCATATTTACTACCATAAAATATATAATAATTAAAACCTCAAATCCGATTGAAATTACAGGTAGGGCCAAGCCCAATACTATATCTTTATCACAAATACAATTTTTGGAAATATTTAATATATAGTTATATATAATATCATTAAGAGCAAATGTCATAAAGATCGATAATAATATTACTAGATAATAAAACCCAATAACAACAATAGCAACTCTAATAATATTATCTAATGATATTTAATATATGGCACAATCGTTTCTTTTGTAAAAATATAACAATAATAATAATAATGATACTAATAATAATAATAAAAAATAATAATTATAATAATTATAATAATAATAAACTAATAATAATGATAATAACTGCTATTGTAACTGCTGTTGTAACTTGCAGATACTAGAAAACAAAACACAAAACAAAATAATAAAAACACAAATAAAACCACTTAGACAGGAAGAAAAAAAATAAAAAATAAAAATATATCAAAAGCAGCTGTCAGCTGTCCTCTTTAGAAAGAGGGGAGAGAGAGTAAGAAAAATATCTACACGAACTGAATGAGTGAGGAAGAGGAAGCGGAAGAGAGCGGTGGCGCTGGGCTTGCGAGCGGAGGACGGGGAGGGCCGGTGAGGCGGTGGTTCGCCCGGGGGAGTGAGGAGCTACGGAGGAGAGAGAGCCAGGAGAGGCGGAGGGTCGGGCTCCGGTCGGAGCTGTACCGGAGGCGGCGGAGTGCGGGGTTTCGAACGGCGGGTCAGGAAAGAGGCCAGTGGCGGAGGAGGAGAGGGTTCGTGCGGTGGACGGCGATGAGTCAGTGGTCCGGCGGCGCACTCAGGTGGAGGCGAGCGGCGGAGCGGAGGCTCTGGTCGGAGAGCGGAAGACTCGAGAGAGGAGGGTTTCGGCGCTCAGGTATGGGCGGTCCGGCGGAGGCTTCGGAGTGGAAGGCCGGCTGCTCGTCGGCGGATCTATCGGGAGGCGGCGGCTCGACGAAGGCGGAGGAAGGGCTGACTCGGACGGTAAGGGCGGACGGCGGGATCGGGGGTTCGAGCGGGGCGGACGGCGGGCGCCGGCGGCGGCGACTTTGGGTAAGGTTTTTTCCTTTACTGTTCTCTTGTGGTAATTTTGGCAGTGTGTGGGTGGAGGATTTTGGATGAACGACCGGTCGCGGTGGCGGCCGGTCGTGGTGGCTGAGTTTGGGTGTGGTCGGGAGGCAGAGATGTCTGGCGGTGGTGGTGATGATTGGTGTGGCGGTGGCAGGAGACGGCGCTCGGGATGGTGACGATGGTGTTTATTGGTGTTGGTCGGGGTTGGGGAGTCTGGACAGTAGGTGGTGGTGTGGGAGTTGTGAGGGGTCCGAGGGAGGCTGGCTTGGCCGGGGTGGCTGCCATTGGTGGTGACCGGGTGGTTGTGGGCAGAAGGGAAGGGGCTGTTGGTGGTGGTCGTGATTGGGTTTGGACGAGGCCGGGGTGACGGGGCCGACGGGTTGGGGTAGTGGTTAGGATTTGGTGTCGGGGTGTGTCCGACACGGGAACATAAATGTATATGTAAAAATATGGAATAAGATTATGAACATAGGAACACGGACACGATACACGATTGGTTTGTGGAATTTGTAGAGAAATTATGGCTTGTAGAGAAATAATGGAGGAGTACCTGCCTATTTATAGGATGTGGGAATTCCCAATTTGGATAGGATTAGGAATAGATTTAAAACCCCAATTTAGATAATTCAATCTATTTAATTCAAACCCAAATCCAAATCCAAATCCTATTTAAATTATATCACTTTTGTTTAAAATCAAATCAAATGATCAAATTCCAAATATAGATATTAGCTTAATATATTTAAATGTTTCCATGGAATCAAATCAAATTTAAATTGTCACAATTATTTCAAAAATATATTTTCCAAAAATACTATAATAATTAATTTTGAAAATTACATTATTTAAAATAAACAAATAAATAATTACGAAAATATATGTTTGTACAATTAATATTTACATAGATATACTTTTCCAATTTACCATTTTATAGAAAAAAAAATTTATTTATTATATAAATGAAAGGCTTTTCATAAAAGTCATAAACTTGAAAATAATAGCTAGAAATAATTTTGTCTACATTAAAAATAATAAAAATAATGTTTTTCATAAATATGTACGCTCGCACATATTCGCACTCGACGAGCAAGAAAAAAATTTCGTGCACGACGTACAATACGACTACGCGACGTACAATACAAAAAAATAAAATTGGTACCAAATTTAATAAAATAAATAGTAGAAATTTAGGGGTTTTACATCTTTCGAACGTCTCCTTTCTTCTCACTCAGGAGATGATTCTTTCTCCGACTATGATGCATACAGTGAAAGCTCAGAACAAACAATGTCCTCCACTGTACCCAGAGAAGTGACAGCTTATGTTGTCAATGAAGATCCCGATGCTTCTAGTTCAGCTAGTCAAGAACAACGGATAGCTGCACTAGAAGATAAGCTGAAGACAATGGCTGAAATGGTCGCAAGTATGCATTCCATCATTGTGGCCCAGCATATAGTCCCACCGACCGTACCTCCTGCAAATCCTGAAATCATAGCATCGTCGGTGCCTGTTAATGCAGGGCTGTGGGTAGCATCTCTTCCAGTACCTCCTGTACAGATCCAACCTACACCAGTCAATCAGGTGCTGGGGGTAGTGCTTATCATGTTGTTCCTCCCCCTAACACCGTGGTTCAGCCTACTCCTTTTACATCAGTGGAAGATGCCAATGAAGCTGTTAAGCTCCTGCGAACTCAGTTCGAAGCTTTCAAGGAGAAGGACAACTTGCAGAGGTTGGGGATCAAACAACCTTACCTAGTTGAATGGAAAGAAGTCCTATTTCCTTCGAAGTACAAAATCCCAACCATTTCGCTGTTTGACGGTAGCACTTCTTCCAGTCAGTTCATTAACCACTTTGAGGTTATGACTGTCCAACTTCAACCAAATGACGCTCTTCTTACCAGAGCATTCGTTGGCTGTTTAGCCGGCGTAGCATACGATTGGTATAGAAGCTTGCCCGATGGTTGTATCACCTCCTTCTCTGGCTTAAAACAAATCTTCTTGGAACGATTCTATGAGGGGATCAACGACATGACTATGTCAGCCCTCAATAAAATCAAACAAAGACACAATGAAACTGCTGAGAGTTTCATTGAAAGATTTCGTCAGGAAGCTTTGAAAATGCCTCCTGGAACTCCGGCTGCTGTCACCATAGACACCTGCAAGGCAAATTTGTTGCCTATCATCAGCATGTGGACAGGGTCGACTCAGTTCCAAGATTGGCCATCCTTTATTGTTAACGCTAAAGCAGCTGAAGTTAGCGCCGACAAATTCAAGTAGTTAGGGGTACAAATGTCTAACCCCGACCGGGATGAACATCAAACATCGGGTGGTGGCAATCGCTAGAACAACCGCAAAGAAAAAGAAACTTTGAACATCAATTTGAACAAGAACAATGAATCCCTGGCTGTTAACGTAGCTCCACCTACGTCCACTTCTACTCCTTCTGCACCTCCACCAAGGGAACCTCGTCCTAAAGTAGAATATTCTTTTGACGAGAATGACACTGCTAGCATCTTTGATTGTTTGATCAAAAGCAATAAAATCCAACTTCCAGATCCAAAGAAACCTGATGAAATCGGTAAGACTGATCATCCCAAGTATTGTGTCTACCACAGATTCATTGGGCATCCTACTCGAGCATGTTATGTGCTCAAAGGCAAAATCCAAGAGCTGGTCAACGCTGGTGTTGTCACTTTGCAGCAAGACAAAAAGAATGTTACCGCAAACATGGTCTCAGTCCAATTTGGTGACTTCCCGCCCCAGATGGTGCAGCACGGTGTCATTCCTATCCCCAAAGCTACTCTTGAGATCGAGAATCTCCCTCCTCCACGAAGTGAAGGTCTTATCCCCTTGTCTCTTGACAATGACGAGATTATGTGGATTCATCCGGATCTTGCTTCAAAGTTCGAGCTTCCCTCTGCCTCCAAGAAGAAAAACCGCTCTAGGGACAAGACAAAGACTTGCAACATGGTGTCTTTTGACCCCATAATCGACGAAGAAATCCTGCTGGGCACTAGATCAGGGAAAGCCTATCTAAAGGATTACCCCGAAGCCCAAGAGAATCCTGCTTCTTCCTCTGAGCCTGCTCCAGTGCAACCTGCTTCCACTGAGGATATTCCTACTGCATCCTCACCGGTTGTAGAGTCTACTCCTCCCAAGCCGACGGTAGCTGACAAAGGCAAACAGCAAGTTCGCTTCGACAAACCGTTGAAGAAGTCATCTCCTTCCGGACTTGAAAAGCCTTACAACTTTGATATCTTAGCTCAACTAGCCAATACACCGACCCGGTTGTCCATTTTCGAGCTCTTACGCCTCTCCAAAGAGACTCGGGAAACTCTGAGCGAGGCTCTTATGCAAGCAGAAACTTGTCTAGCTCTTCTGAAGAAGCCGAAAGCAGAACCAGTCTCTTGTCTCCATTGCCATAGTGTATTGGAGTTAATTCCAAATATAACTTTCACACAGGATGACATGCTGATGGAAGACAACAGGCACGACCGTCCTCTTTACTATACAGGATACGTCGACTCAATGAAAGTCGATCGTATTCTGATAGATCCAGGGTCTGCTCTCAGCATTATGCCGAAGACAATGTTGGATGCGCTGAAGATTCCAGTGCATAGTCTCTCCAGTACAATCACCACCATCCTTGGGTTCAATCAAGGAAGGAGTGAACCTCTGGGCAAGATCCGCCTAAAACTTCAAATAGGCAATCTTAGCACAAAGCTGACCTTCTACATTATTGACAATCATGGTTGTTCCTACAATGCTCTATTGGGGAGACCATTTCTGCACGAGCATAACATTGTCCCTTTAACTCTCCATCAATGTTTTAAATATGTTGATGACAATAGAGAAGTGCAAAAAGAGGTTGCTGATCTCTATCCTTTCAAAGGCGTCGAAGCATACTGCAACGATGCTCGTATGTACAAGGATGAATTCATGAAGATTGTCCTGTCTCTGGACACTGAAGAAGAGCAAGAAACAGTGCCTAATGATACCCTTATCATACCTGTCAAAGGGCGTGTTTCTCGTCCTCAATCCTCCAAACCACTGGCTATTCACTTGCCAGTCCAGAAGCAATCAAATGATGATCATGATCAAAGGGAGCTCACCTCTTCTGAGCCACTTGTTATCGACTTACGTCGTAACAAGGATAAAAGGCAGCTCACCTCTTCTGAGCCACTTGTTATTGACTTATCTCATAACAAGGAGAAAAGGGAGCTCACCTCCTCTGAGCCGCTTGTTATCGACCTCCGTCGTAACAAAGCCAATCCTCCTCCACGTTCTTCTTCTCTCCCTCTTGTAATCAATCTGACCAAGCCTGCTAAGGCTAAAGGTCCTGCTGTAAATACAAATATACAAATCAATGAAAAAGCATCTACTTTCCAGTATACTGATGTTATTTATCATGCTAAATGCTATTTGGACATGTTAGATAGCTTTCAGTCATTTACAATGGGAGTTGTGCAATCTTTTCAAACAAAAGTCTCATTTGAACACCCAAAAGATTCATATCGTATTGTTCCCGCTCGTAAGAAAGGCGAAAGTCCAATACTTTTTAGTAAATGACCGGAACAACAATTCAGCTATACGGATGATAGCAAAAGTAATGAAATGGGGCATCTTCAACTCCGTCGTTACAGTCAACAATCAAAAGACATCATCCGAAAGATGGGTTACGACTTCAAGAGCGGCCTCAACTATGGTAAAGGTAGAAGAACTCCTATCCGTATGGCTGTTCCGAAAGGAAAGTCAGAGATGTACTACAGCATGACCAAAAGAGGTCTCGGATATGCTTCACCCCCAGTATTATCCCCAGCAGGCTCTGAATCCGATAGTGAGAAGCGTTCTAACTCTTCTGATTCCAGATCATGGGATTCGGACACCAGCATCGGTCAAGTCCATCGGCTAACTGTATCTTCTAATATGGTCTCCGTCGAACTTCCAGAAGGCTATGACGAGGATATTTAAGAAAGTCCTGAAACAGATCCTTGGGCTCAACGAATGGATACCCAATGGGAACTCCGATTCGAACAAAGGGAACCTCCTACCGAAGATCAATTAGTTCAAGTTGATGTAGGAGAAAGCGGGTCACCTCGTCCAATATTCATCAGCAAGAACCTTCCAGAAGCAGATAAACAAGAATTAATTCTTCTGATTAAAGAATATATTGATGTCTTTGCCTGGAGTTATGAAGACATGCCAGGACTAGATCCCAAAGTTACTACTCACAAATTGAACATTCTGCCGAATGCAAAATCAGTCAAACAGCAACAACGGCATTTCAAGCCTGAAATGATGGACGCAATCGACGATGAAGTCAAGAAGCTCATCGCTTGTGGTTTTATCCGAGAAGAACAGCATCCTGATTGGGTAGCTAATGTTGTCCCAGTTCTAAAGAAAACCGACAAAGTTCGAGTCTGCATCGACTTTCGGGATCTTAATGAAGCATGTCCAAAAGATGAATTTCCTCTCCCTATCACGGACGTCATGATTGACAACACCTGTGGATTCGAAAGAATATCTTTCATGGATGGATTCTCCGGATATAATCAGATTCGGATGAATCCTGAAGATGAAAAACATACTTCTTTCCGCACTCCTCGTGGAGTCTACTGCTATACTGTAATGCCATTTGGTCTCAAAAATGCTGGTGCAACATACCAACGAGCCATGAGTACCATCTTTTGAGATCATCTGCGCAAGACTGTCGAATGCTACATCGACGATATTGCCGTCAAAAGTCGTCTGAAGGAAGATCACATCCAAGACTTGAGAACTATCTTTAACCTCATACGCCAACATCAACTCAAAATAAATCCCACCAAGTCATTCTTGGGTGTCTCTAGTGGCAAATTTCTCGACTTTGTCATTACCTCTAAGGGTATACACGTGGATCCCGAGAAGATCAAAGCCATTCAAGAGATGCGTCCTCCACGCAACCTAAAAGAGCTACAAGGATTCCAAGGTCGACTTGCGTACATCAGGAGATTCATTTCGAATCTGTCTGGACGCTGCAGACCATTCACTCAACTTATGAAGAAGGGTGTATCTTTCGTTTGGACCGAAGAATGTCAACGAGCATTTGACGACATCAAGCGGTATCTCATGAGTCCACCAGTCTTGGTGCCACCAATCTCTGGCATACCATTCTTAATGTATGTCTGTGCTATGGATCATTCATTGGGTGCTTTACTTGCCCAAAAGAACAAAGAAGGTCATGAGCAAGCTATCTATTATCTCAGTCGTACTATGATTGGTGCTGAACACTGTTATAGTTCGGTCGAAAAAGAGTGCTTAGCTCTTATGTTTGCTGTCCAGAAGACTCGGCATTACATCATTGGCCAAACTATTCATGTCATATCCCGAGTTAACCCTCTTCGGGTACTGATGAAGAAGCCCAGCACACTCAATTCTCGGCTGGCTACATGGGCCATTCTGCTAGCCCAATATGACATGGTATATGTCCCTCAAAAATCTGTCAAGGGTCAAGCTCTGGCAGATTTCTTAGCAGCTCATCCTGTTCCAGAGACATCTAAACTCTATGATGAAATTTCAGATGAGACATTGGAATCTAATACAATCTCTGAAGAATTTCCTACTTGGCGTCTATTCTTTGACGGTGCATCCAGAATTTGACCCAATGGTGCCATTGTTGCAGGAGTTGGAGTTGTCCTTGTTTCTCCGGACGGGTCAACTATTCAAAGAGCATACTCCCTAGATGAACCTTGTTCCAACAACGTAGCAGAATACGATGCTCTACTCATTGGTTTCAGTTAGCCAAGCAACTTGACGTCGAGTATCTTGAAGTTTATGGTGACTCCAAGCTGGTTGTTAACCAGGTTAGTGTAGGAACAAAATTGTAAAGCACAATACTCTAGAGGAGGGATGAATAGAGTTGACAGCGGAATATTGCTAATTAAAATGTTAGCAGCAAGATCACAGAATAATAATCACAATTAAGTAATGTAAAGGCAGAGATAAGAAAGCAAACGCAAAGACAGCGATGTATACTGGTTTTCTTCTGTTGAGGACTAGTCCATTCAGTAGAACTCTTGCTACCAGTTGAATCTACTATTGGCAAAACTGCAAGTTTTCTTACGAAGTCCTTGCAACTTCTACAACGCGAGATTTGATACGAAGAACTCGTCCAACTTCAAATGTGACGAGGTATTCTTCAATCAAGCCTTCTGATTACAATCTCTCAGAAACTTCTAGACCATACCGCACTGGCAAATCGACTAGAGGATTGTAATTGGCTTGGGATCTGAAATTTAAAGCTCAAGAAAACTCTTTGAAAGATTGAAAGCTTTAGATAGAGAGAAGATTGAAAGTGAATGAGTGAGTTGAAATGATCGAAATCCTTCTCTATTTATAGGAGTTCCAAAGACAGAATTCTGGCAGAATTCGGGCAGAATTCGGACAGAACTCTATGAGGAAATCTCGGTCAAATCCGCAACTGCAGGAGGACCAAGTTCAGAAGAATTCAAAAATCAAACGGCCACCAACCGAACTCTGGCCGAACTCTGGCCGAGTTCTGTCAGGGTTAGGTTAGGTTTTAACAAATAGTTTTTGATGATTTTTGAAAACCTTTTTGAAAACCTTTTTGAAGCTTTTGTTTAAATGAATGTTTTTCAAAACAAATGACATTTTAAAAGTATTTTGAAAATATTTTAGAATAGCCTAATTGCCAGTACGACTCGGTGTACAACGTATTCCTAGACTCAATAAAATGAAAAATACATTACTTGAATAAATACAGACTCGAACAGACAAACATAGCTTCGATCTTGAACTGTGTAGATAGCTGTTCTTGTTCATGTCCAAGAGTTCGATACATCTTGACTAGCTTTATATATCTAGACAGAGTTTGATCAATTATTAAAATCAGTTTGACCATATGACCAATGGGCCAACTGTCACGACCCGTACCCGATTTTCGGACGCGAGCTCGTGAGCAAGCCAGCTACGTATCGAGCGGACTCCAGCCCGACTCGAGTACGTATAAGTTGTCAGGTCATGGGTATCATGTCTAATCTAAACTATATCTCAATCCACATGAATCATATAAACAAGAATGAACAAGTATGGGTCATGGTCTGCAGCCCATTAGCATATTGTTCGATTAGACTCCAAGAATGATATGAGTTTATAAATAAGCAGAGTATATCATGATACTGAATATAAAGCACGAAAGGATAATAAAGAAATATCACAAGCAAATACCTGTATCATGCATCACAATCATCTACCATCCCGCTCTGCTAACTAAACTCCGTGCAGTCGCTAAACCTGAAGAGATCATCAGGTCTTCAGAGGACTAGCAAGATACATAAAACATGCCTATCTAACATTTTAATCATGCAATAATATATACTGAGTATAAACAGGAACTAGACAGGAGACTGACAAGTGGCTACCGACATGTAACTATGAACTCGGATACGGGATCAAGTATGCATAAATGAACTGCTGGTAGATCAATGGATAACCAACCCTCGCCCCGATTGTGGACTCGCAGGTCAGTTTCAAGACAAGTCACCCTCGCCCCGATTGTGGACTCGCAGGTGCAAAGGCAACCCTCGCCCCGTGTGTGGACTCGTAGGTTATGGAAAAGACAAAGGAATAGCAGTTCACTCACTCACACTTACAGACACGACTCAGTCAAGACACGGGTGAAGACACGACACGACCCAATCACGATATACGAGAGAACCAATCCAAAATGAACTAACAAGGCTAATCATGTATAAGGACTACAGCTATACTAGCATGTACGATATACAAATCACAAGTAATAACTAACTAGTAAAATTGTATACTAATAGAAATATGTATGTAAATAAACTGTAGAGGGAGGCAAGGTATACTTGCCTGGTGGTAGCACGAAGAACCAATAAAATACCGTCAACTGGTAAGCTATACAGTCCAAGTCATCACAACTGTCTCCGAAAGCTGAAACAAATATTACCAACATTTTCAGAATAGTCAAATTAGCTAGGATTGCCTGTCCTTAACTCCAATTCTGGACACAGAGGCAAAACGGTAATTTCGGGCAAAAACGGTGTCCGTCGTTGGATCCGCTTTGCACCGAAAAGCGTGCCAGAGTTAATGGTCTCTAAAGTCGTCAAACTACATGTCTACGGATCCGGTTTTCTGATATGAACCAAACCGTATGTCCAGAGTTGGATTCCGGCTGGCCGTGCATAAAATCGCCCGTTGAGTGGGACCGTGGGGCCCGCAAAATGACGTACGATTCAACTGTCTCAGAATTGGACCAAACTTGGCATACAGGACCAGAAAAACGATACGGTTCTATTGGCACAAGTTTCGTCTCGATCTTACGAGCGTGCACAAAGTAATTGAAAATTTTGCAAAGTGTGCGATACGGTGAATTTTGACGGATACGTATCAAATTCGTCGCGCACACGCGACCAATTTGAATTCCGTCAAAGCCCACACGACCACGAAGCTGTTACGCAGCTTTCGATGTCTACGGTGTGTGACCACATTGCCCGGAATGGCGGGACGCACGTCGCGTGGATGGTTTTTCTAGTTTTTAAAACAGATTTTTGGGGAAATTCGTCAACGATTTATTTCATGCACACATAACGAAAAACAAAACTAAAAGTTAGATTTTGATCTTGTATATGTTGTCTAAATTAGCCTTCAAATAGATTTTATAATGTGTCACTGGATCGATCAGAATCGATCGTCGAATGAGGGTGATTGGACTGCTTCCTGTCCTGTTTTTGGACAGGTTTTCGCCAATATTCGGACTCGTTTTACGGGGCACAAAACGCAAAATAAATCGAAGCATTTGAAGGGTGTCGGTTGGTTATATCGAGATCGTACCAGAGCTGGTGGATTGTAAAATTATCGAGCGATCGTCGCGTGATCACATCGCGAATTCAACGTCCTTACTCGCTACTGCTGTTGTTGTCGATTCCAAGCCGTTGGCCGCCCGCGGTGGCGCTGGCGCGCGCGCGGCGCCTGGGGGTGGCGGCACGCAGGTGGGCAGTGACACGGCGTAGGTTTCCTTAGGGTTTACTTCTCGATCGCGCGTCGGGTGTACATACACGCGGGTTCTGTTATCAACAGAACAATGAGGGGTTCGACCTGCTTATATGTGGTTTGAGTATCCTATCGGGTTTGGGCATGGAAAATGGGTCGGGCTGAAACTATTGCTCGTTTTTCTTTAACGTAACCTAATGGGGTCTCCTGTGGGCTCCAAGTGCTTGGGCTTGGTCGGGCTCACTGAGCCCGAGCACTGTGGCAGGCTTAATGTGCTGCTACTCCTTCTATTTCATTTTATCCTATATATAAATCTATATATATATACTCGTATACGCCTATTTATATATTTGTATATATTCACGTATATATTTTTATATATATATATACATGCATACATATACATATATATATTTTATATATATACATACACATATATTTATATATCCATATACACACACATATATATACCCATATACACATATAGTTATATATATATATATTCATTTATATCTATATACTTAAAACTATATATATATATATATACGTACATATACATATATACGCATATTAATATATATACATATACATGAAATTACCAATACGAATTGTTTATCTATTGTCACGACCCGCACCCACTGTGAGGGTACGAGTACGTAACGACGCCCAGCCTACGCCGCAGTGTCGGCGGTAGAACGCTGTCCTAGGTTACTATCTAACCAGCAACTCACGCAATTATAATGTACTCATCAAGATCAACTCCGAACAGAGGACAAGTATAAGATATTGAACTCAATCACAGTCTAAGCACGATAAGATAAACACAGAAGAATTAAACTAAGAATAGAAGAACAACTACTAAAATAATAACAACTCTCTTAACAATCTCAAATACTACACAAGTCTCAAAACTTCTATAACAAGTTCAACATGAAAACAGATACTAGTCTACTAAACTAAATTCCGATCACTCCTGAGAGTCGGGGCCAAAGGTAGTCATCCCGTCTTCGGGTCCATAATATGTAGGGCATGCATCCTCGGGGCAATCATCTGTAAAATTTCAACAGGTCCAGTCAGGACAGGAACGAGCACATCTCATCTAGAAAACCCAAGTAAATGACAGAGAACTATAAAGCAGTTATAGACAGTTGTATTGATGAAAATGGCAGTTTATATTCAGGTGATGGTAAGAAAGACAGATAAAGTACAAGGAAAGTAAATAACTAAACAAGAGAAGAATCATAGCAATGAAGACTGTAAAAACAGAACTAGCTGAACCAGGGTAATCTGATATACAGTTCAGACAGAAAAAGTAAACCAGTGTAACTCTAATATAAGTCCAGTACAGGATGAATCTCATACAAGATGAATCCAATAAGGGACGACTCCAGTTATAGTGATCAAGGATTTCGGGGTGAGTCCAGCCTATACTCTAACAGTGTGTTTTAAAATATCGGGATCGACATGTGAACGGCTGTAGGTAATACGGCACATCACACACCCGGCCGGGTGTGAGATGGCTATCATTCCAGTATTATTCCAAGGGAGTGGTTCCAGTATTTGGGTATGTTCACATGCCTATTCCAATATTTCCCCGTCCAGCAAGTACAAGTGAATCCAGAAAACGACACGAGAAATCGGGATGAGTCCAGCCAAACATAATGATACCAGCAAAAGATTCCAGGGTGATTCCAGTAGGTGGTTCCAGTAGTGGTTCCAGAAGATGATGCCAGTAGTGGTTCCAGAAAATAGAGGCCAGACAGATGGTATGTGTGTCGCATACATGAATCCAGAATATCCATACGTGTTGTAAGAATCACATAAAACTATCTAGAACTGAAGTACAGTAATTGACAAGTAAATGAGAGAACTATCAGAGAATGTACTCGCCTGCTACTCTGAGGAAAGTAGTGAAATATCAGATGCCTGCACCGGAGTCACAATGTCCTAAATAGAGCAGTACAGGTTATAACATGTTTAAAATAAGGAAATTAAATCTACGATGCAATCTACATGATTTCTAGGTCAATCTAGGTCAAAGTCAACTCTAAGTCAACCCTGGTCAACTGTCTGTATCAAACTAGGTCCAAGTCAGACTTGGTCAACTCTGGGTCAACCCAAGTCAACTACACTAGTCAAACTAGGTCAATCCTAGTCTAGTCAGTCTCACTAGGCCTAACCAAGCCTTGACAAGCATCCAAGCACAAACACAATTTCACTAGCAACACACATTGCATATACCATATATATATATATATATATATATATATATATATATATATATATATATATACATTCATACATGTGTACATAAGTACATAGTGAGGCCAAGGCATACACATGCATATCTACATTTATTCATCCAAGTTCATTTATGCATTTAACATTATTTACCTATATACCTACTTACATTTCATTACATAACTTACATGCTTGCATTCATCCATTTCTTGATACTTACATATTTAGCATACTAGCATACATATCCCCATTCATGCATTCATTCATATATCATGTGTAACTTAAGGTGAAAATCAAATGTGAGTGAATAGAGAGTGTATGTGTGTTTTCAGAATTAGGAAATATCACATGTGTGTGTGTTGAACATTCAGCCATTCTTAGA
Source organism: Iris pallida (assembly GCA_029216955.1). NCBI lineage: Eukaryota > Viridiplantae > Streptophyta > Magnoliopsida > Asparagales > Iridaceae > Iris > Iris pallida. The sequence continues at coordinate 6,821,397 of JANAVB010027596.1, forward strand.
AAAATTGGGGTTAAATCTCAGTGATAGTGAGTTAGTCTGGAAACAGGAACAGCCTTTAGTGTGATAGGAAGTGTAAAAGACAGAAACCAATCTAGCAATGGGTGTAATATCAGAATTTAGCTAACAATGTATGGCAGTCCAGGCACTCCTAACCCAATTCCCTTGATAACATTAACCCACATAATTCTCAGGAATTTCAGCTAGTGTAATCTCAGGAAAATGGTTGATAGTTCAATGACAGTTCATATGGGTTTGCAGGGACAGCAATATACATCTCAGTTTTAACAAACCCCTAACCCAAATCAGTTTTTTTTCAGAAAAACAAATAACAGTTACATAATCAATGATCATCCATTTCGAAACCTATCATCCAATCTCCAACACAAATCATAAACTAATCTTAACTCAGAAATTTATATCAATTCCTGATTATCTTATAACAGTGAAGGGAACATTATGAGCAGTTATATGCATATACATTGAATTGGTACAGTCAAAGCCATTTTCAAACAATTCCCAAAACCCGAATCATATACAAACAAGGTCCAGACTAGAATTCCAGTTAAATACTGAACAATTGCATAACATTTTACATTTAATCATCAATTTAATTCTCATTTAAAATCAGAAAAAAAAACCCGACTGAAACTGGGTTCAGTTTTAAACCATTGAAATCTCAGGAACTTCTCATGTACTGTCAGTTAAGTCCCAAATTGAAAACCATTTCCTTTTGACAACAACCTAATCTAACATGTCACCTACCTAGCAGTAACTAATACATATATAGGAGTCTAACATGATAATTTAAGCATCAATGTATCAGTTAGAATGGAAATTAATATCGGGATTTTAAAAAAAATAGGAATGTATCAACAAAAACAGTAAATGACATGAACAAGTGCTAAATCGAACTAAATCCCATTTCCATATCAAAAGCCTATTCTAATATGACAATGAATTAACATGAACAAACAATTATGTGATAATCATTTGTGATACTTAACATCAGTTAAAAATAGGATTTAAATGGGTTCAAGTTTTAGGAAAAAACTAAATAACAAAGTATCAGCCAATGCGTATCAGTCGAATCAACTCACTATCCAAATTCTCATATATGAATCCAAAACCCACTCTAATGTATCAATCGAATTAATCTGAGGTTAACACACTTGTAGGATTTATAATGGAACTTAAAACATTAGTTAGAAATCAATTTAATAGGATTCAAGTTAGGGAGAAACTGTAATATCAGGTATCGGCCATGTATCAGTCAACCCGAGTCCCAATCCCCATTCCACATGACAAAACCTAAACTAATAAGTAAACTCAATTAACAGGGATCATTAAACATATATAGGATCTAATTTAGCAATTTAAATCACAATTTAAACCATTAAAATAGAATTTAACACAGAACACATAAATAGGACTGCACACGCACAGTGCACGACCAGTGCATAGTCAAATACGTGTCCGACACGACACGAGGACTCACAAAATTTTGGGAGCCTCATGTCAGCGCCTGCCCGCACCCACGTGTCAATTTATACGTGTCCACGTGGCGTGTACAGTGCACAATGGACCCCGAGTAGCAGGGGAGCTGTCACTGTGCGCGCGCAGCCAGTGCGGCCAGTGCGAGGAGGATTTCTCCTCGCACACGCAACCACGTGCTCCCATTTTTTGGGAGGATGGTGGCAGTCGATGCCCCAAGCTCCTCGCCAAAAATGGCGTGTCCACGTGTCCTGTGTCGGGATTTATTGACCCCGTGATGCAGGACACAGCAAGTCTTTCAGTCCCCGCGTGTTCGTGTCCCCGCGTGGACACGACACGACACAAAAATTAGGAAACAAAAGCAGAAATCATTAAGCAAGCCCTAGGACTAAAATTCCATTCAAAAACATTTCAGAAATTAGAACAAAATGTTGGTTGAGGCATTACACCAAATACATCAAACACGACACTGATACGTGTCCTGTTTGGACACGAAATGGACACAACTTATGGGGATTCCTATTCCTAGAGTTAGGTTAGGGCTAGGGCATCCTAGAAATGCAATTAAACAGGAATTTCATGGGTTAGAATGGATTATACCTATTGATGTGCAAAGCTCACAAAAGCCTCAAATGGAATGGTTCTCCAAGCCTCAAAAACTCCCACAAATTGATCCTATTCTGAAATATTCTTGCACAAACAGAAAGAACAGAAGAATTAGGTCCTAATGCAATTGATTTGAAGGAAAATGGAGTTGAAATGGATTTTCTATGATTTTAGGAAGATGGAGGCTCACCTCTTCCAAAACTTGCACAAATCCCAATGGAGGCTAGCCCTAAATTCTAGGAGGGGATTAAATAGGGGGAAGGGATCAATAGTGGCTGCCATGGGCTGATTAGGGTTAGGTTTGGTTCATGGTGTGGGCCTATGGGCTATAAGTCAAGTCATTAATCATGACTTATGAAGTCATAAGCTATATTGGCCAAATCAACTCCAAATCTCTCCAAACAAGTTCCAATGACTTAAACTTCACTAAATTAGGTCAAACCAAGTTTACTTAACCTAACCAAGGGATCTTAACCTAGGTTAGTCACTAGGTTAGTCTTCTAGTTAACACTAGTCAAAGTTAACTATAGGCCCAAAATCAATTCTACTAAAAATCATTAAAAATCACTAAAAATCATAATATGAAATAAACATCCTTAAACAATAATTATAATTACAAAATTTCAAAAATACCCTCATCTGAAAAACTGGGTGTTACACCTATATAAAAATAGTATAACAAACAATGTATAGATATACACAAATGTATAGCTATACCCATATGTATATAGTGGTACATAATCCGAAATAATCTAAAATACAATGTGGAGAAAATCTATAATAACTGTACCTACAAGATGCGTGCAGTCTAAAAACCTCTAATATGTATCAGGACAACTAGGAGAATATTCTGTCCACAATTATCATTGTCCATAAATTACTAATAATATCCTTAATACATATATATAACAATTATTCATATATAACTTAATAGGGCATTAAGGTAAAATATGATTTACACACAAAATACATCGACACTGACGTCTTTGGTCACACTACATCATTTCATGGGCTTGGACTTGGTTCCAGTCCAGTCTAGACTGATTTGCACAACCGGGTCTTCTGCAAATCAATAACTTAATTAATAAATAATTAAACATCTAGAAAGGTTAAGTCGCAACTTGGCCTGGTTTTTCTAGTTAGGACTCACTTATGGCTAGGCCCTCCCCTACCATGGCTAAACACTAGTCAAAGCACGCCACTGCACTATCCGTGCCATGATTCCTAGTTGTCTTGTATTCCAATTTCTAATAATGACAAAAATTATCTACCGTAATAATAAACTAAATAATTATTTATAAAATCCCAAAATCACCATCTAAATGAAATAAATAATAGAAAAATAATTCAAAAAAAAAATTCCGGGAAGGGGAGCTACACCAACAATCTCCCCCATTTTGATAATTGACAAACTATATATGAATGATATAACATTTAAGCTTGAAAATAAAAAAAAATTGTTCATACTGCATTTTCTCAAAAGAATGTTAGATCTTTATTTTTTTACCCCGTTGTCACTTAGCAAAATAATTGCAAAAGAGAAAAACTCTCCCGTAATCAATACATAAATAACAAACAGTGAAGAAACACAAGAAAATAATCATGATGAAAAATAGTAAAAAAAAATTTGAATTACATCACAGGCATGCATTTGTACTCAGGCAGTTTATAATAAACAAAGAATATCACAGTAGCCATAAAGATGCTAAGTAAATAAATTCAGTTTATAATAGAGAAGCAGATAGAGATTCTAAGTAAATAAACTGATGTGAATCATAAACTACGAATCTCATAAAGATGCAGATAAAGATGTTCAGATGACATCAATAAAACAAATCCAGTACATGTCCTCAAAAAAATACTGATAATAAAGTCTAAAAGGAAAAACTTTGAATGTCGGAGCATTTCCAAGTATACAGTAGATAATGTCTAAGTCTCACAAATCAACTAACATATCATAACTCCTCATCATCATCATCATCGTCATCGTCAGCATGACCAGCATGTCCAGAAGGACCAGCTGCAGAGGTACCCGCGCCAGAAGGGTGAGGAGGAGCGCCAGTGTAAAACTCACCGACATAGTCTCGAGGAGCACGGTCAGAACGGTACCAATCATATGCGTTACCGGGCTGAAAGTAGGCACGAACGGCCTCATCCTCACAACGGTAACCAAAGAAAGCTGGATCTCTAGGAATGGAACCGACAGAATGTCCAGTCTGGGCGAAACGAAGATCAGCAAGAGAATTTGCAATCGTCTGATAACGGGTGACGTCGCGGAACTCACGTTCGCGAGCCATGTCCGTCATCGAGACGTGCAAATCTGAAAGGTGCTGGTGTATGCCCTTAAATGTCATAGCATACTGCTGAAGAGGTGGAGGAGGTGGAGCAGTAGCAGGAGCAGTAGGAGGAGTAGATACAGTCATACTGCGACGAGATAACTTGAGAACCTTGGGCTCAGGGTCTTGAGCACAAGTAGATAAGTTAGTGTCGAAACGCTGGAAGATGCGTGAGAGAATCATCGCATAAGAGAGATTTCTATCTCTTGCATGACAACGTCCCATCATCTGAATAATGGTCTTAGGGGCAGAAAATAGAATTCCCTTAAGAATGTGATACATAGCAGATAATTTAAGAGACGTGACATCATCCTTCGAAGTAGATTTTGGAAGGAGAGTGGAGTAAATGATACGGTGCAATTCATAATTAAACAAGTTCAAGTTGTTTGCCTTGAACTTTCCAGAGCGAACTCTATCAGGTGCACAGAGTTCCGCTTTGAAACTAGTAAGTGTCGTGCCTTCGGGGAAATCAAACTCAGTGATATCAACCAGCGGTTCACCTTCGTTAGGAATACCAAGGATTTCCGCTAAGAGAACATCATTGAAATTGATATCTAATCCTCCAACACGAGTACTTACATCAAACGTGTTTAATATGATATTGCAGTAAAACAGTCTAATGGCATTAGTTGCTATGGGAAAACAGAGTTTAACAAAATATTGTAACCCTAATGCCTCAAAGAAATGGCGGTGATCTGGAAATACAGTCCACTTAATGGGAGCGCCTGTGCATATGGATCTCATAGAAAAATCTTCATACCACAGTAGGGCTTGGTCTAGGGTTTGAAAGTAAAACCCGTCGAACGCGCCATCGCTAGATTGGACTGGCAAAAAGAGGGAATTAGTGGTTGGATTCGAAGATGAACCTTCCTCACTTGGGTTGGTTGTCTTCTTCCTCTTGAAGGGATTAAAAACCTTAGGTGCCATTTGTGTAATAAAAAGAAAATAACACGAAATTAAACAGAGGGGAAATAAGAAGTTATACCTCCCGAGAATTGAGTATGTTGTAGAGAATGACGAACTTCGCACGAATCCAAAGTTTGGATTGATTTTACCACTTGGATTGGAAGAGAATGGGTGGTGAAGAACTAGGGTTTGGGGGTTCTCTCGCGCGGCTGCTGCTGCTGTTGATGTGGTTTGGAAGCAATGAGGAAGAAAGGCTCTCGGGTTCTGGTTATATAACCTGATACCTTCAACCGAACTCGGGCCGAATTCGGGCCGAAGTCTGGCCGAATTCGCCTGGGTTTGGTTTGGAACACTTTCTTTTTCATTGGCTCATTTCAAATATTTAATTCAAAGATTAGTAATTTCAACCTTCAAATAACATAATTAATATTATTTTATAGATTAAATATCATTACACAGCGACTGTTTTAGATTAGCTGTAGGAGTACTGTCCCAGCTGGCGGAGGTTCACCGGGAAACTCTTAAGTACCGCTTCGCTTCAACCGTAGTTGTGGTGACAGACAAACTCTTTATTGGCTTGTCTCTAACACAGTTTTTGCGTATTGAAATATAATCATAAAACAAAATTAATTAATATTATTGACGTCCAAAATTTCTAATTCTCGACGTAAATAATTGAAACGATCTTCTGCTAGAGGTTTTGTGAAAATGTCAGCTAATTGATTCTCAGTATCTATGTATACAAGGTCAATATTTCCATTTTGATGATGATGTCTAAGAAAATGATGTCTAATCTCGATATGTTTAGTACGAAAATGACATACAGGATTCTTAGTCAAATTGATAGTGCTCGTGTTATCACAGAAAATAGGAATATATGTATAAAATAAATCATAGTCTTCCAAGGTTTGTTTCATCCACAAAATCTGAGCACAACAACGTCCTGCGGCGATATACTCAGCCTCTGTTGTTGATAGGGCTACAGAATTTTACTTTTTACTAAACCATGAGACTAAAAGCTTGCCTAAGAAATGACATGTGCTACTGGTACTTTTTCTATTAACTTTGCATCCGGCAAAATCTGCATCCGAATAACCAATAAGGTCAAAGGACTTAGTTTTGGGATACCACAAGCCAACAGAAGAAGTGCCCTTAAGGTATCGAAAGATACGCTTAACTGCGCACAGATGTGATTCCTTTGGATTAGCTTGAAAACGTGCACACATGCAAACACTAAACATTATATCTGGACGACTAGCAGTTAAATAAAGTAAACTATCGATCATACCTCGATACTTACGTGTGTCGACCGGCCTACCTTGTTCATCAATATCAAGCTTTGTTGAAGTTTCCATCAGAGTGCCAATAGGTTTGACATTATCCAGATCAAACTTCTTTAGCAAATCTTTTGTGTACTTGGCTTGATTTATGAACGTCCCATTGTCAGTTTGTTTGATTTGCAGTCCGAGAAAGAATTTCAGCTCTCCCATCATGCTCATCTCAAACTTATTCTGCATACACTTAGAAAATTCTTGACACAGAGATTCATCAGTAGATCCAAATATGATATCATCTACATAGACTTGTATTAAAAGAAGCTTACCATTAAAGGACTTAATAAAAAGTGTAGTGTCAACCTTGCCTTTTAAAAAACCGTTGTCAAGTAGAAAAGAGCTTAGACGATCATACCAAGCACGAGGGGCTTATTTCAAACCGTATAAAGCTTTCTTCAACTTGAAAACATGATCAGGGTTTTTAAAATCTGTAAAACCTGGAGGTTGTGCTACAAAAACTTTTTCTTTTATAAAACCGTTTAAAAAAGCACTTTTGACATCCATTTGAAATAATTTAAAATTACGAAAACATGCAAATGCACATAACATGCGAATGGATTCTAATCTCGCAACTGGGGCATAAGTCTCATCGTAGTCGATACCTTCTTCCTGATTGTATCCTTGAGCTACGAGTTGAGCCTTATTACGAGTCACTAAACCATTCTCAATTAGTTTATTTCGGAATATCCAACGGGTGCCAATGACCGGATGATCAATAGGCTTGGGAACAAGTTCCCAAACTTGATTCCGTTCAAATTGGTTTAATTCCTCTTGCATAGCATCTATCCAAAAACTATTACTACATGCTTCATCAATAGTTTTGGGTTCTAGCTGTGAAATAAATGGAACACTAGAAATAATATCTCTACTGGATGTACGAGTACTTACACCTTTGGTAATGTCACCAATTACCAAATCCTTTGGATGATCATCCGTAAATTTTAATCTTTTCGGCAGACTCTGAAGGTAGCTGGTTCCTGGATCTTCTCTAGGAGGATCAGCTAGTGCCGAGCTTGGTTGAGAATCAGTTGTTGTTGAGCTCGGTACAGTTGGATCTTCGTCATTGTCATCGATAGTCATTTGATTCAATTCATCAAAGGTGACGTTGATTGATTCTTCGATGATCATAGTTCGTTTGTTGAAGACTCTGTATCCTTTACTCTTGGCCGTATAACTTAAAAATATACCTTCATCGACCTTTTCGTCAAACTTTTCCAAATTGTCTTTTGTATTAAGAATAAAGCATTTACAACCAAATATTCTAAAATATAAAACTGATAGAATTCTATCAAACCATAACTCAAATGGAGTCTTCTTTGATTTGGGTCGAATTAGAACTCTATTGAGAACAAAACAAGCTGTATTGACAGCTTCAGCCCAGAAATATTTGGGTAGACTAAACTGGTTTAACATTACTTTGGCCATTTCGGATAGAGTTCTGTTCTTACGTTCCACAACTCTATTTTGTTGTGGAGTCCTAGGGCAGGAGAACTCATGTACAAAACCGTGTGTGTCACAAAATTGCTCAAACTCTGCATTCTCGAATTTGCCACCATGATCGCTTCTAATACGAGTGATCATTTAACCTTTTTCATTCTGTACTTTCTTGCAAAAGGCGATAAATTCGGATAATGCATCATTCTTGCGTGTCAAGAAGTATACCCACGTGTATCTAGAAAAATCATCTACAATTACAAAAGCATAAAGTTTACCTCCGAGGCTAGCAACTCTGCTAGGACCAAATAAGTCTATATGAAGCAATTGTAGAGGTCTAGTAGTACATATTGCGTTTACTAACTTGAATGTGGATCTGGTAGCTTTGTTCTTTTCACATTGAATGCATACCGAATCTTTCTTGAATGTAATGTCTGGTAAACCGCGTACTAGCTTCTTTGTGGATAATCTTGAGATTGTGTCCATATTTGCGTGACCGAGTCTCATATGCCACAGATGACTCTCATCGCTTTTAGCCATTAAGCATCTACCTAAAATGTTAGTTTCTTCCAACAAATAGAAAACATATATGTTGTCTTCCCTGATACCTTCAAAGATAGTACTACCAGTTGAGCTATCAACTATAGTACATTTGTCTTTGCCAAAGTTGATGCTATAACCATGTTCAGCTAAATGACTTATGCTGAGTAGATTATGTTTCAACTCAGTAACCAGACGGACATCCTTAATTATAGGATAGGAAGACTTACCAACATCACCGATACCAATAATATATCCTTTTAAGTTATTACCGAAGGAAACATAACCTTCCTTCTTCTTCTTCGACAGTGTTGCAAATAATGTAGCGTCACCGGTCATATGCCGTGAACAACCGCTGTTGAGGATCCATTTGCTTTTAGCATGTGAAGGGTATTCCATCTACAAAACAATTTGCAGATAAAACTTTTGGTACCCATTTCTTGTAGGTCCTAAAATGTTAGCCTTTGGTATCCAAGCATAAATATTTAAATCAACAAGCTTTCTGATTCTACATGCAGATGAAATATAACCAATGAGGCCACAATAATGACATTGTGCATGTCGAGTGTTGAAAGCTGAGTGGTGTGCATGGTTGGTAGGTTTGGGTTTTCTAGTATAGAAGAAAGCATACCTATAATCCTGTTTGGGCTTAACCTTTTGGGGTAAAGGTTTGATAGGGTTAGGTCTGATAGTGTTTGGTTTGGGAATGTTCTGATTTTTCGGTAAGTGACACGTGTTAGGGAAGGAAGCAGCAGTCTCAGGCTGTTTTCCTAACCTAATTTCTAATCTTTTGGAAGTGTCATACAACTTAGTATAATCAGAAGTGAGTGTTTCTATTCTGATTTGTGCACATTGAAGACTTTTCTTCTCTTTAGAAAGTTCTTCTTTGAGTTGGTCAATAACTTTGTCTTTCTCTTCAGATGACTTGGTAGTCTCGTGTAATAAGAGCTTGATAGAAGAAAGCTCACCAGACTCACTAACATTATTTCTAACCTCGGCTAGTAGATCGGTAAGTCTACCTATTTCACCCTTGTACTCTTTGAGTACCTTCTTAGAGGTATGATATTTGCTATGCAGTTTCCTGTAATCACACATCAGTTCACTGAAGGCATCTCCTAATTGCTCAAAGGTGAAGTCATCATAAGTATCAACTACAGGTTCAGTAGGTACCTGATCGGATGCCATAAAGCATACGTTTGTAGCGTCTTCTGATTGTTCGTCTTCTGAGTCGCTGGCTTCACTTTCATGCCATATGCTGGTGTTGGCATACTTCCGTGATGTCGATCTCTTCAGGTTCCCTTTTTTATACCTGTTGCTCTTCTTGCTTGATGATGAGTTTTTAGGACAGTCCTTCTTCATGTGTCCCTTCTTCTTGCAGCCATAGCAGACAGCATCATCTTGATACCAGTTGTTACTGCTGTTGTTTTCTTTGGCTCTCTTCTCATATCTCATAAATCTTTTGAATTTTCTTGTTAGGAGTGCTTGATCTTCAGCATCAGATTCATTGCTGTCTGAATCACCTTCAGCAGCTTTTCTGTGCTGAGCCTTGAAAGCGATCGTCTTCTCCTTTGGTGCAGGCTCTTCAAAATCTTGTAGCTCCAGTTCATGAGTGAGTAGCTTACCCATGAGTACTTCGAGGAACATAGTGGTGAGGTCGTTCCTTTCAATAATTGCAGTAGCCTTTGGAATCCAGTTCTTTGTGAGTGCTCGCAAGAGTTTGCGAATCTTTTCATGGTTACTGTACTCTTTGCCTAGGGATGACAAAGGATTTACAATATCCAAGAATCTTTCGAACATCTGAGTAACTGTTTCGTTGGGCTTCATTTTGAACACCTCATACTCTTGAGTAAGTCTGCTGACTTTTGATTCTTTGACTTGAGTCGTGCCTTCATGTGTGACTTCAAGTAGCTTCCACACTTCATTAGCCGTTGTGCAGATAGACACCCTGTTAAATTTAGTTCTGTCTAAAGCACAAAATAGAGTGTTAATAGCACGTGCGTCAAGACTGGCCTTTTTCTTTTCTTCCTCTGTATATCTGCTATGGGGTTTTTCAACTAAAACTCCATCAACATTTATACGAGGTGGCTTTTGATAGCCATCAATGACAATAGACCATAAATCAAAGTCAAGTGATTTCAAGAAAAAACTCATCCATTTTTTCCAATAGGTATAGTTCGTACCATCAAACAGTGGAGGTCTGTTTGTGGCCTGGCCTTCACTTGTGAATTTTACAGTTGCCATGTGTTATGCTGTGATCTATATAACAATTAATTAAATGAATAAATAATTACAATATTACCTTGCTTTACCTGTAACACCCGCTCTGATACCAATTGTAGGAACGAAATCGTAAAGCACAATACTCTAGAGGAGGCCGGGGTGAATAGAGTTGACAGCGGAATATTGCTAATTAAAATATTAGCAGCAAGATCACAGAATAATAATCACAATTAAGTAATGTAAAGGCAGAGATAAGAGAGCAAACGCAAAGACAACGATGTATACTGGTTTTCCTCTGTTGAGGACTAATCCAGTCGGTAGAACTCTTGCTACCAGTTGAATCCACTATTGGCAAAACTGCAAGTTTTCTTACGAAGTCCTTGTAACTTCTACAACGCGAGCTTTGATACGAAGAACTCGTCCAACTTCAAATGTGAAGAGGTATTCTTCAATCAAGCCTTCTGATTACAATCTCTCAGAAACTTCTAGACCATACCGCACTGGCAAATCGACTAGAGGATTGTAATTGGCTTGGGATCTGAAATTTAAAGCTCAAGAAAACTCTTTGGAAGATTGAAAGCTTTAGATAGAGAGAAGATTGAAAGTGAATGAGTGAGTTGAAATGATCGAAATCCTTCTCTATTTATAGGAGTTCCAAAGACAGAATTCTGGCAGAATTCGGGCAGAATTCGGACAGAACTCTATGAGGAAATCTCGATCAAATCCGCAACTGCAGGAGGACCAAGTTCAGAAGAATTCAAAAATCAAACGGCCACCAACCGAACTCTGGCCGAACTCTGGCCGAGTTCTGTCAGGGTTAGGTTAGGTTTTAAAAAATAGTTTTTGATGATTTTTGAAAACCTTTTTGAAAACCTTTTTGAAGCTTTTGTTTAAATGAATGTTTTTCAAAACAAATGACATTTTAAAAGTATTTTGAAAATATTTTAGAATAGCCTAATTGCTAGTACGACTCGGTGTACAACGTATTCTTAGACTCAATAAAATAAAAAATACATTGCTTGAATAAATACAAACTCGAACAGGCAAACATAGCTTCGGTCTTGAACTGTGTAGATAGTTGTTCTTGTTCATGTCCAAGAGTCTGATACATCTTGACTAGCTTCATATATCCAGACAGAGTTTGATCAATTATTAAAATCAGTTTGACCATATGACCAATGGGCCAACAGTTAGAGGGACCTATAAAGTTCGCCATCAAGATCTAGTGCCTTACTTTGAAGCGGCAATCAACATGGCTGCATCATTCAAAGCCTTCTTTATCGAATATGTACGCCGAGCATGCAATACTGAAGCCGATGCTTTGGCCAATCTTGCAGCAGTTTTAGCCATCCCTATCAAAAGACAGCAGGTGGTGGTCGTCTCTAATCGGGAATTGTTCTGCATCGAAAACAATCGTAATATTGAGTTCAGTAATCTTACTGAAGTCAATGTTATCAGTGAAGATTGGAGAACCCTTTCATCGACTTCGTAGTCCATGATATACTACCTGAAGATCCCAAGGAGGCTACGAGTATTCGTCGGCGGTCTCTCCGATTCTATTACAATCAGACCACTAAGACACTCTATCGGCGGACTTATGACGGCCTACTCTTACGCTGTCTTGCTGGAGACGAGGCAAAGCAAGTATTGCGTGAAGCTCATGACGGTGTCTACGGAGCACATCAACCTGGTCCTAAGCTACAGGATCGCATCCGGCGCATGGGTTATTACTGGCCTTCTATGGTATCTGATGCCATCGAATATGCGAGGAAATGTCGAGCTTGTCAAATCCACACAGATTTTATTCATCAACCATCGGAATTCCTTCATCCGACTGTTGCTTCCTGGCCTTTTGGAGCTTGGGGCATGGACATCATTGGTCCCATCAATCCTCCTTCTTCTAGAGGACATCGGTTCATACTGGCAATAACCGACCACTTCTCCAAATGGGCCGAAGCTATACCATTGGCTGAAGTCAAGACCAGCAGTGTCATCAACTTCGTTAAACACCATGTCATCTATCAATTTGGTGTACCTCGACGAATCATTCATGATAATGGACCTCAGTTCATCAGCCAAAAGTTCATAAGGTTTTGTGACGATCACCGGATTGACAATGTCGCTTCGACAGCCTATAATCCTGCTGCTATTGGTTTAGCTGAAGCTTTTAACAAGACTATCATCAAGCTCCTCAAGAAGTTTGTATCCACTAACAAACGGAATTGGAGTGAAAAGCTTGGTGAATGTCTTTGGGCCTATCGAACTACGGTCCGCAACCCTACAGGCTGTACACCCTTCTCTTTGGTATACGGCTGTGAAGCAGTTCTACTCTGGAACTTCAAATTTTGTCCTTAAGGATTGCCATCTCCAAAGCGCTCACGACAGAGAACAACGATCGTCTTCGACTTCAAGAGTTAGAAGCGCTCGATGAGAAGCGGTTAATGGCTCAACAGCATATTGAGTTATACCAAGCCCGCATCTCAAAGACTTTCAACCGCAAAGTTAAAGTCAGAGCCTTTCAGAAAGGAGAGCTTGTTCTAACTGTAAGGCGTCCTATGACTATGACTCATTCGAGCAAAGGCAAGTTTGATGCAAAGTGGGAAGGTCCATATATTGCGAGCAAAGTCTTTTCAAATGGAGCCTATCAACTCACAGAGCTAGACGGTCGAGTTGCAATGATGCCTATCAATGGCAAATTCCTCAAGCAGTATTATGTGTAAATGTAATAGACATGGATTGTAATTATCAGACAAGTTCATAAATAAAATTCAGTTTTATTTCATCTTGAATGATAGTACATGATATCAAGGAAGGTCACTATCATCCTTCTCAAAATTGGGACGTGGGCCACTACCGTCCTTATCAAAGACATAATCAGCAAAAGAGCCAAGAACATCCTTGCTGGAACTCACCAAGAACTTGCAAGCAGCAATCCTCATGGCTTCTTCTTCTTCAGTCTTCCCTGGTTCGAGAAGGAAGTCCAAGATGACCTTTGGCGGCTTGGGGGCAGATGAACCTTCACCCGCTGTCATCTGCTGAGCCGGCTCAATTGGATGTTCTTCAGTCCCCGCTTCCACCTTTGGGACGACCTCAGCCTTCCTGGATGCATCTCCAGACGACATCTTTATGTTGAAAAGTGAACATGACCATTTCATCTGATTTTCTGTTCTATTTATAGACAGAGCGTCGTAAGGCTATGAAGCGACATATTCATTCGACGGTTCGCTCGTTCATTCCCTTTGACAGTTCGTCCGTTCGTTACATTCATTCGACGGTTTACCCGTTCATTCCATCCACAAATATCCGATGGTTTACCCGTTCATTCATCATATTCATCCGACGGTTCGCTCGTTCATTCCCTTTGACGGTTCGTCCGTTCGTTACATTCATCCGACGGTTTGTCCGTTCATTCCATCCACAAATATCCGACGGTTTACCCGTTCATTCATCATATTCATCCGACGGTTCGTCTGTTCATCATCCGACGGTTCATCCGTTCACACATCCACTTGACGGTTCACCCGTACATTTCACCACCATTTCATCTGACGGTTCACCCGTCCATCCCGACAATTCATTTCGTTCACACATTTTCACGAATCATCCAGTTCGTTCTTATTAGCAACTTGTCATCTTTGATTAAGTTGTCTATTGAAATAATGATATTCAATAAATTATATTTGCCACGTCCATATTACCTCTGAGCAGATATAATTGAATATGATTATTTTTCAGAATCAAGAAATATATCATGTCCTGTACCTCTGAATATATTTTCTATCTCTATTATTTATATTTGAATAAGATATGCAATAAATAATAGAACCACAAAAACTTGTCTTTTATTGATCAAAATTCAAGACATTACAAAGATTCATATTGCAAAACAAAAAGATACAAGGAATATTTTTACTAGGCTGGAGGTGTCATCAGATTGGCAATTTGCTGCTTCAAAATTTGCAGACGCTCTTCACAAGATTCCATCACTCTCTTCCTGGCTTCTTTCACCCCAGATTTTTCATTGAAGGTTGGCAGAGTTACCATTCTGCGAGTGATTTCAGGTTGATGAGCTGTAGCATATTCATCTCTTTCTTGGATTAGAACATCAAGTTGTTGAATTGTAGTTTGATGTTGGATGACCTCATCTTCCAGTTCTTTCTGAAGACGGGCAATCTCCGCTTTCAATTCAGCAATTCTCCTTTCTTTTCTTTCAGCAACAGATGTCATAGTTTCTACCTTAGAATTGTGCTCAGCAGACATGGCAGTGAAAGCATCCAACAGAATTTGGAAGTTGACTCTCTCAACTGCAGCCTCTTGAGACATTCGTTCAAATTCGGCTTGCACTAAAAGTTCTACCTCTCCTTTACTCAGCTCTTTATAACTCTTGACTGAGGTTTCCAGCTCATCTAATATGTGATCAAGAAAAGTAGCCTGAGCCTCGTCTCCTTGATTACGAATGGCATTTACCAAGTAAGAGGTTGGACCTCTAACAATGGAGAAATCGGCCTCTTCCTTCTCCATCACTCTATCTATTAAAGGCCCCAATGAATCAAAGAAGAACTTGGTAAATGATTTAATGACAAACTGATTGGTAGCCAAAGCACCAGGAGTAGCAGCTACTCCTGTTGACGATGAAGCGGCGGGACGTTCAGTCTCTTGCACTTGGACGGAGGGCTCTTTAAATAAATGAGCTAAAGTCGAGCTGGTTGCTCCTCCCGGTTGTTCCTCTGCAAAAATAGATAGACTTTATCATTTTGTCTATCGTTTGCTACTGTTAAAGAAGATTAAAGATGCAAGCAATCTTACCGTGGCTTGGTCCAATATCAGGCCTATCATCTGTTGGAACAGATTCCAGCCTAGCAGATGTAGCCTCCGACATCACTGCCTGGCTACTGCCTGCCTCAAAGCCACATGATAAATGACCACTGCTACTAGCTATCGTCGTTGCAAGCACTATATCTGTACACGCTAGAGGAGCTGGAGAAGATCTGAGTTATGTATGGATAAGAATAAAAATGTCAGCTATCAAGCTATCTATTAAAAGAAGCTTGCTAATTTCATTCTATACCTTTAGGATCAATAGTAGGAGTTTCTTCCAAAGTCACTTCTTCATCTGCAATCTTCTCTGGAGATACCTGCACCTCAGTATCCTTTTCAGGATTCAGGGTGTCATCAACAGCTCTGGGAGATGTCTGGACCTCAATGTCCTCTTTAGGATTTTGTGTCTCATCAACAGCCTCTGATGATGTGCTTTCCTCACTTTCACTATCCTCAGGAGCTTCTTCGCTAGCATTTGCAGTAGCATGATCAGCATCTTCTTGATAACCGAAGTCACAATCATTTAATGCTTCGATCATTAAACGATCTTCCTCCTCGCGGGTTGTTCCCGGTGTGACAGGAAGATGAGTCGTTACTGCCACTGGTGAAGGAGATCGTACAGCTTCTTCTTCTCTGGGCTCTGCAGCCTCTTCTCTCTGCTCAATTTCTTCTCTGGCTCTGCTGCCTCCTCTCTCTGTTCAGTTTCCTCTCTCTGCTCTGGACTAAGCTCAGAGGCGGGAGTAGAAGATGACATAGTAATTCCCGCTGCAGCATTCACCACTACAGAAGACAAGATTTGCCTTGGAGGAGAGACCGTTCTTTTTCTTTGTCTGTGGGCCAACTTCTTTCTATGCAAAGGCCTCTCAGGACTCTCTACATTTACTACCTCGACCTGTTTCTGAATAGAGGTCGGCGTAGCTGCTTCTTCTCGGATTGATTCAGCCAATTGTCGGAATTGTGATCTAGTAGTGACCTACTCTGATGATTGTTCCAAGATCAACTTCTTCTTCGCGAATGGAGAAGAAGGTTCTTCTCTCCTTCTCTTCTTCTCCTTGGCCGGAGACTTAACTACTTTCAGAGAAATTGTCAATGGTTGATTTACTTCCTGAGGGAAGTTTACTTCTCTGGAAGCTTCCAATGGATCATCCACCGGTTCATGTTGTTCGTCATTTGCTGGAGCTAATGTAGCAGTGGCCCCTTTCTTCAGACGTGTTGCTGTTGCGAAGCTATCAATCAGACTAAAATTCTCAGCAAATATATTGGCAGCTGTGTAGAACAATGAATATGTGTATAACATTCTTGGGCCATTATCATTTTTGTTGGGCATCGAAAACACTGTCCTAGTGTCTCGAGCAATGTAGTATGCCCATGCTCTCGCACCATCAATTAGGTACCCCGTTCCTTGCAGGCAAGTTATGGCGTTGCCCACATGGAATTGGTCATAACCAAATTGACGAGCGAAGCGACTCGGCAGATATGGTTCAAGGAAGCATTCCTCTTCAAATCTGTATACTAGATGTGATGGTCTAATCGCCTTCAGCCAGTCAAAAGCTGCTCGGCCCAGTGGCTGTGTCACGCCCCAGTTCCACATAATCGGATCGGGAACACGTGGCATGCCAGCTGTACAATCAAGCATAGCTAAACCCAATTTAATGGACTATGATCTGATTGTAGTACGCTGAAGTATAACTAGTAAAGTAACATCACAGGCAGGTAAACTAGTCTCATCCATGAAATAAAGTAATAGATAACTGAATGGAAAATAATCAGTGCCACAGAATCCAAATGTCAACTATGGCTAGAGGAGAACAATCCACTAAATAAGTAAATGAGTACATCTGGAATGAAAATGAAGTAACAAATAGAAATGAACGGAATACTGGAAATGAAATCCACGTCTGAAGATGTAGCTAGCCTCCAGAGGATCAAGGCTGCGGCTCCACCTCAAAGTCGTCGTCAACAAGTCCGTCTACTCTGTAATCAGCCGAGAATAAATGCTCGTCAAGCTCTGGAAAAGATACCAGGTCCTCAGAGGGACATAACAAATACACAAGAAAATGACATGCATGATAATACTGAGCAGTAATGTAAAAGTAACTAATAAGAATGCCACCCAGTATTTCCCTAACCAAACAAGGACAGGAAATACACGGAAGCAATACAGGTGTTCTAACCATCTATGTGTGAATGCACTCGAGACATCTCTAGTGGCACATGAGAGGGGGAGAAGAAGAAGAAACTGCCACCAAGCGTTCTACGGTTTGAGAAACGAGGGGCTACGAGCATCCAGCGTACATTGGAAACAGAATTCTCATACACCACTAGTAGACTCTCCCCACCCAACGTACTCGTACCGTATACGCGGTACAAACAATATGCAAGACGTCATAGTAAATATAGTACAACTAAACCAAACTGCTAACAGACTCAAGATCATATGTTAAGGGCCAGTCAACACAGAACCTCTGCACTCAACTCACTCATATGTGATACGTGTCTGAGTCAGTGTCAAGTTTATACTAACTCTATACAAGGTAGTCATCAATGGAGACGAGTGCACACAATAGTAATAACTGGTCAAATGTAAATACTGCATAGTAAATGTCAAGCAAGGTATACTTGCCTGTGTCCAGCAACTGAGTATCCGGGTCCAAAGTAGAGTCCGAGTCCCGAGAAGCAAATAATCCTAAACAAAATTTATCTCTAATTAATTACTAATTAAACAAATTAAACAACTTATTTAATTGCTAAGTAATCTATAATTTAAATCAATCTATTATTACTAGCTAACTAGTATCAATATTTATGAACAATAATAAGTATGAAAAATATACTTATTATCATATAATTTATATTCTAAAATTTACATATAACCAAATAATTAATTAATTAATTATTTATAATTAATTAACCAACCAATTTAATACACACAGGTATACACAATTCCTAATAATACTAACAAAAATAGTAAAAATCCTGAAAATCATTTTTAGTCTATTTTAATAATAAACTAAATAATATCAGAATAATAAATATATATTATATATATATTTTACAGAAAATGAATTATTACCATTAAACTATTTACTAAATAACTAGTTGAATAATAACAATAAGCACTTAATAATTCTAAATAAATCCAAATAAATCACCACCCTTAAATTTGATCATTAAAGCTAAATTCACAATAGTAACACATAATTAATAATTATTTAAATTAATAAATAACTATTACACCATTTAATACATAATCCTAAACATGATTCTCAAAATTACTTTTAAATCTTAAAATTTTTGTAAATATATATAAAATACATAAAATAATTTCCTAAATATCATATTTACACATTTCTAACAGAATCTTATCACTTCATAAAATTACGATATTTATATAATTAATAACAATTAATTATATAATATATATAACTTATTTAATAAATCTAAAAATTACCCAACTAAATCTAAATAATTATAAATAACTATAATTAAATATTGGAATTATTTTTTATACAGAAGAGTATATTTTTACAAACATTTTCTATTCAATAAATATTATTTAATTTCTAACCAAATAAATAATATAAATTGAAAACAGTATTTAATAATTGATTTGATTAATACAAAACTCACAAGATAAATCTAAATAAAATATTTTAGAAGCCAATAAAATATTGGAGAAATTTCCATAATATACCTTATATTTAAATCTATATTTTCCATATAAATTATATTATTTAATTATTTACTAATTAAATAATATGAATCAAACAGAACTAATTAAACAATTTAAATTCACTGTTTTTCACATAAAATAATTATAAATTAAATTCTATAAATCCTGGAAAACTTATTTTAAAATACTATATTAATTTTACAAACTTTTTCATGTACAAAGTTTTATTTAATTCATAATAAAAGTATCACTTAAAGATTAAAATAGTAAACACAATTATATAATTACTAGCATCGAGAACTCATAATTAATTAAAAATAAATGCCAATAATTAATATTAATTCTCACAAAAATTAGGACAGAACCTCTACTTAATTACCAATGATTTTCTATGATTAGATCTAATTAATCATCAATTTATACACAAATAAAATCATTATATAAACTGAATAATCAGATTTTAATCCCTAAAACTAGATTTAAAGCATGCATGGGGGGTTTTTCCCACGTGACAGCGCCACGGGGGGGGGGGGGGGGGGGGTCGGGGTTACCTGGCCACGCCGCAGGGGGGTGGCTCGCCGACGAGGGGGTCGTGCCGACGAGGAGGGTCGCCGGGATCAGCGGGCGACCAGTGCAGCGCGCGGCGCGGGCCGGCTGCAGCGCACGGGCGTGCGGGGAACGCCGCGCTCTCGTCGTCCGACGGCGAGGCCTCGGTTGAGGGGGAGGAGGCGGAAGGAAGGGTCACCGGGATCGGCTAGGGGTGGCGGTGAGGATGGGAAGAGATGGAGTTGTGTGAAGTTAGGGTTAGGGTTGAGAGTAGTTGGATGATACATATATATATTAGATCCACAAGTTAGGAAACCCTAATGGGTTTGGACCTAAGTTAGGGTGAGGGTAGATGGCCCATGGGCTGAGCTAAGGTTAGGGTTGGGATACATGAAATGGGTTTGGGTTTGCTCTGAATTGAAACACCATATCTATATAAGTATAGATATATATATAATCTAATAATAATACCAAATGAAAAGTAACACTATTATATATATATATATATATATATATATATATATATATATATATATATATATATATATATATATATATATATATATATATAATCTAATAAATAAACTAAATGAATTAGAGTTCCTAATACAATGCACACACAAACACTTTCATATATATACATATATATCCAAACTTTATAAATAATTAATAATTAGTATACTAACATTTATTTAAAAAAATAACAAAATTTAGTAACAAATAAAATAATAATAAAAAATTTTGAGGGGTTTTACATTCTCCCCAACTTATTAAAATTTCGTCCTCGAAATTGAAAATAAGCTGGGATTAAAAGAAAACATACAATTATTGGCACTAAAATCATATTTTTCCTAATTCCAGAAAATTCCTAGTTATTAACACAGAATTAAAACAGACGAAATCTAAAAGAATGACAATTACAAAATTAAATCATACCAGACGCCTCACGAAGGAATGGAAAACGCTCCAGAATAGAATCTTCCCGCTCCCAAGTCGATTCGCCCGGAGAATGGTGTTTCCACGCAACTCCGACTAGTCGAATGGTCTTCCCCTTCAACACTTTCTCTCTGCGGTCTAGGATCTCCACAGGCTGCTCCTCGTAGGACAAAGTTGGTCCCACGGTGATCTCTGAATGATCAAGTACGTGGTTGGGGTCTGCCACATACTTCCTCAACTGGGAGACATGAAATACGTCATGGACGCCTTCCAATGACTGCGGCAGTGCCAATCTGTATGCAACCTCGCCAACTTTCTCCAACACATCGAATGGTCCGATATACCTTGGGTTGAGCTTTCCTCTAACTCCAAATCTGATTGTCCCTCTAGTTGGGGAGATTCTCAAGAACACATGATCTCCTTCCTTGAACTCAAGAGGTCGCCTATGAGTGTCTGCCCACTGTTTCTGCCGGTCCTGTGCTGCTCGTAGATGCCCCTGAATCTTCTTGACTGTATCTACTGTACGAGTCACTAACTCTGGTCCCAATATCTGTCTCTCGCCTACATCACCCCAACATGCTGGCGATCGACACTTTCTTCCGTACAATGCTTCAAAAGGGGCCATCTGGATACATGCCTGGTAGCTATTGTTGTAAGAAAACTCTACCAAATGCAAGTGATCCTCCCAGGATCCTCCAAAATCTAACATGCAAGCTCTCAACATGTCCTCCAACGTCTGAATGGTACGCTCTGACTGTCCGTCCGTCTGAGGGTGATAAGCGGTGCTGAACTTCAGTCTAGTGCCCAGACTTTCCTGTATGCTCTTCCAGAAGTGCGATGTGAATCTCGTATCTCGATCAGAGACTATACTGACTGGTACTCCATGTAATCGCACTATCTCCTTCATATATAGGTCTGCCAATACCTCTGTAGATTGCCCCACTCGAAATGGTATGAAATGAGCAGACTTCGATAATCTGTCCACAATCACCCAAACTGCATCTCGTCCAGCTGGGCTCCTCGGAAATCCCGTAAAGAAATCCATAGTGATGTGCTCCCACTTCCACTCAGGTATCGGAAGCGGTTGCAACAATCCTGCGGACCTCTGATGTTCAGCCTTGACTTGCTGACACACCAAGCACTTTGCTACGAACTGTGCTATTTCACGCTTTATTCCATGCCACCAGTAGTGCTTTCTCAGGTCCCTGTACATCTTCGTACCTCCTGGATGAATAGAATAAGTTGAACTATGTGCCTCTGTCATCAACTCCTGTCTGATCTCTCCATTAGGAACATAGAGGCGATCTCCGTACCTCAAGGTCCCATCTTCGTGAATCCTCAATCCAGTCTGCAGTCCTTGCTCTGTCCTCTGTCGAAGCCTCTGATATCTGGCATCTGTCAGTAAGGTCGCCTTGATCCGCTCTACCAATGAAGATTGAACCTGAAGATTCATCATCTTTGCAGCTTCTCCAGGCCTAACCACTTCGATGCCCATCTTTTCCAAGTCATATAGCAACTCCTTCTGTGATGTCAAGAAGTGTGCCATAGGCCTTCGGCTCAATGCATCTGCTACTGAATTCGCCTTCCCTGGATGGTACTGTAACTCAATATCAAAATCTGCCATCAACTCAAGCCAACGCCTCTGTCTCAAATTTAAATCCTTCTTAGTATAGACATACTTGAGGCTCTTATGATCTGTATATACCTCCACTGTTTCTCTATACAGATAATGCCTCCAAAGCTTCAAGGCAAATATCACCGCCGCAAGCTCTAAGTCGTGCGTGGGATAATTCTTCTCGTGGGTCCTCAACTGCCGAGAACCATATGCAACTACCTTCCCATGCTGCATCAAGACACATCCTAATCCCTTCCCGGATGCATCACTATAGATGACAAAACCTCTTGATCCCGATGGAATAGTCAAGACTGGTGCAGTAGTAAGGCGCTTCTTCAAATCATCAAAAGCAGCTTGGCACTCTTCCGTCCACTCGAACTTCTGATCCTTGCGAGTCAACTTCGTCATGGGCTCCACAATTCTTGCAAAATTCTCGACGAACCTCCGGTAATATCCGGCAAGCCCTAGAAAACTTTGTACCTCTGAAACATCGGTTGGAGTTGGCCACGACTCCACTGCTGATATCTTCGTCGGATCCACTTCTATGCCTTTCCCTGAGATAACATGTCCAAGAAATGAAACATGATCTAAAAGAAATTCACACTTACTCAGCTTTGCATACAACTTCTGATGCCTCAAGATCTCCAGCACCTTCCTCAAGTGATCCTCATGCTCTTCATGGTTCTTTGAATACACCAAAATATCGTCGATGAATACTACGACAAACTTATCAAGATATTCATGGAATACTCTGTTCATTAAATTCATGAATACAGCCGGTGTATTTGTCAAACCAAAGGGCATTACTAAGAACTCGTAATGACCATACCGAGTCCTGAATGCCGTCTTCTGGATGTCTTCTTTCCGAACTTTCACTTGATAGTATCCCGACCTCAGATCAATCTTCGAGAATACCTGGGCTCCTGTCAGCTGGTCAAATAGATCATCAATTCGGGGCAGGGGATACTTGTTCTTGATCGTCACAGCATTAAGAGCCCTATAATCAATGCACATGCAAACTGTTCCATCTTTCTTTGGCACAAACAAGACCGGGGCTCCCCAAGGTGATGCACTTGGTCTGATAAATCCCGTGTCTTTTAACTCCTGCAGCTGCACCTTCATTTCATCCAGCTCCTTCTTCGCCAGTCGTTAGACATTTGAAGAGATTGGTGCCGCTCCTGGTATGAGCTCAATGGTGAACTCAACCTCTCTGTCGGGTGGTAGACCCGGCAGATCATCGGGAAAGACATCAGAAAACTCATCAATGATCGGTGGTGGGGCAACCTCTATTGCCATGCAAGCTCCATGATACTGAGATACTCCCTTCTCAAGGCTTCTTCTCTGAAATTCAAACTCCGGCTGGCCTGGCGGTCTAAATATAGCACAACCCCTGTGGCAGTCCAATATAGCATGATATTGACTAAGCCAATCCATACCCAGTACTATGTCGAAATTTGGCATAGGAAATACCAAAAGTCGAGCTCTCATCTCTCGGCCACAAATAACGACCGAACATGTTCTACATGTACTAGTCACAGGTACTATACCCCCACCAGTAATAATTTTCCAACTCTTAGGCATAGTAGAAGTAGCTATCCTATGCACAGCTACAAATCTAGATGATATAAATGATAGGGTGGCACCAGAATCAAATAACACTGTAGCAGGCAATGAACCTACTAAAATAGTACCTGTGATAGCCTCACCTTCGGTTCCATCTTCTCCCTGAGTGAGAGCAAAAATTTGTCCTTGCTTCTTGTTTCCTGCCTGCTGCTTGGCTTTCTCAAACTGTGCTGACTGTGAAGTGAATATAGGTCCTCTCTGCTGACCTCCTGGTGCTGGTGGCTTCTGTCCTCCTGCTGGCACAGTGGCTCCCCGAACTGGGCAATCTCGAGCCTGATGCTGGCTCGATCCACAAGCTAAGCAAGTATCCAGCATCCTTCTGCACTCTCTCTGTAAGTGTCCCTTCCTGCCACAGAAATGGCAAGTCGAAAGCTCCTTAGACTGGTAGGGTCCAGTCTTCTGCTGATGCTGATGATGTCCCATAGGTCTCTTGATAGGACCTCCTTGCTGCGTCTTCGTCTGCACTGGCTGGTTCTTCTGCTGGTTCAGCTTCCCCTTGCTAATTGTCTCCTGAATCCTGGCCTCCGTCAGCAACTCAGTATAAGAGATTCGGGACTGAGAGCTAGTATAATACTGTAGCTCCTGCCTTAGCCCGTTGTGAAATCTCTTAGCCTTCTCCAGATCATTGGGTATCAGTACCTCCCCATATTTGCTGAGTCGACTGAACTCCGAGTCATACTCATCAACAGTCTTGTTCCCTTGCTCCAGGTGCAGGAACTGGTTGTATAAGGCATTCTTCACAGTAGTAGGGAAGTACTTCTTATCAAAAAACTCCAGAAATTGTTCCCACGTCTGACGAGTACCCAACTGACGCTCCATAGAATCCCACCAGTAATGGGCATTCCCCTCCAGCTGAGTTCTTACGCCAGTCATCCATAAATCCTCAGGCAACTGAGATGCCTGCAATTTCTTCTTGGTGCTGGTGATCCAAGTAGTGGTCTCCTCCGGACTCTCATTTCCCAAATAAGGTTTGGGGTTCATCTGCACGTAGTCCTTCACTGAACCTACCCGTGCTGGTCTCACGGGAGCTAGTGTCAGAGCTGGTGCAGGTGCTGGTGCTGTCATCCTCTCCATAGCTGTCAAGAATCCCTATCTCATCTCAGCAGCTTCCCGTCTTTGCTCAGCTGCTTCTTGCCTCTGCTCCGCTGCTTGCTGTCTCTGTTTTTGCATCATCATGTGCATGAACTGAAACATCTGTGCCTGACTGTTTTGAGGCACAGCCGGGGGCACTCCATATGGTGTCTGAGGGTACTGCGGGGGAGGAGAAGGTACCCCAGTCGGTTGTGCACCAACTGGCTGAGACGTCTGCCCTGGTAGCAAAGGGTGGGTTGGAACTACCCTTGCGGACTGCTCATCTGTACCAGATGACTGGTTGTCTCTACCGGCAGCGGTACGTCCACTCCTTAGATTCATGATTCTGTAGAGATAAGATAGAAGGAATTGAGAATAGGACGGAAACAAACGAGATACAAAAGAATTTGTTCAAGGATAATCAAGAATGATATAGTCAAGTATGGATGAGACCTAATATTCTAAACCTAATTTGCAGGCTTGTTCGGTACAGTAACGTAACCAAACAAATTTTGAGACCTGCATGGGCCACCACTAAAACATGTCACGCCCCAGTTCCACATAATCGGATCGGGAACACGTGGCATGCCAGCTGTACAATCAAGTATAGCTAAACCCAATTTAATGGACTATGATCTGATTGTAGTACGCTGAAGTATAACTAGTAAAGTAACATCACAGGCAAGTAAACTAGTCTCATCCATGAAATAAAGTAATAGATAACTGAATAGAAAATAATCAGTGCCACAGAATCCAAATGTCAATTATGGCTAGAGGAGAACAATCCACTAAATAAGTAAATGAGTACATCTGGAATGAAAATAAAGTAGCAAATAGAAATGAACGAAATACTGGAAATGAAACCCACGTCTGAAGATGTAGCTAGCCTCCAGAGGATCAAGGCTGCGGCTCCACCTCAAAGTCGTCGTCAACAAGTCCGTCTACTCCGTAATCAGCCGGGAATAAATGCTCGTCAAGCTCTGGAAAAGATACCAGGTCCTCAGAGGGACATAACAAATACACAAGAAAATGACATGCATGATAATACTGAGCAGTAATGTAAAAGTAACTAATAAGAATGCCACCCAGTATTTCCCTAACCAAACAAGGACAGGAAATACACGGAAGCAATACAGGTGTTCTAACCATCTATGTGTGAATGCACTCGAGACATCTCTAGTGGCACATGAGAGGGGGAGAAGAAGAAGAAACTGCCACCAAGCGTTCTACGGTTTGAGAAACGAGGGGCTACGAGCATCCAGCGTACATTGGAAACAGAATTCTCATACACCACTAGTAGACTCTCCCCACCCAATGTACTCATACCGTATACGCGGTACAAACAATATGCAAGACGTCATAGTAAATATAGTACAACTAAACCAAACTGCTAACAGACTCAAGATCATATGTTAAGGGCCAGTCAACACAGAACCTCTGCACTCAACTCACTCATATGTGATACGTGTCTGAGTCAGTGTCAAGTTTATACTAACTCTATACAAGGTAGTCATCAATGGAGACGAGTGCACACAATAGTAATAACTGGTCAAATGTAAATACTGCATAGTAAATGTCAAGCAAGGTGTACTTGCCTGTGTCCAGCAACTGAGTATCCGGGTCCAAAGTAGAGTCCGAGTCCCGAGAAGCAAATAATCCTAAACAAAATTTATCTCTAATTAATTACTAATTAAACAAATTAAACAACTTATTTAATTGCTAAGTAATCTATAATTTAAATCAATCTATTATTACTAGCTAACTAGTATCAATATTTATGAACAATAATAAGTATAAAAAATATACTTATTATCATACAATTTATATTCTAAAATTTACATATAACCAAATAATTAATTATAATTAATTAACCAACCAATTTAATACACACAGGTATACACAATTCCTAATAATACTAACAAAAATAGTAAAAATCCTGAAAATCATTTTTAGACTATTTTAATAATAAACTAAATAATATCAGAATAATAAATATATATTATATATATATTTTACAGAAAATGAATTATTACCATTAAACTATTTACTAAATAACTAGTTGAATAATAACAATAAGTACTTAATAATTCTAAATAAATCCAAATAAATCACCACCAACCTTAAATTTGATCATTAAAGCTAAATTCACAATAGTAACACATAATTAATAATTATTTAAATTAATAAATAACTATTACACCATTTAATATATAATCCTAAACATGATTCTCAAAATTACTTTTAAATCTTAAAAATTTTGTAAATATATATAAAATACATAAAGTAAATTCCTAAATATCATATTTATATATTTCTAACAGAATCTTATCACTTCATAAAATTACGATATTTATATAATTAATAACAATTAATTATATAATATATATAACTTATTTAATAAATCTAGAAATTACCCAACTAAATCTAAATAATTATAAATAACTATAATTAAATATTGGAATTATTTTTTATACAGAAGAGTATATTTTTACAAACATTTTCTATTCAATAAATATTATTTAATTTCTAACCAAATAAATAATATAAATTGAAAACAGTATTTAATAATTGATTTGATTAATACAAAACTCACAAGATAAATCTAAATAAAATATTTTAGAAACCAATAAAATATTGGAGAAATTTCCATAATATACCTTATATTTAAATCTATATTTTCCATATAAATTATATTATTTAATTATTTACTAATTAAATAATATGAATCAAACAGAACTAATTAAACAATTTAAATTCACTGTTTTTCACATAAAATAATTATAAATTAAATTCTATAAATCCTGGAAAAATTATTTTAAAATACTACATTAATTTTACAAACTTTTTCATGTACAAAGTTTTATTTAATTCATAATAAAAGTATCACTTAAAGATTAAAACAGTAAACACAATTATATAATTACTAGCATCGAGAACTCATAATTAATTAAAAATAAATGCCAATAATTAATATTAATTCTCACAAAAATTAGGGCAGAACTGCTACTTAATTACCAATGATTTCCTATGATTAGATCTAATAAATCATCAATTTATACACAAATACAATCATTATAATAAACTGAATAATCAGATTTTAATCCCTAAAACTAGATTTAAAGCATGCATGGGGGGTTTTTCCCACGTGACAGCGCCACGGGGGGGGGGGGGGGGGGGGGTTCGGGGTTACCTGGCCACGCCGCAGGGGGGTGGCTCGCCGACGAGGGGGTCGCGCCGACGAGGAGGGTCGCCGGGATCAGCGGGCGACCGGTGCAGCGTACGGCGCGGGCCGGTTGCAGCGCGCGGGCGTGCGGGGAATGCCGCGCTCTCGTCGTCCGACGGCGAGGCCTCGGTTGAGGGGGAGGAGGCGAAAGGAAGGGTCACCGGGATCGGCTAGGGGTGGCGGTGAGGATGGGAAGAGATGGAGTTGTGTGAAGTTAGGGTTAGGGTTGAGTGTAGTTGGATGATACATATATATATTAGATCCACAAGTTAGAAAACCCTAATGGGTTTGGACCTAAGTTAGGGTGAGGGTAGATGGCCCATGGGCTGAGCTAAGGTTAGGGTTGGGATACATGAAATGGGTTTGGGTTTGCTCTGAATTGAAACACCATATCTATATAAGTATAGATATATATATAATCTAATAATAATACCAAATGAAAAGTAACACTATATATATATATATAAGTATATATATATATATATATATATATATATATATATATATATATATAATCTAATAAATAAACTAAATGAATTAGAGTTCCTAATACAATGCACACACAAACACTTTCATATATATATACATATATATCCAAACTTTATAAATAATTAATAATTAGTATACTAACATTTATTTAAAAAAAATAACAAAATTTAGTAACAAATAAAATAATAATAAAAAATTTTGAGGGGTTTTACAGGCTGCCTCCCCAGATCAACCATATTTATCGCCATGAACTCGTAACCAGCTGGAGGAGTAAAGCTATAAAAGTTCCATCCCTTGCCAAGGTTAAGGACACGTCTGCAGTCCTTCAGACTAATGTACACCCACTTGCTTCGGGAGAATCTACGCAGAAAGCTGCCGCTAACTGCCCCCATGTCGGGGTTCATCAGAGATGGATGATGCAGAAGCAACCACCCGAATAGATAGGTGTAGGGCAACTCCAGTCTTGGGAAGTTCCCTTCCTCACCCTTCCACTTGATCATTAAGTCGACATACAGACGAAGACCTGCATTTATTCTACAGGTCATCGCTGATAACAAATCCATCCAGTAGCCGAAGACTAACCGGACGGCAGCGAAGAGTACGCCGCGGTAGAAGCGGTCCACGGCGCTTGCCCCAGGTACAACAAATCGGCGGAGCCAGTATGTCAAAAATCCTGCCAACTGAGCTTCTTTAGACATGGACCTGTAGCCCATTCTTATAAAGCTTTCAACAAAATCTCCGGGCTTGAGCGGAGGATATTGGTGTTCATCAGTAACTTTAATATCCATCCTCTTATTCTCTTCCATCAGCTTTATCACTTCACTGTTGCTGAGAGGTTGAAAGAAGGTTGGATTGCAAGAGTCATGATCTTTGGTCTTCTTCTCCACGATATGGTTAAGAAAAAGATGAGGTAACCATTTGGAGGAATAACATGTGTTGGAAGAGCCGCTCTGGTAATATAGGGAGCATATATTATAATGGCACAGTAGTTCATCAAAAACTGTTACCATTTCTGGATTTTTCCGACGCAGTCTCTGTAACTCGTCATTGGTGGGAACATACTCTTCATAAGGGGAGTTTCCATTTGGTAGGCATGAGATATACTTCATCTCATGGAGCGCCAATCCCATCTCCCCGAAGGGAGTCATGAACGTCCATGTCCTATAGTTATACCTCTCTGCCAGGGCTAGAAACAGATGAGGGTTTGGGTGGAAGCCATATACGGTAGCATATATCGCATATAAAGATCGATCTCTTTAAGTTGATCTTCAAATTGAGCCAATGCCCAGTTGGCTATACAGTTCCATCTCCTGTTCTCCGGGTTCACCAAACCGGTCAGCCGGATGTCTTGATCCAGATATCTACCCTCCGCCTTTGCATATTTGTTAGCAAAAATCGGTATCCTTACCGGCAGAAACAAAGACGAGTTCTCAGGGGGGATACAACCTGGCTTCAACCCTCTTAGTAAAGTGTTGTTTCGTTCAGAAGAACTATAGAACATGTCCCTATTGTTTGGGCCTTTCTTGACACAGATTTTTCCTGTCCGTGCATGTTGAAGGAGAGTAATGTCCCAGTCCATCCTCCTAGGATGGCTTGCATGAGCATATCGTGCTAGAGGAAGGCATCTAGCTATGTCTGGTAACTGGATCAGTTTCTCCTTCCTTTGGAAAGTTCTCGACTCAACTCGGGGTCTTGGTTGAGAACTTTTATCAATGGCGTCGTCGAAGAGGAACATAGGCTTCTTGTGGGTGACAGCGTCAGCAGATTACAAGGGTTGTCCATTTATCAGACTTAGCAAAGTTTTATTATCCTGAGTTATCAGGATAGCTTGGCGAGAGGATGGAAGGGCATATTGTGGAAAGAGTACATGGGATAAGTCTTCTTTATATTCTGGCTCAGCTAAAGTTCCTGTGAAGATTTCATAATTCGGGTCCTCTCTGGTATCAACTACATCAAACAGAAAAATCACAATTTAGTACAAGTCAAGTCAGAGATTCTATCATCAGATTGCGCAAACATCAGATTGCGCAAATATCAGATAGCGCAAACATCAGATTATGCAAGCATCAGATTGCGCTGATAAAGCTTGCACAAGCATCAGATTGTGCTGACAATCTTGCGCAAATCAGCCGATTGCGCTGACTTTTGCCAGCGCAATTCAACCGATTGCGCGAGAAGATATTCTTCATAAAAATAAAGAATAATAGGTTCGTGCAACCAAAACCCTAAACAGGGTGGCGCAGTATGATCATATCTCTAAAAAGAAAGCGATTTTAAGATTCAGTAAAGTCGAAAAAACTCTAAAAAGGGGTTTTCGATCAGGTTATCTGTGAAACCCATATTCTCGTAATTAATTATTAACTAGTGTTTTAGTATTATTATTATTAGTATTTCTAAAATTATTATTAATATTATTATTAAATATTTTTGAGTGAAAAGGATTTTGAAAATAATAAATAACTTGGACTTTTGGATTTCAGACCCAGACCCGAGTCCGAACCCAGACCCAGGCCTGAGCCCGAACCCAATCCTTTTCCTCTTTTCTTTTAAATTTAATTTTTGACCTGGTTCTAATAATAAAAATAAATAAATAAATAAAATAAAATAAAATAACTACTCAGCTGGTCCCGTAGGACTAGCAACTACTATCTCACACGTACTTGGTCATTTCCTTTTCTTCTCCCCTCAAATGGCTCTGGACCACACGCACACCCCACTTCCCCCTTAACTACTCCCCTCTCTTCCTACCTATTCACGAATCATCAGTAGACCATAACTCTCCTCCTCACTCTTTCACAGAGAAGCTAATTCTTCTCTTAAAGAACTCCACTCTCTTCACAGAACAAATCCCACAACTCTAAACCTTCCCCAACTCTCTACTCTCTCATCTCACCTATTTCTCCAACCACTCTCCCCAAACCCTTCTCGGCCGACCATCTCTAGTCGTGCCCGCCGACGCACGCGGCCGACCGCGTCTCCCCGCGTCACCCCTTGCCCGACCACCAGCGCCGACTCCGGCGACCCCCGTGCGGCCTTCCCGCCGGCGCCCTCGCTCCCCCGCGAGCGCGGCCGCCCCTTCGCCGCCTCTAGCCTGCCGATCCCCCTTCGGTGGCCGACCGCCCCTGCGGATCCGACCCGCTGTCCCGCCGACAGCGCTGTTCCCTCTTGCGGCGGAGCCCGTGCCCCTTCGGTGTTTCCTGTCGATCCGGGTCAGAACCCTTCGAGCTTCTCTTTGGCCGATCTCTCTTTGTCCAGCGTCCGCTGCCCTTCGTCGCAGCGCCCTGGTCAGTTCCCTTTGGCGAGTTTTCCCTTGCTGGTTCCCCGCCGTGCCTAGCTTCTGAGTTTTCGGCGTCCTTCGACGTCGCTGCGGATTTCAGCATTGTTTTCGGGGATACGTCACTGATTTGGAGCTCTTTTCTTTCTATTATTTCATCTGAGAGCTCTAGCCGAGCAATCCGAGGTATAACCCCCTGTCCCGCTATTTTATTATTTTGTCGATGATGAAATGGTCCCCGATTCCCTTTGGGAATTCGGTTTTAGCGACGTCGTAATTTTTCGGGACTTTCGGAAAGGTCCCGTGGATTATTTTGAATTCCCGGAATATTTCGGGAATTGATTTTTAGTATGTGTTGGCTTTCCAGATTTTTTCGGGAACGTTCTGTGATTTGTTGATTGGAATCGGACTTCCGAAATTATTTCGGGTCGTCCCGATTATTCTGTGGATTGGTTGTGGATGTTTTATATATATAAAATTCGGGTTTTCTCTGGTTTGGGACTTGCAGGAATTATCGGCGCCATTTTCCCAGTTTTTGGGTTGACCAAAAACAGAGGAAATGCTGCCCGATTTTTCCGTAAATCCTGAATTATTTTCAAAATGAATTTAAAATGATTTTCGGAATTTATTCGATATTTGATTTTTGGGTGACGACCGTATCGGTCAATGGACCCGGCTAAGTGCAAACAAAACCGGCCCCGCCCGGACGTTGAGGCAATTAGCCAAAATGAGGATCGGACCATATCTGAGACTTATGATTTACTTTATTTTTATATTTATTTATGTTTAAATATTATTTAATATTTTCAGTTTAGGACTAGCGTCAGTCTTATCTTATTTCAATTTATGTAAATAAATTGTAATGAGCATAAGCCCAGCTGGCTGGTCTGTAACTGTAATAGCTTAGATTTTCTTGTCTTTTTTGGTTTTGCGAGTTTTTAATATTTAACGATTAAAATGATTAAAAAGTATTTTCGTATAAAACTAATAAATATTTTCTCACTTAAAATTGACCAGTTTATTATTAACTAAAAGTCACGTATTTCTCACTAAAATAAGAAAAAATAGCTTTATATTTATATTTATAAAAATTATCAAGTTTTCCTAACAATCTGGCATCTACGATATTTTCCGAATTCAAAGTTAAAAATGATCATTTTTCCCTCGTATTAAATCAACGCACTAATAATCGTGTTTTCTATGTTTGGTTAATTAAAGAACTAAAATTGGACTAGGACGCAAATAGAGATTTCAACTAGCATAGCTAAGTTGGTAAACCTGGAATCTGAGTCAATTTCTCGAATGTAGGAATTCGAGGGCGATTCTGATTTCCTGTCTCGAAGTATTCTACCTCTCCAGTCAATCCATTTTTGAGGCAAGTACATTTTGTGTTAGTTTACAATTATTTAGTAATCGTTTTAATGCAAGTTTAAACCACGATGCAACACGAAACTCTCTCCGAGAGCACTGACTGTAACTACTGTAACTATTGGGGACTGGGGAAGTAGTGTAATGAGTATGACCACATCCAAACTACTGTAACTACTGTAACTATATTAGCTTACCCCTCATACACACGGGGATAAGTCGTATCTTACTGTAACAAACCCAAGCCGGTCATATTTCATTTCCTATTCACATCACAGAACTGTAACTGTTTTAAAACTGTAACTGATTAATTGATTTTCAAAACTGTTTAAAAGTGCATGATTCTATTATTATTTCAATTGTTAAATTAGCATGGATTGTACTTTGCTCCCTCCTGACTGGAGACCCAACATTTTTAGGTATCACTGATGAGGCTTTGTTCCGCGATTTTTTTCCCGAGGTCCTAACTAGAGGACGATGATCTCGAGACTGATGAGCTGGTTGCCTAGATTTTTCTTCTTCTTTTATAATTCATGTTGTATGTAGAAAATGGTTTAAGTTGTATCTTTCTTTCCGTTGTAAAAGTTTAATAAAGTTTTATTTTCCGATGTTGAGTTGTGACAAATATAGTTGTGTTGTATGGTTACCTACTACTGAACAGCTTACTGCCGCCGTCTCAACAACGGTGCAGGCTGGACATAATCCGGTTCGACCCAATTATTTGGGATCGGATCGTGACATGTTTTTAGTGGTGGCCCATGCAGGTCTGAACAACAACTTAGGAAAACATATTTAGAAACAATTAGAACACTAGAACATCAGTTTGTCACAACATAGGACCGAAATATATTATAAATAAATATTTTTGTTTGATTATAGACTGGTAGGATACCTTGCTTATGTTTGCATCATAAACCTTCCAGAGAATGGCCATTGACAAGACCAATCCTGCTGGCGATGAGGTGTCATCTCCAGATCATACCCCATCTCCTCAACCAAGTCCAGGGTTTATTCCCTCGCAGCTGATTGACCGTCCCCATAATGTATCCAGTGAAGTTTTCACTACACTGGCGATTCCTACCTCATCTCAAACTGAGTTGCATTTCTTTGGTGGAGTACCCATTCCTGTTGCTCCACCAGTACCAGCAAACACCTCCCAAATGGTTGCCCTATTTCGAGAAATCCTGGAGTTTCAGAAAGCTCAAGATGAAGCCCAACAGGAACAGATGAATATCACGAGAGAAGACATGAAGAACGTCAATGTTGTAGCCTTAGCTATCTTAAACCAAGTTGGAGCAGAACCTCACCCTAGGAGGGGTACCCCTGAAATCTAGAAGACATTTTTTGAGCCCTATCCGGCAGTTATATCGTAAGAAGCTATTGGTTTGTGACTATTGTAAAAGGACTGGTCACCAAGCCAATATTTATCGTAAGAGATTGGGAAAATATTTGGTATCTGGATCTGCTGAACATCGGGTAAAGGATTGTCCCTTATCTTTCCATCATACCAGAACACCTAT
This sequence comes from Iris pallida, assembly GCA_029216955.1. Lineage (NCBI taxonomy): Eukaryota > Viridiplantae > Streptophyta > Magnoliopsida > Asparagales > Iridaceae > Iris > Iris pallida. The sequence continues at coordinate 6,856,420 of JANAVB010027596.1, forward strand.
TCCAGCAACACCTGTTAGGCCACAACCTAGGGACTCTTCCTATCCAGCAGACCTTGCCTCCTACTATAAGGCATGATGCAGACTCGAGGTTCATAGAAGATGAAGCAGTTGGAGACTGCTCATGCAAGAGCCAGAACCATGAAGAATAGTACCTAGGACTGCTGATTAGCATTTTCTAAGAAGTTGTAACAGGATATCCTTAGATCAATCATGAGAGTTTTTGCTGTAATTCTCCACATGAATAAATTCTTAGTTACACCCTTATGGCAGATGTTTTTCCTGATAGTCTTCCCGGATTATCCCAGATCTAGACATAGGATTCACCATTGACCTAGTCCCCGGCTCTTTCCCTATTTCTAAAGGATGTTACAGAGTCAACCCGAAGGAGGCCAAGAAAATGAAGGACCAGATCAATGAAGGCTCTAGGATTTATTCAGGGTGGAACTTCACCTTAGGGAACACCTATCTTGTTTGTGCCCAAGAAGGATGAAACAACGGATGTGCATCGATTACCAGACACTAAAGAACAAGTACCCTCTGCCCGGATCGAGGATCTATTTGATCTGTTTGTGTGGAGTTAGGGTGTTTTCGAAGTTTGACTTAAGATCTGACTACCATCAAATCAAAGTCAGGAAGGAGGACATTTCCAAGACGGCGTTCAAATACCAAGTATGGGTAGTTTTCTTTGGTCATGACATTGGACTGACAAATGCCCCTACTGTGTTCATGAATCTCATGAACAGAGTTTTCATGAGTATTTGAATCAGTTTATCTTCTCCATAGATAACATTCTGATATATTCGAAGACTGAAGAAGAGCATGAAGAACATCTGAGGAAAGTTCTGGAAACTTTGAAGAAAGAGAAGTTTTATGGTAAGTTATCTGAACGTGGATTTTCTTTGACAAGGTGGATTTTTGGCCATGTTGTCAAGAGAAGAAATTTCGTTGGAAGATAGCTGCTGTTGAAAAGTGGTATACCCCAAGTTCAATTCGAAAGTTTCTTGAACTTGGCTGGCTACTATCGGAAGTTTGTGAAGGATTTCGCCAAGATTGTTGAGCCGATGACGAAGCTCACTTGGAAGAATGAAGAGTTCATCTAGACGAAAGTTTGCCAGGCGGCATTGAAGAGCTGAAGAAGAGACTTACCACTACATCAATCCTTGCGCTACCCGCAGGAACCGGTGGTTTCTCAATTTACAGTAATGCCTCTGGAAAAGGACTGGGTTGCGTTCTTCAACAACATGGGAAAGTAATTGCTTACACATCTAGACAACTACAGACTCATAAGAAGAATTATCCCACACCTAATTTGGAATTTGCTGCAATTATTTTTACTTTGAAGCTATGGAAGCATGATTTTTATGGAAAAGGGAGTGAAAATATATACGGACTACAAAAGTCTGAAATATGTCTTCACTCAGAAAGAGCTGAATGTTAGACAAAGAAGATGGCTGAAGCTGATGAAGGATTTCAACATCGATCCACTATACCACCCGGGTAGGGCTAATGTGATCGCTGATACACTTAGTCGATACCCAGTGGCGATGTTCTTAACCAAGGAGTGGCACCTACTAGAAGACGCCGAGAAGCTTGGACTGGAGGTTATACTACCTGGAGATAGAAGGACGGAGCTGGATGCTGATTCAGTATTGATGAAGTTCGAGGCTGATGGACAAAATCAAGAGGACGTAGTTTCAAAACGAGGCACTTTGCAGGCTTAGAGATCAAGTGTTGGCAGGAACACTTGAGAGTTTCTAAATCGATCAGCAGTGGAACTCTGAAGAATGGTACGAGACTTTGCGTATCGGCTGACAAACGGAGGAACGAGTTGATGAAAGAAATGCACCAGTCGCAGTATTCCATATATTCAGGAGCTAATAAGATGTATCGGAATATGCCTCCATTGATTGGTGCTATGGAATGAAGAAGGACAATTCCAGGTATGGGATTAGATGTGAATTTGTCAACATGAGGAATTTTGTAAGAGAACAACAAGTTTGTTGCAGCCGCTGGACAATCCGGAGTGGAAGTAGAAGCATATAACAATGAACTTTGAGTAAGGATTGTCTTGTTCCCAAGGAGGGAAGGGCACCAATTGGATTGTAGTGGACCGACTGGCTAAGTCAGCACACTCTATTCCCTTCAAGGTTAGTTTATTCACCGAGAAGTGGCAGCATTGTACGAGAGGCACCCCTACCGGATTTATGGAGTACAAACCGGCGGACAATCAAAGAAGATAATCCAGACGCTTGAAGATATGTTAGATCTTGTGTTTTGGAAATTGGAGGGTCTTAGAGAAGATCATTTAAAATTGGTAGAGTTTTCTTACAACAACTACCAAGTTAGCATCGTCAATCAGTGGAGTTGAAGAAGGAGATAGCATCTTTTGTGAAGATTTTCTCCTACCAGAGGAACGATCAGTGTTAGCAGAGCAGGAAAGTTGAGCCAGGTACATCAGGCCATTTGAAGTTTTAAGACGAGATGGAAGTAGCGTACTGGTTAGCTCTATCAGCTAATCTTGAGAGTGTGCAACGTCTTCTACGTATCACAGCTCAGACGCTACATTCCGGATCCGAGTCCCATATTGGATAATTCAGAGCTGAATATTGGACTCAACCTTTCAGTGCCAGAGAAACCAGTTGCAAGCGTAGTCAGAGGTGAGAAGAAGATCAGAATTTGAGCCATCACTTAAACTCCTATTCCTTATCTTTTCGTTCTAAACTTGACTGATGCTGCTAAATTAGCCTAGTTTTGCAAGCTATCTTTTTATCAAGCTTGATCATGACGGTATTTTATTGGGTGCACCCACTAATATATTGTCTAATCATGACCGGTGCATGATGGTCTGATCAACCTCGTGTACTTTGGTTCGCTTTTGTATTTTTCTACATGGATGATATCATAAACCGTCTCATCCACGACTGCCTTGAAAATTCTTATTGTTGGACCTGAGTTACGAGTGTAGTACCCGTACCTGTTTGATTCTCCTACCCTGCCTTTAATTTCGAGGACGAAATTTTCTAAGGAGGGAAGATTGTGAAACCCATATTCTCGTAATTAATTATTAACTAGTGTTTTAGTATTATTATTATTAGTATTTCTAAAATTATTATTAATATTATTATTAAATATTTTTGAGTGAAAAGGATTTCGAAAATAATAAATAACTTGGACTTTTGGATTTCAGACCCAGACCCGAGTCCGAACCCAGACCCAGGCCTGAGCCCGAACCCAATCCTTTTCCTCTTTTCTTTTAAATTTGATTTTTGACCTGGTCCTAATAATAAAAAAAATAAAAAATAAAATAAAATAAAATAACTACTCAGCTGGTTCTGTAGGACCAGCAACTACTATCTCACACGTACTTGGTCATTTCCTTTTCTTCTCCCCTCAAATGGCTCTGGACCACACGCACACCCCACTTCCCCCTTAACTACTCCCCTCTCTTCCCACCTATTCACGAATCATCAGTAGACCATAACTCTCCTCCTCACTCTTTCACAGAGAAGCTAATTCTTCTCTTAAAGAACTCCACTCTCTTCACAGAACAAATCCCACAACTCTAAACCTTCCCCAACTCTCTACTCTCTCATCTCACCTATTTCCCCAACCACTCTCCCCAAATCCTTCTCGGCCGACCATCTCTAGCCGTGCCCGCCGACGCACGCGGCCGACCGCGTCTTCCCGCGTCCCCCCTTGCCCGGCCACCAGCGCCGACTCCGACGACCCCCGCGCGGCCTTTCCGCCGGCACCCTCGCTCCCCCGGGAGCGCGGCCGCCCCTTCGTCGCCTCTAGCCCGCCGATCCTCCTTCGGTGGCCGACCGCCCCTGCGGATCCGACTCGCTGTCCCGCCGACAGCGCTGTTCCCTCTTGCGGCGGAGCTCGCGCCCCTTCGGTGTTTTCTGCCGATCCGGGTCAGAACCCTTCGAGCTTCTCTTTTGCCGATCTCTCTTTGGCCAGCATCCGCTGCCCTTCGTCGCAGCGCCCTGGTCAGTTCCCTTTGGCGAGTTTTCCCTTGCTGGTTTCCCGCCGTGCCTAGCTTCTGAGTTTTCGGCGTCCTTCGACGTCGCTGCGGATTTCAGCATTGTTTTCGGGGATACGTCGCTGATTTGGAGCTCTTTTCTTTCTATTATTTCATCTGAGAGCTCTAGCCGAGCAATCCGAGGTATAACCCCCTGTCCCGCTATTTTATTATTTTGTCGATGATGAAATGGTCCCCGATTCCCTTTGAGAATTCGGTTTTAGCGACGTCGTAATTTTTCGGGACTTTCGGAAAGGTCCCGTGGATTATTTTGAATTCCCGAAATATTTTGGGAATTGATTTTTAGTATGTGTTGGCTTTCTGAATATTTTCGGGAACGTTCTGTGATTTGTGGATTGGAATCGGACTTCCGAAATTATTTCGGGTCATCCCGATTATTCTGTGGATTGGTTGTGGATGTTTTATATATATATAATTCGGGTTTTCTCTGGTTTGGGACTTGCAGGAATTATCGGCGCCATTTTCCCAGTTTTTGGGTTGACCAAAAACAGAGGAGATGCTGCCCGATTTTTCCGTAAATCCTGAATTATTTTCAAAATGAATTTAAAATAATTTTCAGAATTTATTCGATATTTGATTTTTTGGTGACGACCGTATCGGTCAATGGACCCGGCTAAGTGCAAACGAAACCGGCCCCGTCCGGACGTTGAGGCAATTAGCCAAAATGAGGATCGGACCATATCTGAGACTTATGATTTACTTTATTTTTATATTTATTTATGTTTAAATATTATTTAATATTTTCAGTTTAGGACTAACGTCAGTCTTATCTTATTTCAATTTATGTAAATAAATTGTAATGAGCATAAGCCCAGCTGGCTGGTCTGTAACTGTAATAGCTTAGATTTTCTTGTCTTTTCTGGTTTTGCGAGTTTTTATTATTTAACGATTAAAATGATTAAAAAGTATTTTCGTATAAAACTAATAAATATTTTCTCATTTAAAATTGAACTGTTTATTATTAACTAAAAGTCACGTATTTCTCACTAAAATAAAAAAAATTAGCTTTATATTTATATTTATAATGATTACCAAGTTTTCCTAACAATCTGGCATCTACGATATTTTTCGAATTCAAAGTTAAAAATGATCATTTTTCCCTCGTATTAAATCAACGCACTAATAATCGTGTTTTCTGTGTTTGGTTAATTAAAGAACTAAAATTGGACTAGGACGCAAATAGAGATTTCAACTAGCATAGCTAAGTTGGTAAACCTGGAATCTGAGTCAATTTCTCGAATGTAGGAATTCGAGGGCGATTCTGATTTCCTGTCTCGAAGTCTTCTACCTCTCCAGTCAATCCATTTTTGAGGCAAGTACATTTTGTGTTAGTTTACAATTATTTAGTAATCGTTTTAATGCAAGTTTAAACCACGATGCAACACGGAACTCTCTCTGAGAGCACTGACTATAACTACTGTAACTATTGGGGACTGGAGGAGTAGTGTAATGAGTATGACCACATCCAAACTACTGTAACTACTGTAACTACTGTAACTATATTAGCTTATCCCTCATACACACGGGGATAAGCCGTATCTTACTGTAACAAACCCAAGCCGGTCATATTTCATTGCCTATTCACATCACAGAACTGTAACTGTTTTAAAACTGTAACTGCTTAGTTAATTTTCAAAACTGTTTAAAAGTGCATGATTCTATTATTATTTCAATTGTTAAATTAGCATGGATTGTACTTTGCTCCCTCCTGACTGGAGACCCAACATTTTTAGGTATCACTGATGAGGCTTTGTTCCGCGAATTTTTTTCCCGAGGTCCCAACTAGAGGACGATGATCTCGAGACTGATGAGCTGGTTGCCTAGATTTTTCTTCTTCTTTTATAATTCATGTTGTATGTAGAAAATGGTTTAAGTTGTATCTTTCTTTCCGTTGTAAAAGTTTAATAAAGTTTTATTTTTCGATGTTGAGTTGTGACAAATATAGTTGTGTTGTATGGTTATCTGCTACTAAACAGCTTACTGCCGCCGTCTCAACAACGGTGCAGGCTGGACATGATCCGGTTCGACCCAATTATTTGGGATCGGGTCGTGACATTATCTACCTCGCAAAGCAGGGTACGCAGCTTCGTGTCGGAAAGGGCGCGGCGCAACCCGAGCCGAAGACTCGGCGAGGGCCTTGCCCTTGGCGGTGGCGGAGGAGCGCTTGGGAGCCATGAAGTCGACGAAGAAGAAAGAGTGAAGTCGGAGTAGGCTCGGGGATTTCTCTCTCTCTCAAGCACAATGAAAACAAGTAAAGAATAATATGAAGGATGAAGGGAACTATTTATAGTGTTTCAAAGAGCAACGGCCGCCTCAGATTGCGCCGAATAAATAGGGGTAATCCCTTCGATTGCGCAGACAGCATCATCACGTGCGCAACTTGATTGAAAATTCAAAATTCAAAGTATTTCGAAATTTTGAATAAATTCAACTTTCGAAAACTTTGAAGGGGGTCTTGTAGGTCCTAAAAAATCAAGTTGCACCCATCAACAAAGTCATGAAAATTAAGAAATACATCTTTCAAATAAATTGCGCAGAAGTCAGATTGCGCATCATCCAGATTGCGCAGAGTGGACTGCGCACACTTTCAAGTGCGCAAGCTGACGTGGCCATGTCATCATTACCTGACACAATCAAATCTTCTGACAACTGACAGCACAAAGAACGAGGAGATTGTTCGTTTATTGTGCCGCACAGCGCTCGAGGACAGCTGTACATGCAGCGCAATCTGTTTGCAGCGCAATCCAGCCTAGCGCGGTCCATCCTAGCGTAATCCAAAGTCAGCGCAATTCATGTGGCGCACTTCATCATGACAACTGACAAATGTACACGTGGCATTCATGCCATCAATTGCTCACTACGTGGCAACCGTCTGTACACGATCATGCGCATTTCAATCAAATAATGCCATATGTCCAACACAGTTGGCCCACGATCAGACAACTGCCTGCGCAGTCTAATGTTGCGCAATCCAGTGCATGCGCAATCCAACTTGCGCCATTCAGAATAACTAAAAGTTAGTTATTTCCAGAACTTTATAAATAGAGTTTCAAGTCTTCATTCCAGGGGATCAGACAAAAAAGATCAAAAATATCAGAGAGTTCAGGAGTTCTCGCCCAAGTGCTGCTGCATTCTTCCGAGGCTTTTGCCTTCAATTTCAGAGGCTATCGTCTTCAAAGTTTACATCATTCAAGGGATAAAGCAATCGTCTTCTAGATTGGATTCCTACAGTTGTACTTTTCCAGAATTCTTGTAATCTTTTTTACAAAGTTTGTTGAAATAAAGTTCATACTTTTGTTTTTGCAAACAGATGTTTGTCTAGTAACTGAGTTAAAACATAACCTACTCAGCATAAGCCATTTAGCTTACCATGATTATGGTATTAACTTTGTCAAAAACAAATGTACTATAGTTGATAGCTCAACTGGTAGTACTATTTTTGAAGGTATTAGGAAACACAACATATATGTTTTCTAATTGTTGGAAGATGCTTACTAGCCAAGATGAATGATGAGAGTCAACTATGGCATATGAGACTCGGTCATGCAAATATGGACACAATTTCAAGATTATCCACGAAGAAACTGGTACGAGGCTTACTGGACATCGTTTTTAAGAAGGATACGGTATGTAGTGAATGTGAAAAGAACAAAGCTATTCGATCCACTTTTAAGTCCAAAAATGTTGTAAGTACCACTAGACCTCTATAATTATTGTATATAGATTTATTTAGGCCTAGTCGAATTGCTATCCTAGGTGGTAAGTTATATGTATTTGTAATAGTAGATGACTTCTCTAGATACACGTGGGTATACTTTCTCACACGCAAGAACGATGCATTATCTGAATTCGTCACATTTTGCAAGAAAGCCCGAAATGAGAAAGGATTCATGATCACTCGTATTCGAAGTGATCATGGTGGCAAATTCGAGAATACAGAGTTTGAGCAATTTTATGACACACACAGATATTTGTACGAGTTCTCATGTCCTAGGACTCCACAACCAAACGGAGGTGTGGAACGTAAGAACAAAACTTGTGAGACTCGTCTCACAGTATTGGTATTTATATACGGATACGTATTTGGTGTCGTATCATGCATTTGTTCTGTATTTAGTTTCTGTAATTACCTACTAATTATTTTTCTGTATTTTATTTTACACATGCCTAGCTCTTGGTTCATTTCGGTTCACGTCGAACCAACTTGGTTTAGCTTGGTTCATTATGAAAAGGGATGAATGGCTTAGAGTGAGTGGTGATGAATGAATGGTGGAGATTACTTGGGCTTGGTATATATGCCACTTTTTCTCTCCCTTTCCTTATTTACTCTCATTCATTCCTCTTCCACCCAACCCTAGCCATTAGAGAGAGGCAAGTACATCTTGCCAAAACCTTGAACAAAGTTATTTTTGTTTGTTCTATTCTCTTTCTTGCATGATTCTAAGCCTCTTTAGAACTTAGAATTTTTTATTTTGATGGCTACATTTTTATAGATCTAAGTTTTGATTTTTTTTTATTTTCTTGTTTTTGATCTATTAGAACTTGCTATTTCTTAAAAACCAGTCCTCCAGGCTGTAGGAAATCTCGTTCTATGCAGTTTAGGCCCTTGGAAGTCTCAATTCAGACTTGTTTTGAGCAAGTTATGGCATTTTGAAGTTTTGGTTTCCCATGGGTTCTTCTTTGATGTGTTGGAGAAGAAGAACAGTGTCAGCGCCTAGTTTGGCACTGACGCCCCTTGGCCCAGGCACCTTGCACGCCCTGGCGCCCCCTGCCCCTTGCGCTCACGGTGCTTAGGAGCCAACGTGATGTGCCTAGTCTGGCCCAGGCGCCTTGCGCGCCCTGGCGCCCCCTGCCCCTTGCGCTCACGGTGCATAATCACCAATGTGATGCACCTAGTCTGGCCCAGGCGCATTGCGTGCCCCGGCGCCATTTCCTCCTTGCGCTCATTGGTGCTTAGGCACCTATTTTGGTACGCCATTTTGGACCTGGCGCAATTATGGTCCTGGCGCCTATTCAGGATATGTGTCCAGTTGGCCAAGTTTCTATATGGCCATGCGCCTCTCTAGCCTGGCGCATTCGGACTAGCGTCCATCCTGGCCTTAGCGCCATTGCGTGCCTATGCACCTCTCCTGGTCCTAGCACCCTTGTGTGTCTAGGCACTATCCTGGCCTTGGCGCCCCTTGAATCTCGTGCCACTCCGCGTGCGCTATCTGGCTTGATGGTCGTACGTAATATGGTGTGCGCCAGTGTGATGCGCCCCCCTCCATGTCACTTCCTTGTTCATTCATCTATCTGTTTGGTGATTCCCGACTTGTATCCTGAGCTTTGACCCGATCTTAGCATGGCTGACCGTTTTTATTGTTTAAGTTGTTTTATAGCTAGAATCTTGAAAACCTCAACATGAAGGTTGTACTCTTCTTGTTTTACTTTAATTGGAGTTTATATGCAGCTGATAATTTCAATCATAGTTTTTATCTTTTGGCACGTTTTCTGTACTTGGCCGTTTTGATATTTTCTTCGACTGTAATAAATTTCTTAATATGATTAGATGATCTCGTATACTTAGAGAATGATTGTACACCCTTTATACAGTCAACACTAGTACAGATTCAATTATTATTTTAGGCCAAGTAGCTACTTTTATCTATTCCTTCTCATATGTTATGACACGCCATTTTATCAAGATATTTCTTACGTACTATCCTTACGTCTATAATTTGCTTACATAAAAGTAGTCCGTTGTGGTGCACTCACGATACATGTCTCATCTTTGCCTAGATAGTGGCCCGTTGTGGTGCACTATGCTACACGTCACTTCTTTGCTTAATCTAGATAGTGGCCCGTTGTGGTGCACTCATGTTACAGGTCACTTCTTTGCTTTACATGATAGTAGCCCGTCGAGGTATACTCCCGACAAGTACTTTTGACATGACAAGTAACCATAAACATGACATGTGTAATCAAGATGTTGTTGCAACGGCTATTTCTCTCTTGCTAAGATAACTCTTTTCTGGACACCATGGTTGAATTTATTGTGTATGCGTGAACAAGCTACATGTCTCGTCTGCATCATGTCTAGGGCATGAATTCATGGTTACCACGGTCATGAATTCATAATGAATATGACTAGGTTAATGACTAGATTGATCAAGCAGTTCATATAGAGAGATTTTCCAATTACAGGCAATCCCGTTATCTGGGCGCCTCTAATGGACTTGTAGCCTGCCGACGAGTAGGACGCATTTCCAACACACTGTCATGTTGCACCATTCAAGATACCTAATAACTCTCTTAAGGGTACATTTGTCTCCTGGACGATGTACTTGCTATTATATGTATGTGGGATACATTTGTCTCCTGGGCGATGTATCCACTATAAATTCTCTTGTAACTTTCTCCTGGATAATCTGCAGGGCTTGTGACTGTGGGAACATCTCATTGCATCTTGTTAGTAACTAGGCTTGTGATAACCCTTGTTAGTTAAGGTATCAAGCCGTACTCATTGCTTGGCCGTGATTGATGGATGGAGTCCAATCCAGTCTAGTTTTGTCTAGGCAGTGTCCATATGTTTATTTCAGTACATTATTGTTATGCTTTACTTTTGTTGATAAATGATTAGAGACTAAGTTCTGTTCAGGAGAAGGGTTACAACCTCGGTCCTTGTTTGGTTTACGGGTTGTAACTTAGATTCTGGAATAGTTCCTAAGTTATCTTATCATTGGTCGATCTATATAGTTCTTACATGCTCACACGTACCATTTCTCTAACATGCCAACATGTCCCGTTTACCCTACATGTTACATGTCCCAGTTGTCTCCCATGCTCACATGTTCAGTTACCTCACAAGCTATACATGATCCCCATGCTAAGTCACCATGCCCTCATGACCCGGCTATCTCATATGCTTACATGACCAATTGATTTCACATATTCTCGAGCTTCCGTTTACTTAGCATGGCTACACTTTACAATATGTCACATGTTAATTACTTTACGTCACATGATGCTTTACTTATTGTCCTTTCTATTATCGGGATAAGTGCATTGGTAGTGCACGAGTCTTGATCAGCATTTATTTATTTATGTCTCTAACCGTTGATATGATAGTTATTGCTGGTTTTAGTTCATAAGTTTGGCTTCCTTTATGGTACTTGCTATTGGGGGTCTGACCCCACTGGTTTTGTTTGACAGATCTGATAGAGGAGCCCGAAGGATCTTTCTTACCATCTACTCGACAGTGACTACCCGAAGCACCAGAGTACCTTAGTGGGTTTCTTATATCATTCTCCCACTATTATGTACATTATTCTTTTGTGGCGTTTAGCCTTCGAGCACGTGTTTAGCTCGTGTTTTGGATCTTGACATATAGCCTACGGGCCTAAAACATGATGTGTGTATTCTAGACTATAACTAGAGCTTATCATGTATGACTATTACTCTTGCTAGTTCTCTCTTTGTATGACTGGCTTCATGATCATCCATGTATATATGGTTTGTGATGCTTTATTATTGTATGTCTGATGATCGTACTTCTTGCACTTTGACTGATGGCTTGTAGTAGTAACCCCCATGTCTTGACAGCTTATACGTTATTTCAGAGTACTGGAGTACTTTGGAATTACGTAGCTGGCCTGGACCGTCCCCACTTGCCAGTATTCTGGTTCTGGGGTGTGAAAAAACTCTATCGAAAATGGCTAGAGTAATGTTAAATCAGTTTAGTCTATTCAAATATTTCTGGGCAGAAGCTGTCAATAGAGCTTGTTATGTTCTCAATAGGGTTCTAATTCGACCTAAATCGAAGAAGACTCCCTATGAGTTATGGTTTGATAGAACACCTACAGATTCTTATTTCAAAATCTTTGTTTGTAAATATTTTATTCTTAATACTAAAGATAATCTGGATAAATTTAACGAAAAGGCCGATGAAGTTATCTTTTTAGGTTATCCAGCCAAAAGTAAAGAGTACCGAGTCTTCAACAAAAGGACAATGATCATCGAAGAATCAATGAACGTTACCTTCGACGAATTAAATCAACAGACGATCAACGATGATGATGATGAAGACATCAGTACACCAAACAAGGCATCTACAGAACCGGAAATCGGAACCAGCTACCTTGAAAGTCTGCCAAAGAGGATGAAGTTTATGGCTGACTACCCCAAGGACTTGGTAATAGGTGAGATTACCAAGGGTGTAAGTACTCGTTCCTCTACCAGAGATATAGCTTCATGTGTTACATTTATTTCACAATTAGAACCTAAGACTATTGAAGAAGCATGTAGTGATAACTATTGGTGAGATGTTATGTAAGAGCAACTAAACCAATTTGAACGAAATTAAGTTTGGAAACTTGTTCCCAAGTCCATTGATCGTCCGGTCATTGGCACCCGATGGGTATTCCGAAATAAATTAAATGAGAATGGTTTAGTCACTCGTAATAAGGCTCGACTCGTAGCTCAAGAATACAACCAAGAGGAAGGTATCGACTACGATGAGACCTATGCCCCAGATAGAAGATTAGAATCCATTCGCATGTTATGTTCATTTGCGTGTTTTTATAACTTCAAACTTTTTCAAATGGATGTAAAGAGCGCATTTCTTAACGATTTTATAAAAGAAGAAATTTATGTAGCTCAACCTTCAGGTTTTACTGATTTCAAAAACCCTATTTATGTATTCAAGTTGAAGAAATCCTTATACGATTTGAAACAAACCCCTCGTGCTTGGTACGACCGTTTAAGCTATTTTCTACTTGATAATGGTTTTTTAAAAGGCAAGGTTGACACTACACTTTTTATAAAGTCTTTAAATGAAAATCTTTTTTTAATTCAAATTTATGTTGATGATATTATCTTTGGATCTACTGATGAATCTCTTTGTCAAGAATTCTCTAAGTGTATGCAGAATGAGTTTGAGATAAGAATGAAGGGAGAACTCAAATTCTTCCTTGGACTGCAAATCAAACAAACCAACAAGGGGACGTTCATCAATCAAGCCAAGTGCACAAAATATTTGCTAAAGAAGTTCGATTTGGAATCCGTCAAATCTCTTGGCACTCCAATGGCAACTTCAACCGAGCTCGATATAGATGAACAAGGCAAACCTGTCAACATAAGTAAGTATGGAGGTATGATTGATAGTTTACTTTATTTAACTGCTAGTCGTCCTAATATAATGTTTAGTGTTTACTTGTGTACAAGATTTCAAGCTAACCCTAAGGAATCACACATGTGCGTATTTAAGCGTATCTTCCGATACCTTAAAGGCACTTCTTCTGTCTGGCTTATGGTATCCCAAAACCACGTCCTTTGACCTAACCGGTTATTCGGATGCTCTTTTAGCTAGATGCAAAGTGGATAAAAAGAGTACTAGCGGCACGTGTTATTTTCTAGGTAATGCTCTAGTCTCTTGGTTTAGCAAAAAGCAAAATTATATCGCATTATCGACTACTGAGGCTGAGTATATCGCCGTAGGACGTTATTGTGCACAAATTTTGTGGATAAAGCAAACCTTAGAAGACTTTGATTTATACTACACATACATACCCATTTTCTGTGACAACACTAGCACTATCAACTTGACTAAGAATCTTGTAGGTCATTCTCGTACTAAGCATATTGAGATTCGACATCATTTTCTTAGAGACCATCAAGCAAATAGAGACATCAATTTAGAATACGTAGACACAGAGAAACAATTGGCTGGCATATTTACAAAACCTTTAGCAGAAGATCGATTCAATTATTTACGTCAAGAATTAGAAATTTTAGATGTCAATAATATTAATTAATTTTATCTAATTAATTATTTTTCAATAGGCAAAAACTGTTTTCGAAATAAGCCTACAAAGGGTCTGTCTGTCACCACGGTATGGCTAAAGTGAAACGGTACTTAAACGTTCCCCTGTGAACCTCCGTTTGCTGGGATAGTACCCCTACAGCTAATCTGAAACAGTCTTTGCGTAAAAAAATTTAATTCGTAAAATAATTTCAATTATATTAATTAAAATTTAAAATTACTAATCTTAGAATTAAATAATTGAAAAGGAATGATGACTATAAAGTGATTTTTTTGTGCAACCTCAGCAGAGTTCTAGGCGAACTCGGCCTGAACTCGGCTGGCGTCGGGTATTTTAAACAGAACTGAATGGACCACTTTTTATTATTATCTTCCTCCTCCTCAAACAGAACCACAGTAGCCGCAAAAAGCACTCAAACCCTAGATTTTCTATCTTTGATTCCTCCATATTCCTTTGGAGTTTTGCATCGAAACTTTGGATTCGGGCGTGGAATCTCCTCCTCTTCCACATACTATATTTTGATAAGGTATAATTTCTTCTATCTATCCGTTTCTCAATTTTCTAGTTTCACAAAAATTTCCTATTTTCCATTAGAAATCATGCCTAGAATCAATAATCCTTTCAGAAGAAAGAAGACGGCTAGTGAAGAAGCCTCATCTTCTGATCCTATCTAAGGATCTCTCTTTTCGCCCGTCCAAACGGACGACGGGACGTTCAATGATTTTTTCTTAAACTCTTGAACAATCTTTGTTATGGTATGCGAATTTTTCAATTCGTAATATTTGCCCCGGCGCATCGATGATGTGGACGATCTTTCCATCTCACAAACCTTGCTTTGAAACTTTGGGATTGCACAATCTTGTTACACACTCATTTCCTATTGCCACAAATGCAATTCGGCTATTTTACTACAATTTCACTTTAGTCGATAATGATTATCTTGTGAAAAGTCGTGTCACCGGCATTGATATTTCAGTTCAATGATAAAGACTTAGCGACAACTCTACAAATTCCAAATGTAGGTGAGCCGTTTGTCGATATCACTGATTTTTAATTTCCAAAAGACACGACTTTGAACAACTTTAAGATTCAACTTTGTGCCCCTGACCCCGTCCGTCCCGGCAAGTTCAAAGCCATACTTTTGAACTTGTTCTTCTATGAGTTACATCGTATTGTTTATTTCACTATACTACCAAAATCTACTTCAGAAGACGATGTAACTAGTCTTGAAATATCTGCTCTCTATCACATTCGTAATGGAATTCTCTTTTCTGTCCCTAAGATGATTATCCAGATGATGGCTAGGTATCGTGAGATAAACAGGAATCGTTTCTATGCGATGATCCTTCATATCATCTTCCAGCATTTCAAGATTGACTTGTCCTCTTGTGCTCGTGACTATGAGCCCAAGCATCTGCAGCTCTCTCGTCGCAGTGCATCTATCCCTCATGCTCCTCCTACTGCACCACCTCCTCTACCTCAGACTTACCTTATGTCACATGAGGGTCTCCATCAATATTTGGATGATATGCGGCATGCTCAGCTGGATTAGCACAACTCCTTGCGAGCGTTTGTGACCGACACATTGAGGGAACAAGAGTTCCGCGATGCCAGTCGATTTCAGGCACTTGCAAATTCTTTTACGAATCTGTGTTTTGCTCAGACTGGTCAGCGTGCCAGTTCTCTTCCACGAGATCCTACTCTTTCTGGCTACCTCTATGAGGATGAGGCAGTTCGTCACTACTTCAACCCTGGTAATGCCTATGATTGGTACCGTAGTTCTGGTGCTACTCCACATCCATCTCATAGAGCTCGCACTGGGACTGGTCCTTCTGGACATGGTGCTGATGTTGATCGTGCTGACGATGATGAGGACTTGATCTAGACGTTACTGTATTTTTCTAGATGTTATCTTATTAGACTCTGTTTATGTCTATGTGTTCTTCGAAATGTTCCTACATTCCAAAGTAGTATTATTTTTTTATGCACTTCTATGACTATTTGAGATGCTGAGTTGTTAGTTCTAAACTCTTTCTTATTATTATGCATTTTTATTTCAGTGTTTATTGTCTCTTTTGGTATGCACTTATGCTTAGCATTAACTTTTAACTACTGCTTCAATTCATAAACTGCCTATAAAATTTGTTTATATTCTTTATATTATCTCTGCGATTCTTCAACGTTTGTTTTTATGCATGAATTACGGGGAAGCTTATCTCTTTGCAATTTTTTCTTAAGTGACAACTGGGGAGAAAAGGATCTAACATCTTTTTCAGGATAATTTATACCAAGAGGAGATAGTACCAAACAAACGAACAAACGTTTTGATATTTTTGTCAAATCAAGATCAAGATGTTATATCGGTCAAGGTTTGTCAACTATCAAAATGGGGGATATTATTGGCCCATTGGTCATGGTCGAAGAAGATTTTAATAATTGATCTAACAATGTCTCGATATAAGGGCTACTTGGACGAACTGCTGCATATTATGACTGCTACCGTTTAAGACTTAGAGCCGTGTTTGTTAGTTACGTCTGTATTTTTAATTTTCAATTATCAATGTATTTTCACATTTTATTGAGTCTATGAATACAATGTAAACCGAGTTGTACTGGCAAATAGGCTACCCAGAAACGTTTTCAAAAATACTCATTCGTTTTGAAAACTAGCCCCAAACCAAAAACCCATTTCCTAACTGATTAACAAATCTTCAAAAGCCCAAAACCTGAGTTGCAAACACAAAACCCAATTCATTCTGGACCAACAGAATTCGGAGCGAATTCACCCCGAGTTCGGTTAGTGGAACGTTTGATTTTTAAACTCAGTCTTCCCGCAGTTACGGATGCAACGGCTATATGTCGAAATTCTCTTATAGAATTCTGTCTGAATTCTGCCAGAATTCTCCCTTGGAAATCCTATAAATATAGAAGAATTTCTACTATTTCAATACATCAATTCACTTTCTTATCTCTTCTCTCTAAGCTTACTACGTTCTTCCAAAGCCTTCTAAGCTTTCATTTTCAAATCCCAAGCCAGTTACAATCCTCTACTCAGTTTGCTAGTACGGTATGGTCTAGAAATTCAGAGTAATTGTAATCAAGAGGCTTGATAGAAGTAAGACACTTCACAATTGAAGTTGGTCGAGTGCTTCGGATCAAAACTCGCGTTTGTAGAAGTTGCAAGGAGTTCGTATTAAAACTTGAGGTTTTCCATAGTGGATTTCAACCGGGAGCTAGAGTTTTCTCGACTGGATTGGTCCTCACAAGAGTGAGACCAGTAAACATCGTTGTGTTTGTGTTTGCTCTTTGCACTTTACTTTTACTTTTTCATATCTGTGATATATTTATGTGATCTTGCTACTAACATTTTTAATAGTTTATATTTTGATGCCTATTCTATTCACCCCCTAGAGTATATCGCTTTACATTTTGATCCTACAAAGTTCTCCTAATTCGGAAAGGAATCTTTTGAACTGAGTAGTATGTCACGCTTCAGGATGAGGGAAGATGAGTGGATATCCACTTATGTATCGTGTCACACTTCGGGTACGGAACGTCGTCCTTCAAAGACAGTACCGTGACGTCCTTCGGAAGAGACGTTTCCTTCAGGAAAAAGTTTTGCATCTTCGTGGAACGTCTATCCTTGTAGGCACATTTGTAATAAGTATTTGTGATCTCGTTACTTTTGCTAGACAAGAGAACACATCAAGCATATTTTGTGTCACGATATAAAGATCTAGTATCCTCTGTACTACATTATAACATTGAGCAGTACGGAGATCGAGATGAGACGAAGTGGAGCTGACCACGTCAATTCACGTCGTTCTTCATGAACATTGATGTTCTTATCTCCTCCTAACGACAGAAGACTATCTTATCAAAGTTAAAATACGCAAATCTTGCAATAAAAGGTCACATATCAAGGGCTCTATATAGCGAATCATAACTGATATTGATTCCAATCTTTCTCTAAGGGTCCATTTTGGTACGCTGTGGCGACGCAAGTGGCACATAGGTTACACAACCAAAAATATGTAAATATGAAACATTAGATTAGTACCCAGTAACCAATTGTAACACTAAATAGGGTTGGGTGGCAATGGACCTCAGATAGACCAACATTCCTGCATGCAATATTGTGCATCACCAAAGTTCTAGCGAACAACTAAATATGCTTGATAAATTCTTCTGCAATACCGTTTTGAATGTGAACATGGGAGACCGAATGTTCAACTTCAATCCCAAGGGACATGCTATAGTCATCAAATGTCTTTGATGTGAATTCTCCATCATTATCAAGTCTTATTTATCTGATAATTTGGGTACTGAACTCTTAGCTTAATTAGTTGTGCCAAGAGTTTTGTAAATGCAGTATTTCTTACGAACAACGGGCATAAGTGTGACCAACGAGTCGATGCATCAACCAATACCATGAAATACTTAAATGGCCTACATGGTAGTTTGATCGGTCCACGGTTATCCCCTTGTATCCTCTGTAGAAAAAAGAGAGGGTCAAAATGTATCTTTGTTGGGGATGATCTCGTATTCAGTTTCCTCATAGTACATGTTTGACAAAGCTTAATGGAATACATTTGATCCTTACTACTTGTAAAGCGATGCCCATATGTAGATTTAAGGATACGACAAATCAAGTCTTGACCTAGGTTACCAAAACGATCATGCCAAAGCATAAATGAGCTCATCTTAGCCGAAGAAGGACTTGTCACGCTATGCGTCTCTGTCACTCGAATGGTTGTAGAGTGAACCCATTCGGGAAGTGGACCATCTTTTCTAGTATATGCTTATGTCCATATATATCAGAAGTTATGCAAAGATACTCCACGCCATTTTCGTCATTGGTCTCAGCATGGTAACTATTAGGGTGCAATTCGGGCGGGCTAAACCCGAGTCCGATCAGATAAACCCGTTAATGTGTTAGGTTAGGGTTGAAGATACTCTGGTTTGGGTTAAAATATTTGAACCCCCAAAAATCGGGTTGGGCTCGAGTTCGTCCCCACAATTTTTGTATCCCCATGCATCCCCATGTTCACATCCGTTGGATGTGCTTTAAGTCATCTAATCTTAACCATTGGTAAATCAACGGTTAAGATTAGATGACTTAAAGCACCATCCAACGGTGCAAATAGGAGGGATGCTTGGGGATGCAAAAAGTGTGGGGATCTTGATCCTTCCTCATATATATATATATATATATATATATATATATATATATATATATATATATATATATATATATATTTGGGTGTCCGGTCATCCTCGCACAAGCCCGTGGCCACTGCCACCCAGCCGGCTTGTGCGGGAGGGGGGGCTCGATCCCGGGTCTCCCCGCCGAGACTCCCCCCCTCCTGCCACTTACGCTAGGAGCGCCGGACATATTTCTATTTGATTATGAGTTTGATATTACTTTTGTTTAAAATTATTTCAAATATTATATTAGAGCTCGATAAATCCAATGGACCAGACCCAACCCAAGTCCAACCCGATCCTCCGGGCTTGGTCTTGGGGTTCATATGTTGAACCCAAGTTCGGGTCAGGCTTGGACTCGGACTAGGCTTATGATTCATTGGGTTGGGCTCGGGTTGACCTCAAGCCCGACCCAACCCGCCCGAGTTGCATCCATAGTAACTATTTTATCGGCTATCATTAAAACTAAATAGCATTCTTCCATAACGGGGTGAATATAAGGTCTTCTCAATGGTAAATTTGGTACCATTGGACAACATAAATGGGTTTGTTTTCTACCCCTCTATCAGGTTTGATGAACCTAATAGGGTTGTCAGAGTGATTTTCTTAGGGACAAAGTTAGTCAAATGTTTCCTCTCACGAAAAATAATAAGTAGTCGCACTATCTGCCAAACATCCGAGTTCACTTTTCATACCTGAGCAAAGATTAATAGAATTTTAGTCACATGTATGCATTAAATATAAAAATTCAATTAAAGACAAAAACTTTATTATTATTAAAAAAATATTTAGAATTTGAAGCCATAAATCATCACTTATTAATCCTAAGACATGAGACACAGAATGTTGTCAATGTTTATTTATTTTTCTATCTACTGGAAATCTCCAACTTCAAACGTAGTAGTCAAATAGATCATTTACATGGACCATATTGGTCTCTCTTCTACAGTCGTGAATCATAGTACTACGTGGGAAGGTACACAAAAGGTGCGAGATCAATGGTTTGTCCTGCCACAATAATAGCACAAGTTGGAGGTATCAAAAGTAGAAGCATGATCATTCTTTCTCTTGAAGTTGTCGAGCCTTGGGAGTTAATCAAGCATTCTTGTTGCCTTTGTGTCCCCTTTGGTAGTCCTGATTTCTTCCCCTTTCCCGTGGTTAGGTTTTTTCGTCCTGCTGGCATCTAGCATACCCTGCGTTAGCTTTAGGCAACGAGATGGCGTTTGTGCCAATGGGGTGGGCCTGATATTCTTCAAGTTCGTTGTTTTTTTCAGCGAACAATATGAGTGAAATAAATTTGAGAACTTGGTAAACCATCGTTCTCTATATTTCTGCATAAGCACTATGTTAGAGACATTGAAGGTTGAGAATGTCTTCTCTAGGAGATCCTCCTCAGTCAACTCTTCCTTACATAATTTTAGGAGTGATCGGATGCAACGAACTTCAGAGTTGTACTCACTTACGGATTTAAAATCCTGGAAGCAAAAGTTTTACAAGTTGTACCTTGCTTCAAGTAAGTAGATGAGACTCTGATGGTCAAAACGAACTTAGAAAGCCACCCAGAAGCCCTTGGATCCTCTTCAACAAGGTATTCCATCAACAATGCATCTGGCATATGCTTACAGATGAATATCATAGCGGTTGCCTTGGAAGCTTCGTCTGTTTTATTGTTGGGCTCAATGGTCTCTCAGAGCTTCTTTGCATTAAAATGGAGTTTGACATCTTGTATCTACTTTAGATAGTTTCTTCCGAAGACTTCCAATGGGTTGAACTCGAGCTTATTCAGGTTCGACACTACATTGGAGGAGAAAATAAGACGTTAGAACTTCAAGTTCTAAAAAAATTGGATTAATTATGTGAATTATACAATTCACAATATGTAACAATTCGTTATGGTTCAGTATGAACTTCGGGTTCACTTATGAATTTTAGTTTCAAGTTGAACTTCATATTCAACTTTGGGTTCACTTATGATTCAAGTGAACTTTAGGTTCGGAGGGGGGAGAGGGCGAAGCCCCTGACAAGGGGCGCGAAGCGCCCATCTATCGAGGGTTCCGTTGACCGATTAGAGAAAGGGGGTTGAGGGGACAACACCCCTTGTGGGGGTACAAGGGCTTCGCCCCGACCTGAAAAACAAAACCCTAAAAATGTAGATATTTTCCAAATGTGCTCAACATGGCCTGTTCTGTGAGACTGGCTCCATTTATGCGGAGTTATGTTATATAAAAATGAATCTTATGTGAGACTACTTCTTTGGGAGTAGTTTATGCAAGAAAAATTTCTAGAAGAAACAAGTTTTCTGCAAGAACAAAGTTTCTACATGTAAACGACAAATAGTGTTATTCAGTAACTCTAGGAGAAGAAAGAGAAGTATATGCTCTTGAGAAGAACAAGCAACCCAAGAATGGGTGCGATGCTATGCTTATTTTATTTTATTTTTATTACTCACCCACCTACTGAGTTATGCTTATATACAACAATATATTAGTTAGAAGAGAGAATAGATTGGTTACAATATATAACTAACTATATCTCCAAGAGAGACATTCCTAATTAGTTTGCACAATCAGTTGAAGTACTTAGTTAAAACTAACTAGCACACTTTGGTTCAGTGTATGCTTTCCTTTTTGAATGAAAAACAATAAGAACTACATTAAGCACAACAGAGCAAAAAACTGGTGGTCTGTTGCCCTAAAGGGTAATGCAATATTTGTAAGTGTGTATTTGCAACCCCTTTTGCAGCGTTTCTAGTGTTTAGTTTGTTGTAAAATAGTGCCAATCAGTGCAACGAAAGTTGCAAGAAATCTTTCAAATATCACTACTTTTCTACGACAGCAAGTACATCATTTACAACATTTATTGAACCATTTACACCTCTTCATCCACGACATGAAGTCCAACCAAACAACTTTTCATTTACTAACAGAATTTACTTGCCTAAGTATCCCAGTTACAACATTCCAAACCCCAGATTTGTAAATCCAACAATATATTTACCAGAAACTAAGTTATACTACTTGCAAATAAAGGTTACATGGTACTTCCATTTAAGGGCGCAACCAAACAGGCCCCTAAAAGGCTTATCTAGAAACATCATACACACATCCAGAGTACACAATGACATCCAGTCAAGTTGAGCTACTTGAAAGAAATACTCAAACCTGACGCCTATTTGTCATTCCCATTTGTAACCAAATAACCGACAAAAATGTCTTAGATTACTATAACGTTTTTTTTTCCATTCAAAATGCAAGAAATAATGTAATAAAATGAAATTTGCCACATCTAAGAGGTACTGGCAGTGATTTATAAGACCCAGTCTAAGAATATAGTAGGCATGTCTGGCTTGGTAGGTATAACAGTACAGATGCCAATCTGACCTGATCACTTGCGAGCTTCTGCTCGCTTCACTTCTTTGGCTGCAGCACAAGAACAGAAAAAATTTATCATGTGATTGGTATTATTTGTGTAATGAAAAGCAGATCCTATTTATACATACATCTGAGGTGCAAAGAAGCAGGTGTATTGATATTTGTTTCGAAAAACCACAACAAATATCATGAGGATGAGATAGCTTTTCTTCTCAAGGAAAGTGATGGGTTACCATCTCGAGTCCGAGCCAAAGATGGGAGTTTCGACGATTGAGTTCGAATTTGAGACATTTATTTATTTATTTTAGTGATTAGCGTCTTCTTATTGGATGTTGGGTACATGGAAGTTATCTGATTCTGTTCCTTAAGATGAGACCCACATATGATTAAGGTTTCTATTTTTCTGTATATATGGATGTACAGGACCTCTTCCTTCTTTTATTTAGAGATTTGAATTTTGAGAAATTAAAGTTGAGGTTTTGAGAGGGCCAAACCCTAATTTCAATTCTTTTACCTTTCTCTCCAAATTTCATTGCTCGTGTTTTTGCAGTAATTTATGCTTGTGTTAGTTTACGTATTTGTTGTCATCATCATCTATACGCCTTTGCTATTCACCTTCACTGTCAAGTACCCACTCATTCCCAATTTCCATTAAATACAAATCCTCACAAGTACAACCGAAGCCAAGCACTACTATTATATTCGAACGAACCCTTTTAGGTTGGGTTTCTTTTGCTGCTCCATACCTATTCCTTTTCACTACTGTCCAAATTGTATCCCTTTTACACCTACAAGTAGGATATCCTAATTGCTATAATACCACTTTGTTGGAGTTGTGGTAGGCCAACGGCTAGGAAGAATACACTTGGAGAAGGAGAAATTTTAAAGATCTTTTGGTGGAAGAAAAGATTGGTAGGAAAGAAATTTTATAATAGCACTCAACTTTGTAGAGTTTGTTGTGTACAAAGTGGCAGCCCTATTTATACCGCGCTTGGAAGAGTCTATCCACTTATTAAAATATCCCTAAGGACTATTCTAGACTGTTTTAAATATAATATTTGGATATCTCTGTTGGGCGTGCGGAAGCGTTTACCAACCCACATGATCAAACCAACTCCCGTCTAACGGACACCAAGCACAGATAAAGACAAGTATATGGTGGTGACTACGTCACCTGGACAAATTTCAACATTTATAACTCAGATGAAATTACAAGATTGACAAAAATTAATGTTGAACGCTTTGTCCAAATAGGTTCAAACCCTCTCACCACTCCCAAGAAGAAAAATAGAAAATTACAATTGAGATCACTCACAACCCATAGCAATCTCCCTAACCAAAGTTGACGATTCCTTGATTAGATCTCATTCCTCATGTCTTGTATGGCGAAGTCCTAAGAGCAAAGCACGGACTTTCTCTTAGATTTCCTGTGGACGAGTACCCCGAATCTCCACTTTTGTGCAGTGCGTTATGCCTCTACCCTCACCCATATATATAGAATGAGAAAATCATATTCTAGTCATAATTGATTTTCTAAATAGGAAAATAGGAATCCTATTATGCATAAAATATTCCATCACCATCATATTTTACATCATAATAGGATTTTCCAAAATAAGAATCATATTATATCTAAAATAGCACAACACCAATTATGGACATCCAAATCTAATCTAATCAAATACTTAACTAGATTTGGATTCCACAAATATGTTGTTACCAAATCCAGACTGGACTCCAACAATCTCCTCCTCCAGTCTGATAAGAGGGTATGATCCCATGGGTCCTCAACTGGACTCCATGTCTGTCGTCCCACGACAGAATACCTTCTCCCCATGCCCATTGATCTCCGATCATCCAAGTTGCTTTGCATCTTCCTTCGTCTCCAGCTCCTCGACCGTCAAGTCGACGCTAGCTGACATATGTAGCACCTCCTGTA
Source organism: Iris pallida (assembly GCA_029216955.1). Lineage (NCBI taxonomy): Eukaryota > Viridiplantae > Streptophyta > Magnoliopsida > Asparagales > Iridaceae > Iris > Iris pallida. Next base: position 6,880,777 of record JANAVB010027596.1, read on the forward strand.
ACACTGGAATTTTGCCGACATCAATGACATGACAAAGACCGAAGTTCCTGACGATCAGCCTCACCGTGAGTCTTGATTGCCTGTCTCCGACTTTCGTCTTCCACCGGAACATGTTACTGGTTCGACGAGCTTCTTCACCCTTGGCTGGCCCAACCAAGTGGAACAGTGCGGTTCTTCCGAGATTCGAACTCCTGAACCTGCCCACCTTCGTGTCCGACACTGAAGCTCCCTCGTACACATGCGTCTTCGAGCAGAACATCACGCATTGTGCACGCCGTCGATGACCCACAGCTCCCCCTGAACTATGTGAATGGTGATGCACCCGTCTCTGATTGAGTTTGTTGCAAACCTTGATCTCCTTCCTGGCTTCGAACTGCTGAAACCAATGTCGCTGCATGAAGCTTTAGCAAACCACCCGTCGCCAAAACCGGATCCGTAGAGCAACCCCCCACTTGGAGACCGACTAGTTGTCATGGGACCGACAGACTAACCCTCAATCTTTGACTCATCTCCATTTGTCGCTTTGTCTCGACGAACTGAATCCTCCGTAACCCTCAAAACTTCTCGAAGACCCTCCTCAGCAAGTTCCCGGTGATCTACCTCCTGTCGATCACCCCTCGAGCCTCCATCCGGTGTCTATGGCCTGTCTGTACAGCTCAGCGGCTTGAGCCTGTAACTGCCACAACACAAATCTCCCCGAGCCAGCTGTTGGGAGCCCTTCGCAAGCATCCAATCTGTCCACAAAAAAACTACGACAACCATCATCTGCCAGCCTTCCTACCGAAACCAAGTTGTAGCGCAAACTCGGTACATGTCGCACACCCTTGACAACGAGTTTCCCACCGAGCTCCATTGTCAAGTACATATTATCGATGCCTACAACTGCAACCGTCCCCTTGTCGCCCATCTTCACACGTCCAAACTTGTCGTCGCGGTATGATGTGAAAATTCTCCTATGTGGAGTGGCGTGATACGACGCCCCCGTGTCCATGACCCATTCGTTATCATGACACATACCATAAGGTTCCTCTGCGTTGGTCGCTGCAATGATGATATCTTCAAACGCTGTGAGATCCTCCTGATCGTCCTTGCCTTTTGCCTTCTCATCTTTGAGCTTCATGCAGTTCCTCTTGATATGACCCCTTTCGTCACAGTGATAGCAGCCCTCCTTGCGATCCGCAATCGCAAGATTCCGAGAACTCTCTCCTGTCCTCGCCTATGACTTGAGTCTTTCTTTTCCGTAGGAAGCCACCAGAGCGTTCTCCTGCAAGATTCAACTTGCTTGCGCCGGACCTCCTCATTCAACAAACTACTTTTGACTGCCTCCAATGTGACAACTCCATCCGGTGCGAAGTTGCTCACCGACACCACCGACGTATCCCAGCTTTTCGACAGAGAACTCAAAAGCAGTAGGGCGTGAAGCTCATCATCAATCACCATCTTCATCGCAGACAGCTGATTGATGATACCCTGAACCTCGTTCAGATGTTGTGCCACCAAGGCACCCTCCGTGTACTTCGAGTTGACGAGTTAGCGAATAAGAAACGCCTTGTTGTCAGCCGTCTTCCTTTCGTACAGCGAATGCAGCTTCTCCCACAATGCTTTTGTCGAACTCTCCATGGATACGTGGTGAAACAACGAGTTGTCCAGTCATTGGCGGATGAATCCAACGACCTTCCGATCTAGTCGTTTCCAGTCTTCAGCAACTTTGTCCAATGGCTTTGCGTCGTCGCCCTCCAACGGACCATGCAAGTCTTTGCACGAGAGTAGATCCTCCATCCTTGGCTTCCAAATCGCCCAGTTCCTCCTGTGAGGGTGATCATACGAGTGTTCATCTGCTCCGTAGGCATGGTTGTCATAAGCCCAAAAGCTTTGATATCAATTTTTAGGCGCACGAAAGCATTTGCCAACCCACCAGATCAAACCAACCCGTCTAACGGACACCAAGCACAGATAAAGACAAGTATATAGCAGTGACTACGTCACCTGGACAAATCCCAACATTTATAACTCAAATAAAATTACAAGATTGACAAAAACTAATGTTGAACCCTTTGCCCTAATAGGTTCAACCCCCTCACCACTCTCAAGAAGAAAAACAGAAAATTACAGTTGAGGTCACTCACCAACCTGTAGCAATCTCCCTAACCAAAGTTGACGACTCCTTGATTAGATCTCCTTCCTCCTGTCTTGGATGGCGAAGTCCTAAGAGCAAAACCCGGACTTTCTCTTAGATTTCCTATGGACGAGCACCCCGAATCTCCCTTTTGTGTTGTGCTTTGTGCCTCCACCCTATATATATATATATATATATATATATATATGATGAGAAAATCATATTCTAGTCATAATATATTTCCTAAATAGGAATAAAATAGGAATTATATTATGCCTAAAATATTCCATCAACATCTTTTTTTAGATCATAATATGATTTCCTAAAATAAGAATCATATTATATCTAAAATAGCACAACACCAATTATAAACATCCAAATCTAATCAAATCAAATATTTAACTAGATTTGGATTCCACATATATGTTGTTACCAAATCCAGACTAGATTCTAACAATTTCTAAAACATATAGACAATTTAATATTTACCAAGAGAGTTCTAGAGATGGAACATCCTAGAAATTGGACCAAGCTCCAAAAAGGCCCAATGGCAAAGACAAGCCAAATGGATAGTAGAGCAACTAGATTTGTGCGCTCAAAATCATAAAAGAAAATCAAGTTTATTTTCAACAATACAACCCCAACAAATTATATTAACATCAACATAACCTGAAGTCTTAGCATTGATTAGTGGGTGATCCGAGTACCTCAGAAAGGTCTTTTTCAAATCTGCACGAGGACGAAGTTTTGGGTTCTAGATTTCGATTCGTATGTTCCGACTTTCGAAACACATAAAATTTCCGGAAATTGGGTAATCTCGAAATTTGATCTTATTTCTATTTCCAAATATTAGTAATTTGTTAGAATACCGGGGGTGCCCTAGGGATTGGGTCTAGTAAGGGTTGGGTTGTTGGGGAGGTCCTAGGTTCGAGCCCAGACCTCAATAATAATAATTGTTTTTGTTATTGGGGAGGTCCTAGGTTCGAGTCCAGTCCTAAATTATTATTATTATTATTATTATTATTATTATTATTATTATTATTATTATTATAGTTGCATTTGGATAAGTTATAAAAATTGTTCACATATTTGCTTTCGTTATTTATTTCAAAATTTATTGTGCATAGGCTTTATGTATCTTCCCTATTAGTTACCGTCCTGTGTCAGAAAGCCTAGTGCTTGTGACAAGTATCTGCATATGAGCTTGGATCCTTCTTGTGCATAATCAACTAAAACAACATTTGATATTGAAAATCATTCGACAAATATCGATGTAACACCATTTGAATTGTCCATGAATTAAAATTTAAATCAGATGGTATTTTGGAAGGAGTTATAACACAAAAAACATTGATGTTATATGTTATACTGAAGTTGGAACCGGACCATAATTTGGGATACAATTATCCTGTCTGGGTTCCCATTTTAAGACGATCAGCATTGGAGTGCGGCATCTCTTTCTACAATTTTGAGATAACTTTGTCGATATTTGATTATTTGGTCTGTCATTCATTTTCTTGAGCATTAAGGTTAAAATTTTGCAAGATTTGGAGTGTCAAATCAGCTCTTGTTTCATGTTCACTTGTGCATTAACATATTATATAGTTTATCAGCTGCTTTCAAATTTTGCCACAAGCTTTGGACCTAAAGAAACCCGCCAAAACCAGTATTATTTACAGGTATTGGAGAAGGACGAGGAACAGAGAACAGACCAGCCTTTTCCTCTTCTCGTTTCTTTGCAGCATCAGCCCTTTGTTGTCGTATTAAGGCTAAACGCTCTGCAGAAAACGAAGGTCAAAGTCACAGACTGCTGTATGTACAATAAGCCAAATGACAGGATAAAGTACTCAAACTATCGAAGTATGCTAAGACAAAAATAACAAATGATCATGTGCAATAAAAATTGTGTAGCTCAATTAGATGTTACTTATCCACAACTAATGAGCTATTTTATCATTACTAGCATGTCTCCCTAGGGGTTAATCTACTGATTCTTGACCTACTATATGATGACTGTATGTCCACACACACAAGCAGCAGGTGCTTGCATATGTGTTCAAGCTGCTGAACAAGTCATAGGGCTTTACTGCTATTTTTAGTTGACGCCTGTATTACATGTTCCTAGAAATGGGCAAGTCCGTCATCCAAGTTATTTGGCAGGAAAAGATATTCGGAAAATTCAGCCAAAGTTCAGCCAAGAGTTATTTTTTTTATAAATGCTGACGTTTAAAATACATAAAAGCTAAACCCCCTCATTTTTTATTCATAAAATCCCCGAATATTCATGAATGATTCATGAATTAAAAATAACCAACCAAAGAAAGATCTATGCAGATTTATGTTTTTTCTTATATTTGCGGATCTAATTGTGTCTTATACAGTACAGAACATTTGCCGATTTTTAAAATAACTTTTCAATAGTTAATATGCTTCTCAATACAACCATCAGCTTAAGTCTCGATTTTCTGTGCTGTGTGTGTTCAAAACAATCCTCCTTTAATTCACTCATGGAGACTAGTAATAGTAAAAGCTCAGTCTTCACTCATGGAGACTAGTAATAGTAAAAGCTCAGTCCCAATAAGTTTTAACTCTTTAAATAAATTTGCTAGCAAAATATCATGGCAATCAAGCTAGACTTCAACTGCATGTGTTGGCTTTATTACACAGTCTGCTAATACAAGTTGAACTATACCAATTAGAGACGTCCACTATTCTTGATTTCATGAACTGCATGAATACACTTACTGAAGAGAGCTAAGCATGAATGATTATGGCATGAAGAGTGTGAACCACAATTTTGAACACGTAAACTGCTCTAACGACCGTGATAGAAGCCAGATGATAGGTCACAGGGTCATTCAATATTCTGTTAAAGTGTACTCCATAAACGAGTAATCTATTGGTACATGAATACCGACGCTATCAACTTCATAACATAGTGAATCAGACGGTTTACAAAAGCTGCCTTAGTTTTTTCCTAAAATATCAAAGAATAAGATAGGGTGATCAAAGGCCGAGTTGTTTGTTTTAAATCTTTATATTGTATATCTTTCCATGATGAATATTTTTGTTACACTTTCAATCAAAGTATTGGGAAGAAATAGATATCGTTGAATCAAAAGTGACATGCCATAAAACAGACGATCATTCTTTGCAGTAAACAATGATGGAAACAATTATTCGATAATGCGAGTATAATGCCTAGACAAGCCTTAGCCAAATAAGATCAAGTTAATACTTAATAGGCCTGCTCTTGACTTCAATGAAGGAAAGAGACAGTTGTACTTTTACAGGAGAACTAAGACATTCTGATTTACCTAGATCTTTTCTAGCTTGTTCAGTTTTTCCTTGTTCCTGCAACCTCATGTAATGTTCATGAGCTTTTTGTTTTTCTATCTCCTCCCTACAAGAAAAGGCCAGTACGATGAGTTTCATAATAGAATTTTACATGTTAAAAGGTTGCTGAAATTTTACTTACAAAAATACGGACAGACGAAACCAACCACAAAGTTTACACCTTAATGACAAGACAGCCTCTTCTTGAAAAAATGTAATTGCAATATGTAAGCATCAATTAATAATCA
>JANAVB010027596.1:6888976-7296476 GCA_029216955.1 Iris pallida
TAGTAGTATTAGTAGTATTGGGCTTTAGTCCCACACTGGATAGAACAATAATGAGAGGGGTTAGCCTCTTCTATATACACATGTACTCTCACATCAATAATAAATCATTCCATTATTCTCATTCTACATGGTATCAGAGCCAAAACCCTAGCCGTCATCCACCCCCCCCCTCTACTAAAAATCCTAGTCTCTGCTACAATACCGCTTGTCACGTCCGGACCCGCTGAATCGTTCGTTCTCGCATCAATTCAGCCAAATCGATCGTTCTCGCTGGGACGTGATGACGTACGAGTCTGGAGTTGCACTCGTACAAGACTAGATTATTAAAATCTATAAATGGTTATCTCAATTCAATATTCGCAGTGTAAGAAAACAGTCACATTGAAGTTACACAGAGTATACGAAACAATTCTTTATTCAATAAGCAGCAGAATTACAAAGGCTTTTAATAGCCCAAATGAACCTGCCAGATTGGCTTACAATACTCATGATCTCTCTAGTCCACAAAAGATTTTATCTTTCCATACATTATATCTTCTATATCTCGGCCGCATCATTCTGTTGCAAGTCCAAACATCAATGCGGTCGCACACTTCAAAACGCTATAGCATTCCATGCCTCAGGGCGTCCAAGCGAAGCTCCGGCACGAGCAAACCATTTCCTACATCCTCCAAGCAATCTAGTAGAGGATCAGTATTAATCCTCTCGCATACTGATAAGACTCACTCTACTAAACCGACATTAAGTAGGTTTATGAATCATGCATCTTAACTTGTGATATTTCTATCTTTGTCTTAGAATCGGTTTCATGGCATATTCGAAAGCAGTAAAGCATGTATTTCATGGCAAACATGTCATCATCAATTCGTGTAAGCAAGCAGACAACATTGATATAACTCGTGTTGTTTCGTGGCGACTTCTTATCAACATCGACGGAGTCACCCTTGTACCGATGCAAGATGAATACGCCTAGCATCATTCTCTGTCATGTTATAAGTGATCTTTATGCAGGATCTGTGCACCTGCACTATTCAGCCCACCGGCCCTTATATATATGAAGGTCACTGGCTTCTCTGCGCCAGAATGGACTATATTCTCTCATTGGCATTGCGACGCTACTCATTCAACCTAGGTTGTAATCCTTACCAAAGCATCAGTACCAAAGCACGGTTAACCATTCCTCCTAGGCCGAACAGTCCCAACGCCACGGTGATGTTGTTCGAGGAAAACAAACCCGTGCATGGGCAATATACTCGAGTCCATTTGACCATACGCACCTAACTCATAAAACCAAACGTAGTCTTAAGTCCGAAACTCAGACTTCACATCATCATGCATTTCTATTCTTTCTTTCAATATTTTCACTCTTTCTTTCAATGTTTCGTCACCTCGATTCAATGTTTTGTGGCTCAAAGCCCCAATTTAATGTTCAAAATGAACGACCCGAAGGTCCCAAACATTTCCAAGGCAGCATACTATATTTGACAGTTCTGTAGCATTTGTGCCATAACTGCTTCGCACATGAAGTATATATTTCAATGTTCTATGTTATGCAATTCGCACATGAAGTATATATTTGACAGTTAATTAGCGTTCATTGTTATACAATTCGTGCATTTGATGCACGCCTCGACTCAATCTTTTCAATGTGCTAGACTTATGTTCTTTTCCTCGGACTCGTGCACTTGAGACACGCCTCGATAGAGTATTCAATGTTCTACAACTCGTACGCCGAGGAACTCGCGTCGATATAGTCTTTCAATGTTCTAGCCTTCTAACTCGTACACGGAGGCACGCCTTTGATAGGTGTTCTACGACTCATGCCTTGAGGCACGTTTCGATTCAATTGTTCTGTGTTCTTTGACTCGTGCATTTGATGCACTCATCGATACAGTTATCCCATGTTCCATTTCGATTCATGCATTTGAAGCACATTTCGCCTCAATGTTCTTAGTGTTCGACACGCACTATAAATTCTCTCAATCGAGCTACGTCCGTGGACTCGATCGTTCAACTTAGCATACAGAGGTACATTTTAATTAGGCATGATGAAGTAGGAAAGAAGGGTCAAAGTCCTCCATCTTAGCCGATATGGCCGCTCGTTTCGTCGAGTCGTGGCGGCTCGATTCTTTAACTTTGTTGCACGGCCAACTCTTCTGACTTAGCCATTCGAGCACTTCGTGTTCTGTTGAACTACTCGACTGATTCGGCCTACCGTGCCTATGCCTCAGTCTGTTGAGAGTCGATGCTTTGGTTTCGGCAGACTCCGTTGCAAATAAGGCAAAAGATCGACCTCTTATAATCAGCATAAATGCTTAGCACGCAGATGAAACCAACTAAAATCAATACTTGTTCAAATCGAACTTGTGCTTTCTTTCGGACCAACTTAACACTTTTATCAATTCGACTCGATGCATTCTCGGGTCAACTTACTTCTTCGAGTCAACGACTAATCGTAATGCACCGTGCGGTGCGTGATATTACACCGCTACCCCTGCTACAGTACCGCTACTACAGTACTGCTAGAGTCCCGCTGCTACAACACCGCTGCTATAGTACCGATCCCTCCCTTCCCTTGCAGTCGCCGCCCTTTCCCTTCCCAAACCCTAAACCTAATCATAAACCCTAGCACTATCCAAACCCTAGCCGCCACCTCACTTCAAAAGCCCCAACTTCCAAAAAATGTTGAAATCCTCAGAGGGTAAACAATGGTTTGTTTGCTGGAACCTCTGACTCTCTATATCAACTTTCGAAAAGAAAATGTTAGGATCCTCAGAAGATAAACAATGGTTTGTTTGTTGGAATCTCTGACTCTCAACGTCGGCTTCAGAAATTTAACAAAGGGCAGACAAGTGGCTTGTTTTGCGTGAATCTTTGTTTCTTTCCTTACTTGATCTTCACATCGGACTCTAACAGAGAGTAACCCAGTTTGCCTCTTTGTCCTGACTTGTGTGATCCACATTCAAATCTCTGTTTCCTATGCGCGTTCCAGATCTGGCCACGTTTCTAGCACATTGACAGAGTTGATATGAGTATCAAGTTGGAAAGATCAAACCGACGGTCGAATCATGAATACTGAAGGATGACAGGCACTGAGCGAATACAGGCACTAGTGTCGAAAATGCAATGGTGGGACCAACGGGCATACCGGCATAATGATTTCATCGATTCGACTTGTCGATCGACGGTTGGACGGACGAGAGGGCTACTCGATATGGCGAAAGAAGGTCTAGAAGACGCTTCGAGGAATGCGATTATCTAAACATCTGAATGACAACCTCCAGCAAAGACTGATTTCATATTTGAGCAGTGGGAGACAGATGACAGTCGACTGTTTACACAGTTGATGAATCAATGGAACCATCGGTGGAAGATATGGTTCAGAATATGGATTCAGTGAAGGAATTATGAGAGGTCCTTGCGGCAGTATTTGATGGCAAACACGATTTATCTCGTATCTATGACTTGGTCGTTGGCGTATGCCGAACAAATTAGGGAGACAAATCTCATAAGGACCACTTCAGGGCCTTTAAGGCTATGACTGATGAGCTCGACCGCATATTTACCTCTAACGACCGATATCAATGAAGCGAGAGCTCAACATAAGCAACTTCATATCATGGCATATCTTGCCTCTCTCCGTCCTAATGCGAATTCTGCTCGCTCTCAGACCATTGCTAGATCTGATGTTCCATCTCTGATGGAAGCTCACTATCGTGTCATTCGGACAGCGAAAATCGTTGAGACCACTCCGGGTGATGCTCTTGTTGATCGATCTGCTCTTGGTGCTGCTCGTGCTAAATTTCATGGTGGTCGTGGTGGACGACGTAATAGCCGAAATTCTGGTGGTGATAGGGAATAAGGCAATGGCGGTCGAAATGAAGGAAGACCGACCACATGCTTCAACCGTGGTCAACATGGCCATTTCCAGCAGCAGTATTCTAAAGCTCCTACCGCCAATGTTACACCATATCTCTTTTCTAAAAGGCGACGCCTAGGCGCTAGGCACCGTGTGTCCGCCCGATGCCCGCTTAAGTATCCGCCTAGTCCCCCTGACGCCCAACTATGTGTCGTAGCAATGGGTGATCGACTCTAGTGCGTCTGCTCACATGACTGGCGACGCATTAATAATACGTAATTATGTATCGGTGGGTCGTGTTTCCAATATTATTGTTGCCAATGGTGGTTCACTAACAGTCCGTCGACGAGGATCGTCTTTCTTCCGGACTGTCACTCAATTCAGTATTACATACACCGGAAAACTCGTTCAGTTTGCTTTTAATTAGTCAACTTATACGCGACTTACATTTGTTCGATAACATTTTTTTCCTGATGGTTGTATTTTCAGGACCTAAAGACAGGAAAGACTATTGGTAAGGAACATGTGGCTGGAGGCTTGTACCTGTTTGACGTACATTCTTCTGTTGTCTGTGCCGACGTAAAACTCGATCCTTTCGAGTTACATTGTCAATTAGGCCATCCATCAATCCAAGCTCTCCAGAAAATGTACCCATCTTTAGAAGTTTCTACTTATTTTCATTGTGAGCCGTATCGTTTTGCTAAGTATCACCGGGTTCCCTATCCGGTGAGTCCCAATAAATTTGCATCCGCTCTTTTCGAGTTGGTGCATTCCGATATGGAGACCTTGTCCGATTGGGTCAATAATAGGTTTCAGGTATTTTGCTACATTTGTTGATGATTACTCACGTGTCACTTTTGTTTATCTGATGAAACATCGCTCTGAATTATTTAAAATTTGTTGCAGTTTTTATGCTGAAATCAAAACACAATTTGGTATTCCGGTTAAATATTATCGAAGTGACAATGGTTGTGAGTACCTATCTCGTGAGTTCAATACTCATCTGACCAATAGTGGCATCATCCATCAAACTTTATGTCCTTACACACCACAACAGAATGGTGTGGCAGAGCGCAAGAATCGCCATCTCTTGGAAACAACGCGCGCTCTTATATTTCAAATACGTACTCCCAAGAGGTTTTGGTCCGATGCGGTTCTTACAGCTTGATATTTGATTAATCGCATGCTATCGTCAGTTTTCAATAGTACTACTCTATTTTTCCGGTTATATCCCGACCGGAAGTTGTTTCCTCCACTTCTGAAGATTTTTGGTTGCTAGTGCTATGTTCGTGATACCCGACCAACTAGTTCTAAATTAGATCCTAAGGTAATCAAATGTGTTTTCCTTAGGTATCCTAAAGATTAGAAAGGATATCGGTGTTTTTCCTACCTTAAAGAGAATTTTTCTCTTGAGATGTTACCTTCGTTAAAACCGAGTTTCCTCCACTTCCACAAACTATTGATCTGGTTCCCCAAGTTTACCCAGATGAGAATTTTTTATTGTTTTCTGTTTAAACACAACAGCTCCGCATAATTATGCCTTCCCCTACCGAGCCAGTATCCCAATCTGACGGTCCGCAAACACCTGGTGCTATGTAGACAATTACAAAGGGCTTGCGAGCCACACTCAGTCATTGGTAGCCACTATTAACGGAATTTAGATTCTCAATACTGCCGAGGAGGGTCTCAAACGTCCCGGTTGACGTACTGCTATGAAAGAAGAGATGAAAGCGCTTCGAAAAAACCATACTAGAAACTTTGTTGATTTACCTAATGGTAAGCAAGCAGTATCTTACCAGTATATTGCAAATGGGTATTCACGATCAAGGTAAAACCAGATGGCGCTTTTGATCACCTAAAGGCTCGTCTGGTAGCTAAAGGATATTCTTAGACCTATGATGAGAATTATTTTGAGACCTCTCCAGTTGCCAGGATGACATTGCATACTTTTGGCTTTAACCGTTCGCTATGACTAACCATTGCTTCAACTTGATATCAAGAATGCATTGCCCTCTACGGTCTCAAACAATCACCTCGTACGTGGTTTGGTCAATTTATACATGTTGTTACTCAGTTTGGCAAAGTGCCAATCAAAGAAAGATCATTCGATATTCTATCAACAGACATCAGATGGAAGAATAATACTTGGTGTCTATGTTGACGAGTGTAATCACGGTAGACGACAGCCAGGATATTACAAGACTAAAGATATTTCTGAAAGAACAATTTCAGACCAAGGATATGTGATCGTTGAACTACTTCTTGGGCATTGAAGTCACACGGGATATTGTAGTCTCAAAGAAAGTATGTGTTTGACATACTAAATGATGCAGGAGTGATGCAAGCCAAAGGAGCAACTTTGCCCATGGATGCAGGGACAAAGTTACTCCCAAATGAGGGGGTCCTAATGACCAATCCGAATCAGTATCGTTGAGTGGTTGGAAAGCTCAACTACTTGGCGATCATGACTCGCCCGGACATTTCCTCGCCGTAAGTGTTGCAAGTAGATTTATGGCTTCTGTACGAGTTCCACACTGGCAGGCAGTTCTCAGAATTCTGAACTATATAGTCCAGAATCCAAAAAAAGGAATTCAGATGGAGAATCATGGACATACTCGTGTTGAGTGTTTTATCGATGCTGACTGGGGTGCAAGCCTGACGAATGACGGTCTACATCTGGCTACTCGATATTTATTAGCAGAAACTTGGTATCGTGGAAGAGCAAGAAACAGAGTGTGATAGCACGGTTAAGTTCGGAAGCAGAATATCGAGTCATTGCTCATGGCACAGCATGGGTGTTATATCTGAAACATCTTCTACAAGAGCTGGAAGAAGCAGGATCTAAAGCAGCAGATATGTGGTGTGATAACCAGTCTGCTATCTATATTGCTACCAATCATGTATTTCATGAAAGAACAAATCACATTGAAATCAGCATTCACTTTGTCCGTGATGAGTATAAAAAGGGGATGATAAAGTTTCACCACGTGAGGACCGTTGATCAGATAGCCGACATCTTGACAAAGTCTCTTTTGGGTCCTCGGATTCAATTTCTATGTAACAAGCTGGACATGATCGACTTTTATGCTCCAGCTTGAGGGAGGGTGTTAAGTATTAGTAGTAGTATTAGTAGTAGTATTGGGCTTTAGTCCCACGTCGGATAGAACAATAGTGAGATGGGTTCTCCTCTCCTATATATATGTACTCGCACATCAATAATAAATCATCTCATTATTCCCATTCTACATTTTGGAACAAAATATAAGATTACAAAATATATTTGGTTGTGATTGTAATTTAAAATCACACCAACACCGTGTTTACGAAATCACAACTTATACATTACAAATTATTGTTGCTACAATATTCAACATAAATATATATATTTAATATAAATAAAATAAAATAATAATAAGCTTAAATTTATATGTTTTAGTTATATAACAAAATTACAATAATATTACTTTATTAATTAACTACAAATATATTTAAAAATTCATAACAATTGTTAATACATAATTAATTCAAGGAAGCTATTACGTATACAAATGTCAAATTATTGGACAACATAAAAAATTTCATAATATAAAAAATCATAAGTTATTATTAAAAATAACTTATAACTAGCACACTTGTCACTAATGCACACTTGTCATAGAACTTTGCATTTTAATGTTCAAAGTATTATTGTTTATTATCATTACTTTCATAGTTTTATGCTCTTCTTCCTCCTTCGCTCCATCTTACCATCAAATTTGGGTCTCTCACTACCGGTAACCAATCTCCGCCCTCACTAGAGTTGCCTCCGATAGCAAATCCTTCGGGCGTAGGGACTTCCACTCGCGACGTCTCCTGATTGCATAAGCCCCGCTCGCAGCTACCCTTGATCATAGCCATCGATAAGGAGGTAAAGACAAGATAGTAGAGGCAGATCCGACTATTTTTGGAGTTTGGCGGAGAATTGGGAGGTAATACGAGGAGAATGGGTTTATCGAGGGAGCAAGACAATTGAGATCGAAAAACGATTTTGATGGTAACATTCCACACACACCTTCTCAAGATGTGGTCCTAAGTTATAGCAGTGAATGAAAAATTAATTGGAATAAATGGGGTGCAGTTATAAACTACATTTACTGCTATACTCTTAGTCACAATTGACTAACAAGTGATTCTGAAATCGCGATTAGATATATCAATTGACTAATGCCTGATTTAGAAATCACACTTTGGAATCTCATTTGACCAACGCTGGATTCTAAAATCCCAACGTGTGAATCATGTTTGACTAACCCCTCCTGTTTGACTACCCCCTTCTAAGAAAAAAGCTCCTCAAATTCAGTCAACTTTCTTTGACTCTACAAACAACATTAATATTAATCTCTCCATGATGGTGAACGGTCGATCCTAAATAGCGAAAAGAATTACCCTTAGATATCTCTTGATCTTGGTAAGGACTCATCACTTCTTTTAGATATCTTCTTTGCATGGCTTTCTCCAATTACATATCATATTCATATCTTGTGCAGTCGGACACGAAAAATCATTGTGCGGCCCAAAATTCTACATCAGATAGAGGCTAGGTGGAGGATATATGGGGCACAAAACTTCTTGAATGGTGACAAGTGACACCATGACATAAGACGACGATACTGGTGTCACCATGATGACGACGAAAAGTGGAGGCAACTCCTGAGATAGTGTCAAGTCCGCCAGCTGTCCATCCCTGCAGTCTGAACCAAATCTGAAGTATTAACTAATAGTAAAAAAATAACCCTAAATATCTACAGAATCTGCGATCCAACTTCAACAACAATTCAAAGACCTTACCTACAGAATGTGGAAATCCTTAGAACAAAAATGTTGTGTGAATTGAAGTCATTCAGATTTTGGTCGCAAGTCCAAATCGGACCTATGTAGCAGAAGATACGACACTTTTGCACAGTTGCTGGTGCATAATATGCAAATCCTAACATGAGTTTTGGGTCCGTTCGGGTATGAAAAGAAATGAATTTTGGGACAACGTTAGGGTTTAGGAATCAAATTTAGTAGGGCTTAAGGTATCTAAGGTCTAGGAATGTCTTAGAGGTATTTGGGTGGTGCCTTGAACAGTTTTAAGGATATTTTATATGGCTGAACCAACAAAATATGGATTTTTGCGAGGGTTTTATGAGAAAGAAAGAAAAATATATATATAACGAAAATTTCAGGCGTTATATTTAAGGTTTTAGCTAATACAAAAATGAACTTGTACTATTCTCTTCCCTTTTAGCCAACCAGCAGCAGTAATGTATCACTATAAAGAATCCTTTTTCAAAAGACACTGATTCATGAATTGGAACTATTTCTTACGAACCACCACGTTCCTTCCTCATTACCAACTGAATATGATCTCTTAAAAGACTTGACCTTCGTTGAGGTGATTCAGTACTTGAACTATCTTCAGACATTACTCTTGGAGAAGCAGAGAGGGTTTTGGCACATGGTTGGGACCACAGAGCTAAGAACTCTTGGAGAAGGCAGAAGGTCTCAACAAAGGTCTCAGTTAAGAACTTGACCTCTGTTACCAAATATGACACAAGACGAGACTATAGGGTAGACCTAACAGGTGAAGTCTAACCGTCTAATCACATATGAACAATATTTCGCAAGATCACAGATAAGAACAACATTTAAATGCAAATAATCTATTGAGAAGAAACAACCAAAGAAAAACACGCTTTCAAATTACCAAAGATCCCAAGTTCTTTCGCCAATCAGAATAATTACGAATCTTGATCTGCAGACAATGGTAACAGGCCTTCGTTCCGAGAATGAAGGATCAAGTATGATACTCTATGTTTACTATCATGAATGTGATGAAGTGGACTGTCGAACAAAAAGCAGAAGAAAATGAATTGGTCTGCTGTTGGCTCGAAGGGGATATGTGAGTTAACTTTTGGGTGTAACTGGATGTGGGTTTGTGAGCTTGGAGGATAATGTGCTGCCTCGAATGAGAACTGGCAGATTGAGAAGTGGAGTAGGGGATGGAGTTGGCATGACAGCTTTGGCAGCTATACGAAGCGGTTCTCAAGGGGCACATGGGATCTGGTTTTGGGCAGCGATCTCAAAGAGGCAGATTTTGGACCGATCAGTCTGATGTATGGTTGGCAATGGAGCGATTGACGGGCTGGTTGTGATGGTGATGGTGTTAACGAAGATGAGATATGTTGTTGAAGATAATTCCTGCATATTTGAACACGTGTTTGATGCTCAACGTGGATCAGAACAGCGCCCAGGCAAGGAGACAATGATGATCTGCGAAGTTGACAAAGAGAATGGCAGCACAACCACAAAGTCCAGGGAAATTATATAGGGAAAAGAGAGAAATATGAGGGAGAAAGAAAAGGATAAACTAGGATTTGACTCTTTTCCAATACTAAAATCAATCTCAAACTCAATCTCTAGTAGAAAAAGCAATCCATACAGCTCTCAATATATAGGGGGGAAACACTAATCCTACTAGACTCTGAGACTGCTATTTAGGTCCATCCTACAAGCCATATAAATTAGAACTCACAAAATAACCCATAATATCTTCACTACTCACTACAAAATAACTAGTTAAATAATGGACTCAAACCCAATGTCTTGACTCAATGGACTAGACTAGGACTCAATGTGATGGTAGTATGGTACTCTATCACAAAATAACTAAATAAATAATGGAGACCATTTTTGTTCGGTTCGAGTCTGATTAGGATTTATTTGAGATTTTGAGTTATTGGGTCCATATATTGGTCTGGTGTCTGGCTGCAATTTTATTTATAGGATATGATGTAGTAAGATTTTGTTTTAATTTGATAATTAGGATAAGAGTTTCTTTCTCGAGAGACTAGCTTCTTATGGTCTATTTAAACAATGTAAGTATTTTTTTTCTAATGCATTGACGAATGAGAAATAGAGTTTTATGTGAGGTTAAATCCAAAAAGAATCATTAGTTTATTTTCCTTTCTTGCAATTGCTAGTGCACCGTTCACCAAATATGAAATCACATCATCTGACGCATCATCATTGATATCCCAACCACTACAGACATTGAAAGTTAGGCCTATCCTCGCGGTTCCAATCTAATTACAGGAAACCCACCTCCTGCGGGTGATGTAGGAGATATCACCCTAGTATTTTGCCAATATTAGTGAATCTAGTTTTGCAAGTAATTGCTCTTTTGCTTGTCAAAATTTATGTATCATGGTCTGTAATTTTTTTTTTCTTTTGTTTGTCAATATTTATGGATCTTGATCTGCAAGTTTTCTTATTTAGAAGTATGTTGCAAGAACATTGATACGGGCACAGATACAAACACATTACGGGTACGGGATACGAGCATTTTCAAATATGTACATATGGAGTTACCTATGTTGCATGAGTACAGATAGGGGTATGTATACAGACAGAACACGGATAGGACATCATTTTGTTGTGTCTATGCAACATAGTTTAGAAGTCGAATAAATGTATATTATGGCCTTAGTTTCTACTTCAGGAACTAAACTTTTATCATAATTGCAATTCTGAAATATAGAAGTTAGTTTAGCTCGCTCGATTTATCGGCGACACAACCTATTATAAAAGTTCCAGTTGTCAGCTTATGTCGTACCGCAACTTCTAGTTACCCTTCCTTCCCCTCTACCACCTTGTGAATTCGTGAGCAAAGAATAGGGATCAATTGTCACGAAGTTGCAAGGAAGGAAAGGAGTGAGCAAAAGGGGTAACTAGAACTAACGATGTGATCGAAGCCGACAAACAGGACTTCTATAATATAGGATTGTGTCGTCGACGAATCGAACAATCAGAACTTTGTCCAACCCCACAAAAAAGGAATTCACAACAGAAAATTTGGAATACATTTTATTATATTTTAACTTGAGATTACAGTGGAGGATTAATACATTTATCTGGCTTAAAATAACAAGGAAACTAGCATATCAAGATCCATAAACCTTGGCAAACAAATTAGGAACTACTTGCATACCAAGATCCAAATGTTTTGGCAGACAAAAGAGAAAATACTTGCTTACCCAGATTCACAAATCTTTTCAAAATTAGGGGAATATCTCTACACGAGATGATCCCTCCATCTTAGCAACTCCAAAACAACCTCCCCCTAAGAATAAAACAGTCCCAAAATAGTATTGAACAGAACTCAATACTTAAATAGTATATTTTCATTATATATATATATATATATATATATATATATATATATATATCACTTTTACTTCAGTCCAAATTCGGCATAGCTTCGTCTTCATCTTCCTAAGTTTGCAAAATCTTAACCCTTAATTTTGAGTGTCAGATTCTTATAATTCACTAGAGTTTTCTAGAAATATATTTTAATAGTTATTGTTCAAATTAAGCTTCCTTAGCAAGTGTAATCTGTAGATATAGACTGTAGGAGAACACCTAACATATCCCTAGCAAGTGCAGTATCTATCCTGGCACAATAGCTAGAAAACTAGTTATGCGCTTAATTAAAAATGGAAATGAACCGAGATATCCAGATAACGATTGATTGAGATCAGACTTGGAGCACTCTACGTGGGCAGAGAGGATCGTGGGACAACGTCACAACGGTCATCCTGGTTAGAGTGATGGATCAAGGAAGGATGCATCAGAAGCATACAAATTGAGAATCGACCTGCAGATAAATAAACCCGAGCATAGGGCAGGGAGATTTATGTAATTAAAAACCCATGCTTACGCCAGGTAATGGGAGTTGTTTAGCTGTTCAAAAAAAAAACTAGTTAAGCAATTCAACCATTGATTATAGTATTAAACTTAACCCATAGAATTGATCCTAGCTTTCAGTATAGCATGAAATTTTTAAAGGGTGTTGTCTATCCATATCTATCCCTATATTCTTAACACTACATATCATAAAAATCTAGCCCAAATTCTAATTTCTAGGATCAATTATATGGGTTAAAGTGGTCTGATTAGGATTGACTCAGAGTCAAACTCCAACCCTAAATTCAGATTTGATTAGAGTTTGACTCTGATTAGGATTGGCTCAGAGTCAAACTCCAATCAAATCCGAATTGGTCAAACTGTTCGAGTTGGTCCTCCATCAGTATGCATCATTATAGGGGCATGCAAATAAAATTTAAACAGACCATGCATGGACCCTTCTCTAACTTAGTTGGAACTCACAACCAGACAACTTTGATAAATCATTAATCATGGGTACAGCTCATAGCCTCATACCGCTTCCTGTTCAGCCAGAGGCCTCAAAGCAAATCCACTCCTAACTAAACATAAATATGTTTTTAAGCTAATATTTTGAATTCTATCCCTGATTGCAATGAGGCCCTCAGAAGGAAAAAATTGTCATGCATTCCTTTGTAATTATAAACTTTGACTGAACTCTGGGAATAGGATCATATCAATTTCTGCCATTCCATAAGCTCATCAGTAAATCACCAAATATAACGCACACAAAAATGACTTTCTTAAATATATCCATAAAATGTAAAGCAAGAGACATGATTAGTCTACTTCCCAATTGGCAAGTAAAGAATTCAAGTAAAGCAATCTTCAAGACTGAACAATCCTCAGAAGGAAACACTATGTACCTTTCACGCCTAGAAAGTTCAGTTGTTTTCTCTAGCTGCATGATAAGAAAAAACATTGCCCCATTATAAAAGAAGCCCTTGCAACGATGAAGCAGAAAAAAACGTAACTTTAAAAATGTTTGTAGTTGCACATAACTGACAACATTACAAAACTAGCATTTTATACTAAAAAATTAAAGTGAGACTGGCAAATTGGATACATACAAACATTTCATTGCCAAATCCAATTGTAAAAGTAAACCTAGTTTGGAAAGCTATCTGACAAGAATTGGTATCAGTTCCGAGTAGGAACAGGATCTTCTTTTTTCCCTAGCAAGTTATATACAAGTATATAACCCGTAAGTTTCACACAATCCTCATGTCATCCCACCTTGGCAGAATAGCGATTTTCTTTTACTGAATGCATCTGAATTTTATAATGGAAACTTCACATGTTAACGGAAAAAACAAAGATTAGCATCACTGGAGAAATATCTGGCTGAAGTAATCTGTTGTATGGTCGATGAGAGCCATGGCTTGCATTTAAACAGCCTTTTACAGAAACATATAAAGAGGAAATGGAACATGTTGAAAAGGATAACTGCAGGCAAAAGATACGAGATTTAGTTGAAGTTTGAACACAATGAGCCCACAAAGATTTGTAGCGAAGTTTCAGATATGGCACTAAATGAAGCAAACCAAAATATAAAACTAAGACCTTAACTTGTTGAGCATTTACTTAAACTTCACCCTACGACATGTTTGCTTCAATTCTTAAACAGTCCAATACTCATCAATGCAGCACAAAGTACTATTTAGAAAACAACCAAAAATGCAATTTAGATTGAGAAACTTATCTTAGTGTTCTGACTATATATTTTCAATTTTTGAGGAGCCTCCTTTCTTTGTCCAGGTATGCAATTTAGAATAAGAAATATGGTGTGCCACAAGTTCTGACTACTCATTTCAATTCAAGAAGATGTTGTTCCACTTTCTTTGTCAAATTGGTAAAAAAAATTATGTACACAAACAAATAGCTAGATTAATTCTACTTACGAGAATGAAATATCTGGATATCTGCACTACACCCAGATTCCAATAGTGAAGAGGCTTCTATGCAGGTATACACAAATAAAATTGGATGCTAATAGCTGGTGCAAGAAAACCCAGCTGTTCACAGGAAACTACGAGGAAATAGCATGAGTTAAAGGGGATCTTTATCTTCGTTGAGTTTGTAGATAAGTAGTAGCTTCTACATACAAGTTGATTAGCCTAGCCATACCCACAGTGACCAACTTTGCTACAGTGGCAGCTAACACCGTAAACAACACTTTATTGAGCCTTATACTGGATTCTACTGCAGTGGGATGCAATTTTCTTGAGCATTTTGCCCCTCACAAAAGACAAAGTGTCAAGTCTAACCATTTTTGTGATGCCACTTATCATAGTGTTAGTTGATATTGAGCCAAACAAAAAGGTTGCACATGCATGGCAGAGTTATTAAATGCCCAAGGTGAACAGAGGCACAAAGGGTGTAGAGGTATGAGGCGTGAGGTGAAGACGTGAACCTCACTAAAGTGAGGTGCACATTTATTCAAAAAAATGAAATAATATCCATAAATCATATAGGACTATATATAATAGATTTTTGAAAGTGGAAGTGTTCGAGTTCAATTCAATAATCATATCAAAACAAAACAAGAAACTTCATTTGTGATGTAGGAGAAACTAGAGGTGTGGCTTCACATATGAAAATAAAAGAACAAACCAGAGAAGGGCATGTTGGTTTACATAGGAATGGAGAAGGTTCTGGACGTTGAGCAATAAAGGGGTAAAAAGAACATCAAATTAAAAGGAAAAACATAGCAAGAAGAAGAAAAGAACAAAAACATAGATGAAAAAAGAGAAGATAAAAATTAAAGCATTAGATGTTGAAGATGTAGCACAAGAAAATGAAAGAATAAATGAAGAAATCAGACCATAGGGAAAACACGGCAAAGCTGGAAAAAATTAAGCACAAAAATCACAACATAGGAAACTGTGAGAGGCTTCTTTCAGAACAAACAGAAAGCAAAAAAAGGAAGACTTTAGGGGTTCCTTCCTTTTGATAAGTGGGTCGTTTTAGTTTCTCTTTTAAAGGAGTATAACTAACAAATTCAACGGTGATCCCTGCTCAATTAAAACGAATCCATTGCATAGACAAAAGAAAATGCAAAAAATTTAGTATGTCCGTGAGTAGGGGCGGATCCAAAAATATAAAGTGGGATGGGCTAGAGCAGGTTGGGTAGGCTAGGTGTGGGCTGACTCCTACAAAAAAAAATCACAAATAAAAAAAGTATATAGGAAAAAGAAGAAGAAAAAAAAATTGGGGTGGGCTCCAACCCACCGCCCTGGATACCTGAATCTGCCCCTGTCCGTGAGGCATTCCTCAGTTGGAGATGAACCTCACCATGAGCTCCAAGAGGCACGTACCTCATGACGGGAGCCTCGCTCCACATGTATGCGCCTCGAGGCTCGCGCTAACTTTTATGCATAGTGCACCAAACTCACTATGTCTTCCTTGGCTGAGGCTTTCTCATTTATAGGGGTTCAGTGGATCTAGGAAACATCAATATGTGGTGGAACAGCAACAGTTTGGGATAACCTATATTATTTTTATAACAAAAACATAATTTGTTAAGTGAACAAACACAACTAGTGTAACAGAAGTTCACCCAACATCTAGACCTCAATTTGGAGCCTTCGGACTTCATACGCCTCAGTTTCTGCGGACGTGATCATAGCAAGATTTGATGTTTAGCCTAAACATCCAAAACATATGGATTTTTCTTTCAAATTGATTTCTTCCCACAAATCCAAAACAAGCGTTGGCACTTGGTTTGGCAGATTCTAACGGTTGATTGTATGATTCAAAGAGAGACGGTGTTCTAAATGGCAGTCGAGGCGGACGCCTAGGTGGCGCCTAGGCGCGAGGCAGCTGCTCTCCTCATCGCTTTTGTCGTAGTCGGTAGAGCAGGCGACCAACGGCTGTTTAGCGGCATAGGGCGTAGGCGAGACGGCATAGGCGGGTGTCTATCGGTAAAAGATTACAAATTTTATATTAAAAACTGAAAGAAGAGGGAACGTCACACTTTCTAGACTCTAGACGCTCGTCATTATAATTTAAAACTAATATCAGTAGGAAAAATCCAACTCTATATTATGTACCAAAGACATTGTCAGTTTGAATAAACTTGAAATCCTCGAAATTATAAAGAACTAACTTCAGCTTCTTGAGAATTTTATTTAGTGTTTATATACATAGGCAAGATGCCATACACGCATAGAAAAGATGTATTAGGCACCTAGATTGTGCCTCGGTGGCCTAGGCGGTAGGTGGATCCTCTCCGCCATGCACCCGCCTATGCCGTCCTTTAGAACCTTGAAGAGAAGAAGACAAGGCAGGGAAGGAAGGAGCTAACTAACAAAAAGCCAGTTTTCGGGGCTCAAATGATAATTTACAAGCAAATAGTTGACTGAGCAAAAACATGCAACCCAGCACAAGTGAAGAAGGTCCCATAGGAGCACTGCAGTGACATTGCTAGCTGAATTGACATTGTTAAGGTCATAAATCAGCAGGGCAATGGAAGTATAAACTGTAAAGAGAATCTTTTTTGTTTTGTTCTTTTTTTTGACTGACTCAAGAGTTTGTAGGAAGCTTAAAGAAGATATGTATGAAGAAGATAAAGTGCCAAGTATAATGACTTATTGCAGCAAGTCCACATACTTGTGTCCCGGATTACAAAGAAGAACAAAACACTGAATTGGGGAGTGGACACCTGCAGTTGGTTTAAGTCTATATATATTAAGTGATTGGTGGTGTGAGAGGGAGAGGGCATATAAAGGGAAGTCAGGGTGTATAAGAAGTTAAAATTTTCAGCTACTTGGAAAAAAAAAACTAATTAGCTAGAGCCTTTTCTCTTTTTTGGATTATAAACCCTACCAATGGTATCATAACTCAAGTTGTCATACCTACTGGTAGCTAGGGAGTTGCCATAGACATCATCATTGCGAGATCCACCAAGATCTAGCCGATCACCACTTCAAACTCCGTAAAAGAAAAGAGCATCTGAGATCTGTATGTTCTTGCCACATGTAGAGGCCATGCCAAACATTGTATCTGCAAGGTTCATGCCAATAGCTTGCTGCACACTCCTGGTGGTCGATCTACTGTAAGAAGGGACCATAGGCATTCGAAGTCTGCTATCCCCCCCCCCCCCCCCCCCCCACTACCCACCACACGCACACACAAATGATCAATGTAACCTGATCACACATCAATCAGGAACCCTCAGCACATTCCCTTTCCTGAATCCTGTCCCAAGATCCTCCTCTCTTTGCCATCATGCAATTCCCGAGCATCCAGGTTATCTCTCTGTTAGATCTGTCCACGGTGAAGGCAGTACGGCTGAAGAGCACCTCTTAAACAAGAAAGGAAAATTCTTTCATAACCATATAGAATTATCGAGAAATGCGATGCCATAAATCCATGTGGACACGGTCATACCAATGCTCTGCTGATCAGCTCTATGTGGGAGGCTTCTATGAGCTGCAAAATTGATGGTGTGTTTCTTCAAATGCTTTAATGGTCAGGTGTTTGTTAAGGGAGAGTTTGTTCTAGAATTGTATTTCTTAATACTGCCCTGGAAAACTGTGGGGAATGAAGGCAACAAGTGGTGTCGAACTAGGTACGAGTTAGTCCTGTATAGGGTGCATTAGGATGTAATGGGGAACCAGCTAACTTGAAAAGCTTAATTAGCTTGAGGTCTTCGGAGGAGGGATAAAGAGGGCAGGTATTTGATTCATCATGTAATTCGGGGTTTAGGTTTGGCATCTGAACCTGCTGTCCCGTTAATTTGTTAAGTTAAACTGGGGGCATGATGAGAGGTTGAGTTGATTAGATCAAGTTGTGGTTCTTAACTTCAAGTTGAACCTAATGTAGATGCTTGCCTCATATAAACCCCCTCTCCTTGTCACCCTTCCGCTTTTTCTAAATCCAACCCACCACCCTAGACATTCTCTTACTCTCATAATGTCCTTGCAGGAACTAAGCAGAATACTGAGTTTGTAGGCTTACACAATCAAGAGCCTAGCTACATTTTGACGGCTATTTAGGTCTTTGTTGTCAGGCTTGCATTAAAGTAGGTTGGTTGGGTGAAGTCAGTAAAATTATATTTAGCTTCAACCCATAAAAAGTCTGTAACTCTGCACGAGAAACCTGAACAAAGTTACCCAGATCCAAAAGGTCATAGAACTAGTTGAATTAAACAGAATTTGCATAAGTTAAGAATCTCCTGAAAGATATTTGCCAACATGTTTCCTTGGTACAATGAAGATCCACACTAGAATTTTCTTTCTACAAAAAACAAAGAGCAATTGTGGTCTCTCTTCCATAAAACTGTGAAAGTAAGAAGGCCAACAATAATTGCTTTCTTGCAGGAGGTTACTGATCCCTGCAACTTATTGGACATGTCTTATTAGCTTTCTTTGGATCACCATTGCAAATTATACATTATTTAACATAAACAAATAAATAAATTAGATGTAGTCCTTTGAAGTATATCAATAACACAATCCCATTAGTACTTGTATCTCGAGTATTATCATATTAACACAGAAATTATAGCAGAAGTCTGTAATGGCACACCAGTAAATTAACGTTTTGCATATTCAATACACAATTGTTCAACAGAATGTTCAATTAGATTATCTAACAAAAGTTTCAGGGAAGACAATTCACATATAACACATTTGACAAGAAATATCAAACTTACGTTAGCATCTTTAGCTTTCACAGTCTTTGGCTTAACCAAGTTAGGATTCTCAATCACAATAATACCCTGGGTGCCTTTCCTTTTCTGCCAATGACATTTAGCAATTGTGAACAATAATCCTACGATGCAACCATAGGAAGATATTGAACTGATGCTGAAAGATTGTGATTGACAATCTAAAGTGCAAAGTAATGCAGCAAAGAAAACCATGATGAATAAAAGAGAACATTTACCTCAGTTTCGTCTGAAGAATCCTCTTCAGATTCCTGTTCGGACTCTTCTTCTTCTTCTTCTCTGTTCTCAGCTTCCTCCTGTAAACTAAAGAAAATCAGTATCTCGTAACAAAAGAGGAAAACAAGACACGTGAACAAAGAAAACAGGTGGAAATCATATCACAATTAGGACCCATCAAAATGAAGTCCGTCGCCGAAGAACAATTAAATCTCATATAACATGATTTCAGAACTGAGATCTACTTGTTGCCACATCACATTGAATAGAATGTTATGTTTGCCTACTGCTTGTTAGTGTCATATAGACTTACTAGACTTCCATGCAAAATCTCTTACAAAATCCTATTGTAGCATAAAGTTGTCAAAAGTTCATTCGTCATATCTTCATCAATGGTACTCTCATGAGTCATGATCCCCTCAATATACCGCTCTATTATAGAACTGAATATCTTCATCAACACGAAGTTTAAAACAAAATAGTTACAAGTCTGGCATGCAAAATATTAACTTGGACACAAACAAATTTACCAGCCAACTCCATCAATACGCCTGACACCAACCTGGCTTCTTAGA
The DNA here is from genome assembly GCA_029216955.1 of Iris pallida. Lineage (NCBI taxonomy): Eukaryota > Viridiplantae > Streptophyta > Magnoliopsida > Asparagales > Iridaceae > Iris > Iris pallida. The sequence goes on from JANAVB010027596.1 coordinate 6,909,045, forward strand.
TTGGTTTGAGTCATGCCAGGTTTGAGCTGAACAATTAACTAGGGACTCACCAACTTCAAGCTGAACTCTAGGGTGAATTGATGTTATAAATCATACTGATGTCCCTTCTACCTTTTTTTGCAAATCAGTTGTCTAAGCTCATCAGGATCCTAGAATGTTAAAACTTGTCACAATAAAAACTATAATAAAGAGTCATTGTGCCTGTGTGCGTGGAGGGTTAAATCTTCTACTGAAGTTTTCGGCTTCCTAAAGCCTCTGACTATAAAAGTGGACAGTTCATTGTAAAAATAGAAGAGGTAATCTGGGTTAGCTGCAGGGTAGCTGATAGAATCTCTGCTTAAACCAAAAAGTGAGGATCCTTCACTCAAGAATTTTTCGTGTGACTCAACACTGTCCAATTTCCAAGTAATATAATGATGAAGAAAAGTGTTATATGGTTCGAAATATTACAAGGAATACTGTAGTTAGCTATGACCCAAAAAAAGAGGTTTTCAAGCACATAACTAGTCTAGCAATATCCCATTCTTCTTTGTAGGAAAGGGAAAATTGTGTTCTAAATAGCAAAGGGAGAACACAAATAATTGACTACAAAGGTTCAAGAAAATTAAATTGTAAAGTAGACCGTGAATGTTGTACACAGAGCAGTGAGATGCCGGAAGAAGAAGAGGAGAACATTCATAAAATGGCTGCAATTTTTAAGTGACAGCACAAACTCAAAAGTCGGGAAGAAATGAGTTGTTAATGACTAGAGTTATCCAATTTCACTGAATACTAGGTTAATGTGTCAGTCAATATATATGGGGGTGTGGGATGGAAAGGAGGGAGAGGATTCTTCACATCGTTTTACCTTAAAAAGAAAAGGAAAGGATAAAAAGCAAAACAAAGCTATACATCTCAGTAACGGAAAAGGTGAAGTATTTCTAAGGACAACAGACGGATCATGGTACTACAGATTATGCAACGCAATCACCACTAAAAGCACAGAAACTGCAGTTTAATTTTTATAAATAATACAATGTGGATCATAGAACATGTGTGATGAATTTACAGATGATAGATAAAATGAAGAGTGAAGAAGCAATATGTAGCAACCAACAAGGTATCTAGTTGATGTTATCTTGCACCATAAGATTCCAGAAGAAGAAAAAAAATACTTAATACAAGAAAGGGAAAGCATACCTGTTTAAAAGTGCGAGGGCGAGCTGAAGTGCCAGCAGCTGCAATATTTTCCAAGGAAGAAGAAAAAATTACAAACGAATTTAGGAGTTATAGCAATAACAGCTCAAAAAATGCCACGTCCTTTTCATGAAAAGTAAAATATAAGAAAGCTTGGTCTTTAATAGAATTGCATCTATTATATCTCCAACAACATAGATGTTATAGAACATCATTATCTTAGCAATCAAGAATAAACAGCAACCACCACTTAACATAATATTGTTCATTGAGGCCCCTATATTTCTCATCCTACAGAAAGATCTAAAACTACTTAGCAGTCCATTCACTAATGTGATCACTCAATGCTGCGCATTCTACACTTCAAGCAGAGGGAAAGATGAGCATGTATGCTTTCAGGAAGAGAACAATGGTAGCCAAGACCTAACAACATGGAAGGACAAAGGTACAAGAACTAATTACTAAAGAGAAGATTTCCATGTAAGGATCACACACTGGCAACTACTAAAGAATGAGAATGAACTAAAGTCATGAATAGCATAAACAAGACTTGGCCATAAATTTTACAATTTTTTACACATCTCCAACTAACGAAGCTAGAGTGTCCAAAAGAAAACAGGAGTATATTCTTTCTCTAGTAAACCAACCCATATTATGTGATGTCCACACAGCATTAACAGTAAAAGGAGAAATTTATTACAATGAAGTAGTAGGTTGTTTGAAATGGGATGGTATATAATTTCAATGACTTCGACCATTTCACGAAAGGTTTTCATGTGAGTTTTGGGTAGATATAGATTCACCGTTGCAACATATTAGCTAGCAGCTTGTTTTCTAAAAAAATTACTTTGTTTGAAAGCCTTTAAGATACCTTATGTATTGTCTTACACGAACTTATAAGAAATAGCTTAAGGCAGGATGTTGTTTATGGAACTCTTTTGAAGGTATTACCATCTTGTAATCACTTTGTACTTCCACCTTTTCTCTCATTATTAGTGTTTCTTCCTTCCATTATAGTAGAAACTCTCGTTACAACATTTTACTCCAAATACATGCAAGCTCTCCAGCTGGGTTGTATGAATCTTCTTTTGAGATGTCATGGGATTCTTGAAAAAACCTATCTAATTGCTTTCAGATATTAGACTTGTTTAATTTGGAAGGTCATGTCTGCCGTAACGCACTGACATTGATTCTGGCTAAAATTAGATTGACAAGCTAGTAGCATCGGCAAAAATATAATATGGCACAATATGGCCACAACAAAATGAAGACGACACTGATTTTGGCATGTTCTAGTGCACTTTGGAACGTTCTTCTTGTTTCTAATACTTAATCCAAGAGGGACACCCTGCCGATTTTGAGTCTTCTGTTTCCTATTTGAGAAGGAAGAGGAATCAAACATAAACAAAAGTAACAGATCAGAAACATGAAACTAGAATAAGGATGGGACTCTAAATCCTCTCATAAGATAAACTTATAGTATAATCCAAAAAAAAAAAAAAAAAAAAAACCCTTAACAACCTTCTAAGATCAGCTGTGTGCTGTATGCAAAATCAAGGTCATAGACTCATATATAACTAATTTTGTGGCCGACAAGATGAGTCTGACACCAATCAGAAGAGGAAGCAAACATGCATAGAAGGCAAACAATATTAATGAAAGGATGTACTGATGGTCCACTTGTGCTATATTTGCATGAAGAATCTCAACACCTACAACAAGATGAAGCAAATCCAGGTGTAAAATGTTCTCTAAGAAGTTGTTGACGATACATACCAGTGGATCCTCCTTTAGGCACGGTACCTTCCTCAAATACTAATGACCACCTCAACTCCTAACACTTCATCTTTAAAATCCAAAAGACTATCTGAACAAGATTGGAAGAATATGAGCAGCACTTTATGAGTTAAGCATGTGAAGTTCTAAATAAGCTTCTCAGTATCGGTATCGGAATCTGTATTGGACCATTTTATGGTTTGCTTATCAGGATAACAATTATTAATAAAATATTAAAATTTTAGATTTTTTACACATTTAGGCATAAATTTAAGCATTGTTGTGTTGTTTCTTATTAGTTTTGAAATTGAATGAAAACTATAGTCACACTTGTTGATTGATTTGCATGCGATAAATAAGTTTTCTTCATTTACATGTTTTTACAACCTTATTATGCTTTTACACCCTTGTTGATTGGCCTTTTTTCGTTCAATTTTCTTTGTCAAATTGACAGGGAAGGAGACCTCAAACACCAGTATCAGTCAGTACCAATAGCGGCCAATATCGGATCGGGACATGCCAAACCATATTGATATCGGCCGTATCGTTATCGTACCGGTCCGGCCGATACTGCAACGTCTGGTTCTAAGATGAGCCTCTAGAGTAGCAAGCCCCGGACGGCAGATAAGCATTGATGTGATACTAGTAGTGTTGTGAATGGCGCATTAGGGCTTGCAATACACGCACGAGGCATGACGTGGCATAGTTGAGGCACCTCGCCATGGTGCAAGGCACTTGACTTCAGTGAGGCACATGCCTTTGCATGCTTCATGTACCATGGCACAAGGAACAAGATGCATCGAGGAGCATTGCATCAAAATCAATAGGAAAATGTGGATTTATGTTGTTCTAGCCCAATCGTTGACTCACTAAACCTGCAACGTGTAACCTTTTCTAACCAAGGGTCACACTTGTACATTTCTAACCATCTAACCCTTAACCCATATTCTATCCTACTAAAACATATTCATTAAACACTAGTGTTGTAGTTCTCTCCTCATCCCTCAATATCTCAATCCCTTTTTCCAGCTCGTCGCTATAGGCCCCCCTTTGTTGATGTATTGCCACCGACATCCAAACATTCTCTCTGGAATTCTAGCAACCTGTTGTCAGGCAAGAGATTCAGGTTTGCAATATTTTTGTTTCTTTTCCTATTTTTTAACTTCTTTTCCTTCATTTGTGATTTCTTTGTTTCATCCTTGCCACATATTCTCCTCCGCCAACAAACTTTCATTGTTTAATTCAATAACCATCCTTAGGTGAGATTTTTTTTCTATTTTCTTTTTTTTTAAAGTGTATGTTTTCTTTCCAACTCTCCACATCCTGCAAACCCCATAGTTGATCCTCCTCTTAGGATGACCTATCACTGCAGAAAGTGCAACAACCCTGGTTGCGGTATTCTTTCTATTACAAATTATCTAACTTATTTTCCATATTTATTTAAATTCTATACATAAGGCTTGATGCTTGGATCTTGGAGGATACAAGTTCAAGTAACAGAAATTGCCTCTTGATCATATATACAAAAGGGTAAGGCTACATACATCTTGACTCCTCTAGACCCTGCATAACCGGAGCCTCATAACACTGGGACGCCATTTTTCTTTATACTTTTATCAATAAATATTATATAGTTGTACAATATTTAAAATATAGAAAAAAATATGTGACCCATTACAAGGAGATCTACGCCACACAATGTGCCTTGGACCTCGAGTGTTAGGTGTAACTTACACCCCGATATGCACCTTATGTCGTGACAACACTAACTATAGGGTATGTTTACGTACTGTGATCAAATTGCAAAAATAACATGACACAAATAATGACAACAAAAATTAGAAAAAAAATCAAATTACATGCAAGGTGTGAATCTAAAACAATTCTAGATGCATGGCAATAAAATATATCTTGTTAAATATCCTAGTATGCAAAATTTAGGCTTATTTGCACTTGACTACCATGAACTTTCAAGTTATTGCATTTTAATACACTGAAGTATTTTTGTTTGTCAAGTTGTTAGCCTAAACTTGACTTAGGATTATTATTTCTATGAAGCAGATCACAATTTATCTTTGGGTTCTGGTTTTCTTTTAAAGAAAAGAGAAGTAATTTATGTTTTCTTCAAGGCAAAAAAGACACATGTTAAGTGGGATGCATAACTCACAAAGTAGCTTGCAAAAGTTCTAAATTTTCATGGTATAACTTGCTCAAAAAATAGTTAAGGATATTAATCTTCCAAATTGTGATGGTACAGGGTATATAAGTGCACATTAACCCAAAACTTAATATAATCCATGTTGTTAAATTTAATACAGTCCATGTTGTTCCAAAACCCACACTTAAAGGAATATCAATAGATGCTACAAGAATTAAACTAACAGTACTAACTTCAAGTTCATGGCACTAGAGAACTAGCTTATGTATACCTCGGTCTTACCATAATAGTATGACTGTTATAAATTCGAATTGTCTAACTAAGTCGGTTGAATTTTCTCTAATTTTCTCTTTACTCCAGGGCCGGCCCTGCCCAGGGCAGCTAGGACGACCGTCCAGGACCCACAGACTGGGAGGGCCCAAAAAATCAGTTTAAACATAAATATATTAATAATCTTCTTCTAAAATAGAACTAATATTTATCATGGGTCTCCTTTAACACAAAACAATTGTGGTGTAGTGGTTATTATGTTAGAGTTACACATTAGAGGTCCTTAGTTCAATTGTAGCAACATTTTTTAAATTTTTCTTTTATTTAGTTTCTTTATTTTTTTTACATTACGTATTGGGGGCCATTTTGGAAGTTCGCCTCGGGCGCCCATGAGCTCAGGCCCGGCCCTGCTTTACTCATTCCCATTAATTATTCCAAATTCCCCCTACCAATATCAAGATTAGTCCTTTTAGAATATAATTCGATCTAAAATCTCTAAAAATCCTGGAAAATAATCTCGATACATTCTCATGCACTTCATCAAAAAATCCCTAATTTATCATCAAATTCCTGTCCAATCAAATCAACCTGAAAATGAATCCACTTCAAACAAATCTGAGTTCCACCCACGAATCAAATGACCAGTTTCCATACAAAATCCAAGCCAAAGTTCGAATATTCGAATCCCTACAAATCAAAAATTATGTAAAAAGGAGGAGTTGAAAGGAAGAGAGAGTTACCCATCTCTTCTGGAGTGGAGAAGAGCCTGCGGCCGGTAGGCTTTCCCTTGAACTTCCCTCTTCCCATAGCCGGATCAAATCTATTGAGAACAATAAGAGAGAGAGAAAATTAGGGTTTTCTAGGGTTTCTAAGGAGGAGAGGAAAGGAGAGGAGGACGAGTAGGAAGAATCGTAAATATTTTACACATTCTTAATTATTAATTAATAAGAGAGACGAATAACGGAATAAGAATCACACGGTGGGTCTCGATCAATCACCACCACCTCCTGGAGATTTTTAACCTGATTTAATATGCTCACATTTTCCATACAATATTATTTATTTATTTTCATTAGCTTATTTGTAACTTGATACTCTTACACTATGTTTGGGAACATAGGAGGGGATGGAGAGGAAAATTTGAGAGGAAGGAAAATTGAGGGAGAGGAAAATTAACTTTACCTCTTCTTGTTTGGATGAACAAAAAGTAGGGGAAGGAAAACTTTAAAAACAATTTTTTATTTGTTTATGGATATAGGTATAATTACTATTCCTCCTTGGTATTCTCAAATGATGATTTAATATTAACTTTTTGAGGGGTAGTGGGGTAAATTCACTCAAATTTCTCTCATCTCTCTCCATTTTCCTCCCACATTTGGGAGGAAAATTTTTTGGTGGGACCCACCTACTTTTTCCTCTCAAATTTTCCTCCCCCATGTTCTCTCCCCCTTCCAAACACCATCATTTAAAATTTTCCTCTCACTTTCCCCTCAACTTTTTCCTTCCTCCCATTTTCCACCCTTCCCAAACAGTACCTTAACGATTCATATTTTTCAACTTAATATCCTATTTTTTTTTACTCAAGAACTTAATACTATTAACTATTAAATATTTTTAATTTCATACTCTAAACAAAATAAATTCAAAAATACACTTGCACTCCACCCCCCTTCGCCCCCCGCAACCCCCCCCCCCCCCCCCCCCGCGGACCCTGTTAGGGACCCGTGTGGATTATCCTACAGTTGCTCCTCCTCGAGTTGTATGCGCCATGGTAGAGCAGTATATTGAAGTGAAAAGAGTAATAACACCGGAAGAAAAATAAGGATTGTAAAGAAAAATGTTGGAAATTAGGGTTCTAACACTTTATTGATAAACTTGGGAAAGAAGACTGTAGAACATAAAAAATCATCAGTCCTAGAGCCACATGACAAAATATCTACATGGCTAAAAGAGGGTGACCCACTACGCAGCTCTTTCCCCCATGCGGCTAAATGGCAGTAACCATCTATACATTTCTCCTTTGGCAACATTTAGTGCTCTGGGTATCTCGTACTCTGTGCATACTGCAGGTGACAATGCCTGCAACCCTCCAACCACCATCTTTTGCCAATAAACATGTGGTCTAGTGCTACTTATACAGCCCCATGTAGCTTCATACAATCAGACTTACCCTGCGGCAGTCTTCAGGCATACCATACAACAGTATCCTAAAGAAGTCTTCAGAAGCTTTCATTATGCGGCTGTGCCCCGAAGAACCTTCTGAAGCCTCCTACAACTGAGTTCTCCTACTTAGTAGAGAGATCCCTCCAAATCCTAATGTATGCCACGTGGACGACAATTGTGGCAGACAGCTGCAACCACCTAGGCTTCACGATTTCTGCGACAGTTTTGCCCCGTCACGAGCCAATCAAGGCCACGTATACGATGACAGTTGTACTAGACGGTTGTGGCTATCCGGTTTATGTGATTCTGGCCGCAGTTTTGCTCCATCACGACCCGATCAAAGTGACGTATACGGTGAGCAGTCGTAGCATACAGCTGCAGCCACCCGAGCTCCGTGATTTTGGTGACAATTTTGCTCCATCAAAATCCAATCAAAGCCACGTTGCAGCAATCCGATGTTCTATGATTTTGGCGATAGTTTTGCCCCAATCATCGTCCGAACGCTGGTCCTAGTAAGGAAGACTATAAAGTAGAGGGATACGTGCCCCCTCAAAAACACGAGAGGAATCAATCGTCAAAGCACAGCGAGCAGAGAGCAAACAACGCTAGATCACAACCTTTAGCGCCAGCGAGCCAGAGATTCGCAATCCCCCTTTGTTAGTCAGATCGTCAATAGAGTAAAGAAGTAAATCACTCCATCGTCACATTACCCATATTTTAATTTTGTACTTAAGGTCTAAGCCCTCTAAATTTTTGTCACGACCTAATCCCAAATTATTGGGTCGAACCGGATCATGCCCAGCCTGCACCGTTGTGAGACGGCGGCAGTAAGTTGTTCTATATGCAGGTATTCACAACAACATCTATACATTTGTCACAACTCAATATACGAAAATTTTAAAACTTTTATTCAACATCTGAAAAGTACAACTGAAAAGTAAGAACTGAAATGAAAAGCTGAATTCAAATTAACAAAATTTCAAAACAACAAAACTAGAAAACTGGAAATGACTAGCTAAGCGGTCGGCTCGTCGACCTCAGGTCCTGCGTCCTTCAAGGGGGACTCCGGCAACGCCACGGGGTACAAAACTGGGTCATAATAGCTATTGTACAATAGCTCAGCATCCTCAATGTCACCTAAAAATGTGGATCTCCAGTCAGGAGGGAGCAAGTACGAATATGTATCTCATATTTCAAGTAATAATGGAAAAGTGCAGGCTAAACAGTTGAAACAATATTTTCTAGTAGTTCTATGATTAAAAACAATGTGATTTGAATGTGTAATCGTCTATGACCGGCTTGGGTTATACAATAGCGTCCTAGCGACGCGATACGGCTTATCCCCGTGTGTAAGAGGGGTAAGCTCGCACAATCCTGCAATATAGGGGGGTATTGGCCATAAACGTTACACTATTCCCCCAATCCCCACAATCAATATCAATCAATATCTGAACCCTAGGAGAAGGTTCCGTGTAGCAATGTGGTTTAAACATGCAGCTTGACAATTACTAAATAAATACAAGAAAATATAACCGTAACTTGCCTCTGTTAATTGACTGGATCGAGAATGTCGGTACCGAGGAGGATGTCAAGTTCGTCTCCGAGATCCTACAGTTGAGAACCTTGGCTTAGAACCATAATGAAACCATTCTAGGTGTGCTAGTTACAATCTCTAGAAGTAGACCCTAGTCAGGTTTTAAGTTTATTAATTAATCTACCGGAAAACGTCTAACGTCGCAATCCACGTTCGTTATTATTTTAAATAAATAAGTCGATTATTTAATTAATTAGAAAATTGCAATTACCGATAAATTTGGCAAAACTTTGGATTTAAATATATATATATATAACTACATTCTCCTTTTAGTGATAAAACATGGACTTTGTTATCTTACCAATATTTTATTCAAGTTAATTTATCGTAAAATTTCTTATTAATTTTTTATACAAAATAATTAATATCCAAATTATAATTACGCGTCTAATAACGAAAACCAACTCAGAAAAGAAAGTAAAAACCTAAACTACATAATACAGGGTCACAGCAAAATAAAATAGAAAACTTGGCTTATGCCCTTTACAAATTTTACATAAATCGAATTTAAAAATAATAATAAAACTCAGGTGAATCCTGAACGCCGGGAAGCGGTCCATTCAGCAGGCCGAGGCCCTGCACCATAAATGCTAAAAAGCAGTACCAGTTCCAAAAATAAAATATAATATAATATTACAGAGTCTCAGATTTGGTCCAAAATATCATTTTGCATTCTAGCTAATGCCTCAACGTCCGGAGTGGTCGATTTCGTTTGCATTTCGCTAGGGCCCATAGACCGAATTTGGTCGTCGTCCGGAAGAAGGTAATCGAAAACTAAAACAACAAATCCTTTGCAAAAGCCGGTTTTGGAAATTAGAATTTTATAGAAATCCCCTTTTTTTAAATATTTTCTGAAAATTCGGGCAGCATCCCCTCTGTAATTGGGACAACCCAATACTGGAAGAAATGCCAAAAACACCAATAACTGTCCCAAACCAGGGACTCCAATTATCCAAACTATAAATATTCCAACCCAGGAATAATATTAAATCCGAAATCGAAACCGCAACAGAAGTATTATTAAACCCGAAATCTAAACTCGAAAATTCCAAAAACCCACAGAACCAAAAACCAACAGAAGAACTTATCACTCAAAACCAATATTCCAAACCACAGCACAAAACGTCAAGCCAGCACCATTCCGAGATGGACTTCGGAAAACCCGAAATTATCTAAGCCGAATCCCTTAACGGGATCGGGGACCGAATCATCATCGACACACTGAGAAGGGACACGGGGAATACGAAAATATACCTCGGGTGCTCGGCTAGATCTCTCAGATGCAATAATAGAGATAGAAAACCACGTTCCCGCGGACTCGAAAAAGTCCCAACTTGCGGACAGCAGCGGAAAAGCACCGGAACAACACCGGAACAGCGTTGGACAGCGCTGTTGAACAGCGGGGCGCACGCGGGCTGAGCCGGGCGCGGACAGGGGCGAGGTTTGACCGAAATCGCCGGAGAAAAATCGGCGGGCACCGGGCTAGGGCACGGAGGGGAACGGTCGAAAGGGCGCTGGCCGGGCACGGGGCGGCCGGGGGCGCGCGGCCTAGGCTTGGCCGGAGCGGGGTCGGGGCTTGGGCGGCGTGCGGCCTTGGGGTCGAGGGCGGGAACTCGCTGGACGGAGCGCGACGGTCACAGGCTCGGATCGGGCTAGGCTGCGCCGGGGAGGAGGTGCGTGAGCCTGCCGAGGGGCGGATCTGGCCGGACGGCCGGTGGGGCGCGAGCATGGTGTCGGCCGACCTAGGGCACGGCCGCGGAGGCGCGGGGTTGGGCGCATGTCATGCGTTGGCCGCACGGAGGGGCCGCGGGTCAGGAGCCCCGAGGGATCGACGGAGGTGGTAGCCGCGGATCGGGCACGTGGTGCGCAGGCAAGGGGCTGCGGGGTCGGCTGGGCTAGCTGATGATGGTGGTGAGTGATGAAAGAGAGAGAGATGATTGCTTGCTTAGTTTTCCTTTGAAGAAGGAATTAATGAGATGCTGGAGCAATGTGAGGGGTGTGGTAGAGAGAAATTTAGGGAGAGTGGGTTTGTGTATGTGGAGAGGAAAAGGGGTGAGGGTCTGTACGTGGGATGGGGTGGGGGTGAGTGAGTTTTATTTTTATTTTTTTTTAACAAAAGGGTATATATATATATATATATATATATATATATATATATATATAAGAAGTTCATTAATGGATTTCATAAGACTTCGGGACGGAACCCAAGTCAGGTTCGGACTCGAAAAATGGGATCTGGGTACGGACTCGGGGTCGGAGTTGGACCCCGGACACAGGATCGGGACTGGAAAACAATCAAAGATCCAATAATCATTTTAAAAAAATAGAATTTTCCTAACTGACTAATAATAATAATAATAAGACTAAAATTCTAGCTGGGAGTCTAGGACTATGCTGACAAAACAAAATCTGATATTTAACCCAAAAATGCAACAATTCCAATTAACCAAAAATTCCAGAAAAACCCGGTTGCGGGTTTTACAACCTTCCCTCCTTAGAAAATTTCGTCCTCGAAATTTCAAAGATAAGGGCCAGGGTACAATCCAAAATTACCTAGTCTTGATCAAAAAAGAAATTTTAAATCATCAGGCACGATCGGATTCTAGGCATGATCACTAGGTACAATATCGGCACGATCAGAATTATCTAGATATGATCTGAGATAGGGTTGGAATGTTGTTGTGATCAAAAATCATTTTAGGCATGAGTGAAAATCTAGGAACAATTAAAATATGATCATAAAAATATAAGAAATCAAATGAGATCTCGTGAAACAGAAAAGACAAAAAGAAACGTACGTCAATCGTTTATTGAAAAGACAGAAAATAATGGAATCTTCTGAAATTGGGGACTAAAAATTCCAAATCAAATTGGAATGGGGTCTAAGAGTTTGTGACATAGGAAAAATTAACAAGTTGTATGATAGCGGGGGCATTTATAGCGGGGGCATTTATAGCGGACGCAATATGCTATAATAAACATTCTACAGCGTTCAGAGCACGCTATTATATCCCATATCTGTTGTAGTGTAGGATTTCGAGGGTGATTTGGAATGATATAGCTATGATAGGAATGTAATCAGACAAGATATTTTATTGAGGACTGAGTGATGATCAAGGGGATAGAAAGAATATCGAATTACTATTTCAACGGTCAGAAGATAGGATGTGTAAGGAAAAAAAAGACTTACAAGATAAAATCTTATTAATACACATGCAAAAACCAATCTCTAACTCGCTAAACAAGCTGAACTCTCAGGATCCTACAGAAAACTAAGGCAGCTGCCAAGGTATTAAAACTAAATTTATTTGGATTCATAAATCATCTAAATCAAACTTCCATTCGTCATTGTATGTAACTCGTATGCCAAATGTATTTCAAATTTTAAGTATTCCTCTCGATCAAATCATTTTACAGACATCAATTTTCTATTGTCAGCCATTCTTCCAAAACAGACTACATCAAAGTCACAATCTTCACTTGTCATAGTAAATCCTCAGAAATTCTTTAAAGTTGACCCATGATCCATATTCAAGAATTTCCAACTCTTGAAATCAATTGACCAATATAATCACTAGTCAAATTTTAATCTTTAACCATGCACCTAACAATCGTTCTCATCCAAACACATCAGCAAACATATCACAAAATCTCAATCATTCTTACCATAACTAATATGAGACTCCAATGTCTGTTAGAAATTACAAACCCAATTGCTCCTTTTCAATGTTGCATGCCAATGGTCTTATCTCATTTCTTCACTACTTATTCATTCTCTAGAATCTATTATTACATTGCTTGTGATACTCCTTCCATGGTTATATCCGTCCCTTCTAGGTACAATAGTAAAATTTTGATCCCCATCAAGTGTTCCTTTACTTGATCACTATATTCTCATGTTTATATATATTATCAAAATTCATTTCCTCCATGGAAGAATCTTACCAAATCCTAGACTTTTCTTGCTAACTCTACCTAAGTCTTCCTCTATCTTCCATAACTCTTAATTTAATTATCAAATTCAAAACCGTCACATACCTTCATTTGTTTGAATGAGGTTTAGGCACTAATGTGCACTACCAACGGTTCTAACCCAAATAAGTCACAAGTTAAGATATACCACTCTCTTAAGACTATATTTCTCAAGGTATTCTTCTACCTTTCCTACCCTTTAGCTAACTATTATTGATCCCAAAGATGGCTTTACTAGAAATGAGATAGGTAATAATCTATGTTTCTCCCGCATATAGCTATCAACTATAAACATATAGTCATCTACAAGATGTATTTAAACTATTTAATATATATAGCTATCCACAACTATCCACAGCTCCCAGAATATGTAACTAAAAATAATAATAATAATAATAATAAATCAATAAATCAAAAAGAAAAAATATATATATATACAACGTACTAGGGTTGAAACAAGAAAGAGATTGAGTCAATAGAGATTGATATGGTCCTAAATAGTTCTAGGAAAATCAAATACAATTTTTATAGAAAATCGATCCTTTCTGGCTGTGATAAGAGATTACTGAAAATGGAAAGCCATTAAAAATACAAATCCTTTAATCAGACAACGGTTAGAATAATTTGATGGTGCAGAAAAGACAACCATATTATGGATATAGTTTTAATAATATTCGAAAACCCAAATATATCCGAAGTCACTTTGCCTCAAATTCATGCCTCGCGAGAGTGCACCTGACTGCAATGAAATTTGACTCCATAACTTGGATATAAATAGGTTACCGAGTAGTCTAACAACTTTATCCATTTTCTGGTTGGACAACATAGGAGACAAATATGATGCATTTAGGACGTAGTCTCAATAATATCCAAAACCTATCAACACCTGAATCACTTCAACTTAGAGTCTATGCCCCGCCAGTGCCCAACTGGCTGCAGTATACTCGCAGTTTCTATAATTCAAATAGATGGTTGCGACGCATATGTGCGAAGCCATATTAGGTCATTGAATATTTTCTTAACTTTGTCCATGGAAATTTCAAAGGGATAATTCAACAATTCAAAAGTTTTCCAATGACTAAAAAAAATTCAATATTAGGATGGAATCATTTCTCTGACCGTTCGTGCTTCATGATACTAAAGCATTGAGTTAAGAAGCTTTCTAGGCCTTGAATTGATCAAGAAGTTGCCTAGGGAGAGTAAGGTTTCAGGTTGAGGGGAGGAAATCAACAAATGAAAATATTCTTGGTCTTAGAATAATTTAGGAAGTATCAATCAATATTGGAATTTTTTTTTGAAAAATAATCCCTTTGGAAGATTCGTGAACAAGCTAAGTTGAACCAATTCTTCTGGTAATAATTAACCTTGGGGCTTTATGATTCCAGAAAAATTTGGTTCGGGATTGGTCCCAAGAAAGTCAATTGAAAATAATGTCAAGATAAATGGTTGGATACACTAGTCGTAAAAATACTCTGGATAGATAAAAGTTTATCAAGTTTGCTAAAGGAGAATTTGAAATTATAAATAGTGGAATAGATCTAGATTCTAAATAAAGATAGATAAGTATGAGTTGATCAACTAATTGAAAATTTTGAAATAGGTTTGTTGAAGAAGGAGATTGGAAAGAATCTAATCCTAATCCATAAATAACAAAAGAGTGTGGATGTTAAGGAATGTTGGAGTATGATAAGGATATGGAGGAAAATAACCTCACAAAGCCAAAGGACACTAAAAGATATATAAAATCTAGAAACTAAAGTAGATAGTAAAATAGACCACCATACAATCGGCCTATGCTGGATAAGGTTTAGGATGCAATACATAAGCAAGGTATCCTACCAGTCTATAATCAGACAAAAATATTTATATATATATAATTGGGACCTATTGTCACGACCCGGTCCCAATTACTTGGAACAAATCGGATCATGCCCAGCCTGCACCGTTGATGAGACGGCGGCAGTAAGCTGTAACTTCCATATGCAGGTAATCAACAACTCAAAACTAAATTTGCCACAATATTTATTATTCGATAAAAAAACTTAAAACTTGTCCAGTACAAAGTACAAACATAAACCACCAACTTAAATAACATTGTTTTTAGACAAAACTAACAACTGGAAAATAACATCTAAAGAAAAGCTACATCCTCATCAAGTAAGCCATCCTCAGGAAGCACAGCAGGGTATAGCTCAGGGTCATAGTAGCTACTAATCAGTAGCTCTGCATCCTCAACAGGACCTAAAAATATCGTCTCCAGTCAGGAGGGAGCAAAGTACAAATTCATGATATTTTAACAATTGAAATTAATAATAGAATTATGCACTTTTAAACAATTTGAAATAAATAATTTTTTAACAGTTAAAAATAGTGAAATATGAATAGGTAATGAATATGACCGGATTGGGTTTGTTACAGTAATATCCTAGTGATATGGTATGGCTTATCCCCGTGTGTTTGAGGGGTAAGCTAATACATTCAGTTATACTAATTGGCTGTGGTCATATCCACTACACTACTCCCCCAGTCCCCAATAGTTACAGTAGTTAGAGTCAATATTTCGTGTTGTATCGTGGTTTAAACTTGCATTAAAACAATTATTAACTAATTGTAATCTACCACAAAAATTGTACTTGTCTCAAAATAATTTGACTGGATGGATCGATACGTCGGATTGAAAATTCAGATTCTTCCTTGAAATCCTACATTCGAAAACTTGTCTCAGAAAACTAAAATTGACAATGATGCTATACTAGTTGCAATCTCTAGTTGCGTCCTAGTCAATTTTAGTCTTGATTTAGCTAACACAAACAAAATGCTTATTTATTAATGCGTTGAAATTAAGAAATATCAATTTACATTTAATTTCGAGAAAAATTGTATTTATCGGTTTATTTGGAAAAACTTGGTATTTTATAATTATATAAATATAAAACTAAAATTTTCCTTTTTAATGAGAAATACATGAATTTTTATTTAAAATTTACAACTTAATTGCTAAGTGACAAAACATTTATTATTATAATCTTTTTAAAATATAATAAATAATTATCATTTTTATTTCTATGATCCCACGATCAAAATCATCCAGAAAATAAAAGAAAAATAAAATAAAACCTAAGCTATTACAATCTCACAACCAGAATAGGCTTATGCCCTTACAAACCAAATACATGAATTTAAATAAGAAAAGACAGTGTTAGTCTCTAAAAATCCTATAATTAAACTTAATAATAAATTAATAATTTTAAACTAAATTGAATTTATTTTAGGAGTCTCAGATATTGGTCCATTCTTCAAAAATAGCTAATGCCTCAACGTCCGGGCGAAACCGGTTTCGTTTGCACTTAGCCAGGGCCTACTGACCAATAAGGTCGTCGCCCAATAAATCCAAATATTTTGTATTTTCCCGAAAAATCATTTTAAAACTATATAATTAAATTTTTATAGAAATTTCGGCAGCATTCCCTCTATTTTCGGGCTAACCCAAAAATTGGAAAAGTGCGCCATGATTTCCTGCAAATAATCCCAAGCCAGGAAAACTAAATATTTTCCAACCAAAATAATATTAAACCCGAATCAGCAATACGTTTCCGAAAATTTTAGAAACCCAAATAAACTCGGAAATTTCGATATAACATCAGAACTCTTTTCGAAGAGTTCTCAGAAACCCGAAATCAACAAACCATCCAAATATCACAGAACACTTGATCCAAAAAATTTCAAAACCACAAACGTAGCAGAAACCAAATTTTTCGAAGAAAATCTATGGACCAAAACTCATCATCGACCAAGACAGGGGACGAACTACTGTGATTATCAGAGATTACCCAATTTGACGGAATCTGAAGTGTAGCCTCAGACTCAGAACACGCAATTCCGCAAAAATGGAACCGAACTCGGGATCGGTCAACGCCGAAGACACACGCGGGACTGGCCACTCAGGACAGTGCTGCGCATGGATCGGGGCTGCCTAGGACGGCGGAAACAGCGACGGACGGGTCGTCGAAGCTAACGCCGGAGGCGTGCGCGCAGTCGACGGTTGGCCTAGGGAGGCTGGCCGGAGGGATCGCGGACAGGGGTGCCACGGGGAGACCACGCGGGGTCGGGGAACGCCGGAGCTCGACGCCGGAGGAAGGTTGGCGCTCGGGGTCGAGCCGCGCTGGAAGACGCGCACGGGTCGGCTGGGGGCGTGTGGCCTTGGTGGCGAGGTCATCGGAAATGGGGGTTAGGGTTTGGGTTAAAGCTTTGGAAAAGGGGAAAATGGTGATGGGAAGATGGAGAAGAGTGGGGAAGGGTTTAAATAGGAGTAGAGAATTTACCATGGGAAAGACCAACGGCCTTGGCCGTTCGGAAGAGGAACAGAGGGGGCTCGGGGTGGTTACGGAAAGGAAAGGGAAAGCCACGTCCGTTCTCGAAAGAGAAACGAAGGGTGGTCGGCTGAGTTGGGGAATGAAGAGTTTTTCTTTTCATAATATAGATGCTGGAAATAAAGTTTGGTTTTAACAAAGTTTTAAGAAGAAAAAAAAAATTAAAACTCATTTATAATGAGTGTTACCCAATGAACTAATAGCTCATGGATTTGGATTCTGGGCCAGACAATTTGGGCTTCAAAAAAAATGACAAAAATATATTTTACAACTTTAGAAAATATTTTATGGTTCCAATTGGGTTCGGGTCTGGCTGACAAACAAAAATCCAAAAATTTATATTTTTGAAAATAATAATTTTAATCTAAATAACATAATAATAATAATTTAGAAAATTACATGTTTCGATAATTTTTCCAGTTTTAATAATTTTCTAAAAATGCAAATTCCTAAATTAAAAATTAAGAATTAATTATATTAGCTAATTAAATTATAAAAATAATTTTCTAAAATTACGGGTTTTACAACCTTCCTTCCTTAGAAAATTTCGTCCTCGAAATTTAAAAGATAAGGTTAGGAATTACCTCAGGTCTCAAATAAATACGGGTATTTCTCCCGCATCTCACCTTCTC
Source organism: Iris pallida (assembly GCA_029216955.1). Classification (NCBI taxonomy): domain Eukaryota; kingdom Viridiplantae; phylum Streptophyta; class Magnoliopsida; order Asparagales; family Iridaceae; genus Iris; species Iris pallida. The sequence goes on from JANAVB010027596.1 coordinate 6,927,156, forward strand.
GCTCCCAGGTAGACTCGTCTGGGGAATCGTGCCTCCACATAACTCTGACTATGGGAGTCACTGAAGTCCTGGTCCTCTTCTCGCCTCTGTCCAAAATCGCTACAGGCTTCTCTGGTACTGTAAGACTCGGTCCAATCTCCAACTCCGAATGGTCCAGAATATGACTCAGATCCGGGATGTAGCATCTGAGCTGCGAAATGTGGAAGACGTTGTGCACGCCCTCAAGATTAGCTGGTAGAGCTAACCGATACGCCACTTCACCAATTCGGCTCAAAACTTCAAATGGTCCAATATATCTGGGACTCAGCTTCCCAGCTCTGCCAAATCGGATAGTTCCTCTGGTAGGAGAAATCTTCACAAAGACACTATCTCCTTCTTCAAATTCCAGTGGTCGACGAATGCTATCTGTCCAATGCTTCTGCCTGTCTTGGGCGATCCTGAGCTTGTCTCTAATTACTTTCACCTTCTCTGCTGCGTCAGTCACCATCTCTGGCCCCAGTAGTACTCTTTCTCCTACGTCATCCCATGCAAGTGGAGTGCGGCAACAACGTCCATAAAGAGCTTCAAATGGGGTCATACCAATGCTAGCTTGGTAACTGTTGTTGTAGGAGAATTCTACTAAATGCAAGTGATCCTCCCAAGACCCTCCAAATTCTAAGACGTAAGATCTCAGCATATCTTCTAGCATCTGGATGGTCCTCTCGGATTGTCCGACAGTTTGGGGATGATAGGCTGTGCTGAACTTCAGTTTTGTTCCCAAGCTGTCATGCAAACTCTTTAAAAAATGTGAGGTAAATCTAGTATCTCGGTCAGATACAATACTTACCGGTACTCCATGAATCCGGTAGATGTGCCGCATGTAGAGTGCCGCCAACTTCTCGGTGGATAAACCAACCTTGAAGGGAATAAAGTGTGCCGACTTAGTCAGTCGGTCCACAATAACCCAAATGGCGTCCTTCCCTCCTTGGGATCGAGGCAGTCCTGACACAAAGTCCATTGTTATATGCTCCCACTTCCACTCCGGAATGTCCAGCGGCTGTAGAAGTCCTGCGGGTCTCTGTCTGCTAGCCTTTATTTGTTGGCAAATCAAGCATCTAGCTACAAATCTGGATACATCCTTCTTCATTCCATACCACCAAACGATGGTACGCATATCCCGATACATCTTATTAGCTCCAGGATGTATGGAATACTGTGACTGGTACGCTTCTTACATCAGCTCATTCCTCAATTCGCCAGATGGTACACACAGCCTTGTATCATTCTTCAATGCTCCGTCACTGGCGATAGAGAAACCTTCAAGTGTTCCTGCCAGCACTTTATCTCTGAGTTTGCAAAACGTTTCGTCTTAAAATTGTGCCTCCTTGATTTTGTCCATCAGATTTGAACGCAATTGCAACTGCATCATGGTTGAGTCAGCTCCAGGTACATCAGCTTCTCGTCCCAGTTTCTTTCTCTTCTCCTCAGGCAGTACAATCTGTAATGCCTGTTGTTCGTATTACGTATTTAAGAATACGTGTACGTATTTTATCTCGTATTGGCCATGGTTCATCTTGGTTTGGGTTGGCTTGGGTTGGTTCGGCTAGGCTTGATTAGCCTTGGTTCATCATGAACCAAGGGTGAACCCCCTACCTACCACAACTAACCCCATTTATTAACCTCTTCCCATTCTCTCTCCTCATTATTTCCTTTCTTCTTCATTACTCTCCACCACCAACCAAGAAAACCCTAGCCTAGGCAAGTGCAATCTTGCTTCATGAAGAAACCCACCATTTTTATTATTCTACTTCTTTGCAACTTTCTAATCCACATTAGAACTTGTCATTTTCTATTTTGAAGCTTGGATTTTTGTAGATCTAGAATTTAGTCATTTTCGGATTTTCATGGTTTTGATCTATTAAATTCCCTTGTTTTCAAGTTTTGATGGTTCCATGTGGTAGAGAATTTTCTTCTACCCAATTTTGACCTTTGGAAAGTTGGATTTGGACTTGTTTTGACCAAGTTATGGACTTTGGAAGCTTAGGGTTCAACCATGGAGTTCCTGCTGTTTGGAGAAGACAGTGAGCAGTGCGCGAGCTTTTTAGCTTGCGTCATTGAGCTTTGCGCGCTCTTTAGCGCAGCGCAGTAGACCCCATACGCTGCCTTTTGGAAGCGTATGACTCGCATACGCTCGCTTACTTGACAAGGAGTCGTATGGAGTCCATACGCTGCCTTTTTGGAAGCGTATGACTCGCATACGCTCACTTGGATAGCCATGAGTCGTATGGAGTCCATACGCTGCCTTTTTGGAGCGTATGACTCGCATACGCTCACTTGGATAGCCATGAGTCGTATGGAGTCCATATGCTGCCTTTTGGAGACGTATGACTCGCATACGCTCGCTTGTGTGACAAGGAGTCGTATGAAGTTTATACGCTGCCTTTTTGGAGCGTATGTCTTGCATACGCTCATTTGTGTGACAAGGGGTCGTATGGACCTCATACGCTACCCTTTGTGAGCGTACGCTTACCTGAGCGTAGGCTTACCTGAGCGTAGCTTGACTTGAGCGTAGCCTGACCTGAGCGTATGACTTTTGCACTGAGCGTATGGCCTTGGCTGACTTGGTCTTATGTCAGCATGTCATTTTGGTTTTATTTTCCTTAAGCTTGGCTCTTCTATAGCCCTGTATATTGATATTTTATTAGATATTTTACGCCCATTTTATATCCTTACGCCTTTTGTCATGAACTTGATAATCATGAATTTATTTAATAGGTTTGTTAATAATAATTGAACACGGTATGGCAAGACAAGCATACCTGACATGATTATCTCGAATTGCTGTTACGACGGCTAACGTGACATGACCTGACAAGAATGACTAACCTGGACACCGTAGATGATTGCGTTTGCACAATAAACCAGTATTGTCTTGCATCATGTCTAGGATGGGATCCCTGAGTACCACGGTCAGGGATACCTACTGTAATTAACTAAGAGTAATAAACTAGAATAATTCAGTAGACATGAAGAGATTCCCAGCTACAGGCAATCCCGTTATCTGGGCGCATTAAGTGGACTTGTAGCCTACCGACGAGTAGGGCACACTTCCAGCACACAGTCATATGGTACATCCTTCATAAATGGACATTCGACCTGGATAACTTGGATGGTCTGCAGGGCTTGTGGCTGTTGAAATAATCTCATTGTATCTTGCTAGTAACTAGGCCTGTGATAACCCTAGCTAGTTAAAGTATCAAGCCGTACTTTTGATTGGCCGTGATTGATTGGATGAAGTTATTCCAGCTTAGTCTTATCCTGATCCTGTGCAAGATCGTGACAAGACACGATTATTGATGCTTGCCTTAACAATAACGATCGGGGGACCAGTTCTGTTCAGGCAAAGGGTTACAACCCCGGTCCTTGTTTGGTATAAGGGTTGTAACCTGGCTCCCGGAGCAGTTCTGTGTCTTCCCTTCGGTTATTGTCTTATTTGTACCCCGTGCCATGCTTGTCATATTCTATCTTACTTCAGCAACATGATTATCTATAATGGCCTTAACAATAAAGATCAGGAGTCCAGTTCTGTTCAGGCGAAGGGTTACAACCCCGGTCCTTGTTTGGTTTAAGGGTTGTAACCTGGCTCCCGGAGCAGTTCTGTGTCTTCTCTTCATTTATTGTCTTATTACCTTATCCATAGTATTTGAGACGGATTTCCATTCAGGTGAAGGATTGCAACCCCGGTCCTTGTTTGGTTTAAGGGTTGTAGTCTGACTACTTGAATGGTTTCCTCATACTCAATTATTGTTGTTATTTCTGATAATTTAACTTTAATGTTCCTTACTATATGCTGGTTTTAGTTTCTAAGTGAAGCCTCCTTTGTGGCACTTGCTCTTTCTGGGGTCTGACCCAGCTGGTTTTGTGTGACCAGATATCGGAGCAGCTCCCGAGGATCCACCGATCTTCCAGCCAGATGGTGACCACTAGACGGAACCCTGGCAACGAGTGGGTTTCTTTTTGTCCTCCCACTTATTTGTAAAAATTATTCTTTTGAGGCGTTTAGCCGGCGAGCACGTGTTAGCTCGATTGCATCTTTATTTACTGTCTGCCTACGGGCTGTAACATGATTGACAGATCCTAGGGTTGATCATGTATGGCTGAACTCTTGCTAGTCCTGGCATTTTGTACGACTAGCTTCATGATCATCCAATATGTAATGTATGGGACGCCTTGCTATTATATATTTGGTACTCTGACATCTTGTAATTACTATTGCTTGCTTGTGATTGAGACAATAGGCTTGTTCATGACCTTAGGAGACTGCTGGCTTGTAGTTAAACCCTCATGTATCTAGACAGCCGTGACCGTATAGTGAGATGGATTCCATTTCATATACGTAGCTGGCTATGTCTGCCCCCGCTCTCCAGTATTCTGGTTTCGAGGCGTGACATGGTTTAAGTGGTGGCCCATGCAGGTCTTGTAAATCAAGATATGTGAGGGTTTACCGAATAGATGTCTCAATCAGTATTCCTCCTTGATCTCTGCTCGTATCTTCTGAATCCCTGGATTCTTGTCCTGATCATATGCTTGTATCGTTGATCTGTCCTGGTCCTTCCTTATTGTTCCTTATATCGTCTTCTTCAGCGGCATTGTTCGTGGTCCTACTGACCAGCAAGGCGGAGCACCTCTCGCGGACCAGCAGCAACCTGGAGATCAAGCCCAGCATTCCGGAGTAGCCTCTAGAGTCGTGCCTTCTAGCGGAGAGCCACCAGTCCAGCCAGTTCAACCAGTAGAACATGATGACGGCACTTTGGTAGGACTCGTCAGGACCTTGATAGCTTCCCAAGACCGGCGTGGAGATGCCTTGCACCAGGCAGTGACGGATGCTTTGACCCGGGGTGGTCATCAGGGTAACAGCGCGGCCAACAGCTTCAAGCGCCTGAACCCTCCATTCTTCGACGGCAGCGAAGATGCGATCGCCGCGGATGCTTGGCTTCAGGATACCGAAGTGATTCTAGAAGCAGCCAGGACTCCAGAAAACGAGAAGGTGGCCGTAGTGCGCCTACAGTTGTTAGATCTTGCCCGCAGTTGGTGGGCGGCGCAAGCCGAGGGATTAGTGGCACCCATTGCTTGGGCAGTGTTCAGAGAGAGATTCCAGATGAAGTATTTTGATGCTGTGGCTCGGTATGACTTGCAGACGAGGTTTACCAACCTGAAGCAAGGAGGCAGAACAGTCGATGGTTATGCATCTGAGTTTTCTAGACTCAGTAGGTTTGCCCCCACCTTGGTGGCTAGGGGTGCAACTCGGGCGGGTTGGGTCGGGTTTGAGGTCAACCCGAGCCCAATCCGATAGATCATAAGTCTAGCCCAAGCCCAAGCCCGACCCGACTTCGGGTTCAACATATGAAGCCCAAGACCAAGCCCGAAGGATCGGGTTGGGCTCGGGTTGGGTCGGGTCCATCGGGTTTATCAGACTCTAATATGATATTTGAAATAATTTTAAGCAAGAGTAATATTAAATGCATAATCAAATAGCAATCAAGCATCAATCATTACAAAATAAAACTGAAATGAGATTTAGGACATAGAATTGAAGAGTTCGGGTGAAAAAAAATTATAGTTTAAACTTTTATTTAAGTAGTATGAAACAATATATATATATAAATTATATGTATGTCGGATTTCGGGTTCTTCGGGTTACCCAACACATGAACCCAAGCCCAACCCAATTTTTGATCGGGTTCAAATATTTTAACCCGAGCCCAAGTCCGAACCCGAATATCTTCAACCCTAACCCAACCCATTAACGGGTTTACCCGATCGAGTTCGGGTTTAGCCCGCCCAAGTTGCACCCCTATTGGTGGCAACCGAGTTTGATAGGGCCCAGCGGTTCCAGTAGGGGCTGCATTTGGAGATTTTACTAGCAGTTGAGCAGTTCGAACACCAGACGTTCGATGCAGTATTGAGGGCGGCTAGGAGGCATGAGTACACCTCCCAGTGGATCGTGGATAGGACTGGAGGTAGGAAGCGGTCCCACAGTCAGATGCACCAATCATCAGCTCCAGCCCCGGTAGCTAGAGGTTTAACTATTGGAACTCCGAGGCGGGCGGCCTCGGTGACGTCGGTTCAGCATTCTACCCCGACGCACCCTCAGCAACAGAAGCAGAAGCAGTCTTTCGCAGTGGGATGTTCACACTGCGGGAAGCCAGGGCATGTGGTATCAGAGTGTCGCAGAGCACAGGGATTGTGCTTGGTTTGTGGTGCCCCGGACCACAGGGTTGGGAACTGCCCAAACAGGGGGAGTTCATCAGCTTTCTCTGGTCCTGCAGTTAGAGGACCAGCGCCAGTCCAGCAGCAGCAGCAGTTGCAGTACCCGCTCCCGAGGCCATTGCTGACGCAGGCCCAGGCATTCCAGCAGCAGAGACCGCAGCAGTATGCTCAGGCCCAAGACCTGATCCAGAGCAGGCAGAGGAATTTTCAGCAGAGGGGACCTGCCCCTAGAGAACATGGTCAAGTGCTGGCCTTGACCATGGGAGAAGAAGGAGTAACACCAGATGAGGTAGTGGCAGGTACTATTCTCGTCAACACCTTTCCAGCTTCAGCTTTATTTGATTCTGGTGCATCGCATTCATTTATGTCTGCACGATTCGCGACACGAATAGGATTAGAGCCCGAGTCATTATCAGTAAGGATCAAAATACTCACTGGTAACGGACTTGTGGGAGTCGATAGAGTATTTTCCTCGTGTCGAATCGTAGTTAGCAGTAGAGAGTTTCCCGCTAGATTGATAGAATTCCCTATGGCCGATTATGATGTAGTCTTAGGGATAGATTGGTTGAGGGACCAGTATGCTAGGATAGACTGCCACATTGGCAGGGTTGTTTTTAGCATTCCAGGAGAGCCGGAGTTTTCTTTCTCTCGAGGCGAGGTTGAGCCTTCTCCTCCAGTATTGCGGATGGCAGTAGCAGCAGTTCAATTGCCCAGGATAGTGGATAAGTTCCCAGATGTTTTTCCAGAAGAGCTTCCAGGTATGCCGCCAGAGCGGGAGATTGAGTTCACCATAGACTTGATTCCCGGGACAGCCCCGGTGTCAGAGAGAGTCTACAGGATGGCGCCATCAGAGCTGGAGATCTTGTACAAGATGATTGAAGAACTCAGAACCAAGGGATTCATTCGTGCTAGTGGATCGCCTTGGGGAGCCCCGATGCTTCTTGTGAAAAAGAAGGATGGTACGTCCAGATTATGTGTAGATTATCGTACCTTGAACTCAGTGACAATCAAGAACAGATACCCTCTCCCGAGGATAAATGACTTGTTTGATCAACTCAAAGGGGCGTCAGTATTTTCGAAGATCGACTTGCGCTCAGGATACCATCAGATCAGAGTCAGAGAGCAGGACATCCCGAAGATTGCTTTCAGATCTAGGTACGGGCATTGGGAGTTCCTTGTTATGCCATTTGGAGCAACCAATGCGCCGGCAGTATTCATGGACCTCATGAATCGCATTTTCATGCCTTACTTGGATCAGTTTGTGATCGTATTCCTAGACGACATTCTGGTCTACAGCAAGAATGAGGCGGAGCATGAGCAGCATCTCAGGGTTGTTCTTCAGATACTCAGGGAGCACCAGTTATATGCCAAGTTCAGTAAATGCGAGTTCTGGCTCGACCGCATTTCGTACTTGGGTCATATCATCACCAGAGGAGGAGTAGAAGTGGATCTCCAGAAGATCGTGGCCATTGAGTCATGGCCGGTGCCCAGTACAGTTGCAGAGGTTCGTAGTTTTCTTGGATTGGCCGGCTACTACCGGCGATTTGTTTCGGACTTCGCTCGGATCTCGGCGCCGCTGACCCAGTTGACCCGCAAGGATGCACAGTTTGCTTGGACAGCAGAGTGCCAGGAATCTTTTGAAAAGTTGAAGCGAGGCTTAATGACGGCTCCTATTCTCACGCTTCCTGATGGGACCGGAGGATTTTCGGTATACTGTGACGCTTCAGGCAGAGGTTTAGGATGTGTTCTGATGCAGCATGGGAAGGTAATAGCTTATGCATCACGACAACTTCGTGATCATAAGAGGAATTACCCAACCCATGACTTGGAGCTGGCAGCAGTGGTGTTTGCACTCAAGTTATGGAGGCACTATTTGTATGGAGATAGGGTGGAGATCTTCACCGACCACAAGAGCCTGAAATATGTTTTCACCCAGAAAGATCTTAACATGCGTCAGAGGAGATGGCTGGAGCTACTTGTGGATTATGATGTCAACCTGCAGTATCATCCTGGAAAGACCAATGTTGTTGCGGATGCATTGAGCAGGAGAGCGGAAGCTTATTTTCTAACAGCGCAACCAGAGCTGTTAGCAGATCTTCAGAAAATGGATATTGAAGTTGTTCTCCCTTCCAGTGTGGCCTTGATGGCCAGTATGCAAGTTCAGTCCACTATAGTCGAGAGGATCCGGATGGCGCAGTCGGCAGATTCCAAGCTTCAGCGACTCAGAGCAGAGTGTGAGGCGGGACGAAGACCAGAGTTATGTGTTCATGAGGATGGTACACTTCGACATGGTAAGCGTCTTTGTGTACCCAGCAGAGATATCCGGCAGGAGGTCATGGCAGAAGCTCATAGTTCGCAGTATTCCATCCATCCGGACAGTACGAAGATGTACCGTGATATCCGGCAACATTTCTGGTGGAATGGCATGAAGCGGGAGATAGCTCGGTTTGTCTCTCGGTGTTTGGTTTGCCAACAAGTTAAAGCTGAACATCAGAGACCGGCAGGACTGCTTCAGCCCTTGCCGATTCCAGAGTTGAAGTGGGAGCATGTGACCATGGATTTCGTGACTGGATTACCTAGATCCCCAGCTAGTACAGATGCTATTTGGGTTATAGTTGACCGGCTCACGAAAGTGTCTCACTTTCTTCCATTCAGAGTTGGTCAGTCGACGGCTCAGCTAGCGGCGATGTATCTTAGACAGATTGTCAGATTGTACGGTGTGCCAGTTAGCATCACCTCGGACCGAGATTTTAGATTTATATCGCACTTTTGGCGTAGCCTGCAGGCGAGTTTAGGGACTCATCTCCAGTTTATTTCAGCATATCATCCGTAGACAGATGGTCAGTCAGAGCGCACGATCCAGACTCTTGAAGACATGTTGCGGTCTTGCACACTTGACTTCGGTGGTTCATGGGAAGATCACTTACACCTGGTGGAATTCTCGTACAACAATAGTTTCCAGACCAGTATCCAGATGGCCCCGTTCGAGGCGCTGTATGGCAGGAAGTGCAGATCCCCGCTATCCTGGGATGATGTTGGAGAAAGACAGATGCTTGGTCCAGAATTGATTGCTCAGACCATTGAAGTGGTCAGAAGGGTCAGAGATCATCTTCGAGTTGTCCAAGATCGCCAGCGTCATTGGGCCGATTCTCATCGGCGCCCTCTCGAGTTTTCGGTCGGCGATCATGTATTCCTGAGGATTTCGCCCAACCGTGGCGTCATTCGTTTTGGCGTACGGGGAAAGCTTAGTCCTAGGTATATAGGGTCGTTCGATATCCTAGAGCGAGTAGGAGATGTATCCTATCGTCTCGCTCTTCCGCCGTCGCTAAGCGAGGTGCATGACGTGTTCCATGTATCCCAATTACGACGGTATATCCCGGACCCGAGCCACATCCTGGATCATTCGGAATTGGTTGTTGGTACCAACCTTTCGTATGAGGAGAGGCCCGTGTCTATATTGGACCGGAGAGAGAAGATCCTCAAGAACAAGACTATCAAGTTAGTCCGAGTTGCTTGGGGTCATCACTCTTTGGGGGAGTCAACGTGGGAGCGTGAGGAAGATATCCGATCGCGGTATCCCGACTTGTTTGACTCATGAGGTATAATGTCTTCCTTATGCCTCATGTCTTCGATTCCTTGCTTGAATGAGTGATTGCTTGCCTAGTTATAGTTTGCATGTAATTAGTATAGCTTGTTCTAGTCTCTCTAACATCTTAATTAAATTCCGAGGATGGAATTCTTTTAAGGTGGGTAGAGTTGTAATGCCTGTTGTTCGTATTACGTATTTAAGAATACGTGTACGTATTTTATCTCGTATTGGCCATGGTTCATCTTGGTTTGGGTTGGCTTGGGTTGGTTCGGCTAGGCTTGATTAGCCTTGGTTCATCATGAACCAAGGGTGAACCCCCTACCTACCACAACCAACCCCATTTATTAACCTCTTCCCATTCTCTCTCCTCATTATTTCCTTTTTTCTTCATTACTCTCCACCACCAACCAAGAAAACCCTAGCCTAGGCAAGTGCAATCTTGCTTCATGAAGAAACCCACCATTTTTATTGTTCTAACCTCTTCTTTCCAACTTTCTAATCCACATTAGAACTTGTCATTTTTTATTTTGAAGCTTGGATTTTTGTAGATCTAGAATTTAGTCATTTTCGGATTTTCATGGTTTTGATCTATTAAATTCCCTTGTTTTCAAGTTTTGATGGTTTCATGTGGTAGAGAATTTCCTTCTACCCAATTTTAACCTTTGGAAAGTTGGATTTGGACTTGTTTTGACCAAGTTATGGACTTTGGAAGCTTAGGGTTCAACCATGGAGTTCCTGCTGTTTGGAGAAGACAGTGAGCAGTGCGCAAGCTTTTTAGCTTGCATCACTGAGCTGTGCGCGCTCTTTAGTGCAGCACATTAGACCCCATACGCTGCCTTTTGGAAGCGTATAACTCGCATACGCTCGCTTGCTTGACAAGGAGTCGTATGGAGTCCATACGCTGCCTTTTTGGAAGTGTATGACTCGCATACGCTCACTTGGATAGCCATGAGTCGTATGGAGTCCATACGCTGCCTTTTTGGAGCGTATGACTCGCATACGCTCACTTGGACAGCCATGAGTCGTATGGAGTCCATATGCTGCCTTTTGGGGGCGTATGACTCGCATACGCTCGCTTGTGTGACAAGGAGTCGTATGAAGTTCATACGCTGCCTTTTTGGAGCGTATGTCTTGTATACGCTCACTTGTGTGACAAGGGGTCGTATGGACCTCATACGCTGCCCTTTGTGAGCGTATGCTTACCTGAGCGTAGGCTTACCTGAGCGTAGCTTGACTTGAGCGTAGCCTGACCTGAGCGTATGACTTTTGCACTGAGCGTATGGCCTTGGCTGACTTGGTCTTATGTCAGCATGTCATTTTGGTTTTATTTTCCTTAAGCTTGGCTCTTCTATAGCCCTGTATATTGATATTTTATTAGATATTTTACGCCCATTTTATATCCTTACGCCTTTTGTCATGAACTTGATAATTATGAATTTATTTAATAGGTTTGTTAATAATAATTGAACACGGCATGGCAGGACAAGCATACCTGACATGATTATCTCGAATTGCTGTTGCGACGGCTAACGTGACATGACCTGACAAGAATGACTAACCTGGACACCGTGGATGATTACGTTTGCACAATAAACCAGTATTGTCTTGCATCATGTCTAGGATGGGATCCCTGAGTACCACGGTCAGGGATACCTACTGTAATTAACTAAGAGTAATAAACTAGAATAATTCAGTAGACATGAAGAGATTCCCAGCTACAGGCAATCCCGTTATCTGGGCGCATTAAGTGGACTTGTAGCCTACCGACGAGTAGGGCACACTTCCAGCACACAGTCATGTGGTGCATCCTTCATAAATAGACATTCGACCTGGATAACTTGGATGGTCTGCAGGGCTTGTGGATGTTGAAATAATCTCATTGCATCTTGCTAGTAACTAGGCCTGTGATAACCCTAGCTAGTTAAAGTATCAAGCCGTACTTTTGATTGGCCGTGATTGATTGGATGAAGTTATTCCAGCTTAGTCTTATCCTGATCCTGTGCAAGATCGTGACAAGACACGATTATTGATGCTTGCCTTAACAATAACGATCGGGGGACCAGTTCTGTTCAGGCGAAGGGTTACAACCCCGGTCCTTGTTTGGTTTAAGGGTTATAACCTGGCTCCCGGAGCAGTTCTGTGTCTTCCCTTCGGTTATTGTCTTATTTGTACTCCGTGCCATGCTTGTCATATTCTATCTTACTTCAGCAACATGATTATCTATAATGGCCTTAACAATAAAGATCAGGAGTCCAGTTCTGTTCAGGCGAAGGATTACAACCCCGGTCCTTGTTTGGTTTAAGGGTTGTAACCTGGCTCCCGGAGCAGTTCTGTGTCTTCTCTTCATTTATTGTCTTATTACCTTATCCATAGTATTTGAGACGGATTTCCATTCAGGTGAAGGATTGCAACCCCGGTCCTTGTTTGGTTTAAGGGTTGTAGTCTGACTACTTGAATGGTTTCCTCATACTCAATTATTGTTGTTATTTCTGATAATTTAACTTTAATGTTCCTTACTATATGCTGGTTTTAGTTTCTAAGTGAAGCCTCCTTTGTGGCACTTGCTCTTTCTGGGGTCTGACCCAGCTGATTTTGTGTGACCAGATATCGGAGCAGCTCCCGAGGATCCACCGATCTTCCAGCCAGATGGTGACCACTAGATGGAACCCTGACAACGAGTGGGTTTCTTTTTGTCCTCCCACTTATTTGTAAAAATTATTCTTTTGAGGCGTTTAGCCGGCGAGCACGTGTTAGCTCGATTGCATCTTTATTTACTGTATGCCTACGGGCTGTAACATGATTGACAGATCCTAGGGTTGATCATGTATGACTGAACTCTTGCTAGTCCTGGCATTTTGTACGACTAGCTTCATGATCATCCAATATGTAATATATGGGACGCCTTGCTATTATATATTTGGTGCTCTGACATCTTGTAATTACTATTGCTTGCTTGTGATTGAGACAATAGGCTTGTTCATGACCTTAGGAGACTGCTGGCTTGTAGTTAAACCCTCATGTATCTAGACAGCCGTGACCGTATAGTGAGATGGATTCTATTTCATATACGTAGCTGGCTATGTCTGCCCCCGCTCTCCAGTATTCTGGTTCCGGGGCGTGACACAATCTCCAGACCAAGCTTCTCTATATCCTCCAACAAGTGCCGCTCCTTGGTCAAAAACATCGCCACTGGGTATCGACTAAGTGCATCTGCAACCACATTAGCCTTACCCGGATGGTACTGCGGGTCGATGTCAAAATCTTTCATCAGTTCCAGCCACCTTCTTTGCCTCATGTTCAGCTCCTTCTGAGTGAAAACATATTTCAGACTTTTGTGGTCTGTATATATTTCCACTCTCTCTCCATATAGATAATGCTTCCATAACTTTAATGCAAAGATGACAGCAGCAAGCTCCAGGTCATGTGTGGGATAATTCTTCTCATGGTTCCGTAATTGCCTAGATACGTAAGCAATCACTTTCCCATTTTGTTGAAGAACGCAACCCAGTCCTTTTCCAGAGGCATCACTGTAGATTGAGAAACCACCAGTTCCTGCGGGTAGCGCAAGGATTGGTGCAGTGGTCAGCCTCTTCTTCAGCTCCTCGAATGCAGCCTGGCAATCTTTCGTCCAGATGAACTCTTCATTCTTCCGAGTAAGCTTTGTCATCGGTTCAGCAATTCTGGCAAAATCCTTCACAAACTTCCGATAATAGCCAGCCAAGCCCAAGAAACTTCTGATCTCAGCAACTGAGCTTGGGGTAGACCACTTCTCCACAGCAGCTATCTTCTTAGGATCCACCGAAATTCCTTCTCCTGTGACAACATGGCCAAGAAAATCCACCTTGTCTAGAAAGAATTCACATTTGGATAGCTTACCATATAACTTCTCTTTTCTCAAAGTTCCCAGAACTTTCCTGAGGTGCTCCTCATGCTCCTCTTCAGTCTTCGAATAGATCAAAATGTCATCGATGAAGACAACAACAAACTGATCTAATTATTCATGGAAAACCTTGTTCATAAGGTTCATGAATACAGCAGGAGCATTCGTCAGTCCAAACGGTATGACCAAGAATTCAAACTGCCCATACTTGGTGTTGAACGCCGTCTTGGGAATGACCTCCTTCCTGACCTTGATCTGGTGGTAGCTAAATCTGAGATCAATCTTCGAGAACACCTTGGCTCCACTGAGTTGGTCAAACAGATCATCGATCCGGGACAGAGGGTACTTATTCTTGATTGTGATATTGTTCAGCGCCCGGTAGTCGATGCGCATCCTCACAATTCCGTCCTTCTTGGGTACAAACAAGACAGGTGCTCCCCAGGATGAAGCTCCGTCTCGGATAAATCCCAAAGCCTTCAGTTCATTGATCTGATCCTTCATCTCCTTGGCCTCCTTCGGGTTGACTCTGTAGCATCCTTTAGAAATAGGGGAAGAACCAGGGACTAGGTCAATGGTGAACTCTATGTCTCGGTCTGGGGGTAACTCGGGAAGACTATCAGGGAAGACATCCATAAATTATGCTATGATAGGATGGGGAGGTCCGGATTCTTCTGTGATAGAGGTGTAGGTAACACTCTCCATATCCTCCGGAGTTCGAGAGATTTCAAACTCCGGTTCTCCAGGTGGGCTGAAGACTACATATCCTCTGTTACAGTCTATCAGCGCATGCTGCTTACTCAACCAGTCCATCCCTAGGACTACATCATAGTTGGGTAAGGGCATCACAAGCAAAGGTGCTATGAATTGGTGACCTGATATGGTTATAGGGCAATTACAGGTCTCAGTAATGGGTAGGGGTCCTCCACCAGTCATGACTCTACATATCTTCTTGCTAAAGCCCGTATTTATGTGGTGTGCAGAGATGAATTTTGTGGATATGAAACTATGTGATGCTCCTGAATCAAATAAAGCTAAGACAAGATAGGAATGCACATAAATGAAACCTGCGATGACATCAGCTGTAGGTTCCTGCTCTGTCTCTTGTTCCTCTGCTGCTAGGGCAAAAGCTCGCCCAGTCTTCTATTGATGTTGCCCAAACTGTTGTTGCTGAGTGGGCAGAGGACCTTTCTGTTGAGTTGCTCCAATCCGACGGGCCGCCGAGGGACAGTCTTTCACTTAGTGGGTGGAAGACCCACAGACCAGGCAATGTCCTAGTCTCTTTCTGCAGATGTTTGCTTGATGCCCCGGCCTTTTGCAATAGTCACAGACAGGGATCTGCCTCTGAGGTGCCCTATCATTGTTCCTTGCCTGCTGGTTCTGCTGCTGGTGGTGGGAAGGCCGGTTGTTGTTGTTGTTGTTGTTGTTGTTGTTGGGCCTCTTCTGATTACCCTGGAAGTTGTTAGTTCCAGGATAATCCCTCTTTGAGCGAGCGGGTTGGCTCTTCTCTATATCTTGAGCTCGCTCCAGAATCTTTTCATAGGCCTTAGCACCGCCTGAGATCACATGGGTGCGGATCTCCTCTCTCAGCCCATGTCTAAATCTTTCAGCACGATCTTCAGGGTCAGCCACCAGGTTCTTGGCAAAACGGCTGAGTTGGCCGAATTCTGTCGCATATTCTCCAACAGTCATATTTCCTTGCTTCAGATTCTGAAATTGCCTCTCCATCTCCCGCAACTCTGATGTTGGGAAGAACTTCCTCTTGAACAACCTCTTGAAAGTATCACAGTCAATCTGCCTGTCCTGGAGTCGGGGTTCATTCCGATACCAGGTGCTTGCTATATTTTGCAGTTGGAGTCCCACTGCTTCAGCCTTGAGGTCTTCTGGAAGTCGAGCGACGCTTAGAAGACGCTCCATACTATCGAGCCATTCATCAGCATAGACGATTCCCTCGGTTCCCTTGAAGGGTCGAGGGTTCTGCTTCTTGAAACTCTCGATATCGCCCACCTTGGCAATATGATTTCCTTTAATTTAAATGGCCTTAATATTACATAAATTAATCCTTAGATTTATGTTTACCTTGGCAGGCCTTGGTTCCTGTTGAGCTGCTTCTCCTCTCTCCAGTGCAGCCATTGCCACGCTATGGGCATTCTCCATGCCTTCTCTCATAATTGCCGTCTGCTCGCGATGAGCTTCAGCTTGAGTTCTCTGGGCTTCTAGTACTCCTCTTAGCAGACCTATGAGGTCGGTAGGGTCCACAGGCACCGGTGGGGCAGCTGGAGTGGGCAAAACCACAGGGGACTGTATCTCCGTCTGGAAAGATGATGGGTCCGCCGTTGTATTATGGGGACGGTCGGCCAGCTGCCGAGGTGTAGGATCCGGACTTGATTGGGGAGGTGGGGTATGATAGGGTGAAGATACCCCATCGCCAGCAGGATTGGTATTGTCAGTTGCCATTCTCTGGAAGGTTTAGGATATAAACATAAGCAAGGTAGCCTATCTATAATCAAACAAAAATATTTACTTATAATATATTTCGGTCCTATGTTGTGACAAATTAATGTTCTAGTGTTCTAAATGTCTCTAGATAGGTTTTTCCTAAGTTGTTGATATAGACCTGCATGGGCCACCACTAAAAACTTGTCACGACCCGGTCCCAATTACTTGGAACGAATCAGATCATGCCCAGCCTGCACCGTTGATGAGACGGCGGCAGTAAGCTGTAACTTCCATATGCAGGTAATCAACAACTCAAAACTAAATTTGCCACAATATTTATTATTCGATAAAAAAAACTTAAAACTTGTCCAGTACAAAGTACAAACATAAACCACCAACTTAAATAACATTGTTTTTAGACAAAACTAACAACTGAAAAATAACATCTAAAGAAAAGCAACATCCTCATCAAGTAAGCCATCCTCAGGAAGCACAGCAGGGTATAGCTCAGGGTCATAATAGCTACTAATCAGTAGCTCTGCATCCTCAACAGGACCTAAAAATATAGTCTCCAGTCAGGAGAGACCAAAGTACAAATTCATGATATTTTAACAATTGAAATTAATAATGGAATTATGCACTTTTAAACAATTTGAAATAAATGATTTTTCAACAGTTAAAAATAGTGAAATATGAATAGGTAATGAATATGACCGGATTGGGTTTGTTACAGTAATATCCTAGTGATATGGTATGGCTTATCCCCGTATATTTGAGGGGTAAGCTAATACATTCAGTTATACTAATTGGCTGTGGTCATATCCACTACACTACTCCCCCAGTCCCCAATAGTTACAGTAGTTACAGTCAATATTCCGTGTTGTATCGTGGTTTAAACTTGCATTAAAACAATTATTAACTAGTTGTAATCTACCACAAAAATTGTACTTGCCTCAAAATAATTTGACTGGATGGGTCGATACGTCGGATTGGAAATTCAGATTCTTCCTTGAAATCCTACATTCGAAAACTTGTCTCAGAAAACTAAAATTGACAATGATGCTATACTAGTTGCATTCTCTAGTTGCGTCCTAGTCAATTTTAGTCTTGATTTAGCTAACACAAACAAAATGCTTATTTATTAATGCGTTAAAATTAAGAAATATCAATTTACATTTAATTTCGAGAAAAATTGTATTTATCAGTTTATTTGGAAAAACTTGGTATTTTATAATTATATAAATATAAAACTAAAATTTTCCTTTTTAATGAGAAATACATGAATTTCTATTTTAAATTTACAACTTAATTGCTAAGTGACAAAACATTTATTATTATAATCTTTTTAAAATATAATAAATAATTATCATTTTTATTTCTACGATCCCACGATCAAAATCATCCAGAAAATAAAAATAAAATAAAATAAAACCTAAGCTATTACAATCTCACAACCAGAATAGGCTTATGCCCTTACAAACCAAATACATGAATTTAAATAAGAAAAGACAGTGTTAGTCTCTAAAAATCCTAAAATTAAACTTAATAATAAATTAATAATTTTAAACTAAATTGAATTTATTTTAGGAGTCTCAGATATTGGTCCATTCTTCAAAAATAGCTAATGCCTCAACGTCCGGGCGAAACCGGTTTTGTTTGCACTTAGCCAGGGCCCGTTGACCAATAAGGTCGTCGCCCAATAAATCCAAATATTTTGTATTTTCCCGAAAAATCATTTTAAAACTATATAATTAAATTTTTATAGAAATTTCGGCAGCATTCCCTCTATTTTCGGGCTAACCCAAAAACTGGGAAAGTGCGCCATGATTTCCTGCAAATAATTCCAAGCCAGGGAAACTAAATATTTTCCAACCAAAATAATATTAAACCCGAATCAGCAATACGTTTCCGAAAATTTCAGAAACCCAAATAAACTCAGAAATTCCGATATAACATCAGAACTCTTTCCGAAGAGTTCTCAGAAACCCGAAATCAACAAACCATCCAAATATCACAGAACACTTGATCCAAAAATTTTCGAAACCACAAACGTAGCAGAAACCGAATTTTTCGAAGAAAATCTATGGACCAAAACTCATCATCGACCAAGACAGGGGACGAACTACTGTGATTATCAGAGATTACCAAATTTGACGGAATCTGAAGTGTACCCTCAGACTCAGACGCAAATCCGCAGATTGGAACCGAACTCGGGATCGGTCAACGCCGAAGACACACGCGGGACTGGCCACTCAGGACAGTGCTGCGCACGGATCGGGGCTGCCTAGGACGGTAGGAACAGCGACGGGCGGGTCACCGAAGCTAACGCCGGAGGCGTGCGCGCAGTCGACGGTCGGCCTAGGGAGGCTGGCCGGAGGGATCGCGGACAGGGGTGCCGCGGGGAGACCACCCGGGGTCGGGGAACGCCGGAGCTCGGCGCCGGAGGAAGGTTGGCGCTCGGGGTCTAGCCGCGCTGGAAGACGCGCACGGGTCGGCTGGGGGCGTGTGGCCTTGGTGGCGAGGTCGCCGGAAATGGGGGTTAGGGTTTGGGTTAAAGCTTTGGAAAAGGGGAAAATGGTGATGGAAAGATGGAGAATAGTGGGGAAGGGTTTAAATAGGAGTAGAGAATTTACCATGGGAAAGACCAACGGCCTTGGCCGTTCGGAAGAGGAACGGAGGGGGCTCGGGGTGGTTACGGGAAGGAAAGGGAAAGCCACGTCCGTTCTCGAAAGAGAAACGAAGGGTGGTCGGCTGAGTTGGGGAATGAAGAGTTTTTCTCTTCATAATATAGATGCTGGAAATAAAGTTTGGTTTTAACAAAGTTTTAAGAAGAAAAAAAAAATTAAAACTCATTTATAATGAGTGTTACCCAATGAACTAATAGCTCATGGATTTGGGTTCTGGGCCAGACAATTTGGGCTTCAAAAAAAATGACAAAAATGTATTTTACAACTTTAGAAAATATTTTATGGTTCCAATTGGGTTCGGGTCTGGCTGACAAACAGAAATCCAAAAATTTATATTTTTGAAAATAATAATTTTAATCTAAATAACATAATAATAATAATTTAGAAAATTACATGTTTCGATAATTTTTCCTGTTTTAATAATTTTCTAAAAATGCAAATTCCTAAGTTAACAATTAAGAATTAATTATATTAGCTAATTAAATTATAAAAATAATTTTCTGAAATTACGAGTTTCACACCTATGTTGTGACAAATCAATGTTCTAATGTTCTAATTGTTTCTAGGTATATTTTTCTAAGTTGTTGTTTCTGGACCTGCATGAGCCACCAATAAAAATATGTCATGACCCGATCCCAAATTATTGGGTCGAACCGGATCATGCCCAGCCTGCACCGTTGTGAGACGGCGACAGTAAGTTGTTCTATATGCAGGTATTCACAACAACATCTATACATTTGTCACAACTCAATATATGGAAATTTTAAAACTTTTATTCAACATCTGAAAAGTACAACTGGAAAGTAAGAACTGAAATGAAAAGCTGAATTCAAATTAACAAAATTTCAAAACAAAAAAACTAGAAAACTGGAAATGACTAGCTAAGCGGTCGGCTCGTCGGCCTCAGGTCCTGCGTCCTCCAAGGGGGACTCCGGCAACGCCATGGGATACAAAATCGGGTCATAATAGCTATTGTACAATAGCTCAGCATCCTCAATGTCACCTAAAAATGTGGGTCTCCAGTCAGGAGGGAGCAAGTACGAATATGTATCTCATATTTCAAGTAATAATGGAAAAGTGCAGGCTAAACAGTTGAAACAATATTTTTTCAGTAGTTCTACGATTAAAAACAATGTGATTTGAATGTGTAATCGTCTATGACTGGCTTGGGTTATACAATAGCGTCCTAGCGACACAATACGGCTTATCCCCGTGTGTAAGAGGGGTAAGCTCGCACAATCCTGCAATATAGGGAGATATTGGCCATAAACGTTACAATATTCCCCCAATTCCCATAATCAATATCAATCAATATCTGAACCCTATGAGAGGGTTTCTGTCACGTCCAGAACCAGAATACTGGAGAGCGGGGGCGTACATAGCCAGCTACGTATATTGAAGTGCAACCCACCTCGCTATACGGTCACGGCTGTCTAGATACATGAGGGTTTAACTACAAGCCAACAGTCTCCTATGGTTATGAACAAGCATATTGTCTCAATCTCAAGCAAGCAATAATTGTTACAAGATGTCAGAGCACCAATAAATAATAGCAAGGCGTCCCATACATTACATATTGGATGATCATGAAGCTAGTCGTACAAAATGTCAAGACTAGCAAGAGTTCAGTCATACATGATCAACCCTAGGATCTGTCAATCATGTTACAGCCCGTAGGCAGACAGTAAGTAAAGGTGCAATCGAGCTAACACGTGCTCGCCGGCTTAACGCCTCAAAAGAATAATTTTACAATAAAGTGGGAGAACAAAAAGAAATCCACTCGTTGCCAGGGTTACGCCTGGTGGTCACCATCTGGCTGGAAGGTAGGTAGATCCTCTGGAGCTGCTCCAATATCTGGCCATACAAAACCAGCTGGGTCAGACCCCAGAAAGAGCAAGTGCCACAAAGGAGGCTTCACTTAAGAACTAAAACCAGCATATCACAAATAAATAGCAAAGGTAATTAAAGATACTGATGATAACTGAGATAACAATAATATATTGAGCACGGAGAAACCATTCAAGTAGCCAGACTGTAACCCTTAAACCAAACAAAGACCGGGGTTGCAATCCTTCGCCTGAATAGAAGCCCGTCTCAATTATTATTGATAAGGTAACAAGACAATAAACGAAGAGAGGACACAGAACTGCTCCGGGAGCCAGGTTACAACCCTTAAACCAAACAAGGACCGGGGTTGTAACCCTTCGCCTGAACAGAACTGGACCCCTGATCTTTATTGTTAAGGCCAGTATAAATAATCATGGTATTGAAGTAAGGTAAAACATGACGAGCATGACAGGGGTTGCAATAAGGCAATAAACGAAGAGAGGATACAGAACTGCTCCGGGAGCCAGGTTACAACCCTTAAACCAAACAAGGACCGGGGTTGTAACCCTTCGCCTGAACAGAACTGGACCCCTAATCTTTATTGTTAAGGCAAGCATCAGTAATCATGTCATGTCACAATCTTGCACAGGATCAGGATAAGACTAAGCTGGAATAAACTCCATCCAATCAATCACGGCCAATCAAGAGTATGGCTTGATACTTTTAACTAACTAGGGTTATCACAGGCCTAGTTACTAGCAAGATGCAATGAGATTATCCCAACAGCCACAAGCCCTGCAGACCATACGGTTATCCGGGTCGATTGTCCGTTATGAAGAATGCAACATGTGACTGTGTGCTGGAAATGTGCCCTACTCGTCGGTAGGCTACAAGTCCACTTAATGCGCCCAGATAACGGGATTGCCTGTAGCTGGGAAATCTCTTCATGACTACTGAATTATTCTAGTTTATTAGCCTTAGTCAATTACAGTAGGTATCCCTGGCCGTGGTACTCAGGGATCCCTATCCTAGACATGATACAAGACAGTACTGGTTTATTTGTGCAAACACAATCGCCCACGGTGTCCAGGTCATTCATACTTGTCATGTCAGGCTAACTGTCGTAACAGCTTGTCGAGATACATCATGTCAGTTTACTTGTTAAGAGTGCGCCACGACGGGCCACTATCGTGTTCTATTCTTACTTATCATGAATGAGAGAAACTTGCATAAAACAACTAGTGACATATTCTTGAAGCCAAGGAAAAGATCTACGACTTTTATGTTTTGAGTTTTTCAAGATTCTAGCTACAAAACAACTTAAACAGGCAAAAACAGCAAAATAGAGCAACTCCGGCGCATGGGATTCCTGCATAATCGGCGTATGGGATTCCTGCGCAAATCAGCGCATGGGATTCCTGCGCAATCGGCGCATGGGATTTCTGCGTAAATCGGCGCATGGGATTCCTGCACAAATCAGCGCATGGTATTCCTGCGCAAATCAGCGCATGGGATACCTGCGCAATCGACGCATGGGATTCCTGTGCAAATCGGCGCATGGGATTCCTGCACAAATCAGCACATGGTATTTCTGCGCAAATCGGCGCATGGGATTCCTGTGCAAATCGGCGCATGGGATTCCTGCACAATCGGAGCATAGGATTTCTGCACAAATCGGCGCATGGAATTCCTGCACAAATCGGCACATGGGATTCCTGCACAATCGGTGCATAAAATTCCTGTGCAAATCGGCGTACGGGATTCCTGCACCAATCGGCGCATGGGATTCCTGCACCAATCGGCGCATGGAAAACTCACTTTGCGTCTTCAGTACATGCACGTAGGGAACCTACGCACATGACACGTTCGGAGTTAAGGGATGCGTTGTCGGGACTTCACGGCGCATGGCCTCCCGGCACATGGCCTCCCGGGTGCATGGGGTTCCCGGCGCATGGGGTTCATCATCCCCAATCAGCAAGTTCGGCCATAAAAGTCCTAAAAACTTGCTATGGCCATAACTTCCTCATCCGAAGTCGAAATCAAGCGAAACAAAAGCCAAAACTGAATGAAATTGAATTCTCTACAACATAGAACCATTAGTTTTTAGAAATACCAAGTTTTTAGAGATCAAAACCAAGAAAACTAAACAAGAAGGAACTTAAAACTTAGATCTACAAAAATATAACCATCAAAAATGGAAATTGCCAAGTTCTAAAGTATCTTAGAATCAAGTAAGGAAGAGAATGGAACAATAAGACTTGAGATCCATCATGAAGCAAGTTTGCACTTGCCTAAGCTCTTTCTCTCTCTCTCTTCCTGGTAGGTGTAGAAGTAAATGTGGAGAAGAAGAAGAAGTGTAATGAAGAAAGAGAATGAAGGAATGGGTTAATAAAGGATGGTGGGGGTGGTAGGTAGGGGTTT
Organism: Iris pallida; assembly: GCA_029216955.1. Lineage (NCBI taxonomy): Eukaryota > Viridiplantae > Streptophyta > Magnoliopsida > Asparagales > Iridaceae > Iris > Iris pallida. The sequence goes on from JANAVB010027596.1 coordinate 6,950,245, forward strand.
CTCTTGGTCCATGATGAACCAAGCAACCCAACCCGAACCAAGCTAACCCAAACTAAACCGAGCTAAGCCAAAAGATATGTAATACAAGATAAAATACGTACACGTATTCCAAGATACGTAATACGAACTACAGGCATTACAACTCTACCCTCCTTAAAAGAATTTTGTCCTCGGAATTTAATCAAGAGGCTAGAATTGTAAGGACAAGCTATAATAATCGTAATCTATAACAAGCAGTCTATCATGCAGTCATTTATTCAAGCAAGGAATTGAAAGCATAAGGCATAATGAAGACATTATACATTACGAGTCAAACAGGTCGGGATATCGCAATCGGATTTCATCCTCACGCTCCCACGTTGACTCACCCAAAGAGTGACGACCCCAAGCAACTCGGACTAACTTAATAGTCTTGTTCTTGAGTGCCTTCTCTCTTCGGTCTAATATAGATACGGGCCTCTCCTCATACGAAAGGTTGGTACCAACAACCAATTCCGAATGATCCAGGATGTGGCCCGGGTCCGGGATATACCGTCGCAGTTGGGATACATGGAACACGTCATGTACCTCACGTAGCGATGGCGGAAGAGCGAGACGATAGGACACATCACCTACTCGCTCCAGAATATCGAACGGCCCTATATACCTAGGACTAATCTTTCCTCGTACGCCGAAACGAATGACGCCGCAGTTAGGCGAAATCCTCAGGAATACATGGTCGCCGACATAAAACTCAAGAGGGCGCCGATGATAATCGGTCCAATGACGCTGGCGATCTTGGGCAACTCGAAGATGATCCCTGACTCTTCTGACCACTTCAATGATCTGAGTAATCATTTCTAGACCAAGCATCTGTCTCTCTCCGACATCATCCCATGCTAGCGGGGATCGGTACTTCCTACCATATAGTGCCTCGAATGGTGCCATCGGATACTATCTTGAAAACTATTATTGTACGAGAACTCCACCAGGTGCAGGTGATCTTCCCATGAACCACCGAAGTCGAGTGTACATGACCGCAATATATCTTCAAGAGTCTGGATCGTACGTTCCGACTGGCCATCTGTCTGTGGGTGATATGCTGAGCTGAACTGGAGGTGAGTTCCCAAACTCTCTTGCAGGCTACACCAAAAGTGTGACGTAAATCTTGAATCTCTGTCCGAGGTGATACTGACTGGTACACCGTGAAGTCTGACGATTTGCCTGAGGTACGTCTCTGCTAGCTGAGCCGTCGACTGACCAACTCTGAACGGGAGAAAGTAGGCCACCTTCGTGAGCCGGTCAACTATAACCCAAATAGCATCTCTGTCAGCCGGGGATCTAGGCAATCCAGTCACAAAATCCATGGTTATATGCTCCCACTTCCATTCTAGAATTGGCAAGGGCTGAAGAAGTCCAGCTGGCCTATGATGTTCAGCTTTAACTTGTTGGCAAACCAAACACCGAGAGACAAACCGGGCTATCTCCCTCTTCATGCCATTCCACGAAAAATGCTGGCGGATATCATGGTACATCTTCGTACCATCGGGATGAATAGAATACTGCAAACTGTGGGCCTCTGTCATGATCGCTTGTCTGATATCTCCACTGGGTATACAAAGACGCTTCCCATGTCGAAGTGTACCATCTTCATAGATACATAACTCTGGTCTTCGTCCTGCTCACACTCTGCTCTGAGTCGCTGAAGCTTGGAATCTGCTGACTGCGCCATCCGGATCCTCTCGACTATAGTGGACTGAACTTGTATGCCGGCCATCAATGCCACACTGGAAGGGTGAACAACTTTTATACCCATTTTCTAAAGATCGGCTAACAGCTCTGGTTGCGCTGTTAGGAAATAAACTCCGGCTCTCCTACTCAATACATCTGCAACAACGTTGGCCTTCCCTGGGTGATACTGCAGGTTGACATCATAATCCACAAGTAGCTCCAGCCACCTCCTCTGACGCATATTGAGATCCTTCTGGATGAACACATACTTCAGGCTCTTGTGGTCGGTGAAAATCTCTACCCTATCTCCGTACAAGTAGTGCCTCCACAACTTAAGTGCAAACACTACTGCTGCCAATTCCAAGCCATGGGTTGGATAATTCCTCTCATGATCACGAAGTTGTCGTGATGCATAAGCTCTTACCTTCCCATGCTGTATCAGAACACATCCTAGACCTCTGCCTGAAGCATCGCAATATACTGAGAATCCTCCAGTTCCATCTGGAAGTGTGAGAATGGGTGCCGTCATCAAGCCTCGCTTCAACTTCTCAAAAGAATTCTGGCACTCTATTGTCCAAGCAAACTGCACATCCTTGCGGGTCAACTGGGTCAATGGCGCTAAAATTTGAGCAAAATCTGAAACAAATCGACGGTAGTAGCCGGCCAATCCAAGAAAACTGCGAACTTCTGCAACCGTGCTGGGCACTGGCCATGTCTCTATGGCCACAATCTTCTGGGGATCCACTTCTACTCCTCCTCTGGTGATGATATGACCCAAGTACGAAATACGATCGAGCCAGAACTCGCATTTACTAAACTTGGCATACAATTGGTGCTCTCGGAGAACCTGAAGAACAACTCTGAGATGCTGCTCATGCTCTGCTTCACTTTTGCTATAGACCAGGATGTCATCTAGGAACACAATCACGAACTGATCCAAATAAGGCATGAAGATGCGATTCATGAGGTCCATGAATACAGCCGGCACATTGGTTGCTCCAAATGGCATAACAAGGAACTCCCAATGCCCATACCTAGATCTGAAAGCTGTCTTCGGGATGTCCTGCTCTCTGACTCTGATCTGATGGTATCCTGATCGCAAGTCCATCTTCGAGAATACTGCTGCCCCCTTGAGTTGATCAAACAAGTCATCTATCCTCGGGAGAGGGTATCTGTTCTTGATTGTCACTGAGTTCAAGGTACGATAGTCAACACATAATCTGGACGTACCATCCTTCTTTTTCACAAGAAGCATCGGGGCTCCCCAATGTAATCCACTAGCACGAATGCATCCCTTGGTTCTCTGAGTTCTTCAATCATCTTGTACAATATCTCTAGCTCTGACGGTGCCATCCTGTAGACTCTCTCTGACACTGGGGCTGTCCCGGGAATCAAGTCAATAGTAAACTCGATCTCCCGCTCTGGCGGCATCCCTGGAAGCTCTTCTGGAAAAATATCTGGAAACTCTTCGACTATCCGAGGCAACTGTACTGCTGCTACTGCCATCCGCAACACTGGAAGAGAAGGTTCAACTTCGCCTCGGGAGAAGGAAAACTCCGGCTCGCCTGGAATGCTAAAAATAACCCTGCCAATGTGGCAGTCTATCCTAGCATACCGGTCCCTCAACCAATCCATCCCTAAGACCACATCATAATCGGCCATCAGGAACTCTATCAATCTAGCAGGGAATTCTCTCCCGCTAACTACGACCCGACACGAGGAAAATACTCTATCTACTCCCACAAGTCCGTTACCAGTAAGTATATTGAGCCTTACTGATAATGACTCGGGCTCCAGTCATACCCGTGTCGCGAATCGTGCAAACATAAATGAATGCGAGGCACCAGAATCAAATAATACTGAAGCTGGAAAGGTGTTGACGAGAATAGTACCTGCCACTACCTCACCTGGCGCTATTCCTTCCTCTCCCATGGCCAAAGCCAGCACTTGACCATGTCCTCTGGGTGCGGGTCCCATCTGCTGAAAATTCCTCTGTCTGCTCTGGATCAGGGCTTAGGCTTGGGCATATTACTGCAGTCTCTGCTGCTGGAATGCATGGGCCTGCGTCGGCAATGGCCTCGGGAACGGGTACTGCAGCAGCTGCTGCTGCTGGACTGGTGCTGGTCCTCTAACTGAAGGACTAGAGAAGGCTGATGAACTCTCCCTGTTCGGGCAATTCCCAACCCTGTGGTCTGGGGCACCGCAAACCAAGCATAAACCCTGTGCTCTGCGACACTCTGATACCACATGTCCTGGCTTCCAGCAGTGTGAACATCCCACCGCGGAAGACTGCTTCTGCTTCTGCTGCTGAGGGTGCGTCGGGGTTGAATGCTGAACCGACGATACTGAGGCCGCCCGCCTCGGAGCTCCAATGGTCAAAGCCCTGGCTGCCGGGGCTGGTGCTGATGACTGATTTATTTGACTGTGGGATCGCTTTCGACCCCTAGTCCTATCCACGATCCTCTGGGAGCTATACTCATGCCTCCGGGATGCTCTCAGTACTGCATCAAAGGTCTGATGCTCAAACTGCTCTACTGCCAATAGAATCTCCAGATGAAGCCCCTGCTGGAACCGTTGGGCTCTATCGAACTCGGTTGCTACCAAGGTGGAAGCAAATCGACTAAGTCTCGAAAACTCGACCGCATATCCGTCGACCGTCCTACCCATCTGCTTCAGATTGGTGAACCTCGTCTGTAGATCGTATCGAGCTACAGCATCGAAATACTTGGTCTGGAATCTCCCTCTGAATACTGCCCAAGCAATGGGTGCCAATAATCCAACGGCCTGCGCTGCCCACCAGCTGCGGGCAAGATCCAACAACTGTAGGCGCACTACGGCCACCTTCTCGGCTTCTGGATTCCTGGCTACTTCTCGAATCTCCTCTGTGTCCTGAAGCCATGCATCTGTAGCGATCGTATCTTCACTGCCGTCGAAGAAGGGAGGGTTCAAGCGCTTGAAGCTGTTGGCCGCGCTATTACGCAGATGACCTCCTCTGGTCAAAGCGTCTGCCACCGCCTGGTGCAAGACATCTCCTCTTCGATCCTGAGAGGCTAATAGTGACCTGATGAGACCCACCAAAGTGCCATCATCAGGCTCCGTAGGCTGAACGGGCTGAACTGGTGGCTCTTCTCCGGTAGGCACGACTCTGGAGGCTACTCCGGAATGCTGGGCTTGATCTTCAGGTTGCTGCTGGTCTGCGGGAGGTGCTCCGCATTGCTGATCGGTAGGACCAGGAACAATGCCGCTGAAGAAGACGACATAGGGAACAATAAGGAAGGACCAGGACAGATCAACGATACAAACATGTGATCAGGTCAAGATTCCAGGGATTTAGAGAGCACGAGCAGAGATCGAGGGCGAGTACTGATTGAGACGTCTATTCGGTAAACCCTCACATATCTTGATTTACAAGACCTGCATGGGCCACCACTTAAACCATGTTATGCCCCAGAACCAGGATACTGGAGAGCGGAGGCGTACATAGCCAGCTACGTATATTGAAGTGCAACCCACCTCGCTATACGGACACGACTGTCTAGATACATGAGGGTTTAACTACAAGCCAACAGTCTCCTATGGTCATGAACAAGCCTATTGTCTCAATCTCAAGCAAGCAATAAAAGTTACAAGATATCAGAGCACCAATAAATAATAACAAGGCATCCCATACATTACATATTGGATGATCATGAAGCTAGTCGTACAAAATGTCAAGACTAGCAAGAGTTCAGTCATACATGATCAACCCTAGGATCTGTCAATCATGTTACAGCCCGTAGGCAGACAGTAAGTAAAGGTACAATCGAGCTAACACGTGCTCGCCGGCTAAACGCCTCAAAAGAATAATTTTACAGTAAAGTAGAAGAACAAAAAGAAATCCACTCGTTGCCAGGGTTACGCCTGGTGGTCACCATCTGGCTGGAAGGTAGGTAGATCCTCTGGAGCTGCTCCGATATTTGGCCATACAAAACCAGCTGGGTCAGACCCCAGAAAGAGCAAGTGCCACAAAGGGGGCTTCACTTAAGAACTAAAACCAGCATATCATAAATAAATAGCAAATGTAATTAAAGATACTGATAATAACTGAGATAACAATAATATATTGAGCACGGAGAAACCATTCAAGTAGCCAGACTGCAACCCTTAAACCAAAGAAGGACCGGGGTTGCAATCCTTCGCCTGAATAGAAGCCCGTCTCAATTATTATTGATAAGATAACAAGACAATAAACGAAGAGAGGACACAGAACTGCTCCGGGAGCCAGGTTACAACCCTTAAACCAAACAAGGACCGGGGTTGTAACCCTTCGCCTGAACAGAACTGGACCCCTGATCTTTATTGTTAAGGCCAGTATAAATAATCATGGTATTGAAGTAAGGTAAAACATGACGAGCATGACAGGGGTTGCAATAAGGCAATAAACGAAAAGAGGATACAGAACTGCTCCAGGAGCCAGGTTACAACCCTTAAACCAAACAAGGACCGGGGTTGTAACCCTTCGCCTGAACAGAACTGGACCCCTGATCTTTATTGTTAAGGCAAGCATCAGTAATCATGTCATGTCACAATTTTGCACAGGATCAAGATAAGACTAAGCTGGAATAAACTCCATCCAATCAATCACGACCAATCAAGAGTACGGCTTGATACTTTTAACTAACTAGGATTATCACAGGCCTAGTTACTAGCAAGATGCAATAAGATTATCCCAACAGCCACAAGTCCTGCAGACCATCCGGTTATCATGGTCGAATGTCCGTTATGAAGAATGCAACACGTGACTGTGTGCTGGAAATGTGCCCTACTCGTCGGTAGGCTACAAGTCCACTTAATGTGCCCAGATAACGGGATTGTCTGTAGCTGGGAAATCTCTTCATGACTACTGAATTATTCTAGTTTATTAGCCTTAGTCAATCACAGTAGGTATCCCTGACCGTGGTACTCAGGGATCCCTATCCTAGACATGATGCAAGACAGTACTAGTTTATTTATGCAAACACAATCGCCCACGGTGTCCAGGTCATTCATACTTGTCATGTCAGGCTAGTTTTCGTAACAGCTTGTCGAGATACATCATGTCAGTTTACTTATTAAGAGTGCGCCACGGTGGGCCACTATCGTGTTCTATTCTTACCTTATCATGAATGAGAGAAACTTGTATAAAATAACTAGTGACATATTCTTGAAGCTAAGGAAAAGATCTACAACTTTCATGTTTTGAGTTTTTCAAGATTCTAGCTACAAAACAACTTAAACAGGCAAAAACAGCGAAATAGAGCAACTCCGGCGTATGGGATTCCTGCACATTCGGCGCATGGGATTCCTGCGCAAATCGGCGCATGGGATTCCAGCGCAATCGGTGCATGGGATTCCTGCGCAAATCGGCGCATGGGATTCCTGCACAAATTGGTGCATGGGATTCCTGTACCAATCGGCGCATGAAAAACTCACTTTGCGTCTTCAGTACATGCGCGTAGGGAACCTACGCACATGACACACTCGGAGTTAAGGGATGCGTTGCCGGGACTTCACGGCGCATGGCCTTCCGGCACATGGCCTCCCGGGCGCATGGGGTTCCTGGCGCATGGGGTTCATCGTCCCCAATCAGCAAGTTCAGCCATGAAAGTCCTAAAAACTTGCTATGGCCATAACTTCCTCATCCGAAGTCGAAATCAAGCGAAACAAAAGCCAAAACTAAATGAAATTGAATTCTCTACAACATAGAACCATTAGTTTTTGGAAATACCAAGTTTTTAGAGATCAAAACCAAGAAAACTAAATAAGAAGGAACTTAAAACTTAGATCTACAAAAATATAACCATCAAAAATGGAAATTGCCAACTTCTAAAGTATCTTAGAATCAAGTAAGAAAGAGAATGGAACAATAAGACTTGAGATCCATCATGAAGCAAGTTTGCACTTGCCTAAGCTCTCTTTCTCTCTCTCTTCCTGGTAGGTGTAGAAGTAAATGTGGAGAAGAAGAAGAAGTGTAATAAAGAGAGAGAATGAAGGAATGGGTTAATAAAGGATGGTGGGGGTGGTAGGTAGGGGTTTTCTCTTGGTCCATGATGAACCAAGCAACCCAACCCGAACCAAGCCAACCCAAACTAAACCGAGCCAAGCCAAGAGATATGTAATACAAGATGAAATACGTAAACGTATTCCAAGATACGTAATACGAACTACAGGCATTACAGTTCCGTGTAGCAATGTGGTTTAAACATGCAGCTTGACAATTACTAAATAAAATACAAGAAAACATAACCGTAACTTGCCTATGTTAATTGACTGGATCGAGAATGTCGGTACAGAGGAGGATGTCAAGTTCGTCTCCGAGATCCTACAGTTGAGAACCTTAGCTTAGAACCATAATGAAACCATTCTAGGTGTGCTAGTTACAATCTCTAGAAGTAGACCCTAGTCAGGGTTTAAGTTTATTAATTAATCTACCGAAAAACGTCTAACGTCGCAATCTACGTTCGTTATTATTTTAATTAAATAAGTCGATTATTTAATTAATTGGAAAAAATGATAATTACCGGTAAATTTGGCAAAACTTTGGATTTTAATATATATATATATATATATATATATATATATATATATATATATATATATATATATATATATATATATAACTACATTTTCCTTTTAGTGATAAAATATGGACTTTGTTATCTTACCAATATTTTATTCAAGTTAATTTATCGTAAAAATTCTTATTAATTTTTTATACAAAATAATTAATACCCAAATTATAATTACGCGTCTAATAACGAAAACCAACTCAGAAAAGAAAGTAAAAACCTAAACTACACAATACAGGGTCACAGCGAAATAAAATAGAAAACTTGGCTTATGCCCTTTACAAATTTTACATAAATCGAATTTAAAAATAATAATAAAACTCAGGTGAATCCTGAACGCCGAAAAGCGGTCCATTCAACAGGCCAAGGCCCTGCACCATAAATGCAAAAAAGTAGTACCAGTTCCAAAAATAAAATATAATATAATATAAAGAGTCTCAGATTTGGTACAAAATATCATTTTGCATTCTAGCTAATGCCTTAACGTCCGGAGTGGCCGGTTTCGTTTGCATTTCGCTAGGGCCCATAGACCAAATTTGGTCGTCGCCCGAAAAAGGTAATCGAAAACCAAAACAACAAATCCTTTGCAAAAGCCGGTTTTGGAAATTAGAATTTTATAGAAATCCTCTTTTTTTTTAAAAAATATTTTCTAAAAATTCGGGCAGCATCCCCTCTGTAATTGGGACAACCCAATACTGGAAGAAATGCCAAAGACACAAATAACTGTCCCAAAACAGGGACTCCAATTATCCAAACTACAAATATTCCAACCCAGGAATAATATTACATTCGAAATCGAAACCGCAACAGAAGTACTATTAAACCCGAAATCTAAACTCGAAAATTCCGAAAATCCACAGAACCAGAAACCAACAGAAGAACTTATAACTCAAAACCAATATTCTAAACCACAGCACAAAATATCAAGCCAGCACCATTCCGAGATGGACTTCGAAAAACCCAAAATTATCTAAGCCGAACCCCTTAACGGGATCGGGGACTGAATCATCATCGACACACTGAGAAGGGACACGGGGAATACGGAAATATACCTCGGGTGCTCGGCTAGAGCTCTCATATGCAATAATAGAGATAGAAAACCACATTCCCGTGGACTCGGGAAAGTCCCAACTTGCGAACAACAGCGGAAAAGCACCGAAACAGCGCTGGACAGCGCTGTTGAACAGCGGGGCGCACGCAGGCTGAGCTGGGCGCGGACAGGGGCGGGGTCTGACCGAAATTGCCGAAGAAAAATCGGCGGGCACCGGGCTAGGGCACGACGGGGAACGGCCTAAAGGGCGCTGGCCGGGCACGGGGCGGCCGGTGGCGCACGGCCTAGGCTTGGCCGGAGCGGGGTCGGGGCTTGGGCGGCGTACGGCCTTGGGGTCGAGGGAGGGAACTCGCTGGACGAGGCGCGACGGTCACAGGCTCGGATCGGGCCAGGCTGCGCCGGGGAGGAGGTGCGTGAGCCTGTCGAGGGGCGGATCTGGCCGGACGGCCGGCGGGGCGCGAGCATGGGGTCGGCCGACCTAGGGCACGGCCGCGGAGGCGCGGGGTTGGGCGCATGTCATACGTTGGCCGCGCGGAGGGGCCGCGGGTCAGGAGCGCCGAGGGATCGACGGAGGTGGTGGCTGCAGATCGGGCATGTGGTGCGCATGCAAGGGGCTGCGGGGTTGGCCGGGCTAGCTGATGATGGTGGTGAGTGATGAAAGAGAGAGAGATGAGTGCTTGCTTAGTTTTCCTTTGAAGAAGGAATCAATGAGGTGCTGGAGCAATGTGAGGGGTGTGGTAGAGAGAAATTTAGGGAGAGTGGGTTTGTGTATATGGAGAGGAAAAGGGGTGAGGGTCTGTACGTGGGATGGGGTGGGGGTGAGTGAGTTTTTTTTTTTTTTTTTTTTTTTTTTTTTTTAACAAAAGGGTGTGTATATATATATATATATATATATATATATATATATATATATATATATATATATATATATATATATATATAAAAGAAGTTCATTAATGGATTTCATAAGACTTCGGGACGGAACCCAACTCAGGTTGGGGCTCGGAAAATGGGATCTGGGTACGGACTCGGGGTCGGAGTTGGACCCCGGACACGGGATTGGGACTGGCAAACAATCAAAGATCCAATAATCATTTTAAAAAAAATAGAATTTTCCTAACTGACTAATAATAATAATAATAATAATAATAATAATAATAATAAAATTCTAGCTGGGAGTCTGGGACTATGCTGACAAAACAAAATCTGACATATAACCCAAAAATGCAACAATTCCAATTATCCAAAAATTCCAGAAAAACCAGGTTGCGGGTTTTACAATTTTGGATTTATTTTTCATGTTTAATAGGATTATTTATTATTAAATAATATTTTAATTTTAATTTTTACTATTAGTACCATTTATTGTAGCTTTGATTTTAGAAGCACAACAATTGCCCTCAAACCAATTTCATATTCATGATCTAAACAAATCTACCTTCATTTAGGCATAACGTGTCCCACTCAAGCATGTTCCCTTGTACTTTATTTTATTTGTAAACTTTTGGGTCAAAAAGACCAATTATACCCTTTACTGTAATAACGACGTACTTTCCAATTGGAGACCCAATCTCGACTCAAACTTTTCGACCCAATATTTAATTTTGACATATTTTGAGCCTAATACACACACATGACACTAGTATCCCACTCAATTGAGTCCCTATGTGCTACTTATATTCAAATGGCACAGAAGACCCAATTAATAGACTTTCGGGACCCGATTAATTCCAATGAGCCGTACCGACCCAAAACTCAACCAACTAGTAAAGGTAGAGCCTAACCTAGGGTGCCTAAACTTATTATTGACCATTCTTAATTAATTTTTATCAATTAATTGCAGCCATCTATTGAAAAAAAATGCAAATATGAAATATAAATATTTTGAAGGACTTAGTTAGAAATTTCCTACCAAATCTTTTCCCTCTTTTAAACACAAAACAAATTCTAAACTCTTCCAAACCCTCTCTTTTATGAAACCCCATGCCCCTCTCTTTTTCAAATGTATTTAAATGTATATTATTAACAACTCGATCTCTAACCCTATTTTCGAACCTCTTTACATTCGTGACTGAGTTTCAGATTCTCCTTCTTATTTGCCACTTCAGAGCCCTTTCCATCCCTTCCACCTCCTTCACGACCTTCCCAAGACGTTCCCCTACGACCCAAGCACCTTCCCAAGCCATCACGGCCCCCGCAAACCCCTCAGACATCCCTATACGGCCGCCGACTAAGAGAAACTGTTGCTGAAATTCAGCATGTAACATCCTCTTCCCTCGTTATGTTTTTGCATTTTAGCAACCAAACATTCTTCACTCTGACTCTAAATTGTACCTCTAAGTGTCCCTTACATTCCCTCGAAGCCGCAGTTCGTGGATCACAACGGTTTGTCCGTGGCGCAAGTTTTACGACATGGTGTCCAGGCTAAATCTTGCTGGACATAGCTGCTGTCCACGCACCTTTGCGAAGTCATACGACAACTTCGGGACCCTTGCTGAGCACCTAACATCCCTATTTAACCCCTCATTCATATATATAATTTTTTTATAAGTTTTGTATAGATTTATGGTCAAATCTTCATCGTTTTTGTTGCCAAATTATATAGAAACTTCGTAGTTGTTGTGTTCGTTGTTGCCAAACCAATTACCATAAACTTTTTGGTGTTTAAAATCATTAAAACTCATGATTTGATTTCTAGAAATTATTCATAAATAAATATTATTTTAGAATATTTAATTAATATTTTTTATAATAATATATTTCTAAATCACCCAAAAATTGGCGACATTGTACGACTAGTTGAACTTGTCAATTAGACACTATATTTTCATATAAATAATATTATTTGAATATGATTAAAATTTATCTTCATATTTATTCTAAAATTAATAAATATTTTCTAAGATATAAATATAGTGTTTTAGTGGTGTAGCATGATACCCATAAGGTTGTATTATCTAACAAGTGTATAGACTAGACTAGTATATTAAAAACTAGTTAGAGTATTGCGATAGAAATATGGTTAGAGTACGATGTGCTTAGTGTGATAGTTGATTGATAGTTATTGTGTTATAGGAGTTCGTAACGGTTTGACTGGAGTTACTGAAGCCGGACCTTTGTAAGTTCACTGGGAGGATACAAGCAAGTGTACCTTGCTGAAGTTTTAGTATATGTATTTTACTTTCCTTTTTATTATTGTTTATTTATTTCTTATTTCTAGATAACGTGGACGTAGGATTAGATGATACTTAGCGTCCGATTTGTATTCGGGTGCCGATGTCAGTTTGTAGATATCGGTTATCGATACTAGGCATGACGTTGCATGTATATTCGTGTTACATTCGACATGATAGATCTTAGGACACCGACACGATCATGATACAAAGTCATACATGATATATTCGTGGTTTGGACTTCGTGATAGGATACTAGATTATTGTTTGTATTTGAGACTTGTTGACTTGACGTGACTCGACTGGATAGATCTAGACCATGGGGTGGGGAGAACACTACCGCAATATCAAGCTACCTTGACACGTTTAACCTCGTCTCTATAGTCGGGACTTGGTTATTACCCGACTCGTATATCATTGCCTTTGTAGCAGAGCTTTGGTGTTATTGACACGTATGCCATTGGTCCCTGTCACGACCTGATCCCAAATAATTGGGTCGAACCGGATCATGTCCAGCCTGCACCGTTGTTGAGACGGCGGCAGTAAGCTATATCCACTATTGCAGGTAATCACAACAACATCTATATATTTGTCACAACTCAATAATTTAAATAGTTCTAAAATTTTGGGTTTCACAATCTTCCCTCCTTAGAAAATTTCGTCCTCGAAATTAAAGGCAGGGTTAGGGGTAAACTCAAATCAAACAGGTACGGGTACTATGCCCATAACTCAGGTCCAACAATAAGAATTGCCAAGGCAGTCGTGGATGAGACATTTAGGAACAAGTTTTAACTATGTCACCATCCACGTAGAACAAGAATATATATATGCGAACCAAGGTACACGTGGTTGATCAGACCATTATGTACTGGTTCTGATTAGACAATATATTCATGAGTGCACCCAATAAAATACTGTCATGATCAAGCTCGATAAAGAAATAAGCTCGCAAAACTAGGCTAACTTAGCAGCATCAGTCAAAATATTAGAACGAAAGATAATATTTGCAAGAAATAGAAGTTTATGAGGCGGCACAGGGTTCCTGGTTTTCTTCTCACCTCTGTCTAAAATCGCCACTGGCTTCTCTGGCACTGTGAGGCCGGGTCCAATCTCTAGCTCTGAAAGGTCCAAGATGTGGCGCGGGTCCGGGATGTAGCGTCTCAGCTGCGAAATGTGGAAGACATTGTGGACGCCTTCGAGACTTGGGGGTAGAGCCACCCGATAAGCCACTTCTCCAATCCTGTTAAGTACTTCAAAAGGACCAATATACCTGGGGCTTAGCTTTTCTACTCTGCCGAAACGGATGGTTCCTCTGGTAGGAGAGATCTTCACAAACACATTGTCGCCTTCTTCAAACTCCAACGGCCGTCGGCTGCTATCGGCCCAATGCTTCTGTCTTTTCTGGGCAATCCTGAGCTTGTCTCTGATCATTTTTACCTTCTCTGTCGCATCGGTCACCATCTCAGGTCCAAGCAATACTCGTTCTCTAACGTCGTCCCAAGCAAGTGGAGTGCGACAACGACGTCCATAGAGTGCCTCGAACGGTGTCATACCGATGCTATCTTGGCAGCTGTTGTTGTAAGAGAACTCTACCAAGTGCAAATGGTCTTCCCAAGTGTAGCCTCCCTTCCCAAAAATTTTAAAAATTTTTTTTTTATTAATTATTTGATTTAAATAATGATTTTAGAATTTTTATAAATAATTATTTAGTTAATTATTACGGTAGATGATTTTAGACATGATTAGAAATTGGAGTACAAGATGGCTAGGAATCATGGCACGGGTAGCACAATAGTGTGCATTGACTAGTGTATTAGCCATGGTAGGGAAGACCGAGCCGTAGCGACGTCCTAACTAGGAAAACCAGGCCAAGTTGCGAGTTAATCTCTATAAATAATTTAATTACTTATTTAGTAATGTTACGACTTTCAGGAAACCCGATATTGCCAAACTTGCCCAGGCCTGACCCAAACCCATGTCAGTCAATGTAGTCGGGTATTGTGACCAAAGACGTCAGAATAGACATATATTGTGTCGGTACTTTACTTTGGCAATTTTGGTAGCAATCCTAAGGACAGTTGTTATATATATATATATATATATATATATATATATATATATATATATATATATATATATATATATATATATATATATATATATACAAGCATATTATATGTGCTTGTTATTGGAAATAATATTTTATTGATAAAATAGTAAATAATTTTCCTTAACAAATAAGTTGGGCTTTCTGGGAATTGCCTAGGTTATATATGTATATAGAAGTATTTATGTAATATGAAATAATTAAGCTTTTATTCATATATATATTATCATTGTATTTCGTTTAGGTGAATTTCGATATATAAAGATTAGGGTAGATTTCTGATATTGCTTATACTTAATATTTATTACGCATGTTTGAATTTACAGCATATATGCGTGTGCCATTATATATATAAATAAATATATGTATAAATATAATTACCTTGTTAGCTCGTATTAATAATTATGGGATATATATGTCATATATATTTACATATATAAATATGTATAAATATATATATATATATATATATATCATTATATGTGTGTGTATGTGTATATATATATAAATAGATTTTATGTAGGCGTATATGTGTGCGTATATATATATATATATATATATATATATATATATATATATATATATATATATATATATATATATATATATACATATATATATACGTGTGAGTGTATATAGAAATATATATTGAAATATAGGAATACGTGTATATACGTATATATTATAGATATAATATGTGTAAATACGTATATATATATATATATATATATATATATATATATATATATATATATATATATATATATATATATATATAAAATATATATATATATATATATATATATATATATATATATATATATATATAAGTGATTATGTATATATAGATATATAATTGCTAATATAGAATAAGAAAAAGAATAAAAGAAAACAGAAAAAGAAATAAAAAAAGGAAAAAATACCAGGCCGGGCCAGCCAAAGCCAAGCCCGACCAGACCAGGCCCATCCCGGCCTGACCCCAACCCCTCATTCACAGAACAGAACGAATACCCCCCGCGTGAACCAATACATAGAGAGCCGATAGAGAGAGGAAACGAGATTCTCGAAAACCCTAAAACCCTGACACCGCCACCACCCTGCGCGCCCCTCCCACTCGCGCGCGCGCCGCCACGATCCATTGCGGGGCGGCCGGTCGGCCAGGCGCAATCAAGTCGCGCGATGCAACAGTTCGGAACAGAGAACACAGCAGTCGCAGAGGTAACTTCGACACTGTATTTCTCCTCGTATATTTAACCGATTGTCGTCCCGTAAATTAGTATGGAAACCTTACATGACCCTCTAGAGGCCCCAGCTAATAGGTTGCGAAATGGTCGAGCCATTGAATCGCAAAATCGAGGCAAACTTCGACAAAAATCTGTTAAAAAAACAGAACATGTATCATCCCAAACACCCAACTTGGAAGGTAATTTCTCGCCAATCCATAGACCGAATCGAAAAACAATTTGAACAGAAGGTTAGACAGTATATAGGAGATGAAGATCCTTCTTGTAGATTTATTTTTCACCTAATATATGGAGAGATTTTTTATTCCAAAATCCTAGGAAAACCTGTTCTGAAAAACTAAAAAATCCTTCCATACGACGTGCGTCCCGCCATTCCGGACGACGTGGTCACGCACCGTCAGCATCGAAAGCTGCGTAACGGCTTCATGGTCGTGTGGAATTTGACGGAATTCAAATTGGTCGCGTATGCACGACGAATTTGATGCGTATCCGTCGAAATTCACCGTATCGTGCACTTTACAAATTCTCCAATTACTTTGTGCATGCTCGTCAGATCGAGACGAAACTTGTGCCAACAGAACCGTATCATTTTTCTGGTCCTGTATGCCAAGTTTGGTCCGATTCTGAGACCGTTGATAAAATTGACATTTTGTGGGCCCCACGGTCCCACTCAACGGGCGATTTTGTGCATGGCCTGCCGAAATCCAACTCTGGACATACGGTTGGGTTCGTATCGGAAAACTGGATCCGTAGACATGTAGTTTGACGACTTTAGAGACCGTTGACTCTGGCACGCTTTTCGGTGCAAAGCGGGTCCAACGGCGGATACCGTTTTTGCTCGAAATTACCGTTTTACCCCTGTGTCCAGAACTGGACTTAAGGACAGGCAATCCTAGCTAATTTGACTATTCTGAGAACGTTGGTACTGTTTATTTCAGCATCCGGAGACTTCTACATGTGTTGACTGATTGTGGCTCATTGAGTGGTATGGTATTTTGGTTTCACCAGCTAAGGACCTCAGGCAAGTGCACTTTCTGATTGCTTTCCGATTCATAGTAGTCTTTTTATTTCATGTTTATACATACATCTTGCTGCTTGTTGACACGCTCGTCACACGGAGTAGTCGGGAGGGAAAATATCTTAGTAAACATGTGAACTACCCAGAACTTTCCCATGAGTCTATTCTTGAACGATAGCAGCTGCACACGACACGTACAGTGAGCCGTATTTACCCCCTAGCCGTTCACATGTCGAAACAGATATTTCACACCACCTAGATAGATGTCTTTTATTAGTTTTTCCTTGTTTACTTCTCTATCGTGCTATGTCATCAGTTTCTTATTAGCTTTCATATTCCATATGCTATTTTCATGTCTTGTTAATTCTATTGTGTTTTGCATTGCCGTCGGTTTGTGTACTTGTTCCAATCCTGACTGGATAATCAATATTTTTCAGGTTTAGCCGCGATCACTCTTAGCACTGGAAAGAATTGGGTATGCTGAAGACAACCTAGAAATAGAAAGCAATTGTATCAATTTCTTTAATTATAAAATCTTGAATTTTCTTTAATTGCAAATATTGTAATAAATCTAGAAATATGAATGAGCAATATTATTTTATTTGAGCATTTATTTCTTGCGGGCTTGACAGCGTTCTACCGCCGACTCTGCGGCGTAGGCTGGCTTGGACACGTCTCGTATCCGAAAAGCGGGTGCGGGTCGTGACAAGTTTTTGTGGTGGCCCATACAGGTCAGTTTTCGTAAATATTGCGAACTCGTGATGGTACGTTAGTCGTACTATTGCGAGCCTGCGACCAGGAAATGATCATTCACAAACTAGGATTAAAATGATTTAAGATAATAACTAGGTCTAGGAGTCCCGTATTTAAATTGACCATTGGGTAGTTAAGGTTATTAAATAGGCCATACAATTTAGATAGCTTGCTAGATCCCTATAGGTACACTATGCTTTTGATATGACCATGTGATTCAATATGGATCCACTATTCACTTGGTATGTTA
This sequence comes from Iris pallida, assembly GCA_029216955.1. Taxonomy (NCBI): domain Eukaryota; kingdom Viridiplantae; phylum Streptophyta; class Magnoliopsida; order Asparagales; family Iridaceae; genus Iris; species Iris pallida. The sequence continues at coordinate 6,968,138 of JANAVB010027596.1, forward strand.
GGCTTGCCTGGAATTATGGTGTTAATTTTGATAAACTGTTTAATTTTCTGTTCCTTTATTAGATATAAATCTTATATCATAAATTAGAATTGTCTATTTTAAAATCCTATTTTGTTGTGAAGAATTAGTTTGTAAATTCTGATTATGTTATTCGTATACGAATCTCGAGAAAGATTGATTTGCAATTTTTTCCTCAACCATTGAAATGTATATGAAATAGATACTAGAGTGTTTGTATTTCTTTCATCTTTAATTATTTCCTCCATGATTAAATCTTTTATTTTAAATGTTGTGATTGATAGGACAAATACCTACGCTCTATTTTAGTCAACTTGTTTAGATCTCTAGAAGCTCATAAATTTTTACGGTTATAGTTAGAGAAATATTAGCTAACCCATAAAGTTTAGATAGCAGCGCACTGTCGTCAATTATTTGAGAGTGGAGAATGTGGGTTCACTGCAGCCAGCAGCGCACTGGCGAGGCACAACCCATAGAATTAAAATCGTTTTGAAGAATCATAGTCTATGGAACATTGCAGAAACTATGTTCTCGTTGACTTCTTTAGATCTTAGATACCCTTGTGTCAATATAGGTAGAGTGTCTGATAGCCTATCACATTTGAATCACGAAACCAAGAGTTTACCGCAGCCGGAGTATACGGACGAGGCATAATTCTCGGTAAAGTAATTTCAGACGTGACTACAAGTTTATGATACTATAAAGGACAAGGACTGCCCTGTATGACCCTAAGATCCAAAAACCAATGCTAGTAGAAGTTCCGTAAGCTGGATAGCGTGTCCCCGACCTAGCCTTCCCTGGTCTTTGTGACCTATTGACGAGGTAGTTGACTGATATTAATAGATTTACTCAGAGTATAGAATTCAGAAGTCCATAACCCATTAGTCGACCAAAGCCTTATGGATAGAAGATAGTAGGATGCCTATATAAGTAATGACACCAGATAAGGTTTTGATTCTCTCAGAACTCGAACTTCTTATTTTCCTTCCTCCAAAAACCTCGTATTTTGACTCTCTTGACCAACGCTGCTATTACAGCCTAGTTTTTGCAAGCTTACTCTTTTATCGAGCTTGATTCAAGACATATATTTATTGGGGACGTCCGCTAACATATTGTCTAAATCAGAATCATTGTATTTCGGTCTGATCAACCAGGATGTAATTGATTCGCTTTTCATCTAATTACCCTACGTAGAATGAGATGTAGAAGTTTCTAAGATCTCATCCACGACTGCTTTGACCATTCCTCTTGAATTATACATTCGCCTTTGAATCACGTAATCGTATTCAGTGACATCCTTTTTGAACTCTTTATTGCTCTGTCTTTCACCGATTAGAAAGACGAAAGTTCGTAATTGATAGATGGATACAGAGTATTCCTATGGCTATGATAGTGGTATATGCAAGTATAACTACCATCGGCCAGCCCTGTGACAGAAACCTTGCCACCATGCCCTAATCTCTAAGGTGGGTAGACTGTAAGCCTCATAAAATTTAGGATATACCCGAATAACCGAGTGATTAGAATAATTTCCATTAGGATGATTATTAGTACCCTTGGACTCCCACTTTCCATTTAGATCATTCCGTGTTTTCGGCCGTGTCATTAATATTTGGAGCACGAGATCAACCATTACCTTCCAACAAATTTCATATGTAAGATCTAGACAAGTCCACCTTCATCTAGTTATATCATGTCCCACTCAAACCCGTCTCCTTGTACTATATTTTTACGGTATGATTTTTTTAGGTTAAAAGGACTAGCTATAACCCTTACCATAGTACCGGTAAACTTCCCGACTACAATTAGAGACTCAACCTCGATTTATTTCCTTCGACCCAATATATGGTTGCGATCCACTCGAAGCCCACTACGCGCATGTCACCAGTGTGCCACCCAATTGAGGCCTCATGTGCTACTTAAACACAAAGAGTTACCGAAGGCACATTTTGGACTATAGAACTGAACTATTAGAAATCGGCCCTTGTACCTATTATGTAATCTCCACCATTTAGAATGTGAATCCATTCGTAACCTTTATCCCATCTGCCTGGAAGTCGAGATACGATCTCATATTGCATTATGTTCCTTGCTCGTGTGTTTAAATAACCCCGGATAAGATCACAATTTTGATTTCTCAAATTTCGTTCCGTTATGGAACCTTGTTTGAATTAGAATTTCGAGAACGAAAATTCTGTATTGCATGGATTATAGGCCACTCTAAGTAACGAAGGGCTCTTCGACGTAGCAAGTGACTGGACTAGAGTAGCCCAATCTAGCAAATAAGGCAGTGGTTCATAAACTCACTTTCTATCTGTAATATTGGATACTGTCCACTTCTCTTGAAACTTCACAGTTGCCTCCGATTATTCTGCCTTATCTTCCTGTCCTCCCTACTTCGGAGCAACAAATAGTCGTGCTTACTAGAGTTTACCCACATTTCTTAGCTACTTGTGTAAATTTGTTGCCTGTTAAATTTTTAGGTTGCTGATAGATAGGAGAGGGTTGTAGATGCCTTATGCTATAGAAATTCGTCGGTAGTTACTTTTTGCAATTAGCTGGAGGGTTACAATGTTATGACGTCAGGTGTTTTAAGGGAGTAGTGTGACCTAAGGTGGGTAAGAGTCCTCGAGATTTCGTAAATACCAAATGACTAGAGAAGGCCATAAATATTTTTGAAGAAATTAAATTTGAGGAGATTAAGGGAATACCAGACTTTGAATTTTAAGAAATAGTTATGAATTTGAATTTCGAGGATGAAATTATTTTTAAGGTGGGTAGGTTTGTAGCCTCCCTTCCCGAAAATTTTCAAAATATTTTTTTATTAATATTTGATTTATATAGTGATTTTAGAATTTTTATAAATAATTGTTTAGTTAATTATTACGGTAGATGATTTTAGACATGATTAGGAATTGGAGTACAAGATGGCAAGGAATCATGGCACGGGTAGTACAATAGTGTGCATTGACTAGTATATTAGCCATGGTAGGGAAGACTGAGCCGTCGCGACATCCTAACTAGGAAAACCAGGCCAAGTTGCGAGTTAATCTCTATAAATGATTTAATTACTTATTTAGTAATGTTACGACTTTCAGGGAACCCGATATTGCCAAACTTGCCCAGGCCTGACCCAAACCTAGGTCAGTCAATGTAGTCCTGTATTGTGACCAAAGACGTCAGAATAGACATATATTGTGTCAGTACTTTACTTTGGCAATTTTGGTGGCAATCCTAAGGACAGTAGTTATATATATATACAAGCATATTATATGTGCTTGTTATTGGAAATAATATTTTATTGATAAAATAGTAAATAATTTTCCTTAACAAATAAGTTGGGCTTTCGGGGAATTGCCTAGGTTATATATGTATATAGAAGTGTTTATGTAATATGAAATAATTAAGCTTTTATTCATATATATATTATCATTGTATTTCGTTTAGGTGAATTTTGGTATATAAAGATTAGGGATTAGATTTTTGATATTGATTATACTTAATATTTATTACGTGTGTTTGAATTTATAGCATATATGCGTGTGTCATTATATATATAAATATATATATGCATAAATATAATGACCTTGTTAGCTCGTATTAATAATTATGGGATATATATGTCATGTATATTTACATATATAAATATGTATAAATATATATATCATTATATGTGTGTGTATGTGTATATATATATAAATAGATTTTATGTAGGCGTATATGTGTGCGTATATATATATATATATATATATATATATATATACATATATATACGTGTGAGTGTATATAGAAATATATATTGAAATATAGGAATACGTGTATATACGTAGATATTATATATGTGTATAATATATATATATATAATATATATATATATATATATATATATATATATTATATATATATATATTTTATATATATATATATATATATATATATATATATATATATATATATATATATATATATATATATATATATATATATATGGGCGCATATAGATATAATATGTGTAAATACGTATATGTATATATATAAGTGATTATGTATATATAGATATATAATTGCTAATATAGAATAAGAAAAAGAATAAAAGAAAACAGAAAAAGAAATAAAAAAAGCAAAAAAATACCAGGCTGGGCCAGCCAAAGCTAAGCCCGACCAGACCAGGCCCAGCCCGGCCTGACCCCAACCCCTCATTCACAGAACAGAACGAATACCCCCCGCGTGAACCAATACATAGAGAGCCGATAGAGAGAGGAAATGAGATTCTCGAAAACCCTAAAACCCTGACACCGCCACCACCCTGCGCGCCCCTCCCACTCGTGCGCGTGCCGCCGCGATCCACCGCGGGGTGGCCGGTCGGCCAGGCGCAATCAAGTCGCACGATGCAACAGTTCGGAACAGAGAACACAGCAGTCGCAGAGGTAACTTCGACCCCGTATTTCTCCTCGTATATTTAACCGATTGTCGTCCCGTGAATTAGTATGGAAACCTTACATGACCCTCTAGAGGCCCCAGCTAATAGGTTGCGATATGGTCGAGCCATTGAATCGCAAAATCGAGACAAACTTCGACAAAAATCTGTTAAAAAACAGAACATGTATCAGCCCAAACACCCAACTTGGAAGGCGATTTCTCGCCAATCCATAGACCGAATCGAAAAACTATTTGAACAGAAGGTTAGACAGCATATAGGAGATGAAGATCCTTCTTGTAGATTTATTTTTCACCTAATATATGGAGAGATTTTTTATTCCAAAATCCTAGGAAAACCTGTTCTGAAAAACTGAAAAATCCTTCCACACGACGTGCGTTCCGCCATTCCGGACGATGTGGTCATGCACCGTCAGCATCGAAAGCTGCGTAACGGTTTCGTGGTCGTGTGGGCTTTGACGGAATTCAAATTGGTCGCGTGTGCGCGACGAATTTGATACGTATCCGTCGAAATTCACCGTATCGTACACTTTACAAATTCTCCAATTACTTTGTGCACGCTCGTCAGATCGAGACAAAACTTACGCCAACAGAACCGCATCATTTTTCTGGTCCTGTATGCCAAGTTTGGTCCGATTCTGAGACCGTTGATAAAATCGACGTTTTGCGGGCCCCACGGTCCCACTCAACGGGCGATTTGTACAAGACATGCCGGAATCCAACTCTGGACATACGGTTGGGTTCGTATCGGAAAACTGGATCTGTAGACATATAGTTTGATGACTTTAGAGACCGTTGACTCTGGCACGCTTTTCGGTGCAAAGCGGGTCCAACGGCGGATACCGTTTTTGCCCAAAATTACCGTTTTCCCTCTGTGTCCAGAATTGGACTTAAGGACAGGCAATCCTAGCTAATTTGACTATTCTGAGAATGTTGGTACTGTTTATTTCAGCATCCGAAGACTTCTACATGTGTTGACTGATTGTGGCTCATTGAGTGGTATGGTATTTTGGTTTCACCAGCTAAGGACCTCAGGCAAGTGCACTTTCTGATTGCTTTCCGATTCATAGTAGTCTTTTTATTTCATGTCTATATATACATAATGCTGCTTGTTGACACGCTCGTCACACGGAGTAGTCGGGAGGGAAAATATCTTAGTAAACATGTGAACTACCCAGAACTTTTCCATGAGTCTATTCTTGAACGATAGCAACTGCACACGACACGTGAAGTGAGCCGTATTTACCCCCTAGCCGTTCACATGTCGAAACAGATATTTCATACCACCTAGATAGATGTCTTTTATTAGCTTTTCCTTGTTTACTTCTCTATCGTGCTATGTCATCAGTTTCTTACTAGCTTTCATATTCCATATGCTATTTTCATGTCTTGTTAATTCTATTGTGTTTTGCATTGCCGTCGGTTTGTGTACTTGTTCCAATCCTGACTGGATAACCAACATTTTTCAGGTTTAGCCGTGATCACTCTTAGCACTGGGAAGAATTGGGTATGCTGAAGACAACCTAGAAATAGAAAGCAATTGTATCAATTTCTTTAATTATGAAATCTTTTATTTTCTTTAATTGCAAATGTTGTAATAAATCTAGAAATGTGAATGAGCAATATTATTTTATTTGAGCATTTATTTCTTGCGGGCTTGACAATGTTCTACTGCCGACTCTGCGGCGTAGGCTGGCTTGGACACGTCTCGTATCCGAAAAGTGGGTGCGGGTCGTGACACCAAGACCCTTCAAATTCCAAGACGCAGGATCTCAGCATGTCTTCTAGCGTCTGGATTGTTCTCTCCGATTGTCCGTCAGTCTGGGGGTGGTAGGCGGTGCTGAACTTCAGTTGTGTTCCCAAACTGTTATGCAAACTCTTCCAAAAGTGAGAGGTAAATCTAGTATCTCTGTCAGACACAATACTTACCGAAACTCCATGAATCCGGTAGATGTGCCACATGTACAGTGCTGCCAACTTCTCGGTGGATAGACCAACCTTGAAGGGGATAAAGTGAGCAGACTTCGTCAGTCGGTCCACGATTACCCAAATGACATCCTTCCCTCCTTGGGATCGAGGCAGTCCCGACACAAAATCCATTGTTGTGTGCTCCCATTTCCACTCCGGGATGTCAAGCGGCTGCAATAGTCCTGCTGGTCTCTGTCTGCTAGCTTTTACTTGTTGACAAATTAAACATCTAGCCATATACCTGGATACATCCTTCTTCATCACGTACTACCATACTATAGTACACATATCCCGATACATTTTGTTGGCTCCAGGATGTATGGAATACTGCGACTGGTGCGCTTCTTGCATCAGCTCGTTCCTCAGTTCGCCAGCTGGTATGCAAAACCTCATACCATTCTTCAGTGCTCCGTCACTGGCGATTGAGAATCCTTCAAGTGTTCCTGCCAGCACTTGATCTCTGAGTTTGCAAAGTGTCTCGTCTTGGAATTGTGCCTCCTTGACTCTGTCCATCAGACTTGAACGCACTTGCAACTGCATCAATGATGAATCAGCTCCTAGTATAATGGCTTCTCTTCCCAGTTTCTTCATTGCTTCTTCAGGCAGTACAATCTCCAGTCCAAGCTTTTCCATATTCTCCAGCAAATGACGCTCCTTGGTCAAGAACATTATCATCGGGTATCGACTAAATGCATCTGCAACAACATTAGCCTTACCCGGATGGTACTGCAGGTTGATGTCGAAATCCTTCATCAGCTCCAGCCATCGTCTCTGTCGCATGTTCAGCTCCTTCTGAGTGAAAACATATTTAAGACTTTTGTGGTCTGTAAATATTTCCACTCTCTCTCCATAAAGGTAGTGCTTCCATAGCTTCAATGCAAATATCACCGCTGCAAGCTCCAAATCATGTGTGGGATAGTTCTTCTCATGAGTCTGTAATTACCTAGATGCGTAAGCAATTACTTTCCCGTGTTGTTGAAGAACGCAGCCTAATCCCTTACCGGTACCTGTGGGTAGCACAAGTATCGGCGCCGTTGTAAGCCTCTTCTTCAGTTCCTCAAATGCTGATTGGCAAGCTTCAGACCAAATGAATTCTTCTTTCTTCCTAGTGAGCTTCGTCATTGGTTCAGCAATCTTGGAGAAATCCTTCACAAACTTCCGGTAGTAGCCAGCCAAACCCAAAAAGCTTCTAATTTTAGCAACCGAACTTGGTGCGGTCCACTTCTCAATAGCAGCTATCTTCTTTGGATCCACCGAGATTCCTTTTCCTGTGACAACATGGCCCAGAAATTCCACTTTGTCTAAAACGAATTCGCATTTAGATAGCTTACCATAGAGCTTCTCCTTCCTCAAAGTGCTCAGTACTTTCCTCAGGTGCTCTTCATGCTCTTCTTCATTCTTCGAGTAGATCAATATGTCCTCGATGAAGACAACAACAAACTGATCCAGGTATTCATGGAAAACCTTGTTCATGAGGTTCATGAATACCGCAGGAGCATTCGTCAATCAAACGGCATGACCAAGAATTCAAATTGCCCATACTTGGTGTTGAATGTCATTTTCGGGATATCCTCCTTCCTGACCTTGATTTGGTGGTAGCCTGATCTGAGATCTATCTTCGAAAATACCTTGGCTCCACTCAGTTGATCAAACAGGTCATCGATCCGGGACAAAGGGTACTTGTTCTTGATGGTGATGTTGTTCAGTGCCCGGTAATCAATGCACATTCGCACAGTTCTATCCTTCTTGGGCACGAACAAAACTGGTGCTCCCCAGGGTGAAGCCCCATCTCTGATAAATTCTTGTGCCTTCAGTTCGTTAATCTGGTCCTTCATCTCCTTTGCCTCCTTGGGGTTGACTCTGTAGCATCTCCGAGAAATAGGGGAAGAGCCGGGTACTAGGTCGATGGTGAATTCCACACCTCGATCTGGCGGCAATCCTGGAAGACTATCTGGAAAGACGTCTATGAATTCCGCTAAAATAGGGTGAGGAGGCCCGGGTTCTTCGGTGATAGAGGAGTAGGTAACACTCTTCATGTCTTCCGGAGCTCGAGAGATTTCAAACTCCGGTTCTCCTGGTGGGCTGAAGATTACACAACCTCTATGACAATCTATCAGCGCATGCTGCTCACTTAACCAGTCCATCCCTAGGACTACATCATAGTTGGGCAAGGGCATCACAAGCAAACGTGTTAAGAATTTGTGGCATTAGATAGTAATAGGGCAGTTATAGTCTCAAAGATGGGTATGGGTCCAAGTATGACCGATGATGGACCTCTTCGCCATCAGGGCCGGACGAGTGGTCTTTCCTTTGGCCATACTCTGGAAGGTTTAGGATGCAAACATAAACAAGGTATCCTACCAGTCTATAATCAAACAAAAATATTTATATATATATAATTCGGACCTATGTTGTGACAAATCAATGTTCTAGTGTTCTAATTGTTTCTAGGTATGTTTTCCTAAGTTGTTGTTTCTTGGACCAGTATGGGCCACCACTAAAAACATGTCACGACCCGATCCCAAATAATTGGGTCAAACCGAATCATGCCCAGCCTGCACCGTTGTTGAGACGACGGCAGTAAGCTGTATCCACTATTGCAGGTAATCACAACAACATCTATATATTTGTCACAACTCAATAATTTAAATAGTTCTAAAATTCTGGGTTTCACAGTCCCACGATACGGTGCCTAGGGCGATGGTCTTGCTGAGGAGCTTGTGAGCACTCAGTGGCCGAAGCCTGATATCCAAAAAAAGTATTCTCACATGCATTTCACATAGATGGTTGTTGTAGTTACCCTTTGTAACGCCCAAGTCCCAAAATACGTAGGACCAGGTATACAAATACATATCAACAACACGTCACCAATGGGCCGAACCTCATAACAAGCCTATCAGCGAATGCTTAAGCTGTAAATTATGATAATAAACCCATAACAACAACACATCACAAGTCTCAGATCACAGGATACAGTGCTAAATCTCATCCACGCAGAATAATCAAGACACAATATATCCAAGTCCAACAATAAAAATAATAATGTCAACTGTCCACCAGTAAATAAATATAATAAATGTAAGGCGAAAACAACCCGTTACTAGAGCAAAAAAATAGAAATAAAATTCAACTACAAGTCTGCTGAATAAAATAGAGAAATAAAGTAAAAATGTCTAAATAGAGAATGACATGTCTCAAGAGAAATCCTCAAGCACTCTCTCGTCCTCCTACGATGGTACGTCTCCAGTCTCAAGTCTAGAACCATAAATCTCAGGTTAAACCTCATCGTCTATACCTGAAAATGACCAGGTCCTCAGGGGACATAGCAAGGTACATAATATACAAGCCAATGTAGCAGTAAATAAAATATGATCTAAGGGTATATACTGTATCCAGTCTAAGTGATATGCACGTGAGAATACAATCCAGATATCAGGCTATAATCACTAAGGTTCACAAGCACCTCAGCAACTCACACCTAAGGCACCGTGTCATGGTACCTTGCACAAACGTGTTAAAACACCAAAGCTCGACTATAGAGACAGTGGCAAACATGTCAGGTAACAACCAAGTCTCGACTATAGAGACAAGACCAAACATGTCAAGGTAGCCTAATATGATGATAATGTCATCCCCACCCCATATTCTAGAAGTAACAAGTCAAGTCATATCAACAGGATAAACTCAAACACAAGTAACAAGTCATGTATCCTATCACAGAGTCTGAACCATGAATATGTTATGTACGACTCTGTATCATGCTTGTGTTAGTGTCTTGTAGTCTATCGTGTCAATGAAACATGAATAACATAATCGCCATGTCTAGTGTTGATACCCGATATGACGTCGATACCCGAATCAGTTCAGACGCTAAGTATCAACTAACCCTATGTCCTCAATAATCATGAACGAGAAAATAAATATGAAATAGTAAAAAAAAAGAATAAAGGCACTGAAATATTGGCAAGGTACACTTGTTGTCTCCTATAACTTTGTAAACAGTTGTCCTACTCCAAGATCCTCGCTCACTCCGTCATATTCACCTATCATAATAAATCTACTATTAATTACATGCTTATATCATACCTTACACGGACTTACCATATATAGGCCCAATAATATATATACGACACTATTCCTATTAACTAGTCAACCCAATCTAACATATATAACATTAATTCTATTTAATACAATAATATTTTTATACACTAAAGATATTATAATTCATTCTAAAAATATATATTTAAATATTTTATAATAATTAATAGCCTATTCTATCCATAGAAAAAATAGGTACCAAGTTTCCATATTGATCCGTCATCAATATACATTGACTTGGTTCGGAGATTTGCTTCCAAAACAATAATTTCTTAATATATTTTAATTATAGAAAATACTAATAAATAGGTTTAAAAAAAATTCATATGAAAACATGCACAACAATTAATTTAGATAAGTCCCGCTAAGTTTCGAGGCATATGGACATATAGAATCTATGAGTTTTCCGTATTCCGACATTATGATGACAAGTCCGAATTCTATAAACAAAAGTAAACCTCAGTAAAATCCTATAAAAGTATATTGAGTGGAAAACTTAGGATTTCTAGATCCTTACTAAAAATATAGGAAAGGTCGAAGTGGTCCGAAAGTTGACGAAAACTTGCACACACAAAATTTGGTTCAGTCTGGACACCTTTTCATATAACGGACACCTCGGACAAAACGAAAAAACCCCATAAATGGGCAATTTGACATAAAAATAGACACAAAATATCTTTACATTGATTTTAGTTTCATGAGAAGATGATGTCAAAAAGTACACAAAATTCTAGATGCAAAACAGCGTACCTGCTGGAACAAATTCAGACTTGGAATCCAACTTCGGGTGACTTCTAAAATCCGCAACTCCTCACAAAGTTGTCTTGGACCTTCAGGGACTTGCTAGGACGTGAGAGGAAGGTCTTGAGAAGTCGAGAAAGGTGATGAATGGGTTGGAAGGATCGCTTTTAATGGAGTTTTTTTGGTCGGTTAAAAATCTGTGCACCCTCATGAGGAGGAGAGAATACCTTTCTGGTTTGATTTATCTAGTAATGAAAACCATGAGAAAAGGAGAGGGGCACAAGTTTTACGTAGGAAAAAGATTTAGGAGAGATTTGATTTTGGTTTGGTGAGATTTTGTTGCCTAATTTAAAAGATTGAATGGCACACCATTGACATGTGTATAGTAGGTTTACCATTGACTCATGAGAAATGGGGAGGGTCGATGGAATTATTTGGATTGAAACGAGTCCAGTAAGTCTATAGTTGATTCTTGTGTGCCATTTAAAAACAAATAACACATATGAACAAGATTGAGTGGCACACCAATGACATGTGTATAGTAGGCTCAAAATAGGTCAAAACTATATATTGGGTCAAAATATTCGGATCGGGTTTGGGCCTCAAATTAAAATTAAAAATACATCAAATTTTACGGTAAGGACTGAAATGACTATTTGGACCCTAAAGTTGTGTAAAAATATGTAGTACAACAGAACATGTTTAAGTGGGACATAATATATCAAAATGAAGATGGACTCGTCTAAAACACGAGTATGGAACTTATTTTGAGAAATTGATAATTGTTATACTTCAAAAGTCAAAGCTACGGTAAAGTACTTATATAGTCAATTATTGATTATAAAATATAACTTATTATTAAATAACTATATAAAATAAATAAATATAATAAAATAATAATACCCAACATGGGGCTTACACCTTCAGTACTTTGTACTTTATTTACTATTACTTTGACATGTTGTTTGTATCTTGCTATATCTCCTGAGGACTTGGTGACCTCTCTAGGTAGTCAACTGAGCGGAGTTAGTTGTGGGACGTTATGGTATTGTTATTTATGATTCATGTATCTCTTGTGGTTACATATTGATCTCTATTTACTTGTATTCTGTTCGTTAGTCTAGTATTTGTAGACTCATATAATTTATTTCGAGTCTATTCGGACAAGTGTAGCATGGGATGCACACCATGATATATATTGCCCATTCTTGTATTCTATATTACTATGGATTGCGACTTAGAGATATTATTGAGTTATATAGATTGTTGGTTATTACTGTACAACTTATACGTATTCGAGTTGGACTGGAGTCCACTTGATACATAGCTGGCATGTATACGTATTCCTATTCTACATATTTTGGGACTAGGACGTTATATAAGGCCATCAGCATTAGGGTTCCTTCTGTACTTTCTTTCATTGTAATTTACAAAGTTTAAATGTTAACCAAAGCTTTTACTCCCCTTTGCGATGGCAACCAAGGTGGCGACTTTGCTGGGGACCTTCTTTTCCTTTGATGAAAAGGTAGTGACGCAATCTAACGCAACAAAGCTGGGCTCAACCCAATAGATGTTGATCGTTCGTTTCGACCAACAAGCTTTCGAAGCCGGACGGGTGGCCAAAGCCCCAAGGACAGCAGAGGATGTGCTTTTCGTACATGTGGTCGAAGGTGCACATCCCCTTTTCGTGCTTCCTGCTCCTACTTCTGCAGTTACTCGTGGAAAGAAGAGCACCCGGCACTTGGTATCTGATGGAGAAAAACAAATCAACATCAGGAGCCAAGATGCTAAAGCTTCTTTTGCATCCACGCGGCTGGACCACACTAAGGGGATTGATGTGAATCCTCGGGCCCCACACTTGCATCAGAAGGCACGTAAGTAGAAGCATGCTGTGTCCATAAATAGGCACATGGAGTCTACTATCCTCGACAGTGTAGTGCCCCGTCCCTATATCGTGCCCCATTTCCGTCTATGGGATGCGCGAGAAAGGAACACTGTCCCTACCGATTCAGTCGGGACCGATAGATCGGGATCGGTTGAATAGGTCGAACGGGAACAACTAAATTAAGATCCTTTTCTCGTTATGGAAAGGATTCTTCAGAATCAAGTCCCATATTCAGCGGGTTGCGTCTCAAGGATTGGCTCTGCGGCTAAGTCGAGAGAGACCTCTCGTTGCTATGTTTTTCATGCCGCACTTGCTTTGGCTTTGGTTTTCGTGAATATTTTTGATGGTTTTTATGTCTCTGTTTCAGAATCAAATATGAAACACGAAAACAATGCTTGTCGCCATAGTGTAGAATCAATGAAATCATGGCACGATTCTTTACGAAACACTTGCTATCAAACTGCTTTACATGAAAAACTGATGCCTGCTTTCTTATGCCTTATTTACTTAGCCTATGCAAACCAACGGATGAATCGATTAACATTTATTGCAACGATACGGCTAAAGTGCATAAATGATTAAGTTTAGTTTCACACCAAAAGAAAAAGTTAAAAGTTTTAGTAAAAAGATAGAATATTTCATGAATATGCAAAACGGTCATTGGACAACTTATACATAAGGAGTAGTTTTCTCGAACGGTTGCCTAGGCTATGGAACCGATTCGGCCCGAGAGGAACGAGTATAGCAAGCGCCAGCCATGAATCAGTATGGGTGATTCAAAAACTTTTGTACAGGGCTCGCTATCCGTCGCGAAAGGGTCGTCGTCTAACCCAGCTATAGTCCATGATGGCTTGACATTGCGAGTGACCTTCACTCCCCTTTCACTGCTTGAACTAACGCACATGACACAGGATGATTATGATAACTGTTCAATGTATACAATTTCATATGCTTGCCTCAAAATATGTTAACATGTAAATCAATCAGGATGGCTAGAAAGATCACAAAAATAGCTAACATATTTTATAAAACTGCTTGAAACAAATGCAGAGCTTGGGTTTAATTAGCCACTCGCCAGTACAAGTGATCGTACTGACCCTCGCTCTTTGTAGGTGCCAGGAATCAGGAAGAACGTGCCAACTAGCTAGGCGACGTTCGTGCTTTTGAAGCTTCGACCGTGTCACGACCCGCACCCTAGAGTTAGGGCACGAGAACGTAACAACGCCCAGCCTACGCCGCAGTGTCGGCGGTAGAACGCTGTCCTAGGTCTCAATGCATCTAATAGTATAAGGTAGAGCATATAGGTAGAGCATAAAGGAAGATAGATAAAATATGAAATCGAAAAGAGATACAACAGATAGAAGTCTAAGTGTCTAAGATACAAACTCAGAATACATCTCAAAACTCAAATACAGTAATCCATAAATACAACTCAAGATGACTGAAAATAAACTATAAGCAAAAACCCTAGCTATCTATGCAACCTCTACTGTCTCCTCTAGGCTAGCAGGCAACCTCCAGGCTATCTGTAAAATTTATCAACGGGTCCAGTCAGGACTGGAGCGAGCACAGTACATCTCAACAGATCATAGCAGGTTAGAAAATATAATCATGCAGTAAAGTAAGATACAGGATCTGAAGGAAATATAGTATGTAAACAGAGAAAGAGAACTGTAATAGAAATATCTACTATAAGTAGAGAGCTAACAGTGGCTAGTGAGTCAGAATACAATATAAACATGTGAATGGCATAGGAGATTCTGGGAACTATACTATGGAGTGATTCTGGGAACTGCACTACTTGGATATTATTCACATGTTTACTTCTACTCTCCCGTACCCCCAATCAATACACAAGGATCCAACCAGGTTATGTTATGATTCCATGCAAAGGCCCACAAGGGGTGATACATGGATAGCCCATAAATGGGTGATTCTGGGAATGTCCATAATGGGGGTGATTCTGGGAATGCCCATAAATGGGTGATTCTGGGAAGACTCTGTGATCATAAGAGTACATGTCACAAGTGATCGAAGAACCGTGAAGCATAGTGATACACCATGTAAGTGAAACACACAGAACATGTAGTATACGATGCTCCCTGAGGGGATAACATCTCAAAAAAGAATCCATATAGTACTAATCCGTGTTACCAACGTGACAGCATCAAGTATAGTAATCTAAAGCAGGAAAATAATTCTAACATGATATAAAATGATCAGAGAATGTACTCGCCTGATATCTGAATGTCCAAGGTAAAGATACTGTCCGAGGAGAGGTGTCTGGCTTCAAATTAGAACAGCACAAGTCACAACATGTCCAGAAGGGTAATATAAAGCTACAATGCATTCTACATGAATCTAGTCAAACTAGGCCAAAGTCAACCCTTGGTCAACTCTGGTCAACTGCACTAGTCAAACTAGGTCATGTCCTAACCCAGCAAGTCTTACTAGGCCTAACCAAGACTATCCTAGCAAGCACACATCAATACAAGGCTATACAAGCCAACATACACCCAACTCTATATAGCATGCAATTATTCAATACTCAAATAGGCAAGAATTCACATTGGATATACACTAGGTAATCTATTACTTTAAGCTATATATGTCTACACATATATACACATGCATATATTGGTATTCAACATTAGGTCTATAATCATGGCATTTTAAATGGTTATATAAACTTATATATTACAACACAATATGCTAACATATATATAATATACATACATAACTAAGTTAACTATATTCATTAATACTTATTTAAGAGGCTATGTGTGTGTATGTGAACATGGCAAAGGGGCAAGTGAGGGTTAAATGGGCATACATAGTGTATATATATCCAAGAGTGTCAAAGTGTAAGTGAACAAAGTGTCAAGTGTGATAGTGTCAACATAGTGTAAGGGGGTACATGAGGTAATATAGAATTTGTGTTAACATAGAACATTACATCTCATTAACTTGTATATTGTATACATTACATCTATTATTACATTACATTTATGCTTGCATTCATTCATCATTCATTTATTCTCTTGCACTACTATATGCACCATACATTACATACTATGGGACCTACATATTCATTACAAGCCATACTTATACATGCTTACATTAGATAGGATACTTACACCTCATACATCATTTATTTAACCATTTACTCATGCTTGCATTCTCTATTTAATTACATAATGTATATACATTAACATGGGTTAAAATCAAATAGAACATTATATTACACACAAGGGTGCACAAAATGCATATGCCGAATAGTAACTCCTACTAATAATCAATACTGTACCATATCAGCATGAATTAAAATCTAGGATTAAATTATGTTATAGATCTATGTGTTAGCTTTTCGAAACTTCAAACGGATAGCGTTTTCGTTTCCGAAAACTCCCGAAATCGCGAAAACACCGAGAACGCGTTTGTCTTTCGTACAACTGACACTCAAATAATTCTCCAGAAAGTTACAGAAAGAATTAGGCCTATTAATACATGTTTTTGGAAAGCTAACTTCAATACGCTTTTTTTTTTAAAAAAAGAGGGGAGATTAAACCGAGCTTTGAGCTAGAAGTTATGATATTTCTAAGTTAGGGCTGAAATTAAAAATATGGATAAAAATTATGACGGATTTAGATAGTTTGAGCCAAAAGAATACACAATATATATCCTAATTATCCACAACAATAATGACAATAATAATATGAGGAACCACACTCACAAACTTGATTATATAATCATCATGAACCATTTATTACATATATAAATATAGATACACTCTCATTACAATATATATATATATATATATATATATATATATATATATATATATATATATATATATATATATATATATATATATATATATATATATATATATACATACACAAATCTATATATGTAACATGAACACATCTATAAGAGATACATGAATAAAATGTAAAGTACTCGAGAACACATCTCTACATATTCAAATCTGAGATTTAATATGAATTAATTCATTTAATCAATATTTTAAATATAAAGTGTGTCCAAGTTTGGGGGTTTTTCCCATGAACACAAGACACAACAATAATACAATAGAAATCCCTAAAGGACACATAATGGACACAAGAGGACACAAAATAGGGACACAACAATGGGGGTCATTCCTATGGTTAAAACTTTCCTAAATGCAAAATGGAGAAATAAAAGAGAAGGAAATATTACCTAAAGGAGAGAAAATCCAAGGAAAAAGGCTTCTTCCTTGGGAGAGCTTGAGAGCACTTGGGGAAGAAGACTTCTCAAAGAAAGGAAATGAGATGGGAGTCCTATTAGGGCCGGCCACAATGGTTATCCCCCCCCCCCCTCATTGAATATTACAAGTTTGCCCCTCCCTTAGTTACAAGTATTTAAAACAATTTTGGTTAGGGTTTGGGGGTAAAAGGATCAAAATAAAAACTCTAAATGGTTAACCTAATAATTAGGATTATGACTAATCTTTCTAACATGACTAATTAAAATGTGGGCCATGGCTAACTAATGCATGGGTCCAACTAGAGTCTAAGTTACCCCGGGTCCCCGTTACAAGTCGGATTGAGATGAAATTCGAACCCGACTCAAATAATCCCAAAACAATATCATGAATAATAAAATAATATCAAAATAATTCAAAGAGTTCAAATGCAAAAATATTCTTAGGCCAGAAATGACATTAAAATATCACAATCACATGGTTAGGCTCTAGGTCAAACAGTCTCTAGGGTTTCACTAGCAAAACGTCAAAACCACAAGTCATTGATTTAAATAATTTTAAAATGATTTAAAATCACCAAAAATCATATCATGAATTAAATATCATTATTAAAATAATTATAAACATGAAATTTCAAAATTATTCTCATTTGGAAAACTGGGTGCTACAACTCTACCTACCTTAGAAAAATTTCGTCCTCGAAATTTAAGATCGATAGTACTCCTTCTAGGGCCTCTAACCTACCCAATATCTAAGGTAACACTTCCTAACATTGGAATAATAAACGAACATCTAAATAGTGTCAATCTAGGAATACCTCCAACACTGCTCTGCTGTACGGCAGTAATGGAACTTCAATAAAATATGGACTGGAACCTATATCCAAGGGACTTGACCTATTTTAAAGTGGTCTTAACTAAGGATGAAAAGGAACTGATCATAGGCTATAGGTATGCTCAAACTATTATCTTCCTATTAACCATCTATTAATACATTCTATTACCATAGGAACGATGCATTACTAAGACATATAGGCCCATATCTCTCATAACACATTTATACTCACCAAAAGACTAGTACATCCTATCAAGGCTGATACTATAATCTCTCATAAATCTCATAAGCTATATGTTTATAGACACACATCCCCACATCAAGGACTAACCTATATATATCTACAACTGATACTAATGGGGTGACGTCCCTATTTCTCAACAATCAAGGTCTAAAAGAAATTTATCTAAATCATGCAATTTGAAGAAATAGTATACAAGGTCAGGGCATACCGTAGCAGTTGGAAGTCTCACCTAGGTACACTAATCATTCTAGGTCAAAACAGTACTATGGTATCAACACACAAACAATCTAGGTTGTCCTAATTGGGAAGGTAAGGGAACAACAATCATCAAGGTTGTAGGGCTGTCTACCATCCTATATAAAAATTAGTCATTAACAAGCAAGTAAGAAATTATTAAAAGGTTACTATTCCATAAAATGGCAAAAATTGAAAATTTAGGCACAATAAATCACAAATAGATTTTTGTCTTGACACGATCTAAGTTGATCAATTTCGGAATAAAACAAGATTTGGGCAAGAAGAGAAATCAATGAAATTAAAGTATGAGCACGAGCATCCAATGATGGAGGTTCGGGTCATGATTAAATTTAATTCGACTGGGTACGAATACGAGGTTCATAGGCGATGAAAAGATTTCAAGAAGAATTGTCAAGGCTGTCGCGAATGAGACTCTAGGGTCAAGTTTAACGATGTCTCCATTCTCGTAGATTGATACATGAAAAAGCGAACCAAAGTGCAATAGGTTGATCAGACCATCATGTACCGGTTCTGATTAGATAATATGTTAGTGGGTGGCCACCTAATAAAATATGTCATGACCAAGCTCGAAAATAGATAAGCTTGCAAAACTAAGGCTAATTTAGCAGCACAGGATATAAGGGTGGTAATGATGAAAGGAATTACATAGTCCAAGTTTTTTAACCAACGGGTCAAGTAATCAGATAAGGTACAAGGTTAAGCATCTAAGGAAACAAGCAGAACACCATCACATGTCGGGTCGAAAGAATTGAGTCAAGGCTGGATTTCTAATTAAAATAAAAAGAAATTTAGTATAATGGTAGAGGTTATAGTTTAGCCAGTTGACCAGAAAATCATATCAAGAAAATAGAGTACAAGAAGACGGGTTTTAGTGGGACATGATATACTTACACGAAGGTGAGCTCGTCTAGGTCTTACATATAAGATTTGTTGGAGGGTAACAGCTAGTATTACATTCTGAATATCAAAGTCACGATAAGGAACGTCAAGGATCTCAATTAGAAAGTGGGAGTTCAAGAGGTGGTAATTAATGCACAAAAATAATGAAGATCGAGTTAGTCATCTGCTTCTGATACTCTTAAGTTCATCTGGTCATAACTTGCCAATCATATCTTTACCTCACCAGTCTCCATATGAAAATTTAACATTTACTTAAACCCTTACCATGACTACCGTAGGCAATTCCTAATTTCCAAACATCACTCTTGAAGCACAGCCCTCACATTTAGGAATCAACATTAACCATTTATTTAAATTTCCAAGTTCTTTCACCTTGTCTTAAATTTGACCCAAAACCTCTAAATCCCGTTTACGAATTCCTTGAACTTGTTCAAATTGTTCTCCTTATATTATTTAATTTAAATCTCTAGTCCTTACAAAACTTATCTTCCATCATAAAATCAACTTCCGTATTTTCTTCGACATACACCCTTGAATATTACTCTCCTAAAAATATTTCACAACAATCTCTAAACTTCTATAACTTTGTGTTCTCTCTATCCCTAGTCATTTTCTCGCAACATCTTGTTTAATATCCTTATTAAACACAATTAACTTCTCTTTTCCATTACTAACCTTCTATATAGCCTCAGAGTAAAAGTTTTCCCCAGAATCAATAACTAAGATTTTCTAAGTTCTCAAAACTAGGTTGACCTCTGATGTCCTCATTAGTTTTGAATACACCTATAAACTATCTCATAACCCCAAAATTTCTCTAAATATAATTGTTTCCAGATTGGCAGTATACATCTCTTTATTCTATTCGAGACCTTTACCACATTTCTATCTCAAATTTCCATATAGAACACTCTACATTTGATTTTCTTTAGATCATCATAAAATAACCAGTTACGTCTTCTCTGGGCTACATAATTTACGTCACTTCCTTAGCCTTCCCCATGCAAAAGATACGAAGATTCAAGGGTTTCGAAGTACATCTGGTAGGGACGACAAGATATGGGTAATTAATGTAATGAGACAGAGTTTAAGATAAGAGGTAAATAAGAATGCAAGGGAATAATGGCGAGAAAGAATAATGAAGATTTGTTCCTTCTCATCAGTTCAAACGAGAGGAACCCATCAAGCTTAAATTCAATAGCAAGGAATAAGGGTGAATCCAAACAAGAGGAAAAGGAATTCCAATTGAAGTTCAAAATAAGTTTCTCAGGGGTCGTCCCAGAAATCTCTCAAAGAATCCTAAGTGTGATTGAGTACCTTGGATTTGAAAATATTAATCTAAATACAAAATTAAATCAACAACTACAAAATTTTATCGAAATCATCAACTAATACCAGGATTCAAAGTTCTACAATGAATCCACAAAATCAAATTCAAATCAAAGAAAAAGGTGAATCAAAACAAGAAAAGGAGTTTAAATCGGAATTCAAAATGAGATTCTCAAGGGTCATCCCAGGAATCTCTCAAGGAATCCTAACAGTGATTGAGTATCCTCTCATCCTAACATCTTAATTTGTATATCCTATAGCAGGCTCGTAGTAGTACAACTAAGTCGTTGCGCTACTACGAAATCACACTAATGCGAATCTCGACCTGCATGGGCCACCACTAAAAACGTGTCACGATCCGCACCCTAGAGTTAGGGCACGAGAACGTAACAACGCCCAGCCTACGCCGTAGTGTAGGCAGTAGAACGCTGTCCTAGGTCTCAATGCATCTAACAGTATAAGACTAAACAGTTTATACTCCCCGAATGGGGGTGACATAGCAGAATGTAAACTCAATCACATCTAAGGTAGAGCATAAAGGAAGATAGATAAAACATGAAATCAAAAAGAGATACAACAGATAGAAGTCTAAGTGTTTAAGATACAAACTCAGAATACATCTCAAAACTCAAATATAGTAATCCATAAATACAACTCAAGATGACTGAAAATAAACTATAAGCAAAAACCCTAGCTATCCATGCAACCTCTACTGTCTCCTCTAGGCTAGCAGACAACCTCCAGGCTATCTGTAAAATTTATCAACGGGTCCAGTCAGGACTGGAGCGAGCACAGTACATCTCAACAGATCATAGCAGGTTAGAAAATATAATCATGCAGTAAAGTAAGATACAGGATCTGAAAGAAATATAGTATGTAAACAGAGAAAGAGAACTGTAATAGAAATATCTACTATAAGTAGAGAGCTAACAGTGGCTAGTGAGTCAGAGTACAATATAAACATGTGAATGGCATAGAAGATTTTGGGAACTATACTATGGACTGATTCTGGGAACTGTACTACTTGGATATTATTCACATGTTTACTTCTACTCCCCCGTATCCCTAATCAATACACAAGGATCCAACCAGGTTATGTTATGATTCCATGCAAAGGCCTACAAGGGGTGATACATGGATAGCCCATAAATGGGTGATTCTGGGAATGCCCACGATGAGGGTGATTCTGGAAATGCCCATAAATGGGTGATTCTGGAAAGACTCTGTGATCATGAGAGTACATGTCACGAGTGATCGAAGAACCGTGAAGCATAGTGATACACCATGTAAGTGAAACACACAGAACATGTAGTATACGATGCTCCCTGAGAGGATAACATCTCAAAAAAGGATCTATATAGTACTAATCCGTGTTACCAACGTGACAGCATCAAGTATAGTAATCTAAAGCAGGAAAATAATTCTAACAGGATATGAAATGATCAGAGAATGTACTCGCCTGATATCTGAATGTCCAAGGTAAAGATACTGTCCGAGGAGAGGTGACTGGCTCCTAATTAGAACAGCACAAGTCACAACATGTCCAGAAGGGTAATATAAAGCACTACAATACATTCTACATGAATCTAGGTTAAACTAGGCCAAAGTCAACCTTTGGTCAACTCTGGTCAACTGTACTAGTCAAACTAGGTCAAACTAGGTCATGTCCTAACCCAGCAAGTCTTACTAGGCCTAACCAAGACTATCCTAGCAAGCACACATCAATACAAGGCTATACAAGCCAACATACACCCAACTCTATATAGCATGCAATTATTCAATACTCAAATAGACAAGAATTCACATTGGATATACACTAGGTAATCTATTACTTTAAGCTATATATGTCTACACATATATACACATGCATATATTGGTATTCAACATTAGGTCTATAATCATGGCATTTCAAATGGTTATATAAACTTATATATTACAACACAATATGCTAACATATATATAATATACATATATAACTAAGTTAACTATATTCATAAATACTTATTTAAGAGGCTATGTGTGTGTATGTGAACATGGCAAAGGGGTAAGTGAGGGTTAAATGGGTATACATAGTGTATACATATCCAAGAGTGTCAAAGTGTAAGTGAACAAAGCGTCAAGTGTGATAGTGTCAACATAGTGTAAGGGGGTACATGAGGTAATATAGGATTTGTGTTAACATAGAACATTACATCTTATTAACTTATATATTGCATACATTACATCTATTATTACATTACATTCATGCTTGTATTCATTCATCATTTATTTATTCTCTTGCACTACTATATGTACCATCTATGGAACCTACATATTCATTACAAGCCATACTTATACATGCTTACATTAGATAGGATACTTACACCTCATACATCATTTATTTAACCATTTACTCATGCTTGCATTCTCTATTTAATTACATAATGTATATACATTAACATGGGTTAAAATCAAATAGAACATTATATTACACACAAGGGTGCACAAAATGCATATGCCGAATAGTAACTTCTACTAATAATCAATACTGTACCATCTCAATATGAATTAAAATCTTGGATTAAAGTATGTTATAGATCTATGTGTTAGCTTTCCGAAACTTCAAACGGATCGCATTTTCGTTTTCGGAAACTCCCGGAATCGCGAAAACACCGAGAACGCGTTTGTCTTTCGTACAGCTGACACTCAAATAATTCTCCAGAAAGTTACAGAAAGAATTAGGCCTATTAATACATGTTTTTGGAAAGCTAACTTCAATACGCTTCTTTTAAAAAAACGGGAGATTAAACCGAGCTTTGAGCTAGAAGTTATGACATTTCTAAGTTAGGGCTGAAATTAAAATGTGGATAAAAATCATAACGGATTTAGATAGTATGAGCCAAAAGAATACACAATATATATCCTAATTATCCACAACAATAATGACAATAATAATATGAGGAACCACACTCACAAACTTGATTATATAATCATCATGAACCATTTATTACATATATAAATATAGATACACTCTCATTACAATATATATATATATATATATATATATATATATATATATATATATATATATATATATATATATATATATATATATATACATACACAAATATATTTATGTAACATGAACACATCTATAAGAGATACATGAATGAAATGTAAAGTACTCAAGAACACATCTCTACATATTCAAATATGAGATTTAATATGAATTAATTCATTTAATTAATATTTTAAACATAAAGTGTGTCCAAGTTTGGGGGTTTTCCCCATGAACACAAGACACAACAATAATACAATAGAAATCTCTAAAGGACACATAATGGACACAAGAGGACACAAAATAGGGACACAACAATGGGGGTCATTCCTATGGTTAAAACTTTTCTAAATGCAAAATGGAGAAATAAAAGAGAAGGAAATATTACCTAAAGGAGAGAAAATCCAAGGAGAAAGTTTTCTTCCTTGGGAGAGCTTGAGAGCACTTGGGGAAGAAGACTTCTCAAAGAAAGGAAATGAGATGGGAGTCCTATTAGTGCCGGCCACAATGGTTATCCCCCCTCATTGAATATTACAAGTTTTTCTCTCCCTTAGTTACAAGTGTTTAAAACAATTTTGGTTAGGGTTTGGGGGTAAAAGGGTCAAAATAAAAATTCTAAATGGTTAACCTAATAATTAGGATTATGACTAATCTTTCTAACATGACTAATTAAAATGTGGGCTATGGCTAACTAATGCATGGGTCCAACTAGAGTCTAAGTTACCCCGGGTTCCCGTTACAAGTCGGATTGAGATAAAATTCGAACCCGACTCAAATAATCCCAAAACAATATCATAAATAATAAAATAATATCAAAATAATTCAAAGAGTTCAAAAGCAAAAATGTCCTTAGGCCAGAAATGACATTAAAATATCATAATCACATGGTTAGGCTCTAGGTCAAACAGTCTCTAGGGTTTCACTAGCAAAACGTCAAAACCACAAGTCATTGATTTAAATAATTTTAAAATAATTTAAAATTACCAAAAATCATATCATGAATTAAATATCATTATTAAAATAATTATAAACACGAAATTTCAAAATTATCCTCATTTGGAAAACTGGGTGCTACAGACCGTGCGTCAAAGAACCTACCGTTGAACTTTTGAAGACTCTCCGCAAGTCTAAGGAACATGTCTCAGCATCCCTTGCATCCAGGTGGCTGGAATACTTTTGTTGTAAATGAGGTATGTATGTATGGTATAGTTATCTCATCGACACTCCTTTTGTAATCGAGTCATGTTGTAAAGCCCGCGCGGCACGATTGTAATAGAGTCTGTAAATGATGTCTATTATCAATAAAATACAAAGTTTCTCTGTCTCAATGTGTTGTTCAATTTGTCTGCGCTCTCTCTTAGTTGACATATTTCAGATTACCTTATGACTATGCCTTGTGCGATCGCAACCTATGGGTTTTCTCAGAAGCAGGGGATTGACTACTTTGACACGTATGTTTCAGTAGCCCGGATGACAATCATCAGATTGTTAATTGCTCTTACAGCAATACACAAGCTGGTGATACATCAGATGGATGTGAAAATAGCATTCCTGAATGACGAGTTGACTGAAGAAATTTATATGCAACAGCCAGAAGGATTTGTCGACAGAGGTCTTGAAGACAAAGTCTGCAAGTTGGTAAAATCTTTTTACGGTTTAAAGCAAGCTCCCAAAATGTGGCATGAGAAGTTTGACAAAGTCATAAGGTCAAATGGCTACAGGGTCAGCGAAACAGACAAATGTGTCTATACAAAATTTACTGATGGAAGAGGAGTCATCGTTTGTCTATACATGGACGACATGCTAATCTTAGGTACGGATATAAGCTGTGTCACAGAGACAAAGAAGTTCCTCTCGACAAAGTTCAATATGAAGAACTTGGAGGATGCTGATGTTATCTTGGGACTCAAGATCATTCGGATAGACACTGTATTGGCACTGTCATAATCTTATTACATGAGAAGATGCTCACTCGATACGGGTATCATGATCTTCCTATAATTGATACGCCGTACCGAAGTGACCAAAAGCTGGAGCCAAACTCGAAGGAAAGTACCAGGCAATTGGAGTACGCTAGCGTCATCAAGAGTTTGATGTATGCTACTGCCACTAGGCCTGACATAGCTTTCGTCGTGGGAATGCTAAGTCGATTCACTAGCAATTTAGGTATTGAGCACTGGAAAGCTGTGAAGCGTGTTATGAGATATCTCAAGAAGACTCAGACATATGCACTGCACTTCAGCGAAGAGACGCTGGTAGTAGAAGGCTTCAGTGATGCCAGCTAGTGCTCAGAGTTGGAGAGCGAGAGGTCCACCGGTGGATTCATTTTCATAATAGGTGGAGCTGTTATATCGTGGAAGTCGAAGAAGCAGACTATGCTCTCGCAGTCATCTATGGAATCTGA
This sequence comes from Iris pallida, assembly GCA_029216955.1. Taxonomy (NCBI): domain Eukaryota; kingdom Viridiplantae; phylum Streptophyta; class Magnoliopsida; order Asparagales; family Iridaceae; genus Iris; species Iris pallida. The sequence goes on from JANAVB010027596.1 coordinate 6,994,534, forward strand.
GTTATTTGCACTTGATGTCGCAGCGGATGAAGCAGAGTGGCTTCAGGAGCTCATGTATGATCTTCCAATGGTTGGGGCACAGATACCGACAATTTTGATATACTGCGACAACCAGGCAACTACGACGATGGCATCAAATAATCTCTTCAACAGGAAGAAGAGAACTTTGCGGTTAAAGTACAAGGCAATGAATGATCTCATCAAAAGAGGTGTCATTACAGTGATCGATGTACAAAGTCAGAAGAACCTGGTGGATCCATTCATGAAGGGCCTCAAGCTCCAGCTGGTTAAAGACACAGCAGGAAAGATGGGCTTGAAGGCATTCTGATAGTGTGTATTTGTAATCCTACGATAAAGTTTTACGTTATTAGTTCAAAGAGAAATCTACTAGACATCTAACTTTCGGTTCAAGGGAGGACTACTGACTGAAAAACTATCAGGTAACAGTAGGTACATGTTCTTGGGAACATGGAAGGGTTATGGACCTATAACCACTGTTGTCTATAATGTGTTTTCTGTGGAAAACGGATCCTGTGAGGAGGATGGCTTAAACGCCTTAATGAGTTCTTAGGCAGAGTGAATGCCTGGAGTGCTTTACAGGAAGCACGATAGTGCAGCACTACAAGGAGTTTAACTCCATGCTACAGTGGGGTGACTCCACTATGAGGTTTCCGAATAGGGGTAATGCATCGGATTTGTGAGCCAAGTCACAGCGGCATAGCACCACAAATAGGCAGGTAGCCTAATACTGTATGACGAAATTAAAGAGGGGTAGCCAGCACTACAAAGGGGAGGTGTTCCTCATGTTACAGTGGCACGACACCATGATGAGGTACCCGGATAGGAATAAAGCCTCGGCCTTGCAAGCCATGTCATTGCGGCGTAACACCGCAAGGGAGCCTAAGGCTTCATGCTGGGTAGTATGGCACTACAAAGAGGTTATGACCTCATGCTACAGTAGTATGACAGTACGATGAGGTTCCCGGTATGGGTAATGCCTCGGCTTTAGGCCACGTCATAGCGGTGTAGCACCGCAAGGGAAGCGCAATGCTTCATGCCATGTCTCTTTAATAAAGAACTCACCTATAGTGTATGGATAGAGATATCAAGCCGTCTCTTGTGGGTAAACTTGACGTCCAAAATTATACACTAAAACTAGGCTGGCACAGGGCCTTTAATATGCAGCCAGAAGTACAAGTAACTACATTTTGTAAGTGGAAAGAATAGCAGCTGTGGTGAAGAATTCAAGGCTTAGTCCATTCTTGTATCATACTGTTGTTCAACCCATGCGGGAAGATTCAAGTCGTCAGCGACATCTATCCTAATGCAAAAATGTACAGTTATTGTAGGAAACGCTCAACCCTATACGTATATTGAGATATGTAGAAGATTGTTGGAGTTTTTCCTTTCTTATACTTGTAGAGAGCTAGCTCTCAACAAGCCATGTAAGTTTAGTCCCACATTGGCTAGAAAAACTCATTGGTATCTCAATATAACTCCTCTTGAGGAATTGAGAGATGCACATGGGATGGTGACCCTAAGGAGGGGACCATGTGGTTGATTTTACATGGAGGTAAGGATAAGACACCTATTAAAAGTATTCATGCTTTTTGGCCAAGCTCAATTTAACTCGGACTCGGACTCAGGCTCACGAGGCATAGTATGGTATTTTTTTGGCACACTTTGCACTTAGCACGTCAGCATCGTCGCTAGATACATAGTACGCTTAAGTTGCGCTCGTTGCGAGCCTCTTGCGCTGCCGGATGTGCGCCAGGTTGCACGTCCAGATGGTGCGCCAGTTGGCGTGGCCAGATGGTGCGACCAGATGGTACGCGGTGGCGAGCGTTGCGTGCAGGCGCAGGTGCACGCATGTTATGCAAATACGCACGGGCATGTGTGGCACAGGTGGTGCAGATTGTGCAAGTACGTACGGGCGTGTATGGCACATATGGCGCAGATTGTGCAAGTGTGCACGAGCGCAACTGGCACAGATGCGCACTATGCGCACCTTGCGCATGCGCTCTCACGAACTAGAACGCTGAACGCTAGGCACGCGCAATCATGTGCGCAGTGGCGCAACATGGTGCTCGTGCATGTTGGCGTGCAGGTTATAACTGAACCATTTTGTTAGTGCAATAACGGATCCGATAATTTCGGATCTGATATTCAAATGTCGCACACATTCCGGATCTGGGCAGTTATAGAGAGATCTTATATATAGAGTCTCTCTTCTATCTCAGGTACGTACGTTATGACAAAATTTTCCACAGAGAGAGAAAAGAGAGCTTATGTGTAGGCGCAACTTGTGAGTTCTCAGTTTTTCGAGGAGTCCGTCCATGAGCAGATTGGCAGAGCGTTCCAGACTTCTTTTGAACATGCTGGTTCCTGGAAGCTGACCGTGTAGACAGATCTAACTTTGAGTGCCGATGTTCTAATCACCCCATCAGGCTTTCTCCGATTACGAAAATCTTTTTAGATTTCTCGTTTGTCACCTTTACGAAAATCTTCTTAGATTTTTCGTTTTCAGAATCCTCCAAGGATTTCTATTTTTGCACCTTCTGTTGAAATTCTGCAATCGAATCACAAGAGTTTTCTTCTAATATTCACGCCCAGGGACTAACATATGGATAGAAAGAGAATGCGTGTGTACACGGACAACACGGGTGCGGACACGATTGATATGGTAATTTTCTGATGGATACACGGACACAATCAGACACGGATATGGTAATGGTGGTGTTTTCATAAATGGTGGCGTCGGTGATAATGGGCTGTGGTTGCTCCGGCTAGTTGTTGGTTGTGTCGTGGTGGCGGAAGAGGAGAGCAAGGTTGGCGTTCGACGCTTCCGACTGTGGTGTTGGTGTTGACATGGACGGTGGCGTTGGTATTTGCGTTGGTGTTGTTCGTGTGGTTTGCTTGTGAATTGCTTGAAAAACTAAGAGGTTTATATAGGCCAGCAAGTTTTCCAAAGATATGGATAACATAATAATTTAAAGGAGTAGATAGGAATACTAATTTAAAAGAAATCTTATCGTAAATTCCATGTACAATTCAATCCTCAAACTAAAGCAAATAATTTAAATTTTAATAAATAATCTTCTCATAAATTTAAATCCCAAATAATTATTTAAACATAATTAATCCAATATAAAATATAATATTTGATAGGAATAATAATTCAAAGTATTGCGTAATATTTTATTGCACGATTTAGATCATATAATTCAAATATACCAAATAATTAATTATTACGAAATAATATTCATTGCCATCAAATAACTTATTTTAAAATGAATATATTTCCTTGAAATCATATAAACAATATTCAATATATATATATATATATATATATATATATATATATATATATATATATATATATATATATATATATATTCGATAATATATATCAATTTAAATCATATACATGGAAATCTCAATCCAGTAATGGGTTATGCTAATAATATATTATCAAAGTAAATTTAGTAATATTTGGTATTAGTAAACTCTTAATATATTCATATTAGATAAAGTGTAAGACTCCTAATAGATAAAACCTCCCTTTATTTAAATCAAATGAATCTTTAAACCAGAACTATCATAATCTATAATAAAAATTGATATTAATGTAAATAAATATTCTATAATATCGAGTAATCTTAAATCACATAGATCTATATCAATTAGACGGTCATCATAATAATTTAAGAATACTACTTATTTATCAAATAATTTCAACATACAAATTCAAATATTTAATTAAATAATAAACTAGGTCATCAATTTAAAATATCTTAAGGAGGCCTGGCAAAATTAGAGTTAGGGTTAGAGATTTGGGGAAAATTTCAAGATTGGGGAATTTTAGAAATTAGGGAAGCGAGGCTTGCTGTTGCGGTGGATTAGATTTTGATGAGAGTCTTATTTGAACATAAATAATAAAAATAATAATTTTGAAAATCCGAGAAGAGGAGTTAAAAATCTACCCACCTTAGAAATAAATTCATCCTCGAATTTAAGGACTACTAGGGTAGATGGACTTGGTTGGTCGGTGAAAAGATAAAAAATTTAGGGTAAGAAATTATTGATCAAATAGGCGGAAAGAAAAAAAAGGAAAAAAAAAATAGGGTTAGGATTAGAGTTAGGGATTTGGATTAAAAGTTTGAGAATTAATCTTTTCAAAGATTTTCAATCAAACAACTCGTCGATTGATCAAATCTCAATCCAAAATAAGAGTTTGAAATAATACTAACATTACCAACTATTATCTAAAACTTTTTGTAAATTTAACATCATAAAATAAATGATAATAATAACTCTAGAAGTACCCTTTATAAGCAAACTAGTTAATATTTTGTCATTTCAATATATATAATTGCTTTTTCAAACCCAAACATTTCCAACACTATATATATATATATATATATATATATATATATATATATATATATATATATATATATATATATATATATATATATATAATATATATATATATATATATATATATATATATATATATATATATATATATATATATATATATATATTATATATATATATATATATATATATATATATATATATATATATATATATATATATAATAATATAATAATAATAATAATAATAATAATAATAAATATATATATATATATATTATAATAATAATAATAATAATAATAATAATAATAATAATAATAATAAATATGATTTTCTAAAAAAATTCACAAAGTTGGGAAGTGGACTTACAAATCTACTCACCTTAGAAATGTTTGTCCTCGAAATTTCAAGGGATATGACTAGGCACTACTAAGAACATAATCAAGAAAGTGATACGACTAAAAATAAGATGAGCGTACTTGCGGACATGATCGAAATAAAAGAAAATATGATTTGGCACGATCAATTTTACTCAAATGGTCTAGTCACGACCAAAATTGCTTAAGGACGATCAAAACTTAGGCAAAGCCTAAAGATGGTTAAACCACTTAGATACAGCTAAGATGTAGTCACGATTAATCATGCAAGTCATCCAAGCATGATAAAAAAATTAAAAAGTTGGCACGAGCATGAACAAGATCAAAATAGTCATGATCATAGTAGGATAGAAATATAAACATTAACAATAATTGAGTTGAAGTATGGGCACGATTATGATTTTAGCCAGATAGTGTAGTCACGATCAAAGTCGTTTACGAACGATCAAAATTCAACTTCGTTTGGCACGATTTAGCAAAATTATTCAAGCACGATTACAGAATCAAAATCTAGAAAAATATGCAAATTGACACGATCGAATATAATCAAATAGTCTAGTTGCGATCAAAAGTCGTTAAGGATGATCCAAATCGAAATCATTTTTAGCTCGATCAATTATCTGGGAATGATCATAGAACCAAAATCCAGGTATGATTATGATTCTAGTGGAAGGAAATAAAGTAGGTTTAGATAACTTCTAGGGAAACTAATAACGATACGAAAAAGTAGAAGATAAAAGGAAGGATTCAGGAAATGAAAGGGTAAGAACTAATCAAATTTTAATCGAGGGTTCGTAAAATTGTGAACCATAAAAATCAACAGTAACAGAACAAAAAAGATACAATCTCTATAATATTCGAAAACAATATATATATTTGAAGTCACTTTACCGAGAACTTATGCCTCGCTAGTGTACATCTGGCTGCAGTAAACCCTTGGTTTCATGGCGCAAGTATAATATGGTATCGAGTACCCTATCAACTCTATCCAATATTGGCATAAAGATAACTAAGGTCAAAATAGGATAACCAAGACATAGTTTTAGCAATATTTGATAACTTACGCTTACTTGAAATTACTTTAACTTTGGGATCATGCCTTGCCAGTGCGCTGCTGGCTGCAATGAACCCGCAGTCTTGATAATTCAAATAAATAGCGATATTGTGCTGCTATCTTGCCATTATAAGTCATCGAAAACTATTCTAACTATATCACAAAATTTTAAAGGAGCTTCTAGAATTTTAACAAGTTTGATTATGATAGAAAGATGTAAGTATCTGTCCTCGAAGAAAATATCGGTTTAAAAAAAAATAATCGATCGATTCGGTATAACTTTTTGAAAGACAAATGACCAATTAGGAAAACTATTGAACACAAGAGAAGTAGAAATTTCTAACTTTTATTTCTCTAATATTCAAGGATCGAGGAAAAAACATAAAACAAAACTGACTCAAAATTATCATATGGATAACTGAAAAAGCAAATAGATTAAAATATTAATTCTTAGAGAAATAATTTACTATGGTTATTGGAAATTAAATAAGTAATACGGACCGCACGATATGACGGTGTTTAGGGAAAGCATAAGATAAAATTGTACGAATGATCAAGATTAGAAATGGGATCATAGGAGGGCCTAATTTTACTAAGCAAATAGTCTACCCACCTTGGATCCTATCGTCATATCAAAACACAACGGTATATCCCTCTATAAAAATTCTCAAGTTAACTAATAGGGTTTAGAATTCAAAGAATCCATGGCTAACTCATATGGCCTACCAAGCAATCTTAACTACCCAACGGTCAATTCGAATAAGGGACTCCTAGTCCTAATCATTCTCCTAAGAATCAACTTAATCCTAGTTGTGAATGAGCACTTCCTAGTCGCAGGCTCGCAGCAGTACGACTAATATGGTACTACCATTAGTTTGTACAATTTGCAAATACTGACCTGCATGGGCCACCAAAAAAACTTGTCACGATCCGCACCCACTTTTCGGGATACAAGTGCATGTCCAAGCCAGCCTACGGCTCAGAGTCGACGGTAGAACGCTGTCAAGGCCATGATGTTCAAAATTACATAATAATAATAACTTTATTATCTCATTCACAAAACTAAAACAACTTTACAAAATTTATATGTTTTACATTTGAAGAAGAATACAATATCTTATAAAACTACTAACACATCTAACTAGTCTTCTAGGTTGACCTCAGCATATACCCATGCCTCCCCAATGCTAAGATTAGTCGCGACTAACCTGAAAAATGTTGGTTTTCAGTCAGGAATGGAATGAGTACAAATTATTGAATACAGTTCCAAGTATATGTTAACAACTATAAGACAATGTTAGTCATAAAACACATGATGAGAATATCGAAATGAAATATAACATGGACTGGTGAAATGTAAGCAGGAAAAATATATATAATGACATGTAAAGGAGTAGAACATGAGAAAACTATCTTTGTGATTTGAAGCACTCTTTCGATGTGTGATCGATCTAGGGGGCAGTTTCACCACGGGATCTAAGTTAATTATTGGGATCAACTGCGCAGAAAATAAAACATGATCTAAAGTCTGATCACACATCGATTAGTACTTCCCCATTCTAACAAAATATACAAGAGGAGGACATGGCATGTAAAGAGTGCTATCGTGTAACGTGCGTGTCAAGAATCAAGCATTATATCACTAAACGTTGAAATATAGGAATTAACAATATTGAAAACAAATAATAAATGTATTCGCCTGGGATCCTTAGCTGGTGAAACCGTTAATTCTGTTGAGTCCAGTATAGTCCAGTTGGCTAGGGTCGATTTGAAGGATTCCAAAGTTGGCAAAAGAAATATGAGTATAATTAGCTACGATCATGGATTTAAGATCGAAGAGAAATTCGCAATAATATGTGTATCTATTTAAAAAATATTTATAATAGTAGAATTATATTGTATTAGGCAAAATATTTCTAGATAGCTATTAGAATATAGAAAAATAATTTTAAAGTCTATTTAGAAAATATACTATTTAGAAATATTAACTAGATTTTTGTTACTTCATAATAAATACTTATAAATTCTAGATAAATCATTTTTTTAAAAGGTTAAAACTCATTTCTGTCAAAATACATATTAGTTCAACGCTACATTTGAAAGATAGCTATAATAATAGTTTTCTAAGTTTAAACCATTTTTGAGATACAAATAATACAATAATATAAATTTGATATATTTTAATATTAATAATATAATAATATTTTTCTTAAGTCAATAATCATAATATAAAATACTAATATAATAATACAACAGTATGATTTAGAAAATACTAATATACTTTTCCAAATATTATATATATATATATATATATATATATATATATATATATATAGATATATATATATATATATATATATATATATATATATATATATATATATACACACACCACACACACCCCTTTTATCAAATACTACACTTTTTTACCAAAGACATATTTTTAATAAAATACACATAACTATATACTAACAATAAGTATTTATATTCCTATAATAACATAAATAATATAATTATACAACACAATCAAACTGAGGATTGTAAAGGGCTAATTATAAGGGCACATATCTTTTTTATCGGGGCTAGCCAGGATTAGGGCTAGCCAGGTTGGGAGAAACTTTTACTAGGGCTATCAAAATATTCTACTCACGGGGCTGTCCAAAGCCCACAGCCCCCCAAACCCAAAAATCACTCTCATTTCTAAATTTTACTCTCTCTCTTCACAATCCTAGCTTTCTCTTCTTCTTTTCTTCTTCTTCTTCTTTCTTCTTTCTTCTTCTTCTTCTTCTTCTTTCTTTCTTCTTCTCTTCTTCTTCTTCTTCTTCTTCTTCTTCTTCTTCTTCTTCTTCTCTTCTATCCATCTTCTTTTTCTCCACCATTTTCATTCTCAATCTTCATCAAAATCCTAGTTTTGTTCGCATCATCATCATCTTCTTCTCTCTACCATTTCCATCATCACCATCTCCATCAAAACCCTAGTTTCTTTTCTTTCCCAATTTTGATAGCACCCAAAAAATTAAAAACCCTAAAATGTATGGAAATAAAGGTTAAATACTTCTTTCCGCCAAAAAATGCATAGAAATAAATCCTAAAATGCATATTTCACTCTATTATCAAGATTGAAATAAACCCTAACATGTTTTTTCATTCGGAAATGTCGACTTTAACTGCCAGAAATTGTGGCAGTCCTGAAAGGAACTTGCTGTACAACAGTATATTTCAGGACTGCCTCAATTTTTGGTAGTCCTCAATATGTCTAGGACTGCCAAAAATTGTGGCAGTCCTGTTGTAGAGCATGCCCTTTCAGGACTGCCACAATTTTGGCAGTTCTCATTACTTCTAGGACTGCCAAAAATTATGGCAGTCATGTTGTACATCGAGTCTTTCAAACTGCCATAATTCCTGGCAGTCCTCATTACTTCTAGGACTGCCAGCAATTGTGGCAGTCCTGTTGTACATCGAGTCTATTTCAAGACTGCCATAATTTCTGGCAGTTCTCAATACTTCTGGACTGTCAGAAATTGTGGCAGTCCTGATATGAACCCAATTGTTCTACAACTAGGATATCTTCCATAGTTTTCTTCTACAACTAGGATTTTATCATAATTCTTCTATTAATAAAGAAAAATTGGTTAATAGACTAATAGATTTGATAGATTTGATAACCCAATTTTTCTACAACTAGGGTTCATCCATAATGTCCAAACAAGAAGAAGAAAAAAAAGTAGGATTTGGAGAAAGAGATCTGAGAAATTAGAAGAGAGCAAGTTGGTAACACCGTTGGAGTAAATCGTCTCTATGACAAATGGACCTTCCTACTTGGGTTCGAATTTCCTTGTTGACTGTGAGACCTTACCATTGGCCTTATAACTGCTAGGACGAGGTCACCCACTTGAAATGTTCTTTCCTTAACATTTTTGTTAAAGGCTCCAGAAATCCGAGCCTGATATAGCTCGATGTGTTGTTGAGCTAGAAGATGTTTTCATCAAGTGCCTCCAACTCCTGTATCTATGACGTTGATTGTCCTCATTCGTCAACTTATTGGTGATGGCTACTCGTAGAGAGGGGATCTGTATTTCAAGGGGAAGGACTGTTTCACTTCTATATACGAAAAATGGTGTATTATCCGTCGTAGTTTGGACCATTGTCGGTAAGACCAAAGGCACTCACCCAACTTCTCATCCTAGTCATATTTGTTGGACGACACGACTTTTTTGAAAGTTTGATGATTATTATTGAAGGCCTCAGCCAATTAATTCGTCGCTGGGTTGTGGGTGGTTGAGGCAATGTTTTGAATACAATTTTTTATCGCAAAACTGGTTGAATAACGACTTATGAATTGTGGACCATTGTTGTGGATGATCCTCCCGGGTACCCCGAAACGGTAGATAATGTGATGTCTAAAAGCTGATCACATTTGAGATTTTTACCTCAGAGAGAGGTACCGCTTCTGTCCACTTAGAGAAATAGTCAGTGATGGCCAGAACGAAGCGGTACCCTCTAGAGGATGAGGGGGTGACTAGTCCGACTATATGCATGCCCCAGGCCTCAAATGGCCAAGACGTGATCGTGGGGTGTAGAAACTCAAAATGTCGATGAATATAGTCAGCGTGCAACTTGCATGCTCGATGTTTCTTGGCATATTCAACAGCGTCTGCCATCATTGTAGGCCAGTAATAGCCCATGCGTCAAAGTCGGTCCTGTAGCTTAGGATCGGGTTGATGGACCCCACATGTGTCGTTATGAGCTTCACGGAGGGCTTCTATTGCCTCGTTGTTTGATAAACATCGAAGGAGATGTCCGTCAAATAAATGATAATACAATATCTTGGTGGCTGTATCATAATAGAATCGGAGAAAATGTCTCATAACGGACGCAGCTTCCTTTGGGTCGTATGGGAGGATCCCGTATACCGTATAGTCTATGAACGGGAATCACGAATCCCTGATGTTAATATTAGCATATGTCTACAGAGAGTGATTCGAATGCAGGCATAAGTTGTTCTTGGCAACACACTAGTTCTCGACCAATTACTGTGACAAATATTGGGCCCAACGGGGGCTGCTAAGGAAGCAGTGAGGCTATCAAGGCGTCAGCTTCTAGATTCTGTAGCCGGGGCACAATGTTTGAAGTCGGTAGGTAGAGATGATGTCAAGAGCTGCTCTATGATAGGGAAGCAGATCTCGTGACGGACCTTATACTTCCCCAAACATGGTTGAATATAAGTTTAAAAATTGCTGTAGGATTCGAGGTAGTCAATACCTAGTTGTTTAGCTAACTGAAGTTCGATGATGAAAGAGTTATATTCTGCCACATTATTGGAGCAAGGTTCCTTAAGGAAATAAGTCCGCTGGATGACTAGGTGGTTTGGGGAAACCAAGACTACCCCCACTCCTACAATGATTTGGCCTTTAGGGCCTTTTTCTTGAGGCACCATCAAAGAACATCCACTTGACGGGTCCTTCTCGGCGGTATTGGATTCTAATACCTCATCAGGAATGTCATCGTAAGCTTTGATGTTTTTGGTATAGGATGTGCTGCTAAAAAGTCGGCCATACTTGGCCTTTGACATCTTTTTTGGAAAGAATACCATATCATATGGTGACAGTAGTATGGCCCACCTTGGCTAGTCGTGAGTTTAGTGCTCCTGGTTTCGTCATGTGCATCTGAGTAGATTAACTCGGGAGATAACGTGGATTGTTTGTCTCGTTATATATGGCGAGTCTTCTGAATAGTGAAGACTAAAGTCATGCACTCCTTCTCGACAGGATTGTACCGATGCTCGATGTCGATCATCATTTTACTTAGGTAGTAGATGGCTTGCTTGGAGCATGTGCTGCTTTTCTGAGCCACAAGCGGAGAGAATGGTCCATTGCACGGACGTAGTGGGAAGGGTTTATCCACGATCGGTACCCACCAGAACTGGAGTGTTCGTAAGGTATGCCTTAATGTCGTCGAAGGCTTGCTGACATTCTTCGGTCTAGACGTAGGAAACCCCCTTTCCATAAGCTTAGTGAAGGGTTGGCATCGTCCAAAAAGATTTGCTATGAATCTTCTGATATATGCCAGACGTCTTTGGAGGCCTCGGAGTTCTCTTAGATTCTTCAGAGGGCGCATGTTAAGGATGACCTTGGTCTTTTTGGGGTCAATGTAGATACCCTTTGCAGTGATAATAAAGCCTAAGAACTTGCTGCTAGAAACCCCAATGAAGGATTTGATTGGGTTCATCTTGAGTTGATGTGCCCGCATGAGATCGAAGACTATCCTTAGATCTTGCAAATGATCACCCCAAAAGTGACTTTTAACAGCGATGTCATCCATATAACATTCGAATGTTTTACGAAGATGTTTACGAAAGATGATGCTCATGGCTTGCTGGTATATTGCACCTGCATTCTTTGTACCGAATGGCATCACTGTATAACAGTAGATAGCTTTTGGGGTTCGGAATGAGGTGTGCTTCTCATTGTTAGCCACCCAATTTGGGTGTTGTTCCTTGCAAATAAACCCACTTGCTATGAGTTTGTCCACTTATTTCTCAATGGTGTCCATAATATTGGTACGAAAGCGTCGTTGTTGCTGTTTAACGGGCTTAGCATTGGTAAGATGTTAAGTTTATGCATTATGACTTGTAGGTCCAACCCTGACATGTCATCATAGCTTCAAGCGAAGACGTCGATATATTCCTTGATGAGCTATACTAAGGATTCATGATCTTCCCCGGATAGGCTTCTGCTAATAAAGATAGGCTTGGGTGAGGATTCATACCCTAAATTAATTTGTACGATTTCATCTTTGGTGGGGGCTCACATTGTTCAAAATACAATTCCCACTGAGACCCTAGGCGTTGAGCACACGTTTCTTTCTCGAAGAACTCAAGCGTCTGGTAATTGTCTTCTTCCGTTGGATATGCAGATGTCATATTGACAGACAAAACTCTCTTGAAGATTGGGAAGATGTTGGTATCAGAATCTCAAGTAGAAGATTTATATGAGTGAAAATGCATCTCAACCTCGGCTCCTAAACTTTGTGGGGTTGTTGGAGGCGTTATGTAGCCTACTCCACGGCGACTACGGTGGTAGTAGTCCTAGGGCTTCTTCTTTGGAGCAGAAAGACGTAGAGGAAGGTGTCGACCCATGCCGTAGTTTAAGCCTTTGTCGCTACTCAAGTCGTAACCCATCTTTGGATGAGGTGTTTTGCTTGAGGGGTACTACGGTAAATTTGTATCTTTCCGCTATAAGGCTCCAGTTCAACTAGAGAGAGGTCTTGTGACGTTCCACTTTACCGAAGATTATATGCTTTTCATCCTTCTTCCTGGCTGGAACCACAAAGCATATGCCTCGGGATGGGACGACCCGGTTTACAATATTGACGGTTGTTACTTGTGTCTGTAATGAACCTAGGACATTATCCAGAGCATATATAGCATTCCAGTATGCAATATTAGAGTTGTTCAAAGATAGCCTTTTATTAATAAAATATGGAACTTTATCCTGAGGGATTACAACATCGAAAAAAAGTGCCTCAATATGAGCATATATACAATCCCCTAATTCTTCATCCGTGAGGTCTGGGACAGTTATATGTGGAGGTGTTGGGGCTTTTTATCGTAGTTTGGCTACTAGTGGACCCGATGTTTTAGCAGCCGGGTCTTCTTAGCATCTCCTTGGCAGCTTGACCCTGTGTAACCACCACTTTTCTGAAATGAGTGTAATTTTGAACTTTTGTAATTTTATCATTTAATAATAATATTTGAATCATATTATGATTTTTGGAGATTTTTCTTTACTTTATTTATAATATTTAGATGGGTGAATTATGATTTTGGTTGTTGCTAGTTTAACCCTAGAGACTGTTTGACTTAGAGACTAACCATGACATAGAACCTTAGTGCTATATTAGAATTAGATTTATTATCATTAGAATTAATTTAGATTTTATTAGTTAATTGTAGAGTGATTAATTGATTTTTAGCCATTTTGGCCGTTTTGTGATTTTCTAGATATGTTGACTTGTGTTGTGCTAGCAACTGGTTTAACCTTAGTGGACATTGTATAGGGGCCTAACCATGCCTTAGAATTTTTATTTTTATTTTTAGAATTTATTTTAGGCATTAGATTATTTTTAAGGCTTTAATTGATTTATTTTAGCCTTTTGCATGCTGGCCTTTAAGCATTTTTGACTTAGGCCCATTTTTACTCGAGAATGAGTTGGCCCAAGTGTAACCCTAACCCTAGAGATCCCCTTGGCCGCCCAACAACAGTAACCCCTGCTTATTTTCTTCATTTGTGGAATTGTAGCCTCCACAAGTGAACCCTAATAGTTTTTCCTCTCCAAAACTCATAATTCCTTCATTCGGAGTCCGTTTCTTCCCAAATGAACTCCATTGCACTCGTCGAGGAGAGGAGGATCTGCTGGAGCATTTCTAGCGAGGATGTGGAGGCTTTTTCTTGAGGAAAATCGACCGACACGACAACCGAGGGGCTTCGTTCATTGAGTTTTTGACACTCAATAGGTAAACCCTAATCTACCATTGTAAATCTGGAATTTCTTTCATTTTTGCATCCATATAGGTGCCTAGGCTTGCCCACGAAATTTGGTTGGATTTTGACTTCGTTTGATGGCGGTATCGGACACGTGTCGGTCCTTTACGTCACGTGTTCGACGAAATGCCGCTTAGGATAGAAAGTTGATGTTTTTCGATTCTGTCTTCATGGATGTTTAGATAATATTATTTTGATAAACTTTTGTGAAGACGGATTTGGTTTTGACAACGTTTGCAGCGGCGTTTCGGGCATCGGAGGCACGTGCACGGATCCCGTGCACGAGGCCGTGCGTGCCCTGCTGTCCGCGTGTTGTTTCTCGATGCACAAGCCATATTTTTGCGTGAAATTTCTTGATCATGTGGGGGCAACCTCTGCCCCCATGCTCTTAAAATTTCACGGCTTTTCGTTGAGCGAGCGGGGAGAAATCGCGCGTGCACCGCTCAACCACTGTGCATTCAGCCTGTTATTTTGTCACTGAAACGGACTTCGTACGCGCACACGACGCAACGAAGACCCGTTCCAGGACTTGGGACACATCGACCTATACCTAGACTACCCAAGGAACGAACCTCGAGTCGCGACGTGGCCCGACGAGCGAGCCACGAGGGCGGAACCGCGCGCACGAGGGCGCACGTCCGCGCGGATGCTGGGGCTGCGTGCGTCGCTTCGGCACAGCGTGTCGCTGTGTCACCATGTCCTAGACCTACCCCAGGACCCCCCCCAGCTACGTGCACAAGCACGAGCTTTTTCGTTGTGTGTGCGACGCTCAATCGAGCGAGAACGCACGCGTTGTCACGCGGTATCGGAAAATTCCGATACGCGTTATGTGGACATGACACGGACACGATTTCGAACCCGAGAGTATACGAGCGCATCACGTGGGTCGAGACCAACGTGTATGCCGAGTTTCGCGGATTCGTTTGGTGTATATTGCATTTTGGGTCATTGTGTGAAATGGATGAGTTTTCCTTAATTTCGATTTTTGAGTTTAAATGAGATATTTTGATTTCCAGCTATTTAGCTTATAAAATCTGAGTTTTCAAGACATATATGAGGTTTCGGATTCGTGGGAACCAACTTTTGATTTTGTTTCATAATTTTCCATCATTTATGAGTATATATGCTTATATATATATATATATATATATATATATATATATATATATATATATATATATATATATATATATATATATATAACCCCGTTGAAACCCATTGCTAATGTATGCATGTTGAGAATGGATCTAGATGGTTTTAATTCCAGATTTGGATTCACTAAACCTATTTCAAAAACCATTGGTTACTCTTCCTTTTTAGCATTTGTATATAGCATTTGTATATGTATATATATATATATATATATATATATATATATATATATATATATATATAAAATATATATATATATATATATATATATATATATATATATATATATATATATATATATATATATATATATATATATAGTTCTTAATTGTGTATATGTATATAATAGTATATTAAATTGTGATATACCATGGTTGTGTTCGCTGTTTTTAATCTCAGATTTACCTCATTTCAGTAAGCTCCAGGACACACACACACACACCATAATTTGTTAGATTTAAGGTTTTGTTTGTATTGTAAATACACATGTGTGTGTGTGTATATATATATATATATATATATATATATATATATATATATATATATATATATATATATATATATATATATTTATTTATTTATTTATTTATTTATTTTTTTTATATATATGTATATGTATATAAATAGTATATTAAATTGTGATATACCATGGTTGTGTTCGCTGTTTTTAATCTCAGATTTACCTCATTTCAGTAAGCTCCAGGACACACACACACACACACCATCATTTGTTAGATTTAAGGTTTTGTTTGTATTGTAAATACACATGTGTGTATATACTTATATGTATATAGATATTTATGCTTGATAATTCTCTTAGAATAGATTGTAATTGTGTATATGACTATAGGAGTCGTAAGACAAATTTGGTTTGTCATTTTGAGCCTAGTTTAGTCGAATTGGCCGACAAGTTGACCAAATTGACAAAAGTCAACTTTGGGTCAAACTTGATCCAATTCAACTCAAACGAGCTCCGAATGACCTGAAATTTTGTGTATGACCTAGAAATTAGTAGACGGACTAGTTGACCCAGGTTTGACCAGTATTGACCAGGTTTGACCAGAGTTGACCGAGGGTTGACTTTGATCAAATGGACCTAGAAGCATGTAGTCTTGCATTGTAGCTATTTCTTTTGATATTTTAGACTTAGTTGTGACATGTGTATACTTTAAATAGGTTCATATTTCCCCAGTTTAGCTACACTTCATCATCAGCAGTTCAGTTTGTCAGGGGAGTACATTCTCTGATCTTTTCATACTTCTTTGGATATGTTCTCTTGTTATAGACTAGTATACTTGATGCTGACACGATGTTCACACGGATTAGTACCCTATGGATCTTTTCATGCGATGTTATTCCCTCGGATACATCGAGTATATCATGTTCATGTTCTTTATCATGGCCATCATGTACTCCATGTATTCATATTTATCCATGTGCACTCATGTGTTATTCATGTACACTCATGACCATATGAGCTTCATGTATAAAGTAGTTGTTATCCATGTGCAATAACATAACATGTATTGATCCTTGTGTATTGATTGGGGGCAGGGAGAGTGTAGTTGGTTATGTGATCATTATCCCCAGTAGGTATCCATGTGCAACTCCATAGCTGTATATTTATGTACAACCCAAACTGTTTACATAACCAATTCATGCTCTAAATCACGTAGATGGTTACATTTCTCTATTTATCATATTATATCTCATTTTATAGTCTCTCTCTCTTGTTGACTTTCTTTACAGCGATTCATGTATAGTTTTCTATAGCTTGCTTTATATGTCCAATCCTGACATGAATTGTGTGAGAGATATGTGCTCGTTCCGTCCTGACTGGGCATGTTGAAAATTTTACAGGTGATGATGAAGAGTTCTGCCCTACTTATTATGGCATTGGCTTAGATGACACTGGTGATATAGACCCTCAGGAGGATCCAGCAGTCGCTGAGGACTTGCCCATAGTCTAGCTGAGACTTAGTATTTTTATTGTCTTTCTATTTGAGACATTATGAGTTGTACTTGAGTTTAGCTTTTTGATGGTTTATACCTAGACTTCTATTTATGTTGTGACTCTCTTGTGATTTCTATTCTATTCCATCTTAGTGTCGTGATTGAGTACTTATTATTTTACTCTCCATTCGGAGCTTATTCTAGATTGTGTTAGATATTGTGACTCAGGACATCGTTCTACCGCCGACACTGCGGCGTAGGCTGGGCGTATTCACTTCTCGTGCCCTTTCACTGGGTGCGGGTCGTGACACGTTTTTAGTGGTGGCCCATGCATGCAGGTCAGTCCAATCACAACTAGTGTGATTCATAGTGGTACTCGAATTAGAGTATCATTACAGCCTGCAGTAGGATATAAGATATAAGTTAAGGTACTCAATCACATTAGAAAAACTCTTATCAAATTCTTGCTGTTAATTATCTCCTTTTGAAAATAACTGTCCTCCTTTGATGATTTCGCTTCTTTTTCAGTAATTGATTCTTTGTTTGATCTGTCTTCAAGATAGTTATGGAGACACGATTTCATCTCTTCGTTCCATGCAGGACCAGATTCGCATTAGTGCGATGTCGTGATAGTACGAAAATTTAGTTGTACTACTACGAGCCTGCTATAGGGTATAGGAAGAAAAGTGTTAGAATGAGATGATACCCAATCACTGTTAGGATTCCTTGAGAGATTCCTGGGATGACCCCTGAGAATCTTATTTTAACTTCGATCTGAAATCTTTTTCCTAATTTGATCCACCCATTACTCATTTGGTTCACTCATTACTCCTTGTTATTGAATTTGATTTTTGATGGATTCATTGTTGACTTTTGAACCTTGTTGATTAGTTGTTGACTTTGAGTTTGTATTTAAATATATTTATTTTTATTTTTATTTTATTTGGAATTTAGGGTATAACCTGATAACATATACTTGATAAGGACTATGAGAAAGGTAAATGTTTACTTGATATGTGGAGTTAGAATTTATCGCAGTCATACTGGCTAGCACGACAAGGACGTAGAGCCTGATTTTAGATATATTATCCTAGTTATGAAATTTAGATTTTCTTGCAGCCATACCGGTTGGCGAGGGTAAGAATTCTAAATAACATGATTATAGGGTGTATACCTTATTTACGGACTCTATTGTTTATTGCAGCTATGCTTACTGGCGTGGCAAAATTCTAGCAACATGATTTCAGGAAGACGTGTATGGTTATCAGATTATATCTCAAAATTCGTTCATTCCTTTGAACAGATGAGCAATAACAGGTTTTATCATTATTTCTTTCTTGCCATTATTTCTTGCATTCCCATTTTTCCTTATCTTAGTTAACTCTATCCTAATTACATCAATCACCATCTCATGTCTAATGCTGTCATCTGTACTTCGGAACCTTTGAATCTCCATACCTTTTACCTTGAAAAGGTCAAGGAAGTGACGTAAATCATCTAGCTTGAAAAGGACGTAATTTGTTATCTCATGGTAATCTAGGTAGGGATATAAAAAGTTAGTCTTTGATATAGAATTTTGAGATGGAGATGTGGTAAAAGTGACAATGAAATCAAGAGATTATATTATCAATCTAGGAACGATCACACACAGAGAAATATTTGGATGTAGATAATAGATGCATTTCTTAGCTGACGAGGATATTCGAGGTCGACATAGTTGAGGACTTGGATAAATTTTGGTTATTGATTCTTGAGACGTTACTTTAAGGCTATGATATTAATTTAGGGACTCAGTAAGAGAAAAGAGATTTTAACTGTATTCGATGATAATACAAAATATGATATTGCAAGAAAATGGTTAGAACAGAAAGAACGCAAGGATTTTTTTTTGAATTAAAGAATATAGAGATTTTTGAGAAAATTTTAAATTTTAAGGAGAATAATATTTGAGGGTGTAACGCCCCAGTCCCAAAATACGTAGGACTAGGAACGTAAACATGTCAGCTGTATTCATACGAAGTACACTCCAATATATGGAATCCTCGTATGAATACATAAGCTATAAAATGCAGTAGAACCATAACTAATCTCATCCACACAAATAAATGAATAAAAGATATCATATAATGAGAATGAATTGTTTGATACAATATGTTGGGCGGAGACAAATCCACTACCAACAAGTAAAGGAAAATACATAAGAAAAGATATGAATTTGGCGAGCGAAGCAAAGACGATCCAAGTGCAATCATCCTCGAAGAAGTAGTGACGATCATGGCCACGGATAGAGCACATGCGAAAGACAATAGCACACACCTAGAGAGATGACCAGGTCCTCAGAGGGACGTAACAAGACACATAATATCATGCCATATAAACTGAATAAATATCGCTCAAATAAATAAGTCAAACGAATTATAACATGGTCCAATACGCACCTACTGAACGAGCGTACCATCCCCCCAACCAAACAAGGATAGGAGATGGTAAACTAATTCACGGTGACGTATCTTTCCATGCTAAGAATCCAATATGGTATCCGGACCCCAACAAGGTTCAATACCTTTCTCATCGAAGTAGTAAGTCACACCTACAACCAAACAAGGACAAGATGTGATAAACTAATCTGCGACAAGTTATTGTTCTAAGCCACGGTCAGATACAAGTACCCAAACCAAAAGTACTCGTACCTAACGGATAAAGGTGTCTAACCGGTCTAAGTGATATGTAGTTAAGAACAATCCTTCCTACGTATGGGCCCTGGCTGAATAGGATCGGCATGGTCCCCCCTTGGGCACCAGAGGCCCCATCAGTAAGAGCATGACATTCCGCAGAATCGTCAGTGGCCGTCAGTAATCATGGGTCATCAACCCCGTATCTCCAGCGGAGAGTCCGGGTCACAAGAAAAAGTGCATCGAAGCCCATACGCTAAGGAATTGTCCTCCCCTTCCAATGCCTACTCTGTTGTATCCACAACAGTAACCTCTATAACCGCTAAGTCAAACTAGCATGCAACCTCTATTAGCGGTTATTCCTATCACACGGCTTGTACATACCTGTGGCCAGCCAATCACGCACTTTCGTGTCCTACATGCGACACACAACTTTATGGTACAACGTGTCAAGGCCAATGAATGCAACACACAAGGTGGTCCCTTAAATCTAGGTTTAATTTGTAAGAAAATAATACACAGCATGAAATATAAATGAACAGTAAGTTCTAACAGTTATGCCATGTATCACAGTTTATTTTGCATAAAGAAAATAAATAATGCATGAAATATGAGCTAAAATAATTAAATAGCAAATGGCAAGGTGTCTTGCCTGAGGTCTTTGCTGGTGAAACCGATAATTTCGTTGGGTACAGAATAGTCACAGGGCTACACAAGATAACTCAGACGATGTGACAAACTTCTAAAATAAAAACCAAAAAATAAATATTCTGGAAAATTTTTGGGAAAAATATATGATATGTATTTTTCTGTCAGTATTCCGAAACTTCAAACGGATCGTGATTCTGATTTCTGGTTCTCCCAGAATCTCAAAAACACTAAAACGTGTCAGATTTCGGACCACTGACACTCCACAAATTTTCCAGAAAATTAAGTTCCAAATTTATGAAAATAAAATTTACATTCAGAAAATATACCTCAATACGATTCCAACAAAAAAACTGGAGGTCAAAAGGAGTCCGAAGTTGGGAGTTATGGTCATTCGAAGTTGCTACAACCTTTGAAAATTGAGGCTGAATTTATGACGAAAAAAGAGAGAAATTTTGACAAGGATGATTTGAAAGATGATTTGTGGTGAAAATAATATGGAGGAGTACCTGCCTATTTATAGGATGTGGGAATTCCCAATTAGATAAGAATTAGGATTCCTTTAAACCCAATTTAGATATTTTCCAACTTAATTTAAAAGCAATCAAATCCAAATCCAAATCCAAATCTAATTTAAACCAAATCAAATCAAATTCTCTTAGTTTAAAATCAAATCAATTAAATCCAATTTAAATCTATTTAAATTTTTAGCTCAAAATCAAATGGGATAAATAAATTTCGAATATTTAACTATTTAAATAAATCCAAAAATCAAATCAAGATTTAAATGGCCACCATAACTTCCAAATATATTTTTCAAAATACAATAATAATAATTTCAAAATAATAAATATTTTTAATATCTTTTTGAATAATAAATCTCAAAATTATATTTTATTTAAATTAAACTAGCAAATATTTATGAAATATATGTATGCATGAATAATATTATTTATTCTAAATAAAAGGCCTTTCATAAATAAAATCATAAATTTAGGAAATTTTGATAGCTAAATTAAATATTATATATATTATTTTGAAACTATAAAAATAAAAAAAATATTTTTCTCAAAATATGTACGCTCGTACATATTCGCACTCGTCGAGCAACTACGAAAAATAAAATTTCGTACACGACGTACAATACGACTATACGACGTACAATACACAATTTTTAAATCAGTACCAAATTTAATATATATAAAAAATATAGTAGAAATTTAGGAGTTTTACAGAGGGTGTACGTTGAAGGAATATGAAGGTTGATTTTAATGGAGAATAAGTTTTGTAAGGTCTAGTAGTTTCAGATTAAACAACACGAGGAGAGTAATTTGAACAAGTTCAAGGATTTCATAAAACTTGATTTAGAGGTTTCGGATCTAATTTGAGACAATGTGGAAGAATTTGGATTTAAAGATGATTAAGTGGTTAATATTGAGTGCTAATAAATAAAAGGGTATGCTTCATAAATAATGTTTAGGAATTTAAGAATTGAGCCTATGATGATCATGACAATGTCCAATCTTCATAACAAAAGGGTATAAATTCTTGGTGGTAGTCATATAAAGGTTAATTTTTATATTTGGACTTATGAGATAAGGATATGATTGACAAATGATGATTAGATAAGCTTGATGGTATCAGAGAGAGATGATTAACTTGACTTCCCTATGAAGCCTTGTCTTCTGTTTTTCCTATCAAAAAGGAGAAATTTGACTTATTCCATATCCTTGAATTATCCTTTAAATTTTTTTTTTCAATATCATTGAACCATAACTCCATTGATCACGACCAATCGACTTTGGTTATCTTTTCTTATCATATTAAAATCTGGATCATACTCAATTGAATTAAATTTAATTGTGACCTAGATCTCCATCCTTGGATGCTCGTGCTCAGACTTTGATAACCTTGTTCTCCATCTTTCCCAAATCTTGATCTACTCGGAGATTGATCAACTTAGATCGTGCCGAGACTAACTTTTCTTTTATATATATCGTATTGGATTTCAATGTTCGTGTTTTAAACTTTCGATTTTGATCATCCTTAAAATAGTAACCCTATATAGTTAATTCCAGTTGTTTTTATATATATATAATCATCAGTTTTCATATAGGATGATAGACTGCCTTACAGCCCGATGGTTTACTAAATTTTTTTTCTTATCCTTTCAGGATGGCACCCATGAACAGAGCCTGTCCCCGGTGCACAGCTGGAATTCCGGATGAGACCGAGATTGTACTTCCCCCTTCTATTGCTCAGGAGGTATTAGTAGCCTCATCGGAGAGTTTTCCTCCATCTCCTATCCTTCAGGAGAAGGCTGCAGTTCAGCCGAAGACTGAGGGCCTTCCTTTGCCCCCTGGAGTGGTACCCCATGCCATTCCTGATGGAGCTCATATTTACAGACTTCTTCAGGATGTGCAGGAGGTACAGAGACTTCATGCTGAGCTTATGAGAGAGCAGAGTCTCAGTTTCCAACTGTTGTGGGATTACATGCATTCGAGGGGAGAGCCTAGTCCCAAGAGAGCGAGGAGCAGTATATATCCAGAGCCTCAGGAGTACCCCGGCTTCCAGCCTAGACCAGCCTATCCAGTTCAGATTCCTATCCAACAGAGGCCAATTGAGCGAGTGCCTACCTGTGCTTTCTGTAAGAATCTTGGGCACGTATGGAAGGACTGTAGGAAGAGACTAGGATTGTGCCTATTTTGTGGATCAGCTGTACACAAGATACGAAACTGTCCTACTACACCTGCCCCTAGTCGAGGCCTACCTGCGGGAGAGAGTTCCAGCTACCAGACCTAGTAGAGGTGAGTTCTTGACCTATACCTTATCTTATCTTCATGATTACTGTACCCTACCATATTGTTTGTATGTTTGATACCTTACGACTACTTTTGATCTAGTATGACTATAATGGCTAGATGATGAGACCCCAGACTGATATTACCTGCCATAACCCTGTATGATTTCTTTTCAACTGCATGATTTAGATAAGTTTTCTTAAGACCATGATTGTTGGGGGATTTGACCTAGAAAGAGTAGGATCATCTTAATTTCGAGGACGAAATTATTTTAAGGAGAGTAGACTTGTAACCACCACTTTTCTAAAACGAGGATAATTTTGAACTTTTGTAATTTTTATCATTTAATAATAATATTTGAATCATATTATGATTTTTGGGGATTTTTCTTTATTTTATTTTATAATATTTAGATGGATGAATTATGATTTTGGTTGTTGCTAGTTTAACCCCTAGAGACTGTTTGACTAAGAGACTAACCATGACATAGAACCTTAATGCTATATTAGAATTAGATTTATTATCATTAGAATTAATTTAGATTTTATTAGTTAATTTTAGAGTGATTAATTGATTTTTAGCCATTTTAGCCGTTTTGTGATTTTTTAGATATGTTGACTTGTGTTGTGCTAGCAACTGGTTTAACCTTAGTGGACATTGTATAGGGGCCTAACCATGCCTTAGAATTGTTATTTTTATTTTTAGAATTTATTTTAGGCATTAGATTATTTTTAAGGCTTTAATTGATTTATTTTAGCCTTTTGCATGCTAGCCTTTAAGCCTTTTTGACTTGGGCCCATTTCTACTTGAGAATGAGTTGGCCCAAGTGTAACCCTAACCCTAGAGACCCCCTTGGCCGCCCAACAACAGTAACCCCTCCCCCTTTTCTTCATTTGTGGAATTGTAGCCTCCACAAGTGAACCCTAATAGTTTCTCCTCTCCAAAACTCATAATTCCTTCATCCGGAGTCCGTTTCTTCCCAAACAAACTCTGTTGCACTCGTCGAGGAGAGGAGGATCTGCTGGAGCATTTCTAGCAAGGAGGCGGAGGCTTTTGCTTGAGGAAAATCGGCCGACACGACAACCGAGGGGCTCCGTTCATTGAGTTTTTGACACTCAATAGGTAAACCCTAATCTACCATTGTAAATCTGGAATTTCTTCCATTTTTTGCATCCATATAGGTGCCCTAGGATTGCCCATGAAATTTGGTTGGATTTCGACTTCGTTTGATGGCGGTATCGGGCACATGTTCGACGAAATGCCGCTTAGGATAGAAAGTTGTTGTTTTTCGATTCTGTCTTCATGGATGTTTAGATAATATTATTTTGATAAACTTTTATGAAGACGGATTTGGTTTTGACAACGTTGCAGCGGCGTTTCGGGCATCGGACGCACGTGCACGGATCCCGTGCACGAGGCCGTGCGTGCCCTGCTGTCCGCGCGGTGTTTCTCGATGCACAGGCCGTATTTTTGCATGAAATTTCTTGAGCACGTGGGGGAAACCTCTGCCCCCATGCTCGTAAAATTTTATGACTTTTCGTTGAGCGAGCGCGGAGAAATCGCGCGTGCACCACTCAGCCACTGTGCATTCAGCCTGTTATTTTGTCACTGAAACGGACTTCGTGCGCGCACACAACGCAACGAAGACCCGTTCCAGGACCTAGGACAACGTCGACCTATACCTAGACTACCCGATGAACGAACCCAGAGTAGCGACGTGGCCCGACGAGCGAGCCACGAGGGCGGAACCCGCGCGCACGAGGGCGCGCGGGCGCTCGCGCGCGCAGCAGGCCGGGCGGGTGCAGGGGCTGCGTGCGTCGCTTCGGCACAGTGTGTCGCTGTGTCACCGTGTCCTAGACCTACCCAAGGACCCCCCCAGCTACGTGCACAAGCACGGGCTTTTTCGTTGTGTGTGCGGCGCTCAATCGAGCGAGAATGCACGCGTTGTCACGCGGTATCGAGAAATTCCGATACACGTTCTGTGGACACGACACGGACACGATTTCGAACCAGAGAGTATACGAGCGCATCACGTGGGTCGAGACCAACGTGTATGCCGAGTTTCGCGGGTTCGTTTGGTGTATATTGTATTTTGGGTCGTTGTGTGAAATGGATGAGTTTTCCTTATTTCGATTTTTGAGTTTAAATGCGATATTTTGATTTCCAGGTATTTAGCTTATAAAATCTGAGTTTTCAAGACATATATGAGGTTTCGGATTTTTGGGAACCAACTTTTGATTTTGTTTCATAATTTTCCATCATTTATGAGTATATATGCTTTCTATATAGCTATATATATATATATATATATATATATATATATATATATATATATATATATATATATATATATATATATATATATATAAAACCCCGTTGAAAACCCTTGCTGATGTATACATGTTGAGAATGGGTCGAGATGGTTTTAATTCCAGATTTGGATTCACGAAACCTATTTCAAAAACCATTGGTTACTCTTCCTTTTTAGCATTTGTATATATATATATTATATATATATATATATATATATATATATATATAAAATATATATATATATATATATATATATATATATATATATATATATATATATATCTATATATATAGTTCTTAATTGTGTATATGTATATAGATAGTATATTAAATTGTGATATACCATGGTTGTGTTCGCTGTTTTTAATCTCAGATTTACCTCATTTCAGTAAGCTCCAGGACACACACACAACACCATCATTTGTTAGATTTAAGGTTTTGTTTGTATTGTAAATACACATATGTGTATATACTTATATGTATATAGATATTATGCTTGATAATTCTCTTAGAATAGTTTGTAGTTGTGTATATGACTATAGGAGTCCTAAGACAGATTTGGTTTGTCATTTTGAGCCTAGTTTAGTCGAATTGGCCGATAAGTTGACCAAATTGACAAAAGTCAACTTTGGGTCAAACTTGATCCAATTCAACTCAAACGAGCTCCGAATGACCTGAAATTTTGTGTATGACCTAGAAATTAGTAGACGGACTAGTTGATCCAGGTTTGACCAGCATTGACCAGGTTTGACCAGAGTTGACCGAGGGTTGACTTTGATCAAATGGACCTAGAAGCATGTAGTCTTGCATTGTAGCTATTTCTTTTGATATTTTAGACTTGGTTGTGACATGTGTATACTTTAAATAGGTTCATATTGCCCCAGTTTAGCTACACTTCATCATCAGCAGTTCAGTTTGCCAGGCGAGTACATTCTCTGATCTTTTCATACTTCTTTGGATATGTTCTCTTGTTATAGACTAGTATACTTGATGCTGACACGATGTTCACACGGATTAGTACCCTATGGATCTTTTCATGCGATGTTATCCCCTCGGATACATCGAGTATATCATGTTCATGTTCTTTATCATGGCCATCATGTACTCCATGTATTCATATTTATCTATGTGCACTCATGTGTTATTCATGTACACTCATGACCATATGAGCTCAATGTATAAAGTCGTTGTTATCCATGTGCAATAACATAACATGTATTGAACCTTATGTATTGATTGGGGACAGGTAGAGTGTAGTTGGTTATGTGATCATTATCCCCAGTAGGTATCCATGTGCAACTCCATAGCTGTATCCATGTGCAACCCAAACCGTTTACATAACCAATTCATGCTCTAAATCACGTAGATGGTTACATTTCTCTATTTATCATATTATATCTCATTTTATAGTCTCTCTCTCTTGTTGACTTTCTTTACAGCGATTCATGTATAGTTTTCTATAGCTTGCTTTATATGTCCAATCCTGATATGAACTGTGTGAGAGATATGTGCTCGTTTCGTCCTGGCTGGGCATGTTAAAAATTTTACAGGTGATGAAGAGTTTCTGTCCTACTTATTATGGCATTGGCTTAGATGACACTGGTGACATGGACCCAGGAGGATCCAGCAATCGCTGAGGACTTGCCCATAGTCTAGCTGAGACTTAATATTTTTATTGTCTTTCTATTTGAGACATTATGAGTTGTACTTGAGTTTAGCTTTCTGATGGTTTACACCTAGACTTCTATTTATGTTGTGACTCTCTTGTGATTTCTATTCTTCCATCTTAGTGTCATGATTGAGTACTTATTATTTTACTCTCCATTCGAAGCTTATTCTAGACTGTGTTAGATATTGTGACTCAGGACAGCGTTCTACCGCCGACACTGCGGCGTATGCTGAGCGTATTCACTTCTCGTGCCCTTTCACTAGGTACGGGTCGTGACACCCTGATAGGATCCTGAGCCCTTCCAGGAAGTTTGACAATGCAAGGCATCAAAGCTTTTTTGAAGCTTAGCTACTAGAGGAACTGATGTTTTAGGGGGTCGCCCCTTGAGTCAGACTTGCAATGGCTCTTCAATCACTGTCGCTGCTTCTGCTTTGTTATCGGCATCATTGTCGTCGTCCTCTAGATGAGATGACTTGTATAAATGGACATCAGTGTAATATACATCAATCCCTCTGAACGGATCGACATAAGCAAACTCAGTCTTGGCAATGTCGTTGCTATTCACATACTTCATGCATTGAAATATGGAGGGTACGATCATATATTCATGTTGTCACGACCCGATACCCAAATTGTTGGGCCGGGCCGAGCCATGTCCAGCCTACGCTTGGTTAAAGCGCAGTAAGCTGTTCTAAGTATAGACAATAAAAGATCTAAGCTACTAACAGTTCTAAAATCATATTTAAAGGTTCATCACCACAGCATCTATAAGCGAAGGCAACGTAAGCACAGACTTAATAATACATAACCAAAGTATCTAACTGGAGACAAAGTCCAGTATCCAAAAATAAGAACATACCAAAGTCTCAGTCTCAAAACATATAAAAAATAACTAAACAAGGTTCCCCGCTGGGGCCTCTTCTGGAGCTAAGGCCAGGTCCTCAATGCAGTACCATAATATGTAACACATAGCATTTCCTCCTCGAAAAGTATACCTACAACGTTATCCTGTCAGGACGGGAGCAAGTACAACCTCTACAACTAAAGTACTGAACAATAATGAAAGAGATGTACAATAAGAAACATGGTGTGATAAGTCTATAAAATAGGAAATACTGGAAACATGGCCTCATGGTATAACTGGGATCACAGTATCATAGCAACATAGGGAACATGACATATCTGGAATCATGGTATATCTCATAATCTATCATGGCAAGGATACATATGTCATAAAGACAGATGTATATGTAATGTTTAAAACTGTAGCAAGTACGTGATCGGTCAATAGATGTACAATGTACCGAGGTACAATGTAAATAAAATGTACATACGTACAAGTAAAAAAGCGATAGATGTACATACGTACAAATACAGCTGATGAGCCTACGACAAGGTATACATAAAATGTCAACCTTGCTCGGTACGTACGTACGAGTAGGGGGGGCATGATCACGTACTCAACTATCAGTTTCCCCATAACCCATATTCTATCATGTGAGAGATACGAGAACGATATAGAACATGTGAGATACTTGGATCGGTATAAAGCACGATAGGTACTGATAGCAGTATAAAGCATAGTAAAACATGTACTGAGAACCAGTAAGATGTATGTGAAGATATAAGAACTGTCCTAAGTATGGCAGATACTGAATGTAATACAACATGTGAAGATATAACTTGCAGTTATTCAGAAAGCAGTATTTTAACAGGGTCAATACATGTTCTAGCATTAAAAGACAGTAAATGAGTGTGTAGATGTACTTGCCTCGAGCAAAGCAAGAATACTAGTACGAAGATATAGATGTCCGTATCCTGTCAATAATGATATACAACTTAGTTCTAAGCTATGATCAACAATATACTAGTGGTGTGACACGACTCCTAACTGGATACTAGCCAAGTGGAGACCTAGCATAAAAGTCTAATGTGGAGTGCCACTATACACAACTAACTCTCTAGGGTCTTTACACTAGTGCGGGGTGAGGTCCAATACTATAACAACTCAAATCAACGCAAAACTTGCAAGTTGTAACTACTCAATAAATAAATCAAACGGTACACTAAGTTCCAACAATTTTAGAGATAGACAAAAAGCTTAATATATATAAAATAAAGTACCAAAATAATCCTTGTTAATTATAGAAATTTATACTAATTTTTCTGGGATTTATAAACCCTCATAAATATTTATTAAAAATCAGCAAACATAAATATATTGAAATGAGTTCTGTTTTCCCATTTTTATAAAATACCAAAGCACTTAATAAATGCTAGAAAAATTATAATAATTATCTAAATTAACATAGTATTTAAATACCATTTTTCCAAGATTTTTACAGCAATTAAAATATATATAAAAATTCAAAACCAGAAAGTAACAATATCTAGAAAAATTAATTATAAATTAAGGATAATACATAATCAAATCTACAGATGTTGTCGGATGATAAAAAAATATCACCAACGTGTCCAGAATGGTCAAATCAGCTAGGATAGCCTACCCATAAGTCCAATTTGGACACAGGGGCAAAACGGTAATTTCGGGTCAAGATGATGTCCGCCGTTGGACACACTTTGCACCGAAAAACGTGTCAGGATAGAGGTCTACAAAATCTAGCAATTATATGTCCACGAATCCAGAATGACGATACGAACCCAACGGTATATCCGAAATTGGATTCCGATGTGCCGATCTCAAAATGATACGTTGACGCGACACTTGGTATCCGGTTTGCACAGAAATACGTGCCGGAGCAAATGTCTTCAAAACTCAGCAAATTATATGTCAACGAGTCCAGAATGATGATACGAACTCAACGGTATATCCGGAATGGGATTCCGATGAGCCCGTCAAAAAGTCCCGTTGACTCAGAAAGTGGGACCCGCTTTGCACCGAAATACGTGCCAGGGCCCACGTTCTCCGAATCAAGCAAATTTTATATGAAAACATGCCAGAATGACGCCACGAGTCTACTGGTGGTGTCAGAAATTGAATCCGGAGTCCCGGGTTCAAAATAGAATTTAACAAGTGCGATTTAAGGAATTCGGACGGCCAACTTTGGCGTCGAATTCGACCAACCAAACGTGCTTAAAATGAAACGAAATATAAAGGAGACAGGAAGATGGTTATACCAGCTGTGCACCGGAACTGACGGTGCGCAAAACGGAGCTGCGACGGCGAAGTTACGAGCTGACGAAGTCGGCTCCACGAAACTGTCCAAAAACAGTTTAATTTAAAACGTCAACTTGGTGGCCATTTTGAGGTATCAACGACAAAATTAACGGACGAAAATTGAGGGGAGTAAAGTGCTATATACCGAAATTACGACGGAGCAAAAAGTTCACCGATCCAACGGTCGGATCTCCCGAAAAACGTGCACGAACTTGCTGTGACGGCGCCATTTTCGAGTTCAAAACTCGCGCGCGCCGCGGGGATTCCGTTCAAAACGCACGAATAGCCTATGCGTCGCGCCGGGGAGGAAGGCGACGGCCAGGGGGCGTTCGCCGGGAGGCGCTGGACGAGGGGGAGCTCGCGGGGGGGCTGTGCTGGTGGTGCGGCTTGCGGAGGTGGTGGCGGTGGTGCGAAGATGATGGTGAGGGTGATGGGAAGTTGGTAGAGGAAGAGGAGAAGGAGAAGAGGAAGGTGACGCATGGCCAGGGTGGCGGTGGCCGGCGACGCCGAGCACGGCGGGGGTGGCCGTGAGGTGGTGGTGGGAGCGTAGTTGTGGTGGTTTAATGGTGGAGTGGTGATGGTAATGGTGGGGAGCTTGATGATGATGATGGTGTTTATGGTTATTGGCTAGGGAGGAGGAGGAGGAGATGGTGAAGGAGGAGAAGGTGGTGCTCGGCTGTAGGTAGGGGGTCACGGCCGAGAGGGGGTGGGGTGTGAGTGTGTGTTGTGTTTTGTTTTTAGAGGAGAGAGAGAGTGATATATATGTATGTATATATACATATATAGAAAGAGTGAGGGAGAGAGAGATATTTGAGAGGGAGAGAGAGTGAGGTCGGTCCAAATGGGGGGGGGGAGAGTGCTGTGTGCTGTAAAGAGAGAGGGAATGATATTTGAAAGGAAGATGTTTATATATATATATGTATATATATAAATATGTGGGATATTTAAAGTAGAGAGAGGAAGAGATATTTTTCGAAATAGGAAAAAAGAGAAATATTGCGTGTGTATTGGACAGTCATGAGAGTATAACATGGGGCTTGGGTTCGGGTTCGGTTGAGCCGGGTCGGGTCAAAATCGGACATGGGACAATAATTGAATTAAATAGGGACTTATAATCATAGGTAAATAATTAACATGCGGGGACTCAAATAAATGGGACACAAGTTTCAGGCGGGTAGTAGGCTTCATGCGGGCCACGTCCATACTTCGGGTTGACAGGTTGGATCGATGTCGGGTCCCGAAATTAAATTGGAAAATAAATCAGGTTTTACGGTCGAAAATCGGCCTAAATTGACCCGGAAGTTGTGCGAAGAAAATGGAGCACAAAATGGAGTGTCTGAGTGGGACACGAAGGTCATGGGTGGAGAGCGTCTCGAGTAGATCATTCATGAGAAGTTGGTTCCAAGAAAATGACTGGTCTGGTGCTCCTAAATTAAAAGCAACGGTAACGTGCAAACGATGATCAAAAATAAAAGTGGGAATAATATTCAACGATTAATTGGTCTAAGTTGACCCGACTTGCGCGATACAAAAGAGCACAAGGGAACAAGTTCAAGTGGAACACGATATATCAACAGGAAGATAATCTTGCCTACTTCAAAACCCATGAAGAGAGTTTACAGAGATTGAAATCCCTGACGCTCCAGAAGTCAAAATCATGGAAAGGTACATTAATGATGAAAACAATTTAAATAAATAAAATATTTATCGATAATAATTCATTTAGAAAAATTTAAAACAGCCCTGAAATTCAGGGGCTTACATCCTACCCACCTTACAAAAATTTCGTCCTCGAAATTAAAAATCATCCAACCAGTCAAACTATAATATGTAGCTGCTCTGGCTACGATACTCAATCTGCTATCCTTGAAATCATCTCTTTTGTTTCTCCTACAATCTTTTGGTTCAGGTTCAACAAAGTCCTTCTATCATAAACTATGTCATATATCCTTTAAAATCTTCCATACTAACATGAAACATTTATGTATTCCCTAAAATATAGGTCATTCTCCGGGTATGTCTATAAGCCTATAATGCTTAATCATCAACCATATTTCCAACCTCAACTGTAACTACTTAATTTTTTATCGTATCATAAGTATCCATATTCTATCAATCCACAGTTCCTTAGCATCATTTGTCGTCAATCCTTTCCTACAATTTCTCCTTGAAATTATACATTCAATTCTTATCCTTGGCGTAGAGCCTTCTTCTTTTTACTCAACAAGTCCTCCGAATATAAATCCTCAATTTCAAAACTCCCGATTTATTAATTACCAAAGTACATATGACTTTGTCTCGTTCTGATATCTTTCCGATCTCGTACGCAATACGATAACTCATTCTAATTTATTCTATATCAATCCACGTATCGATCTACCCTCTAATCATATGTAATTAGCTATAGATAACCAACCAAAATTCTACGAATGCTAAATCCTCAAACTCTAAGCACAAGATTCAAATCCTCAATCCATAGTCACAACATATACTCTCATTTCTCCATCTTAGATACCCTATCATCAAGTCATACTATCAATGCAATCATTCTTAATGGTTTCCAAGTCTGCTACAGTCAGTCACCTATACTTGTCCCATAAGCTTAATCTAACCAATCCCTAGGAAAAGTACTTATCACAAACACACAATACATTTATAGTTATACTACAGGATCAGTCAACAAGGTTTGGCTATTTAGTCGTCTATCAAGTAGAAGGTAACAAGGCCTAAGACTGGGTCAAGCAATCCATAACAGTGTCCAAACAAGTTAAAGGGTCAAGCAAGACAGAAAAGTTTATCGAAATATTTCCAAGAATGGTACGAAGACAACGAGATGTATAACGAGAAGAATTACCAAAGAGGTTAACGAAAAAGAGTTTAGTCGTCATAGGAAAGATGGAACATAAAATAATTATGTCCAAAAGATAACATGAAAGCAATCACGTTGGAGAGTCCTAGAGAACCTGTAATTCTAGTTGTAGATGTAGATAGAACAGAGTTAATCAAGACGGGGAAAAATGATAATAAGAATTTATTCTTGCTCAATCGGTCATAACGAAGTGAACCAAGCTGAGATATGATCTGATAACCATATACGTCTTCCTGAAATCATGTTGCCAGAATTTTGCCACACCAGTAAGCCTAGATGCAATAAACGATAGAGTCATAACTAAGGTATACTCCCTAAATCATATTATCTGGAATCCTCGCCACGCCAACCGGTATGGCTGCGAGAAAATCTAAATTCTATGAATAGGATAGTATATCCGAAATCAGGCTCTATGTTTTTGTCATACCAGCTAATATGGCTGCGATAAATTCTAAACTCCATAACTAAAGCAGATGTTTACCTTATCAGGATATATCATAATTCAATCCACAAAATTTATCACGATGCAAGATCAAAGTCAACAACGAAAATCAGAAATCGATTTCAACAACAATTTAAGGAGAGCAAATAAAACAGGTGAAAACAGATTTCGAGATAAGATTAGAGTAAGATCCTCAGGGGTCATCCCAAGGGTACTAAATTGGTCAAAATTGTAACCCACAAAATTCAAACAAGATACTAAATATAGTAAACGGTCCTATGCTGTGATGAGTTCTCCTATGTTGCAATCCTAGATATCCTCTAGGTGTTCTAAATGTTTATTCCTAGTTGTATCAAGTTGTCCTAGATCCTAATTGCAGGCGTGCTTGGTACAATAACGTAACCAAACAACTTAAGTCTGGACCTGCATGGGCCGCCAAAAAAAACATGTCACGACCCGATACCCAAATTGTTGGGCCGGGCCGAGCCATGTCCAGCCTACGCTTGGTTAAAGCGCAGTAAGCTGTTCTAAGTATAGACAATAAAAGATCTAAGCTACTAACAGTTCTAAAATCATATTTAAAGGTTCATCACAACACAGCATCTATAAGCGAAGGCAACGTAAGCACAGACTTAATAATACATAACCAAAGTATCTAACTGGAGACAAAGTCCAGTATCCAAAAATAAGAACATACCAAAGTCTCAGTCTCAAAACATATAAAAAAATAACTAAACAAGGTTCCCCGCTGGGGCCTCTTCTGGAGCTAAGGCCAGGTCCTCAATGCAGTACCATAATATGTAACACATAGCATTTCCTCCTCGAAAAGTATACCTACAACGTTATCCTGTCAGGACGGGAGCAAGTACAACCTCTACAACTAAAGTACTGAACATATAATGAAAGAGATGTACAATAAAACATGGTGTGATAAGTCTATAAAACAGGAAATACTGGAAACATGGCCTCATGGTATAACTGGGATCACAGTATCATAGCAACATAGGGAACATGACATATCTGGAATCATGGTATATCTCATAATCTATCATGGCAAGGATACATATGTCATAAAGACAGATGTATATGTAATGTTTAAAACTGTAGCAAGTACGTGATCGGTCAATAGATGTACAATGTACCGAGGTACAATGTAAATAAAATGTATATACGTACAAGTAAAAAACGATAGATGTACATACGTACAAATACAGCTGATGAGCCTACGACATATACATAAAATGTCAACCTTGCTCGGTACGTACGTACGATAGGGGGGGCATGATCACGTACTCAACTATCAGTTTCCCCATAACCCATATTCTATCATGTGAGAGATACGAGAACGATATAGAACATGTGAGATATACTTGGATCGGTATAAAGCACGATAGGTACTGATAGCAGTATAAAGCATAGTGAAACATGTACTGAGAACCAGTAAGATGTATGTGAAGATATAAGAACTGTCCTAAGTATGGCAGATACTGAATGTAATACAACATGTGAAGATATAACTTGCAGTTATTCAGAAAGCAGTATTTTAACAGGGTCAATACATGTTCTAGCATTAAAAGACAGTAATGAGTGTGTAGATGTACTTGCCTCGAGCAAAGCAAGAATACTAGTACGAAGATATAGATGTCCGGTATCCTGTCAATAATGATATACAACTTAGTTCTAAGCTATGATCAACAATATACTAGTGGTGTGACACGACTCCTAACTGGATACTAGCCAAGTGGAGACCTAGCATAAAAGTCTAATGTGGAGTGCCACTATACACAAACTAACTCTCTAGGGTCTTTACACTAGTGCGGGGTGAGGTCCAATACTATAACAACTCAAATCAACGCAAAACTTGCAAGTTGTAACTACTCAATAAATAAATCAAACGGTATACTAAGTTCCAACAATTTTAGAGATAGACAAAAAGCTTAAATATATAAAATAAAGTACCAAAAAATCCTTGTTAATTATAGAAATTTATACTAATTTTTCTGGGATTTATAAACCCTCATAAATATTTATTAAAATCAGCAAACATAAATATATTGAAAATGAGTTCTGTTTTCCCATTTTTAAAATACCAAAAGCACTTAATAAATGCTAAAAAATTATAATAAATTATCTAAATTAACATAGTATTTAAATACCATTTTTCCAAGATTTTTACAGCAATTAAAATATATATAAAAATTCAAAACCAGAAAGTAACAATATCTAAAAAATAATTAATTATAAATTAAGGATATACATAATCAAATCTACAGATGTTGTCGGATGATAAAATAAATATCACCAACGTGTCCAGAACGGTCAAATCAGCTAGG
Source organism: Iris pallida (assembly GCA_029216955.1). Classification (NCBI taxonomy): domain Eukaryota; kingdom Viridiplantae; phylum Streptophyta; class Magnoliopsida; order Asparagales; family Iridaceae; genus Iris; species Iris pallida. The sequence goes on from JANAVB010027596.1 coordinate 7,030,918, forward strand.
ATAGCCTACCCATAAGTCCAATTTGGACACAGGGGCAAAACGGTAATTTCGGGTCAAGATGATGTCCGCCGTTGGACACACTTTGCACCGAAAAACGTGTCAGGATAGAAGTCTACAAAACCTAGCAAATTATATGTCCACGAATCCAGAATGACGATACGAACCCAACGGTATATCCGAAATTGGATTCCGATGTGCCGATCTCAAAATGATACGTTGACGCGACACTTGGTATCCGGTTTGCACGGAAATGCGTGCCGGAGCAAATGTCTTCAAAACTCAGCAAATTATATGTCAACGAGTCCAGAATGATGATACGAACTCAACGGTATATCCGGAATGGGATTCCGATGAGCCGGCGTCAAAAAGTCCCGTTGACTCAGAAAGTGGGACCCGCTTTGCACCGAAATGCGTGCCAGGGCCCACGTTCTCCGAATCAAGCAAATTTTATATGAAAACATGCCAGAATGACGCCACGAGTCTACTGGTGGTGTCAGAAATTGAATCCGGAGTCCCGGGTTCAAAAATGGAATTTAACAAGTGCGATTTAAGGAATTCGGACGGCCAACTTTGGCGTCGAATTCGACCAACCAAACGTGCTTAAAATGAAACGAATATAAAGGAGACAGGAAGATGGTTATACCAGTTGTGCACCGGAACTGACGGTGCACAAAACGGAGCTGCGACGACGAAGTTACGAGCTGACAAAGTCGGCTCCACGAAACTGTCCAAAAAGTTTAATTTAAAACGTCAACTTGGTGGCCTGTTTTGAGGTATCAAACGACAAAATTAACGGACGAAAATTGAGGGGAGTAAAGTGCTATATACCGAAATTACGACGGAGCAAAAAGTTCACCGATCCAACGGTCGGATCTCCCGAAAAACGTGCACGAACTTGCTGTGACGGAGCGCCATTTTCGAGTTCAAAACTCGCGCCGCGCCGACGGGATTCCGTTCAAAACGCACGAATAGCCTATGCGTCGCGCCGGGGAGGAAGGCGACGGCCAGGGGGCGTTCGCCGGAGTCGCTGGACGAGGGGGAGCTCGCGGGGGGGCTGTGCGTGGTGGCTGCGGCTTGCGAGGTGGTGGCGGTGGTGCGAAGATGATGGTGAGGGTGATGGGTTGGTAGAGGAAGAGGAGAAGGAGAAGAGGAAGGTGACGCATGGCCAGGGTGGCGGTGGCCGGCGACGCCGAGCACGGCGGGGGTGGCCGTGAGGTGGTGGTGGGAGCGTAGTTGTGGTGGTTTAATGGTGGAGTGGTGATGGTAATGGTGGGAGCTTGATGATGATGATGGTGTTTATGGTTATTGGCTAGGGAGGAGGAGGAGGAGATGGTGAAGGAGGAGAAGGTGGTGCTCGGCTGTAGGTAGGGGGTCACGGCCGAGAGGGGGTGGGGTGAGTGTGTGTTTTGTTTGTTTTAGAGGGAGAGAGAGAGTGATATATATGTAAGTATATATATACATAATAGAAAGAGTGAGGGAGAGAGAGATATTTGAGAGGGAGAGAGTGAGGTCGGTCCAAATGGGGGGGGAGAGTGCTGTGTGCTGTAAAGAGAGGGAATGATATTGAAAGGAAGATGTTTATATATATATATATGTATATATATAAATATGTGGGATATTTAAAAGTGAGAGAGGAAGAGATATTTTCGAAATAGGAAAAAAGAGAAATATTGCGTAGTGTATTTGGACAGTCATGAGAGTTAACATGGGGCTTGGGTTCGGGTTCGGTTGAGCCGGGTCGGGTCAAAATCGGACATGGGACAATAATTGAATTAAATAGGGACTTATAATCATAGGTAAATAATTAACATGCGGGGACTCAAATAAATGGGACACAAGTTTCAGGCGGTAGTAGGCTTCATGCGGGCCACGTCCATACTTCGTTGACAGGTTGGATCGATGTCGGGTCCCGAAATTAAATTGGAAAATAAATCAGGTTTTTACGGTCGAAAATAAATCGGCCTAAATTGACCCGGAAGTTGTGCGAAGAAAATGGAGCACAAAATGGAGTGTCTGAGTGGGACACGAAGGTCATGGTGTGGAGCGTCTCGAGTAGATCATTCATGAGAAGTTGGTTCCAAGAAAATGACTGGTCTGGTGCTCCTAAATTAAAAGCAACGGTAACGTGCAAACGATGATCAAAAATAAAGTGGGAATAATATTCAACGATTAATTGGTCTAAGTTGACCCGAACTTGCGCGATACAAAAAGAGCACAAGGGAACAAGTTCAAGTGGAACACGATATATCAACAGGAAGATAATCTTGCCTACTACTTCAAAACCCATGAAGAGGTTTACAGAGATTGAAATCCCTGACGCTCCAGAAGTCAAAATCATGGAAAGGTACATTAATGATGAAAACAATTTAATAAATAAAATTTATCGATAATAATTCATTTAGAAAATTTAAAACAGCCCTGAAATTCAGGGGGCTTACATCCTACCCACCTTACAAAAATTTCGTCCTCGAAATTAAAAATCATCCAACCAGTCAAACTATAATATGTAGCTGCTCTGGCTACGATACTCAACTGCTATCCTTGAAATCATCTCTTTTGTTTCTCCTACAATCTTTTTGGTTCAGGTTCAACAAAGTCCTTCTATCATAAACTATGTCATATATCCTTTAAAATCTTCCATACTAACATGAAACATTTATGTATTCCCTAAAAATAGGTCATTCTCCGGGTATGTCTATAAGCCTATAATGCTTATCATCAACCATATTTCCAACCTCAACTGTAACTACTTGATTTCTTATCGTATCATAAGTATCCATATTCTATCAATCCACAGTTCCTTAGCATCATTGTCGTCAATCCTTTCCCAATTTCTCCTTGAAATTATACTTCAATTCTTATCCTTGGCGTAGAGCCTTCTTCTTTTTACTCAACAAGTCCTCCGAATAAATCTTCATTTCAAAACTCCCGATTTATTAATTACCAAAGTACATAGTCTTTGTCTCGTTCTGATATCTTCCGATCTCGTACGCAATACGATAACTCATTCTAATTTATTCTATATCATCCACGTATCGATCTACCCCTAATCATATGTAATTAGCTATAGATAACCAACCAAAATTCTACGAATGCTAAATCCTCAAACTCTAAGCACAAGATTCAAATCCTCAATCCATAGTCACAACAATATACGATCTCATTTCTCCATCTTAGATACCCTATCATCAAGTCATACTATCAATGCAATCATTCTTAATGGTTTCCAAGTCTGCTACAGTCAGTCACCTATACTTGTCCCATAAGCTTAATCTAACCAATCCCTAGGAAAAGTACTTATCACAAACACAATACATTTATAGTTATACTACAGGATCAGTCAAAAGGTTTGGCTATTTCAGTCGTCTATCAAGTAGAAGGTACAAGGCCTAAGACTGGGTCAAGCAATCATAACAGTGTCCAAACAAGTTAAAGGGTCAAGCAAGACAGAAAAGTTTATCGAAATATTTCCAAGAATGGTACGAAGACAACGAGATGTATAACGAGAAGAATTACCAAAGAGGTTAACAAAAAAGAGTTTAGTCAGTCATAGGAAAGATGGAACATAAAAATAATTATGTCCAAAAGATAACATGAAAGCAATCACGTTGGAGAGTCCTAGAGAACTGTAATTCTAGTTGTAGATGTAGATGAACAGAGTTAATCAAGACGGAGAAAAATGATAATAAGAATTTATTTTGCTCAATCGGTCATAACGAAGTGAACCAAGCTGAGATATGATCTGATAACCATATACTCTTCCTGAAATCATGTTGCCAGAATTTTGCCACACCAGTAAGCCTAGATGCAATAAACGATAGAGTCATAACTAAGGTATACTCCCTAAAATCATATTATCTGAATCCTCGCCACGCCAACCGGTATGGCTGCGAGAAAATCTAATTCTATGAATAGGATAGTATATCCGAAATCAGGCTCTATTTTTTGTCATATACCAGCTATATGGCTGCGATAATTCTAAACTCCATAACTAAAGCAGATGTTTACCTTATCAGGATATATCATAATTCAATCCACAAAATTTATCACGATGCAAGATCAAAGTCAACAACGAAAATCAGAAATCGATTTCAACAACAATTTAAGGAGAGCAAATAAAACAGGTGAAAACATTTCGAGATAAGATTAGAGTAAGATCCTCAGGGGTCATCCCAAGGGTACTAAATTGGTCAAAATTGTAACCCACAAAATTCAAACAAGATACTAAATATAGTAAACGGTCCTATGCTGTGATGAGTTCTCCTATGTTGCAATCCTAGATATCCTCTAGGTGTTCTAAATGTTTATTCCTAGTTGTATCAAGTTGTCCTAGATCCTAATTGCAGGCGTGCTTGGTACAATAACGTAACCAAACAACTTAAGTCTGGACCTGCATGGGCCGCCAAAAAATATGTCACGACCCGATACCCAAATTGTTGGGCCGGGCCGAGCCATGTCCAGCCTACGCTTGGTTAAAGCGCAGTAAGCTGTTCTAAGTATAGACAATAAAAGATCTAAGCTACTAACAGTTCTAAAATCATATTTAAAGGTTCATCACAACACAGCATCTATAAGCGAAGGCAACGTAAGCACAGACTTAATAATACATAACCAAAGTATCTAACTGGAGACAAAGTCCAGTATCCAAAAATAAGAACATACCAAAGTCTCAGTCTCAAAACATATAAAAAATAACTAAACAAGGTTCCCCGCTGGGGCCTCTTCTGGAGCTAAGGCCAGGTCCTCAATGCAGTACCATAATATGTAACACATAGCATTTCCTCCTCGAAAAGTATACCTACAACGTTATCCTGTCAGGACGGGAGCAAGTACAACCTCTACAACTAAAGTACTGAACATATAATGAAAGAGTACAATAAGAAACATGGTGTGATAAGTCTATAAAATAGGAAATACTGGAAATATGGCCTCATGGTATAACTGGGATCACAGTATCATAGCAACATAGGGAACATGACATATCTGGAATCATGGTATATCTCATAATCTATCATGGCAAGGATACATATGTCATAAAGACAGATGTATATGTAATGTTTAAAACTGTAGCAAGTACGTGATCGGTCAATAGATGTACAATGTACCGAGGTACATATAAATAAAATGTACATACGTACAAGTAAAACAAGCGATAGATGTACATACGTACAAATACAGCTGATGAGCCTACGACAAGGTATACATAAAATGTCAACCTTGCTCGGTACGTACGTACGAGTAGGGGGGGCATGATCACGTACTCAACTATCAGTTTCCCCATAACCCATATTCTATCATGTGAGAGATACGAGAACGATATAGAACATGTGAGATATACTTGGATCGGTATAAAGCACGATAGGTACTGATAGCAGTATAAAGCATAGTGAAACATGTACTGAGAACCAGTAAGATGCATGTGAAGATATAAGAACTGTCCTAAGTATGGCAGATACTGAATGTAATACAACATGTGAAGATATAACTTACAGTTATTCAGAAAGCAGTATTTTAACAGGGTCAATACATGTTCTAGCATTAAAAGACAGTAAATGAGTGTGTAGATGTACTTGCCTCGAGCAAAGCAAGAATACTAGTACGAAGATATAGATGTCCGGTATCCTGTCAATAATGATATACAACTTAGTTCTAAGCTATGATCAACAATATACTAGTGGTGTGACACGACTCCTAACTGGATACTAGCCAAGTGGAGACCTAGCATAAAAGTCTAATGTGGAGTGCCACTATACACAAACTAACTCTCTAGGGTCTTTACACTAGTGCGGGGTGAGGTCCAATACTATAACAACTCAAATCAACGCAAAACTTGCAAGTTGTAACTACTCAATAAATAAATCAAACGGTACACTAAGTTCCAACAATTTTAGAGATAGACAAAAAGCTTAAATATATATAAAATAAAGTACCAAAATAATCCTTGTTAATTATAGAAATTTATACTAATTTTCTGGGATTTATAAACCCTCATAAATATTATTAAAAATCAGCAAACATAAATATATTGAAAATGAGTTCTGTTTTCCCATTTTATAAAATACCAAAAGCACTTAATAAATGCTAGAAAAATTATAATAAATTATCTAAATTAACATAGTATTTAAATACCATTTTTCCAAGATTTTTACAGCAATTAAAATATATATAAAAATTCAAAACCAGAAAGTAACAATATCTAGAAAAATAATTAATTATAAATTAAGGATAATACATAATCAAAACTACATATGTTGTCGGATGATAAAATAAATATCACCAACGTGTCCAGAACGGTCAAATCAGCTAGGATAGCCTACCCATAAGTCCAATTTGGACACATGGGCAAAATGGTAATTTCGGGTCAAGATGATGTCCGCCGTTGGACACACTTTGCACCGAAAAACGTGTCAGGATAGAAGTCTACAAAACCTAGCAAATTATATGTCCACGAATCCAGAATGACGATACGAACCCAACGGTATATCCGAAATTGGATTCCGATGTGCGATCTCAAAATGATACGTTGACGCGACACTTGGTAATCCGGTTTGCACGGAAATGCGTGCCGGAGCAAATGTCTTCAAAACTCAGCAAATTATATGTCAACGAGTCCAGAATGATGATACGAACTCAACGGTATATCCGGAATGGGATTCCGATGAGCCGGCGTCAAAAAGTCCCGTTGACTCAGAAAGTGGGGCCCGCTTTGCACCGAAATGCGTGCCAGGGCCCACGTTCTCCGAATCAAGCAAATTTTATATGAAAACATGCCAGAATGACGCCACGAGTCTACTGGTGGTGTCAGAAATTGAATCCGGAGTCCCGGGTTCAAAAATGGAATTTAACAAGTGCGATTTAAGGAATTCGGACGGCCAACTTGGCGTCGAATTCGACCAACCAAACTTGCTTAAAATGAAACGAAATATAAAGGAGACAGGAAGATGGTTATACCAGCTGTGCACCGGAACAGACGGTGCGCAAAACGGAGCTGCGACGGCGAAGTTACGAGCTGACGAAGTCGGCTCCACGAAACTGTCCAAAAAATAGTTTAATTTAAAACGTCAACTTGGTGGCCAGTTTTGAGGTATCAAACGACAAAATTAACGGACGAAAATTGAGGGGAGTAAAGTGCTATATACCGAGATTACGACGGAGCAAAAAGTTTACCGATCCAACGGTCGGATCTCCCGAAAAACGTATACGAACTTGCTGCGACGGAGCGCCATTTTCGAGTTCAAAACTCGCGCGCGCCGACGGGATTCCGTTCAAAACGCACGAATAGCCTATGCGTCGCGCCGGGGAGGAAGGCGACGGCCAGGGGGCGTTCGCCGGAGGTCGCTGGACGAGGGGGAGCTCGCGGGGGGGCTGTGCGGTGGTGGCTGCGGCTTGCGGAGGTGGTGGCGGTGGTGCGAAGATGATGGTGAGGGTGATGGGAAGTTGGTAGAGGAAGAGGAGAAGGAGAAGAGAAAGGTGACGCATGGCCAGGGTGGCGGTGGCCGTCGACGCCGAGCACGGCGGGGGTGGCCGTGAGGTGGTGGTGGGAGCGTAGTTGTGGTGGTTTAATGGTGGAGTGGTGATGGTAATGGTGGGGAGCTTGATGATGATGATGGTGTTTATGGTTATTGGCTAGGGAGGAGGAGGAGGAGATGGTGAAGGAGGAGAAGGTGGTGCTCGGCTGTAGGTGGGGGGTCACGGCCGAGAGGGGGTGGGGGTGAGTGTGTGTTGTGTTTTGTTTTTAGAGGGAGAGAGAGAGTGATATATATGTAAGTGTATATATATACATATATAGAAAGAGTGAGGGAGAGAGAGATATTTGAGAGGGAGAGAGAGTGAGGTCGGTCCAAATGGGGGGGGGGGAGAGTGCTGTGTGCTGTAAAGAGAGAGGGAATGATATTTGAAAGGAAGATGTTTATATATATATATATATATATGTATATATATAAATATGTGGGATATTTAAAAGTAGAGAGAGGAAGAGATATTTTTCGAAATAGGAAAAAAGAGAAATATTGCGTGGTGTATTTGGACAGTCATGAGAGTATAACATGGGGCTTGGGTTCGGGTTCGGTTGAGCCGGGTCGGGTCAAAATCGGACATGGGACAATAATTGAATTAAATAGGGACTTATAATCATAGGTAAATAATTAACATGCGGGGACTCAAATAAATGGGACACAAGTTTCAGGCGGGTAGTAGGCTTCATGCGGGCCACGTCCATACTTCGGGTTGACAGGTTGGATCGATGTCGGGTCCCGAAATTAAATTGAAAAATAATCAGGTTTTACGGTCGAAAATAAATCGGCCTAAATTGACCCGGAAGTTGTGCGAAGAAAATGGAGCACAAAATGGAGTGTCTGAGTGGGACACGAAGGTCATGGGTGGAGAGCGTCTCGAGTAGATCATTCATGAGAAGTTGGTTCCAAGAAAATGACTGGTCTGGTGCTCCTAAATTAAAAGCAACGGTAACGTGCAAACGATGATCAAAAATAAAAGTGGGAATAATATTCAACGATTAATTGGTCTAAGTTGACCCGAACTTGCGCGATACAAAAAGAGCACAAGGGAACAAGTTCAAGTGGAACACGATATATCAACAGGAAGATAATCTTGCCTACTTCAAAACCCATGAAGAGAGTTTACAGAGATTGAAATCCCTGACGCTCCAGAAGTCAAAATCATGGAAAGGTACATTAATGATGAAAACAATTTAAATAAATAAAATATTTATCGATAATAATTCATTTAGAAAAATTTAAAACAGCCCTGAAATTCATGGGGCTTACACATGTATCCAAGGGCGTCATATCAAGACGTTATAGGACACGTCAGCGTCAATGACATAGCATGTCACCTCTGTTTGGAGGTCGCCTATCTGGCATTTTAGACGAATCTTACCCAGAGGGCTGCTTCTGTCGGCATTAAAGCCGCTGATAGCGGTGTTGGAAATGGATAGCCGATGCATCGGTATTCCTAAGGTCTAGAGCATACTCCGAGGGATGATGTTGAGGGAGGAACCAAGATTAATATGTATCTGGTCCACCTTAATGGCACCAATATACCCTGTGTAATACAACGGTCTGTTGTGTCTGTTATTCTTAAGCAGCATGTCCTGTAAGAGAAAGTGATGCCAGAAATGATCCCTTCTACATTGTGATAGTATGGACATGCGGCTGATTCCTCTTTAGGCTGCTGGACCGGGCTGATGAAGGAATCAGCGTGTTGCAATGCCTCACATAAAGCATTTCGGGTGTCTTTAAAAAGCTGAAGAAGCTTAAAAAAAGATAAGCGGGCTGGGGTACTGGCCAATTGTGCCAATATATTGAAATTGTGGGGTTTGAGCAACCTCGATCCTCTATCCTTTCTCAGAGGCTTGTCAAAATGAGCCTCTTTCTGCTTTTGCTTATCCATCACCGGAGGTTGGGCTGGACCCTCTTCTGGGATGGTTGGAGCAGCTACGGGAGGTGTCTCCTCGACCAAGGTTGGGTCATCTTCCTTCTGGATGTTTTGGCCCGACCTGGTCACGACTACTAAGGCCTCTTACAGGGAAGCGAAAACCATATGGCAGGACTTAGGTTTCCTGCCTTTGTGCTTGGCGGTAGAGTGTACCCCCGATTGAGTTAAGTCTGGGGCTACATCTGGGTGAACCCATATAATCTTGCCCCAAGATGTGGTGAGTGGTACCATTCCGTTTGCGTTGTCACGGGCTAGAGGAAATTAACTACTTTTATTGTCGCCTTTAGAATAGGGTAAATGCTATATTAGGACTCCATTGGCGAAAGAGTACCAAATTGAAGGGACACCATGTTTGCCGAGACCGTCTTATCCTCATAGTCGATGGTAAGAACATTCGTATTGATTATGCGTCGGATGTAATTTTTTAGTATGTAACATTCTCATGTCGCATGGCCGACGAACCGATGATACTGACAATAATTCGGGTCATCAACTCTGTCCACCTCATTGGGATGCTTAGGATCAAACAACTTGATCTTGTCACCTTGCTGAGCACCTCAAAGAGTTGCATGGTGTCCTCATCATTAAATGAGTAGACCTCCTTTTGCCTGGGTGCTGGTGGTGGCTTCTAAGTAGATGCAGGCGCACCCTTGGAGATGTTGACAGTTAATCCCTTTTTCTCCTTGGATTTGCGCCCACTGTTATTGTTGTTATTGGAAGGAAGTTTTCTTTTGTTGTACAAAGTAGAAAAACTAACCCCCCAGAAGACGAGCGTCCCTAGCCTTCATTTCGGCGCTATCAACACCAATAATGAATGAGTTCCAGTCCATGTATTAGGTGGAGTAGACCTAAAGTTTGACCGCCGGTAACATGTTCTTACGATAAGAGTCCATCAACACAGGCTCAAGGATACTGTCACGCCCCAGAACCAGAATACTGGAGAGCGGGGGCAGACATAGCCAGCTACGCAATCCCAAAGTACGTTAATACTCTGAAATCACGTATAAGCTGTCAAGACATGGGGGTTACTCTACAAGCCATCAGTCAATCCTATGGTTTAACAATCCTAGGTATCTCAATCACAGACAATTATACAAGAGCAAGGAGTACGATCATCATACATACAATAGTAAGGCGTCCCGAACCATATATACATGAATGATCATGAAGCTAGTACCACAAAGCTGATGACTAGCTAGAGTATTAGTCGTACATGATAAGGACTAGCTATAGTCTAGAATACACATATCATGTTTATGCCCGTAGGCTACAATATCAAGGAAAATACCAAAACACGAGCTAAACACGTGCTCGGGGCAAAACGTTACAAGAGGAGAATTTACATGTCAGTGGGAGAATGAAGAAGAAACCCACTGAGGCACTCTGGTGCTCCGGCTGGTCACCGTCGAGTAGATGGTGCGGTAGATTCTTCGGGCTCTTCTATCAGAACCTGGCCATGCAAAACCAGTGGGGTCAGACCCCAAATAGCAAGTACCACAAAGGAGGCCGAACAATGAACTTAAAACCAGCAATCATTAGCAAACAACAAGCAAATAAGTAAGGGAGGATCGAGATTTGTGCAGTACCAATGCACTTGTCCCGATCATAGGAAGACAGTAAGTAAATCATCATTGAGCAGTAAGTAAACTGGAGAACATGTTAAATAAATAGAACTGGGCAGGTGATATACGATGAGATAACCATGGGACTATTCAGATAACCAGGTTACAACCCGTAAACCAAACAAGGACCGGGGTTGTAACCCTTCGTCTGAACCGAACTTGGTTTCTCCCACCATTTATCGGCAAGATAAAATAAGAATTCAGGACATGTAACAATCTTGTACAGGATCAAGACAAGAATAGACTGGTAAACTTCATCCAACATTCACGGCCAAGCAATAAGTACGGCTTGATAGTTAACTAACTAGGGTTATCACAGGCCTAATTACTAGCAAGATGCAGTGAGATTATTCCACAGCCACAAGCCCTGCAGACCATCCAGGCTATCCAGACGCAATTAGAGTTGAATTCAAGTGGGTACATCGTCCAGGAAACGCATGTACCCTTAGGTGACTTAGAGGGTGCAACACATGACAGTGTGCTGGAAATGTGCCCTACTCGACGGCAGGCTACAGATCCCAAGTGGGGCGCCCAGATAACGGGATTGCCTGTAGCTGGAAAATCTTTTCATGACTACTGGATTTATTCTAGTTGTTAGCCTTAGTCGATTTCAGTGGGTACCCCCTGACCGTGGTACTCAGGGGTCCCTATCCTAGACATGATGCAAGACAAGACGGGTTCATTTGTACAAACACAATCGTCCACGGTGTCCAAGTTATTCAATCTTGTCAAGTCGTGTTAGCCGTCGCAACAGCATTTCAAGAAATATCATGCCAGGTTTATCATGTCAAGAGTGCGCCACATCGGGCCACTATCAAGAATTATCATGCCAAGTTATCATGTCAAATTTGTCAGGTCAAGTTATCATGTCAGGAGTGCACCACAGCGGGTCACTATCAAGTCATGTTATTTATCAAGAAGGAGAGAAACTTACATTAAATAATAATATATTAATAATATATATATTCTTGAAGCCAAGGAGAAACTCTACAACTTTCATGTTGGGAGTGGAAAGAAATTCTGGCCACAATTCACGCAAATAAGACATTTAAACAATCAAAGTGGGACCCATGTGGACCAAAAGTGGGAGAACAAACATGCGGTCAAAGAGAGTGGGAGGCCACCCATGCGGCCAATATAACAAAGAGGGCATAAAATCAAGTAAGACAAAAGATAGTGGGACCCGCAATAATTGCAAGCTCCCACTTCAGCAAGCAAGTCAACTAAAAGAAGTTATGTGGGACCCCCACATTAATGCAATAAGAAAAGGTTCACGTGAACCAATTAAATATTGGTTCATGTGGCCAAGCAATTATTCATATAATATAATAAGCCATGCTAGTACATATGGCCATACGACCAAAGAATTGGTGGGAGGCCATGCGGCTCCAAAATAAATGCAAGCCAGCAACTGTGGTTGCATGCGGCCAGGATTTTACATAAGCCATGTGGCTCACTAAAATTTTCATGCGGCCAAAATAATTTCCGAGTAAGAACACATGTGCTAATGCATCCAAAAATACATATGCGGCTGACTCTCCAAAGAAATGCATTAGGAAAAATGCACTAAAATGCATGCCAAAGGCAGTAAATGCATTAGGAAAAAGGCAATTAAAGCACATAAACCTTATGCGGCTAGCCTTTCCAAGGGAAGGCCTTAAATACATATATATTAAATGTCAAGGACCTAAATGCAAAAAAGTCAATTAAAGCACATAACCTTATGCGGCTAGCCTTTCCAAGGGAGGGCCTTAAATGCATATATATTAAATGTTAAGGACCTAAATGCAAAAAGAAGCATAAAAATGCACTAAGGAAAAATGCTTACGTAAGCATGCATCTAACCATTACCAATTGCTTAAAGTATTAATATCTAAGCCTAAAGCTTGAAACTTAATATTTAAAGCATGGAACCTTGCATGTAAAGTGCATTCTCTGTAAGCAAATGTTTGCATGCGGCCCAGAGTATTAGCCATGCGGCTTCAAATCCATGCGGCTCCAAGGAAGCATTGAGATGCTTTTCCAAGGAAGCATTCAATGCTTGCTAAAGGAAAAGCATGCAACATGCTTTCAATTCCCATGCGGCTATAATTGTTTGTGGCCATGCGGCTACTAACATTATTACATTATAATAGAAGCCATGCGGCCAGCTACGTAAAATTCTCATGCGGCTAAAACATTAATAATTCATGCGGCTCTCCACTATATTATATGCATGAAATGCAAGCTGTACGTGGCAAATAATTATTAGGCCTTGCCCAAATTACTATGCTTGCTATTAAGTGACATCATGTCAGAAAATAATTAATGCTGCCATGCCCATGCGGCTAGGCAAGACTCCTGCGGCCAAAACAAATGCAAGCCAGCAACAATTTGTTGCCAACTGAGGAGAGGTTCATGGAAAATACCATGGCTTCTCCACACCACCCAATTTCCCACAGGAGTCCAAATTTGGACTTCCATAGGTCAAAATGGGGTAGAACGAAATTCTCTACAATATGGAACCATCAACTAGCAAAAATATGTAAGTTTAACAGATCAAAACCCATGAAAACCGAAATTACTTCAAAGTTAGATCTACAACAATCTAGCCATCAAATTGGAAAACTCCAAGTTCTAAACATGCTTAGAATGTAACAACAAAGAGAATGGAACAAACGAAATAGAAATCGTCCAACATTCGGCAAGGTGTACTTGCCTCTCTCTAATGGCTAGGGTTTGGTGGAAAAAGAAAATGAATGATGGTGAATGAGGAGGAAGAGAGAAAAAATGGCTTATATAACAAGCTCAAGTGATCTCCACCATTCATTCCTCTCCACTCAATCTAAGCCATACACCTCCTCTCATAAAGAACCAACTAACCAAACCAAGTCCAAGCCAAACCAAACCAAGTCAAAGTGGAACCGAACCAAATAAAACCAAATCCAAGTTAAACCAAGTCATGAAAATCCCACTTAGGAAAAATTTAAAATTTCATGCAAATCGATAAATACGAAATACGGCTCAAATAAACACGTATCCGTATAAAATACCGATACAGTGAGACGGGTCTCACAGATACCATGAGGTAATCTTAAAGCTGCATGACGGAAGCGTTCGATATAAGCTTGAACCGACTCTTTCTCCTTCTGAATGATATCCATAAGGGAGGACAATGTCATGTCTATTACCCCTCATAGAATCGGGAAAAAAAAGATGCTTTAGGTCTTCGAAGGAGGATATGTAATTGTTAGGAGACTGCAGAACCATTCATATGCTTCCCCCTTTAACATCTTGATGAACAAGATCGTGAGCAGGGCATCATCGCGTGGTAAGTGTTCGATCATCGAGGAGAAATAAGTCAGATAACGAATGGGAGAGTCCTTGTCAAAGAACGTGACTTGTATTTGGAAGGATAGTGTCACGACCCGTACCCGGATATACGGGTACGAATACGTAGACGACGCCCAGCCTACGCCGCAGTATCGGCGGTAGAACGCTGTCTAGTACCCAATAAATATACACTACGTTTAGAAGGCCTATAACTACAATTATACTCTAGTCACATCACAACAGCTAGGGATGATAAGACAAGAAAGATAACTAAAGCACAAGAACAACTAGAAACTACTAGAATGAATCATAAGACAGGAAAATAAAGAAGGAACAACAAGACTAACTAAGGATAACTACCGGGCAACTCACATAGAATAATAGTAAGATCCACCCTGCTAGCAACATCATGATGTCCACTAATGGCACCACTACTCCTAAAATATTATCAACGGTATCCTGTCAGGAAAATGAGCAAGTACAAACACCAACAGCAGTTCCATGTGAATTGAAATACTATAAGAGACAGTATAATGAAATACAAGACAAAGATATAGGCGACTTGGGAACCATTCGAAAGCCGAGTTACAACCCTTAAACCAAACAAGGACCGGGGTTGTAACCCTTCTCCCGAGCAGAACTTAGTCTCCAATCAAGGTACAATATAAAGGCATGTAGAACATGTGAGTGTCTGAATATCATAGCATGGTGAGAAAGTACTGAATGTAGAACAGAACATGATATATGATAAGATAAGTAAATATAAAATGTGCCTTGAATTATTAGAGCGTTATGTGATCGGCTTTGGGTAAGTGACAGGACAGGTTATCCACTTGGCCCGGCAATCCGCGGTAACCTCAACGGAGAGACATGCCGGCCAACCTGGATAACAAGCGCACGGAGGAATCTGCTACACCCTACGTGAGGTGAGGGTGGCGCTAGCAAAATAGTGACAGGGAGGCTTTGATCACATAACCCCTAATAATTCCCCCATCCCCGAATAGTAACATGGATCCGGACATAACACGTCATGGCACGGGATTCCCTAAGAAGGTAGCTACTCCTTCTCAGGAATCGGTGTCAATACAAGTACAAGAACAAGATCGAGCAAGTACCAGTATCCCAAGAAAATCCAAGAATGACATCTCATGACAGGATCCGACGTATACTAGTCCGTGAACTATCGTGTCGAGAATCAAGTAAGACACTACAACTGAATCGGATATAGTAGATATCAAGACAATGAAAACTATCAGTGAATGTACTCGCCTGCGGTCCTGAGCTGTCAAATGGGGTCGATGCTCAGAGTGATGCCACAGACCTAAAGATAAGATATATATAAACTAATTAGGGTTCAACAGTGTTAGGCTTGATTCTATAGTATAAGCTACGCAATCTAGGTCAGACTCAGTCCACTAAGTCAAACTAGGCCACAATAAGTCAAACCAAGTCAAACTAGGTCAAATTGGGTCAATGGTTGACTTACAGTTGACTTTTGGTCAACTGGTCAACTCTAGGTCAAACTAGGCTAACCTAGGTCAAATGTTGACTCTACTTCGATGTTCAGTCAAAGCAGTCAACCATGGTCAACAGGGTCAAAGCTAGTCTCTATAAACATTTTCAGGGTCAACATATCAATTTCAGTGATTGTGAAATCACCGGAATCGACGGATCTCAAAATACCACAAAAGGAGAAAGATTATAATAATATGATAAAAACCTACAGATGTTGTCGGATGATGTAACTAACATCACCAAAGTGTCCAGAATGGTCAAATCAGCTAGAATCGCCTGTCCAAAAGTCCAATTTGGACACAGGGGCAAAACGGTAATTTCGGGCCAAAATGATGTCCGCCGTTGGACACACTTTGCACCGAAAAACGTGTCGAAATAAAAGTGCACAAAACCTAACAAATTATATGTCCACGAAATCAGAATGACGATACGAACCCAACGGTATATCCAGAATTGGATTCCGTTGAGCCGGCGTCAAAAAGTCCCGTTGACTCAGAAAGGGACCCGCTTTGCACCGAAATGCGTGCCAGGGCCCACGTTCTCCAAATCAAGCAAACTTTATATGAAAACATGCCAGAACGACGCCACGAGTCTACTAGTGGTGTCAGAAATTGAATCCGGAGTCCCGGGTTCAAAAATGGAATTCTACAAGTGCAACACTAAGAATTCGAACGGCCAACTTTGGCGTCGAATTCGACCGACCTAACGAGCTCAAACTGAAATGAAATCTAAAGGGGGCAGGAAGAGGGTTATACCAGCTGTGCACCGGAACTGGTGGTGCGCAAAACGGAGAGCTGCGACGACGAAGATACGAACCCGCGAAGTTGGCGTCGCAAAACTGTCCAAAAACAGTACAAATTAAAACGTCAACTTGGTGGCCGGTTTTGATGTATCAAACGATAAAATTAACGGATGAAATTTGAGGTGAACGAAGAGGTATATACCGAGATTGAGACGGAGCAAGGAGTTTGTCGATCCAACGGTCGGATTGTCCTAAAAATTGGCACGAAGTCGCTGTCCTGGAGCGAACTTTCAGCCTTGATCCCGCGCGCGTCACGCCGGGATTTCGTGCAAAATGCACGAATAGCCTACGTCGTGCGACTAGGGCGATGCACCCACCATGAGGGTGGCCAGGGTGGTTCGCCGGAGCTTCGGGGTGCCCGCGGTGGCGGGGGCCGGCCACGCGGTGGCGCACGGCGGCGGCGGCGCGCGCGGGTGGCGCGCGCGGCTGCTGTTTGCAGCTGCGTTTGCAGCTTACTGGAGCTGCGGCTGCTTCTGTTTGGCGCAGCGATGCGGCGACGACCGGCGGGGGGCACGATGGGCGGTGCGGGTGGCACGGCTGTCCGTCGGCGGGGGTGGCGCGCGGAGGTGATGATGATTAATGGTGATGGTGGTGCTTGATAAAGGAGAAGTGGAGGAGAGTGGAGGTGGTGGTTGGGGAGAGTGGTGATGTGAGGATGATGATGATGATAATGGAGTAGTGAGGAGGAGGAGGGAGATGGAAGCTGTGGGGGTGGTGCTCGGCCAACATGGGGATGTCGGCTGAAGCTTGGTGGGGAGGGTGTGCGTGTATGTGTAAGAAGAGGGAGAGGGAGTTAGATATTTAGAGAGAGGATGAGAGAGGGTGGTGGTGTAGGTCGGCCACAATGGGGGAGGGGTGATTGGCTGTGAGGGGAGTTGGGAGAGAGAGTGTTACATTATATATATATATATATTATATATATATATATATATAATAAAGAGAGAGGAATAGATATTTTATATAAAATAAACATATTTTCAAATAGGGAAAAATGCAGACATCAGTGGGACGTATGGACAGTCATGGTAGGGTCCATGCCAAACTGGGTCGGACGTTAGGCCAAGTTTGGACAAAGTCGAAGACAAGATTTAATTAAAAAATAAATTTAAATCAATTAAATCATGGGTGGAATAGGAGCACAAGGGAGATCAAGCGGTGGCACGCAAGTGGCACGTGCATAGTAGACTCAAAACAGGCCAGGACCATATATTGGGTCGACTGGATTGGACCGATGTCGGGCCGGAAATTAAGTTGGAAATTAAATCACGAATTACGGCAGACGATAATTTGGTCTAAATTGACCCGAAAGTTGCGCGAAGCGAATGGAGCACAAGGGAACAAGTTCGAGTGGGACAAGATATATCAAAATGAAGAATCGTCTACTACAAACTCTAAGAAGGAAGTTTCCAGAGACCGGCATCCCTGATGCTCTAGAATTCTAAGTCACGGTAAAGAGCATTTAATAATCAAAAATTAATTATATAGAAATGAATTATTGAAAATAATTCATTAGAAAATTTGAAAAATAATTCGGGAAATTCAGGGGGCTTACATCCTACCCACCTTATAGAAATTTCGTCCTCGAAATTAAGGTTATAGTAGGGGTAAAACAAGATAGAAAGTTTTTAGGCAAAAACTTAGGCACGATCATAGAATGACAAATTTGCACGATTAAGATAATCAATTCACAATTATTTTGGCACGATGAAAAATTTCCGCACGATAGAATCAAAATAGGAACAGAATCGTATAGGCACGATTATAGATAAGTTAAGTCATTGGGACATGATTCAGAAATGACTTAGAAGAACGAAAGTTATAGATGAAGTCCACGTACAAGGTGACGTGTAGCACTCGGGTTAACGGATAATCAGCCTGAAAGTCACACAGGCTTGATCAAGATGAGAGATAATCATGACCAAAACAAGACTTGGCATGATTGAGCTGGAGTTTCAGACACAACAAAATCGAAGTCAAGGTCTTATAGACCTGATCAAGATTGAAGAGTATGATTAATAAAATCATGGAATACGCTCCAAGTTCGAGCGTGAATAAAATTAGAAATAGTCTAAGATCACTTGGCACGATAGAGGTATGACAACAAAATCAAAACTTGAGCTTCATCCGGTTACAATCAACAAAATATTGATAATAGGATTTCAGCTTACTGAAATTTGATTTAGGATTTGAGATAGGCATAATTAAGTACAAGGAAATTTCAGATACAATCAGAAAATCAATCAAGGTCGAAAAGAGTATAGGCACGAGTGTTTCAAAATCCAAACATGCTCAAAATCGGAAGTTAATGCACGAAGGTTAATAGCATTGAAATCCAACCACGATAAAGAAATTTGTCTCAACACGATCTAAGTTGATCAACCCTTGAGTAAATCAGAATTTGGGCTAGATGGAGAATAAGATCAACGAAGGCTGGGCACGAGAATCCAAGGATGAAAATCCAAGTCACAAAGGAATTTGAAGTCATCTAGAGTTTAGTCAGCAACCAAGGCTCTTTGGCACGATAAACAAGACGACGAAAACTGATTGGTCATGGACAGAAGGGAATCAAAATCTTAACAGTACCGAAAATTAAGAAATAATTGAGATATGAAAATTTCAAAATTTCAGAGTTTTCAAGTGTAGATGACAGTTGTAGATACGAGATAGTTGATTGGTGTAGTCAAGATAGCTAAACTAGTCAAGGAAAATGATGGCAAGATGAGAAAATCATCATACGATGAGAAAAGAAATGAATGATAAGTCGAGAAATAAGGGTATGAATTGTCCTCATCATTTGGTCAAAAAGAAGTGAACCAATTTAAGATACGTCCTGATAACCATACACGTTTATCCAAAACCATGATGTCAGAATTTACGCCACGTCAGTAAACATAGCTGCGATAAACGATAGAGTCCATAATTAAGGTATACACCCTATAATCATGTCATCTAGATTCCTTACCGCGCCAACCGGTATGGCTGCAAGAGAATCTAAATTCCATAACTAGGACAGTATATCCAAAATCAGGCTCCATGTCCCTGTCAGGCTAGCTAATATGACTGCGATAAATTCCAACTCCATAAATAAAGTAGACATTTATCGTTCTCATCGTCTCCATCAAATATGTTTATCAGGATATCTTAACTCAATCCTTAAAAACTTATCTCAACAAAGTCAAAATCGAAGTCAACAACGAACATCAAGATTCAAAATTCAACAACGAATCAAAGATAAGTAAATGGAAACTAGCGGAAATAGATTTCGAGATAGGATTTAGAAGAAAATTCTCAGGAGATGTCCAAAGGTACTATCTAGGTCAAGATAAAGGAAATCATTGGAATATAATCTAAAACAATCTCAACCTGATATGAGACTGATAAATCATATTCTCGTCTCGACCTAGGAGATATATAAGTTCAACTTATACCTTCCCTCTGGGGTCCACAACTCATTCCAAGAAAGAATAAAGTTGATAACGGACAGATGTTTCAGAAATCAGGACGGACAGAACAATTGGAAAAAGTTTCGAAAAGTTCGAAATAAGATTCCCAGGGGTCATTCCTGGAATCTACCAAGAGTTCCTAATATGTGACTGAGTACCAATTTCCTAAAATATTCCATGACTCAACCTTAATCCTAGGGCAGGCTCGCAGTAGTACAGATAAGCTCCAGTACTACCACGACTTCGCAGTAATTGCAAAGACTGACCAGCATGGGCCACCACTAAAAACGTGTCACGACCCGCACCCGGATATACGGGTACGAATACGTAGACGACGCCCAGCCTACGCCGCAGTATCGGCGGTAGAACGCTGTCTAGTACCCAATAATATACACTACGTTTAGAAGGCCTATAACTACAATTATACTCTAGTCACATCACAACAGCTAGGGATGATAAGACAAGAAAGATAACTAAAGCACAAGAACAACTAGAAACTACTAGAATGAATCATAAGACAGGAAAATAAAGAAGGAACAACAAGACTAACTAAGGATAACTACCGGGCAACTCACATAGAATAATAGTAAGATCCACCTCTGCTAGCAACATCATGATGTCCACTAATGGCACCACTACTCCTAAAATATTATCAACGGTATCCTGTCAGGAAAATGAGCAAGTACAAACACCAACAGCAGTTCCATGTGAATTGACAAATACTATAAGAGACAGTATAATGAAATACAAGACAAAGATATAGGCGACTTGGGAACCATTCGAAAGCCGAGTTACAACCCTTAAACCAAACAAGGACCGGGGTTGTAACCCTTCTCCCGAGCAGAACTTAGTCTCCAATCAAGGTACAATATAAAGGCATGTAGAACATGTGAGTGTCTGAATATCATAGCATGGTGAGAAAGTACTGAATGTAGAACAGAACATGATATATGATAAGATAAGTAAATATAAAATGTGCCTTGAATTATTAGAGCGTTATGTGATCGGCTTTGGGTAAGTGACAGGACAGGTTATCCACTTGGCCCGGCAATCCGCGGTAACCTCAACGGAGAGACATGCCGGCCAACCTGGATAACAAGCGCACGGAGGAATCTGCTACACCCTACGTGAGGTGAGGGTGGCGCTAGCAAAATAGTGACAGGGAGGCTTTGATCACATAACCCCTAATAATTCCCCCATCCCCGAATAGTAACATGGATCCGGACATAACACGTCATGGCACGGGATTCCCTAAGAAGGTAGCTACTCCTTCTCAGGAATCGGTGTCAATACAAGTACAAGAACAAGATCGAGCAAGTACCAGTATCCCAAGAAAATCCAAGAATGACATCTCATGACAGGATCCGACGTATACTAGTCCGTGAACTATCGTGTCGAGAATCAAGTAAGACACTACAACTGAATCGGATAGTAGATATCAAGACAATGAAAACTATCAGTGAATGTACTCGCCTGCGGTCCTGAGCTGTCAAATGGGGTCGATGCTCAGAGTGATGCCACAGACCTAAAGATAAGATATATATAAACTAATTAGGGTTCAACAGTGTTAGGCTTGATTCTATAGTATAAGCTACGCAATCTAGGTCAGACTCAGTCCACTAAGTCAAACTAGGCCACAATAAGTCAAACCAAGTCAAACTAGGTCAAATTGGGTCAATGGTTGACTTACAGTTGACTTTTGGTCAACTGGTCAACTATGGTCAACTCTAGGTCAAACTAGGCTAACCTAGGTCAAATGTTGACTCTACTTCGATGTTCTGTCAAAGCAGTCAACCATGGTCAACAGGGTCAAAGCTAGTCTCTATAAACATTTTCAGGGTCAACATATCAATTTCAGTGATTGTGAAATCACCGGAATCGACGGATCTCAAAATACCACAAAAGGAGAAAGATTATAATAATATGATAAAAACCTACAGATGTTGTCGGATGATGTAACTAACATCACCAAAGTGTCCAGAATGGTCAAATCAGCTAGAATCGCCTGTCCAAAAGTCCAATTTGGACACAGGGGCAAAACGGTAATTTCGGGCCAAAATGATGTCCGCCGTTGGACACACTTTGCACCGAAAAACGTGTCGAAATAAAAGTGCACAAAACCTAACAAATTATATGTCCACGAAATCAGAATGACGATACGAACCCAACGGTATATCCAGAATTGGATTCCGTTGAGCCGGCGTCAAAAAGTCCCGTTGACTCAGAAAGCGGGACCCGCTTTGCACCGAAATGCGTGCCAGGGCCCACGTTCTCCAAATCAAGCAAACTTTATATGAAAACATGCCAGAACGACGCCACGAGTCTACTGGTGGTGTCAGAAATTGAATCCGGAGTCCCGGGTTCAAAAATGGAATTCTACAAGTGCAACACTAAGAATTCGAACGGCCAACTTTGGCGTCGAATTCGACCGACCTAACGAGCTCAAACTGAAATGAAATCTAAAGGGGGCAGGAAGAGGGTTATACCAGCTGTGCACCGGAACTGGTGGCGCGCAAACGGAGCTGCGACGACGAAGATACGAACCCGCGAAGTTGGCGTCGCAAAACTGTCCAAAAACAGTACAAATTAAAACGTCAACTTGGTGGCCGGTTTTGATGTATCAAACGATAAAATTAACGGATGAAATTTGAGGTGAACGAAGAGGTATATACCGAGATTGAGACGGAGCAAGGAGTTTGTCGATCCAACGGTCGGATTGTCCTGAAAATTGGCACGAAGTCGCTGTCCTGGAGCGAACTTTCAGCCTTGATCCCGCGCGCGTCACGCCGGGATTTCGTGCAAAATGCACGAATAGCCTACGTCGTGCGACTAGGGCGATGCACCCACCATGAGGGTGGCCAGGGTGGTTCGCCGGAGCTTCGGGGTGCCCGCGGTGGCGGGGGGCCGGCCACGCGGTGGCGCACGGCGGCGGCGGCGCGCGGTGGCGCGGCCGCGGCTGCTGTTTGCAGCTGCGTTTGCAGCTTACTGGAGCTGCGGCTGCTTCTGTTTGGCGCAGCGATGCGGCGACGAGCCCGGCGGGGGCACGATGGGCGGTGCGGGTGGCACGGCTGTCCGTCGCGGGGGTGGCGCGCGGAGGTGATGATGATTAATGGTGATGGTGGTGCTTGATAAAGGAGAAGGGAGGAGAGTGGAGGTGGGGTTGTGGAGAGTGGTGATGTGAGGATGATGATGATGATAATGGAGTAGTGAGGAGGAGGAGGAGATGGAAGCTGTGGGGGTGGTGCTCGGCCAACATGGGGATGTCGGCTGAAGCTTGGTGGGGAGGGTGTGCGTGTATGTGTGAAGAGGGAGAGGGAGTTAGATATTAGAGAGAGGATGAGAGAGGTGTGGTGTAGGTCGGCCACAATGGGGGAGGGGTGATTGGCTGTGAGGGAGTTGGGAGAGAGAGTGTTACATTATACATATATATATATATATGTATATATAATATAATATAATATAAAGAGAGAGGAATAGATATTTTATATAAAAAAATATATTTTCAAATAGGGAAAAATGCAGACACATCAGTGGGACGTATGGACAGTCATGGTAGGGTCCATGCCAAACTGGGTCGGACGTTAGGCCAAGTTTGGACAAAGTCGAAGACAAGATTTAATTAAAATAATAAATTTAAATCAATTAAACATGGGTGGAATAGGAGCACAAGGGAGATCAAGCGGTGGCACGCAAGTGGCACGTGCATAGTAGACTCAAAACAGGCCAGGACCATATATTGGGTCGACTGGATTGGACCGATGTCGGCCCGGAAATTAAGTTGGAAATTAAATCACGAATTACGGCAGACGATAATTTGGTCTAAATTGACCCGAAAGTTGCGCGAAGCGAATGGAGCACAAGGGAACAAGTTCGAGTGGGACAAGATATATCAAAATGAAGATAATCTCGTCTACTACAAACTCTAAGAAGGAAGTTTCCAGAGACCGGCATCCATGCTCTAGAATTCTAAGTCACGGTAAAGAGCATTTAATAATCAAAATTAATTATATAGAAATGAATTATTGAAAATAATTCATTAGAAAATTTGAAAATAATTCGGGAAATTCAGGGGGCTTACATCCTACCCACCTTATAGAAATTTCGTCCTCGAAATTAAGGTTATAGTAGGGGTAAAAACAAGATAGAAAGTTTTAGGAAAACTTAGGCACGATCATAGAATGACAAATTTGCACGATTAAGATAATCAATTCACATTATTTTGGCACGATGAAAAATTTCCGCACGATGAATCAAAATAGGAACAGAATCATATAGGCACGATTATAGATAAGTTAAGTCATTGGGACATGATTCAGAAATGACTTAGAAGAACGAAAGTTATAGATGAATCCACGTACAAGGTGACGTGTAGCACTCGGGTTAACGGATAATCAGCCTGAAAGTCCACAGGCTTGATCAAGATGAGAGATAATCATGACCAAAACAAGACTTGGCATGATTGAGCTGGAGTTTCAGACACAACAAAATCGAAGTCAAGGTCTTATAGACCTGATCAAGATTGAAGAGTATGATTAATAAAATCATGGAATACGCTCCAAGTTCGAGCGTGAATAAAATTAGAAATAGTCTAAGATCACTTGGCACGATAGATGTATGACAAAAAAATCAAAACTTGAGCTTCATCCGGTTACAATCAACAAAATATTGATAATAGGATTTCAGCTTACTGAAATTTGATTTAGGATTTGAGATAGGCATAATTAAGTACAAGGAAATTTCAGATACAATCAGAAAATCAATCAAGGTCGAAAAAGTATAGGCACGAGTGTTTCAAAATCCAAACATGCTCAAAATCGGAAGTTAATGCACGAAGGTTAATAGCATTGAAATCCAACCACGATAAAGAAATTTGTCTCAACACGATCTAAGTTGATCAACCCTTGAGTAAATCAGAATTTGGGCTAGATGGAGAATAAGATCAACGAAGGCTGGGCACGAGAATCCAAGGATGAAAATCCAAGTCACAAAGGAATTTGAAGTCATCTAGAGTTTAGTCAGCAACCAAGGCTCTTTGGCACGATAAACAAACGACGAAAACTGATTGGTCATGGACAGAAGGGAATCAAAATCTTAACAGTACCGAAAATTAAGAAATATTGAGATATGAAAATTTCAAAATTTCAGAGTTTTCAAGTGTAGATGACAGTTGTAGATACGAGATAGTTGATTGGTGTAGTCAAGATAGCTAAACTAGTCAAGGAAAATGATGGCAAGATGAGAAAATCATCATACGATGAGAAAAGAAGAATGATAAGTCGAGAAATAAGGGTATGAATTGTCCTCATCATTTGGTCAAAAAGAAGTGAACCAATTTAAGATACGTCCTGATAACCATACACGTTTATCCAAAACCATGATGTCAGAATTTACGCCACGTCAGTAAACATAGCTGCGATAACGATAGAGTCCATAATTAAGGTATACACCCTATAATCATGTCATCTAGATTCCTTACCGCGCCAACCGGTATGGCTGCAAGAGAATCTAAATTCCATAACTAGGACAGTATATCCAAAATCAGGCTCCATGTCCCTGTCAGGCTAGCTAATATGACTGCGATAAATTCCAACTCCATAAATAAGTAGACATTTATCGTTCTCATCGTCTCCATCAAATATGTTTATCAGGATATCTTAACTCAATCCTTAAAAACTTATCTCAACAAAGTCAAAATCGAAGTCAACAACGAACATCAAGATTCAAAATTCAACAACGAATCAAAGATAAGTAAATGGAAACTAGCGGAAATAGATTTCGAGATAGGATTTAGAAGAAAATTCTCAGGAGATGTCCAAAGGTACTATCTAGGTCAAGATAAAGGAAATCATTGGAATATAATCTAAAACAATCTCAACCTGATATGAGACTGATAAATCATATTCTCGTCTCGACCTAGGAGATATATAAGTTCAACTTATACCTTCCCTCTGGGGTCCACAACTCATTCCAAGAAAGAATAAAGTTGATAACGGACAGATGTTTCAGAAATCAGGACGGACAGAACAATTGGAAAAAGTTTTCGAAAAGTTCGAAATAAGATTCCCAGGGGTCATTCCTGGAATCTACCAAGAGTTCCTAATATGTGACTGAGTACCAATTTCCTAAAATATTCCATGACTCAACCTTAATCCTAGGGCAGGCTCGCAGTAGTACAGATAAGCTCCAGTACTACCACGACTTCGCAGTAATTGCAAAGACTGACCAGCATGGGCCACCACTAAAACGTGTCACGACCCGCACCCGGATATACGGGTACGAATACGTAGACGACGCCCAGCCTACGCCGCAGTATCGGCGGTAGAACGCTGTCTAGTACCCAATAAATATACACTACGTTTAGAAGGCCTATAACTACAATTATACTCTAGTCACATCACAACAGCTAGGGATGATAAGACAAGAAAGATAACTAAAGCACAAGAACAACTAGAAACTACTAGAATGAATCATAAGACAGGAAAATAAAGAAGGAACAACAAGACTAACTAAGGATAACTACCGGGCAACTCACATAGAATAATAGTAAGATCCACCTCTGCTAGCAACATCATGATGTCCACTAATGGCACCACTACTCCTAAAATATTATCAACGGTATCCTGTCAGGAAAATGAGCAAGTACAAACACCAACAGCAGTTCCATGTGAATTGACAAATACTATAAGAGACAGTATAATGAAATACAAGACAAAGATATAGGCGACTTGGGAACCATTCGAAAGCCGAGTTACAACCCTTAAACCAAACAAGGACCGGGGTTGTAACCCTTCTCCCGAGCAGAACTTAGTCTCCAATCAAGGTACAATATAAAGGCATGTAGAACATGTGAGTGTCTGAATATCATAGCATGGTGAGAAAGTACTGAATGTAGAACAGAACATGATATATGATAAGATAAGTAAATATAAAATGTGCCTTGAATTATTAGAGCGTTATGTGATCGGCTTTGGGTAAGTGACAGGACAGGTTATCCACTTGGCCCGGCAATCCGCGGTAACCTCAACGGAGAGACATGCCGGCCAACCTGGATAACAAGCGCACGGAGGAATCTGCTACACCCTACGTGAGGTGAGGGTGGCGCTAGCAAAATAGTGACAGGGAGGCTTTGATCACATAACCCCTAATAATTCCCCCATCCCCGAATAGTAACATGGATCCGGACATAACACGTCATGGCACGGGATTCCCTAAGAAGGTAGCTACTCCTTCTCAGGAATCGGTGTCAATACAAGTACAAGAACAAGATCGAGCAAGTACCAGTATCCCAAGAAAATCCAAGAATGACATCTCATGACAGGATCCGACGTATACTAGTCCGTGAACTATCGTGTCGAGAATCAAGTAAGACACTACAACTGAATCGGATATAGTAGATATCAAGACAATGAAAACTATCAGTGAATGTACTCGCCTGCGGTCCTGAGCTGTCAAATGGGGTCGATGCTCAGAGTGATGCCACAGACCTAAAGATAAGATATATATAAACTAATTAGGGTTCAACAGTGTTAGGCTTGATTCTATAGTATAAGCTACGCAATCTAGGTCAGACTCAGTCCACTAAGTCAAACTAGGCCACAATAAGTCAAACCAAGTCAAACTAGGTCAAATTGGGTCAATGGTTGACTTACAGTTGACTTTTGGTCAACTGGTCAACTATGGTCAACTCTAGGTCAAACTAGGCTAACCTAGGTCAAATGTTGACTCTACTTCGATGTTCAGTCAAAGCAGTCAACCATGGTCAACAGGGTCAAAGCTAGTCTATATAAACATTTTCAGGGTCAACATATCAATTTCAGTGATTGTGAAATCACCGGAATCGACGGATCTCAAAATACCACAAAAGGAGAAAGATTATAATAATATGATAAAAACCTACAGATGTTGTCGGATGATGTAACTAACATCACCAAAGTGTCCAGAATGGTCAAATCAGCTAGAATCGCCTGTCCAAAAGTCCAATTTGGACACAGGGGCAAAACGGTAATTTCGGGCCAAAATGATGTCCGCCGTTGGACACACTTTGCACCGAAAAACGTATCGAAATAAAAGTGCACAAAACCTAACAAATTATATGTCCACGAAATCAGAATGACGATACGAACCCAACGGTATATCCAGAATTGGATTCCGTTGAGCCGGCGTCAAAAAGTCCCGTTGACTCAGAAAGCGGGACCCGCTTTGCACCGAAATGCGTGCCAGGGCCCACGTTCTCCAAATCAAGCAAACTTTATATGAAAACATGCCAGAACGACGCCACGAGTCTACTGGTGGTGTCAGAAATTGAATCCGGAGTCCCGGGTTCAAAAATGGAATTCTACAAGTGCAACACTAAGAATTCGAACGGCCAACTTTGGCGTCGAATTCGACCGACCTAACGAGCTCAAACTGAAATGAAATCTAAAGGGGGCAGGAAGAGGGTTATACCAGCTGTGCACCGGAACTGGTGGCGCGCAAAACGGAGCTGCGACGACGAAGATACGAACCCGCGAAGTTGGCGTCGCAAAACTGTCCAAAAACAGTACAAATTAAAACGTCAACTTGGTGGCCGGTTTTGATGTATCAAACGATAAAATTAACGGATGAAATTTGAGGTGAACGAAGAGGTATATACCGAGATTGAGACGGAGCAAGGAGTTTGTCGATCCAACGGTCGGATTGTCCTGAAAATTGGCACGAAGTCGCTGTCCTGGAGCAAACTTTCAGCCTTGATCCCGCGCGCGTCACGCCGGGATTTCGTGCAAAATGCACGAATAGCCTACGTCGTGCGACTAGGGCGATGCACCCACCATGAGGGTGGCCAGGGTGGTTCGCCGGAGCTTCGGGGTGCCCGCGGTGGCGGGGGCCGGCCACGCGGTGGCGCACGGCGGCGGCGGCGCGCGGTGGCGCGGCCGCGGCTGCTGTTTGCAGCTGCGTTTGCAGCTTACTGGAGCTGCGGCTGCTTCTGTTTGGCGCAGCGACGCGGCGACGAGCCCGGCGGGGGCACGACGGGCGGCGCGGGTGGCACGGCTGTCCGTCGGCGGGGGTGGCGCGCGGAGGTGATGATGATTAATGGTGATGGTGGTGCTTGATAAAGGAGAAGTGGAGGAGAGTGGAGGTGGTGGTTGTGGAGAGAGTGGTGATGTGAGGATGATGATGATGATAATGGAGTAGTGAGGAGGAGGAGGAGATGGAAGCTGTGGGGGTGGTGCTCGGCCAACATGGGGGATGTCGGCTGAAGCTTGGTGGGGAGGGTGTGCGTGTATGTGTAAGAAGAGGGAGAGGGAGTTAGATATTTAGAGAGAGGATGAGAGAGGGTGTGGTGTAGGTCGGCCACAATGGGGGAGGGGTGATTGGCTGTGAGGGGAGTTGGGAGAGAGAGTGTTACATTATACATATATATATATATATATATGTATATATATATATAATATATAATAAAGAGAGAGGAATAGATATTTTATATAAAATAAACATATTTTCAAATAGGGAAAAATGCAGACACATCAGTGGGACGTATGGACAGTCATGGTAGGGTCCATGCCAAACTGGGTCGGACGTTAGGCCAAGTTTGGACAAAGTCGAAGACAAGATTTAATTAAAATAATAAATTTAAATCAATTAAATCATGGGTGGAATAGGAGCACAAGGGAGATCAAGCGGTGGCACGCAAGTGGCACGTGCATAGTAGACTCAAAACAGGCCAGGACCATATATTGGGTCGACTGGATTGGACCGATGTCGGGCCCGGAAATTAAGTTGGAAATTAAATCATGAATTACGGCAGACGATAATTTGGTCTAAATTGACCCGAAAGTTGCGCGAAGCGAATGGAGCACAAGGGAACAAGTTCGAGTGGGACAAGATATATCAAAATGAAGATAATCTCGTCTACTACAAACTCTAAGAAGGAAGTTTCCAGAGACCGGCATCCCTGATGCTCTAGAATTCTAAGTCACGGTAAAGAGCATTTAATAATCAAAAATTAATTATATAGAAATGAATTATTGAAAATAATTCATTAGAAAATTTGAAAAATAATTCGGAAAATTCAGGGGGCTTACAGATAGGTCATATTATTCTACTCGGGTGGGTAAGGCTACATGATCGCAAGCTTATGGAGCCCCTCCTGCTTGTAAACTTTATTACCAGCATTGTCTCCACAGAGAATCTTTGCTTCCAGAACACGATTGCCTGATTTTGTAATTAGCAATCTAGTACCATTACATAGCCCAGCTGAATGATCTATATTCCTTAATAACATTACCAGGGTACCAACTTTTAATTTTAACTCATGATTCGGTACACCTGAACATTTAATACTATTCAAAACTCTGGCGTGTGAACATCTGATAATAAGTCAACGTTGGCATCTGACTTAGATGGACTATCAGAACTTAAATATGTGATTGTGTTACCAGAATTCAATGTGATCATGTACTCATTTACAGACTCGACAACATTAAGAGTTGGTGCTAATATAGCTCTCTCCTTCAAGAAATCTGAATCAATGACGAAATTCGGAAAAGAAGGATATGTGCTCTCTACAATTGTTTGTAGTGGATCATTTCCATAACTTAGTAAAACGTCACTTGGAATATCGATATTTGCACACCCATTATTCTGCGCTCCAACTGTTCCATCTCCTATACTTGCAATCCATTCAAAAAAATGATAAAACTCCAATAAATTTTTTTATTATATACAATAATATATATTAGAATTCCTATAAGATTTCCTCCAGCAGCTCCCATTCTACAAGTTGTATACAATAAAAAAAATGTTACATACAATAATAAAAATATTATATACAACAAAAATACATATCATAATATTACAATTATAAAAATGCTACATAAAATGATATTACACTTGGGCTGTGTTTGATTGGACTTTTTTTCATGGAAAATATTTTCATCACAAAATTTTCACTAATTGTAGTGTTTGATAGCTTTATATTTTTCATGGAATTATTTTTCCAAAAACTATCATTTTTCATATTTTCATCAAAAATAGTGGAAAATAAAACTTGTCCAACCCATAGAAAAATATTATTTTCATGGAGAATAACTATTTTTCGTAGAAAATAATGGCAATCAAACACCCAAATTAAGTTTTCCATAATTTTTTTTTAAAACTCCATGGAATTTTTTTCTAGGAAAATAATTCCATGTAATCAATTTCTTTTCCACCTATTTTCCACCTTGCAATCAAACACACCCTTATAAAAATATTACATACAATAATAAAAAATGTTACATATAATAATTAAAAAATATTACATACAATAATTGCACTTATACAAAATGGATGAGTTACTTCATGAATATACTTATCATTCCTCGAATCAATATTCATTTCCTGCAATGTAGGATTTTTGGCATCATTATGTTTATCCTGCAAAATGTACCCTAGTGACAAACTTAACCAATAATAATAACAATAGTTTATATATCAAAGTTAACCAATAATAATAACAACAGTTTATATGTAACATACACAAACTAGGTTAGTTAAGATAGAAGAATAAGAAGAGCTATCACAGACCACATATATATATATAAACACACACATTATATATGCCTAAGCAAATCAATAGTTAGCTTTGACAACTTGGCTACGGGAGTAGGTTGCTGTTTGGATTCTTCAAGAGCTCATTTAATTTTTTGTTTTGTTTCAATAAGTCTGGTATTTGTGGGCCCGCCCAATTCTAAAACCCTAACCCAAATAATATATACATTAGAGAGAGAGGCAGCCGCCACTCCTCTCTTCATCCTCCATCAACCCACCCACGAATGCTTTCCTCCTCCATCAATCCATGACATGGTGAGAAAGAGGTCGGAGAGAAATAAATCTCGGTAAGTTCTACATAATTTGATCCTATTTTTAGGAGTGTTTTAGTCTCCATTATTGTGAAGTTTTTCTTGCTGCAAAATTTATTATTTTTTCTACTTTTTTTTTCTGGATTAAACTGCTCTTTCCGTCTGTACCGGATTTTCTACGTAAACTGCCGTGTCCGCCTTGAAAACGGAGTATCCGGTGCGTATCCCGCACCCGTGTCGCACCCAAATGACACGGGTGCTCCTACCAAAACGGCGAGTCCGAGCATCACAGGTGGATATAGGTGTGGGTGTTTCTTCTGTTCCAGTTGGCTCAAACTAAAGTATAAGTGTGTGTGTGTGTGTGTGAGAGAGAGAGAGAGCACATAAGTAGGGTTTAAGCCCTGGTTTGGGACTTTAGCATTGCTGCGACACGAAAGTAAGGGTGACCATTCAGTTTATTCGGTTTCAACCAAATCAAAATAGTCAAAACCGAATAAACCGAAGTCTAAAAGTCCATAGCCGAATTTGAACCGAAATTAGCCAAAATCAAAAGTGAACTGAACTGAACCAAACCAAACCGAATAACGATTCGGTTTATTCGGTTTGTTCAATTGGACTATTTCTATTGTATAATGGGTAGGGTCCAAAGTTGAAATAGTGGTTGAATGATATTAAAAATTATAATTTTTATACACACATTTGTTGTATTTGCGTCCAAAGTTAGCCTAGTTGTTAAATTATCAAAGTTTGGTTTCAAAACACGTAAATATAATTGTTGTTTTCAAAATATACACATATAATTACAACATATGCATAGAATTGAAGGTATTTACATAATTGTACAAGGTTTATTTGATTTTCAGTTTTGGACCGAAACCGTAACCCAAACCGAAACTGTAACTGAATAAGAAATTTTAGTATTTTCAAAATTTGAAACCGAACAGATTTTTTTCAAAACGAACCGAATTTCTTATTCGATTGACTTCGGTTCGGTTCGGTTTTCAATCACGGAATAATGCTCACCCCTAAACATAACCTCCAAGCTTTGCTTAACCCTACTTCCGTGGACCAGCAATCCCAAAGTCCTAAAGTATTCCGTGCTCTCTCTCACACACTTTAGTTTGAGCAACCGGAACAGAAACACCCACACCCACCAGCTGTGCAAATCTCTCTGGCATCCTCCCTCTTGTAATTCCTCCTCTCTCTCTCCCTCTCTCTCTCTCTCTCTCTCTCTCTCTTTCACACACACACACACACACACACACACAATTTTTTAATTTGACCTAAAAAAATCCTAATGATATTCCCTCTTTGTACCTTGATTTGCATCGGGCACTAGTCCGGTGTGTATCCATGCCAACCACTTGCAGAAATGCCACTTTGAACATCTACTGTTTATTTTCTATACGACTGAACTTAAAATTCCCAATGCATTTGTTGGAATGCTTCACTAGATTAAGTAGCTTCCTTTCGCTGCAATGTCAGTGGTGCTTTGACACCGAATAGTCGTGTAACGCACACGGGGGTTGTGTGTTTTAATATGGGTTCACCTAGGAGATATCCTTCTATATCTAATTCAGAAAAATACTTATACGAAAAGGTCACCCAACGCCGTGTGGATCCGGCTAATACATGCTATGGAGAGGGTCAAGAAGTATGCAACCTTACGCCCAATATATAGAGGGGGGTTTTCTGCGACTTAACCTGTTTGGTCTAGAATGTAAGTGCCGAGCTATGTGGCAAGAATACCGGTACATGATCTTTTTCAAATAGGTACATATGTAGTTGCATATGTTGCATGAGTAGGGATATGGGGCACGGGTAGAGACACAATACTATCATACGGATGTGGACATCATTTTTTGATGTCCGTGCAACATGTCCTGAGGCATATAGATATACGAAAAGGTAGGGAAGTTAATAGAAGCACGTTATAAGTCATACAACAACGACAAGAACAACAAAGGGATCCCATTTTTTTGGGTTCAGCTATTTGAATTCTTTTCTTCCAT
The DNA here is from genome assembly GCA_029216955.1 of Iris pallida. NCBI lineage: Eukaryota > Viridiplantae > Streptophyta > Magnoliopsida > Asparagales > Iridaceae > Iris > Iris pallida. The sequence goes on from JANAVB010027596.1 coordinate 7,064,896, forward strand.
TAATCTATGTTACAGGCTATGTAGTCCGCTGTAACATGAGCAGAAATGACATCCTTTTTTACCAACACATAAGTTCGTTATGTTGCACGGACACGAAAATACGACACGATATGGACACTATTGGGCACCTATTTTGGAGTGTCTTTGCCATGTCCAATGTCGTACACGAGGTGACATGGACACGGGGTGAATTTTGGAGTATATGTGTTTCCTAATTCATAGCAAGTTCGTTTAGGCCTACCTCTAGTTCCTTAAATGCTTGCGACTAATGTAAGTAATAATACTTGACAATATTCATTATCGTAATTTAAAACCATTAAAGCTATTTCATGGATTGTTAATAACAATATGTAGGAATATCGGATTATAGTTCTGTGACTTTCTCTTTGAACCTTGACCTCTTTAAGTTCACGTTAGACACTTTGACCTCGGAAATGTGGACCAAGAGTTATGTGTACTTTTTTAACTTACGGATTCTAGGTTTATGAGGCACACTGCACACGCCTCATCTACAAACAGCCTCAAGAAGCATGAAACACATGCCTTATCATTGACGAATTTGGTTACTCTTAAAAAATGTGATTATTTAATCTCACTCCTTGAGGACAATCTTTGTCATCATCATTCATCATTGAGTGATCCAACATCTCCTCATTCTAATTAAAGTATGTACGTTGCTGTTCCTCTTACTCATATAATCACTGAATACACCCAGGGGCGGAGCCATGATTTAAATTCTGGCGGGGCCGTGCTAATTGTATATAAAAATTCTTAATTGAACTCGAACAAGAATGAGTAAACAAGGAAAGTCAATATTTCCAAAGTGATACAAAAAACGTTCTTGGATGAATCCATTATTGTCCACAAACCTCACCACTATGAACATTTGCTCTTTTTTTGACTCATCACGGGCTTCATCGACAAGTAGACAATACTTGGCATTGCCAATTTCTTCACGAATTGCATTTTTTACTCTCACTGAAAACACATGAAGAATTTGTTTCTGAATCTCATGAGATATATACTTGGCATTTTTTGGAGCTTTGGCCATTGCATTAGAAAGTTCATTATTGTACATGCCCAACACATCTAAAAATTCGAAAATTTTTCCACGATTTGACGAAGTAGAACTCTCATCATGGCCTCTAAATGGAACCCCTTGAAGTGCAAGCAACCGAACCACATGTATTGATGCCTTTAATCGAAGACGATTACTTTCAATATGTTTAGGAGTAAAAGTATCGAGTAGTTTGGATATGTGTTGTGGTTGGTTCATTAAGTCTTCACATGACTTTTGAGCAATATGATGGGCTGATAATACATTATCTTTTCCTGTATGACCTAGGAAAGAACATGATTTTCCACTTCGAACTTTTTTCCAGTTATCAAATCCATCAACAGTAAATGCAGTTTCTTTAGGTCCGCCTCTGAATACACCCTAACATTGCATGTTTATGGTAGCTGTTAGCATGAAGTGCCTGATTAATATCAATTAATCATGACTGTCCTGCAAATCAACTGAAGCCAACTATTAAGTGTCATGTGTTTAAGTGACTACACAAGTTGCTTGATCGAAAGGCGACCATATTTTTATTTGATCCCGCGTATTTTCCTAAAGTGCTTAATTTGTTATATTGTTGTTTAGCCTCCATAAACTAGTTTGGGAGAATGTACAAGAGGCTAAGGGTCCGTATGGATATGTTTTCTGAATTTTTTTCCTGAAAACAGTTTTCTGAGAGTAAGTTATAAAACTGTTTTCTGAGTATAGAAATTCAGAGTTTGCGTTTGGTTAGTTTTATTTAGAAAATGATTTCTTGAAACAAAAAATAAAAATTTTGTTTGGTAAGATATTTTTAAAAAGTATTTTTTGTGTTCATATTATTCTGTGTCCTGCCTAACTGTGTCCATTTTTTTCATTGTGTCCAGATTCCAAGATCGAGGCACGGTCGAGCTCCTCCGCCGTCGCCACCGGAGGAGCCGAGCTGCCTAATTCTGAGGAGTTCGACCTAACCCTAGGTCGACGAAGATCAGGCGGGCCACTGCACCGCGCGTCGAGGGAGGAGTTCGCTGACTCGCCACGGAGGAACTCGCCGCGGAGGAGCTCGCCGCCTGAGCCGCCTCGACGACGAACTTGCGGCCTCTCCGCGGAGGAGCTCGCCGCCTGCTCCGCAGAGGGCCGCCTAACCCTAGGTCGGGCGAGGACCTCCGCGTCGGGCGAGGGCATGGCGAGGGCCTCCGCGTCGGGCGAGGGCATGGCGAGGGCCTCCGTGTCGTGGTCGAAGTTCGCCGGGGATGGGGCATGGCGAGGACCTCCGCGTCGGGCGAGGGCATGGCGAGGGCCTCCGCGTCGTGGTCGAAATTCGCCGGGGCCCTCCCGTCGTGGTCGAAGTTCGTCGGGCCTCCGCGTCCGTTGTCGAAGTTCGCCGGGGATGGGGCGTGGGACCCGGAAGTTCGTCGGGCCTCTCGAGCTTTCTCCGGAGGAGGAAGAATGGAATGAGAATGGAAATGAGGAGAGAGAGAGAAAGTTGGGGGTTTGGGGGTGGGGATGGGGCGTGGGACCCATCTCCGTTGGGAAAATGAAGTTTGGAAAACAGCTTTCAGCTGTTTCCCGAATGTTCTGTTTAAACACTTGTTTCAGAAAAAATTTTGGGAGCAGACTTTTCCAAGTATTGACAACCAAACGCAGTTTTTGGGGGGAGTAACGTTTAAACTCAAAAAAAAGGTTTGGAAAACGTAACCAAACACTGCCTAAGCCTATCGGATACTTGTGAAGGAGTGTCAACTTGATATTGATATATTGCACCTTAAATGGTTCATTTTTTTAACATATACATCATCCAATGAGTTCATCTGTTTTTAGTTTCTTAACATATAAGTAGTTGTGTTCTGTTTTTCTGCTGCTTTTAATGTCTTTTGGTGTATAAATTTTGTCGTGGATTTGTTCAGGTGCGTCCTTAGGTTTCCTCTATATGCCCCTGTACAAGCCTCCACCTCCTCGACATCTTTTGAACAATGTCTCATGCATGCGAAACGCGCAGACTGTCCTCCGCAACATCAATGTGACTGTCCATGATGGCTCTGCTCTTGTCATGACTGGTGCCAATGGCTCCGGGAAGACCACCTTACTCCGGATGCTTGCAGGATTCTCCCGCCCCTCTGCTGGCGAAATCCTCTGGGACGGTAATGACATTACCTCTCCTGGGGTCTTCCAACAATACAAGCTGCAACTCAACTAGCTCTCGCTGAGAGACGCGGTAAAAGATAAGCTAACCGTCTTGGACAATGTTCAATGGTTTGAAGTTCTGGAAGGGATGTGCGGAAGAGCAAAACCAGCACTCGAGTTGATGGGGCTCGGTAGGCTAATGAATGACAAGGCAAGGATGCTCTCTATGGGGCAGAGGAAGCGACTGCAGCTGGCAAGATTGCTTGCTATCGACAGGCCAATTTGGTTACTGGACGAGCCTTCTGTTGCTTTGGATGCTGAAGGGGTCCAGTTGTTGGAGTATATAATATCAGAGCACCGTAAGAAGGGTGGGATAGTGATTGTGGCGACGCACCTGCCAATCAAGATCGAGGATGCAATGTCTTTAAGGCTCCCACAAAGATTTCCGAGGAGGATGACCTCGGTTGATATCCTTAATTGATGTCATGATTTTGTTCTGATATAGCATTTGGTGTGTTACCACCACTCATCCATTGTGTTGATCGAATTGGAAAACTGTGTTATTACAATTATAAACTTCTTTTTTAGCAACAATTGATGCTGGTCACAATATATATATATATATATATATATATATATATATATATATATATATATCTCTCTCTCTCGCAGATACTGGTCAAGTTTAGAAGGTGTGCTACTTATGCTAACTATGATGTATTGTCTAATAGATATTAGCAGGAACTCAATGAAGTTATATTATACTGGTAACCAATTCGAAGGAAGATGATTACTGTTGTACACTCATGATTACTGTTGTACACTCATGATAAGGCTAAGGACATGTTAGAAAAGACGGGTGTTCTAGTTTTTACTAATGGGATCTTGTACTTTTTTTGAGTTGATTGAAGAGATTTGAGGCACTATTGTTGTTGATGTCAATTGCTTTTTATACTAATCAATGGCCGTCTTGGTCTATGGAGACAACGATGATGAAGCAAGTAACGGTGCAGAGTTCGGAACTCTTTTGGCAGGAGTTGTACACTGCAATGCGTAGGAAACACAACCAAGACAATTGCGACAAAAAAACATGCAATGTACCAGCCAGGTATGCAAACGGAGTAGGGTTAGGGTTGGAGTAGGGTTAGGGTTTTGGATGGAGAGAGAATCCATCATACAAATGTTGCTTAAACTTGACAGGTTGAATGCAAAAGCTCCTCGTCTTAGAAACCGATGCCTTACATTTGTACAATACTAATGCAACTAATACATCGATAGCTTGGATGGAGAGAATCCATTATACTTGCAACCAGGTTACCAGTACATATTTCGTTGTTTCAACAGGGAGAAAAGAATGCAAAACTGGAAGACAAAATGCTTTAAAGGTATTCTTTGCTAGGGTAGCAGTAAACACCATTTGGATCTCTATAGAGCTCACTTCAAGTACATTAGCTAACAGCATCTGGGGAGTGACATGATTTTGCTTGCCAATGTCAGGTAAGCATGCAACCATCGTCCAACGGTTGAAGATTGAATGGTCCACCTAACACAAGGATGTGGTTCAAATAAGTTTTGTCATCGTCTTCATCCGACAAATCATTCTACCTCTTTGATGATTCTTCTCTTCCTGAATGGCTGTCCGGTCGAGCTTCCAGGAGCACTATGAGCTCTTCTCCTTGCCTCTTTCCTCATTTCTGCTTCAACCATTGTGCGTCTCAGACTAGCTGCTTTGTATATTGGTTTTGGCAAGTGCCTGTGCCTGCAGATCATATCAATAGAGACACGTTATTCCAAGTCTGGTTCTAAATTAGTTCTGATCTTTCTAACTCATAATAGTTCCCAGTCAAGAATGTTCTGGAGGAAGAAATTTATTACTATATGAAGGCCTTAGGATCAGCAATGGGTTGTGCATTTCTTAGTCAAACAGTTTTCCACACATGTAAACCGTAGCTCACTCTACATCTTAAAAAAGCACTTTATAATTTCTGTAATCGTATAGCTCTTACCTTACTATTCGCTTCACTTCCGGAAGATGTTTGTACCGTTCCTTGACAGCATCCAAATATTCCAGCTTCTTGCGTTCCCTCGGCAGAATCTTCACAATGAACAGGTAACCTGGTTAAGAAGATCGATGCAGGGCTAGATGGCACAAGTTACTAACTATAGCAAATCGGAAAAACCTGAAAATGAATCTTATCTATAACATTTGTCAAGGTGGAGTAAAACATCATTAAATTTCTTCAATCAAGACCATGATAGTAGTTCCAAACATAACCATTGATATTAAAATTCAGTTTTCCAGAATAAGACTGTCATATATATCTTGCAACTAACATCTATGATTTAGTTCAGGTCATCAAAGGAGCCATGACTATCATTATGGGGGGCAACCGTCACAGAGCTTCAAGTCAGAGGGGCCAATCTACATGGAAGTATGGTAAAAAGGTGGAAACCGCAAGGAAAATGGTTTTTTTTTACTGAGTTGGGGGGGGGGGGGGGGGGGGGGGGGGGGGGGGGGGGACTGCGTTCCTAGGTGAAGCTATTAAAGGCTCATTTTTTTTTTTCCGAAACTCATCATAATCTCTCCCTAGGAACCTATGATATGCTTCTTCTCTGAACCAGTATAAACACGTGTAAGTCTCTATTTTTCTGTCTGAACTTTCTATTAATCTACTCAATAAGAAATAGCTTTTCCATAGTTGATCTTCCTAGAATAACACCAAATTTATTCCCCTGAATATTTTTTTTAATATCAGCTCAATTATTCTTCCAGAGTTTCATAGTACACACATAATTTCGATTCCCCTATAAAATTACTACAACTTTGTACATCCCTTATTCTATAGATAACTACTTAAAATACCACTTCTCCATTTTTACGCAAGTCCCTAGTACTATAATGTAGTTGAATAGGTTACTTAGCCAGTTCAATTCTCTCCCAAGCATTCCCAATATTTTATATAGTGATTTATTGAGAAAGTAATATTACTTCACTATATACTTCCATTCCATATATGAATTATGTATATAAACAAATAAAACCATAATATAAACTTTTTGACATATAAAAACATAGAAAATAAAGCAAAAGAATTACACAAGTGCCTTTACATATAACCTTTTATATCATAGAATTTGCACACAAGCAAGTGAACTGCACTAATATCAGAAACACAGACATCTCGTTCTCTAATTATTTATGCTTTTGAGTATCACCCAAATTGGTCCGTCTAACATCATGCTTGATGTTTTCACACATTGAAAGACAAAAAGGACCACAATGCTGACAAGTTTAACTGCGCGAAAAATATTAAAGAGAAGCGTACTCCAAATGCCACAGGTGTGTGAATGGCAGTTGCAGAGGGTATTAGCAAAGACTAATACAGACGATTACATCTAGGTGAAACATCTCAGGAAGGTCTCAGAGATTTTCAAAATCTTAACAGCTGCACGAGAAACAATTTGTAAAGAACTACTTACAACTCCCAACTGTTCAGAAGCTTTAGCTTTCCATAACCTAAGATTGGTATCGTCACTTCCAGAAATAAGGTAAGTCCCATCGCAGCTGTATTTTACAGCAAATACCCTGCATGAATGAGCACAATATACATGGCGTTATACAAGATAATATTTTTCTCACAATGGAATATGAAGATGAGGTTTTTATGCTATATTCAGGCAAGGAACATTACCTTGAAAATAACAGACCAAGTACTATGTTGACAAACAGTACAAACAGAGAAAAAAGTGCACATGGGTGCCATATCATTATCATGTATGAGTGCAATTGACTTTATGCAAGATAAGATCATTAATCCCAATGGAATATGAAGAACAGGTCGTAATGCTCAGTTTATGCAACACTGACCTCAAAATAATGGGCCAATTACTATGTCTAAAACAACACAAATAAATAAAAAAATGACATCCCAGTGCCATATCATCCATTATCATGTTTATTTGTAAACCTCCTTAAAAATATAAAATAAGATTATAATTTCCTTAGCACTAGAAAGTATGAAGCATATACATACCTTCTTTACTAAAACTAAGAGCATAAGTTTCTTCACCATTGTAACCAAATGAATTTTAGTATTAAAAAAATGTAATGCCCACAGTTTAGTCCAAAAAATCTATGTAGGATATACCTTCATGACTAAAATTAACAGCGTAAGTTTCTTCACCATGGTAACCAAATGAATTTTGGTAAAAAAAAAAAATACTATGTAATTTAAGCACACAGTTTAGTCCAAAAAATCCATGAAGTATAGGTTGAAGTTTGTTTTCTACAACAAAAGTACCCAAGATGTACATAAAAGACAAGGTCATCCAATGAGATGAACTAGAGTACACACAAAGTACCCAAAATTAAATTGAGAATAAAAGTAAATAAAATTTTGGATACTTGTGTGGTATGTAACCAGGAGTACCGTATGCCTTCCTATATGGAGTACCAATGTTTCATAGACTAAAATTCACATGTAGTTTCACCGCAAAATCAATAAAGAGCTGCATTATTATGTGAGATAAAATACAGTGGGATATCTAGAAGAATAATAAACCTTTGCATTCTTTTTGTATGGTAGATTTCCCTGCTATGATCTCCGTTATATTGAAAAATCCTTACCTGATAAGTCAAGACATAGCAATTTAGAGAAAAATAAGTTATCAAAGGAATCATGTGCAAGTAATATTCTTTTGCATGACAAATAACCATGAAGGACAAATGTAATGAAAAGGAGTCTCACTGTTCTATCATAAGAACCAGTAACAAATTCCCGACCTGTCGGGGAGTAGTCAATATCCATCCTGAAACCAGTTATGAATCGAACAGTTAGACAATAACAAGTTTAAGGTAAGGTAATCCAGAATTTGAAGACTTTGGGCTACATGCTCTTACACTGCAGATACATGATCTTTATGCACACATTTGGCTTCGTCTAGTTTTCTAGCATCATAACTATAGCAGTTACAATCTTCATTTGCCTGCAGCACAAATATAATTATAAGTATAACAGCATTATCTTTTGGTACCAGTGCAAGTAGTTTGAAGTTTATGTGTGTGCATATAAGTAATATTTAATGAAATTTTCCAAATAAACTTTAAACACAAGTTCAAAAGTCCAATTTTACTACATCATAGCATAAAGTGGGAGGAGGGGGGGGGGGGGGGGGGGGGGGGGGGGGGGGGGGGGGGGGGGGGGGGCAATCCCATGTACAAGCCAATAATAATAAATAAATAAATCAGCTTCTCTTGGCATGCTTACAGCTGTGAAGTTCATTGGCTCCATTGGGTTCCAGCATATTGCATTAGATTTTGTCTGTATCAAGAAAAGACAGGACCACTTAGCAATAAGTTTACAGCATGTTGAAGAGCTAAAAGTAATTGATCTAGATTGCCAAAACCCATGACTTTCACAACACATATTAAAAAGGAATAGATTGCTTCAAACTAACTACTATTATCCAGAATAAACATGAAATCTGAAACTGACACATTCAGGCCTAGTGTGACTGCATCCAATAGTAAATTAACCTGACAAAAATGGAGATAATAATAAAGCATAAACAATCAACTTTCTAGTAAATAAAGAGTTCTTTCAAAAACCATAAGGTTAAGCTTTTGTGATAGTGGTGATTCGTTGGAAACGCCCCGATGAGCAACTATAGTGCTTACCATATTCCAGAACTTCATGAAACAAGTAGCAGTGTTAAAAATATATAGGGTTTTTTCATTTTTGCATACAAGTCCTTTAAATCTACTATATTTTAAAATGTCCCTCAAATCTTGTTATTTGTTTATACGTCCCCAAATTATCAGTAATTAGAGTAATGACTCCTCCATGTCTGCCAGTCAATAACTAACCAACCCCTGAATTAGTTACGTAAAAGTACAATTTTGCCCTCATCTTCCCCTTCTATTTCTCCCTCTCCAATCAGAAGGTGCAACCAGTCGTCACCACCGAAAGCCAAACCCCACCCACCTATGCCAGCACCTCCCTCCTCATTCTCCACCAGTGCCAACCCCTCCTCCCTCGCTCACCCCCCCCCCCCACCCCCCCCCAACCCCCCACCCCCAAAAAAAACTTCCTCCTACCCCTCTCCCAGTTGTTATTAGTATATGTATCCTGAAGTCTACATGAAAATGAAGAAAGTTTAAGGCAGATAACTTGGTAACCGTTTCTGCTGATTGTGTCCCCGGTTATCTTTCTATGAGTGCTCATCAACCACCTAGTATATGCTTGCTGTAGGAAGCTAATAAAGCCAGTATAGAAAGAAAAAGGATAGAAGGGAAGTAATTAAAAGGAGAGGGGAGAGAGAGAATGATGAGGTGTGGATCAAGGGAAGGGCTGAGGGAGGAAGGAAGAGGATGAGGGTTCTTTTCGACAACGCCATCAGAGGAGGATGCCACAAACAGGATAAGGGAGAGGGGGGAATATAAGGGAAAACGGTTAAAAAGTACCAATTTTGTTAAGATTGAATGAATATTCCATTTTAAATTAGTTAAGAAAATCATATAGATTCATAACTACCTTTAATGTGATTTGGAGGACGTATAAGCAATTAACAAGATTTTAGGGGACTTATTAAAAATATACCAAATTTAAGGGACTTATATGCAAAAAATCAAATATATAATGTACAAACAGCAGTAGTATCAAGACAGGCAATGCAGCAAGACTACAGAACCTTGCGAACGATATCAATGAGAAAAAGATCATACTTTTAAAGAGAGAAGACGCAGGGCCGGTCCTGAGTTCATGGGGGCCCAGGACGAGCTTTTAAAATAAGGCCCACATACATAATGTAAAAAATACTAAAAAAACTTTTTAAAAAATAGCTACAACCAAGAATTGAACTTAAGACCATTTATAAGGAGTCTAAAGTATTAACCACTACATTACAATAATTTTGTGTCTAAGAGGGCCCATGGTATATACTAGTTCTATTTTGAGATACAAAATTATGAACATATTTATCTTTAAACTATTTTTTTTGGGCCCCTCCTGATCCGGGGGCCCTGGGCGGTCGCCCTGGCCGCCCTGGGCCAGGGCCGGCCCTGAGAAGACGATAAGTTGCTTTTGCTCAAGTACCCTACACGTTTTGCCTCTGCGTTCGGTAGTTTCTCTAAAGTAACAAGAGTTTGATACTCATACAACACCACAAGTACAATAAAAATCAAATAAAGGATGATAAAAAATGTAAAAGATGGACAAATATGCTCAGCCTTAACATACTACCAAATTATATCCTGTATTAGGCTAACTATACTAATTTTATCTTGATTTAGCTAACTATACTAAATATAACCAGAGCAAAGATATGTTATTGATTTCTTTTATTTATTACAAAATATGTTGCGTACATACACATCAAAAAATGGGTGTCTTTGTGCCAAGAAGATACTACTATTTTGGGAGAAACAAGATGTAGGCAGCCTTACCCCTATTTTATGGAGTGGTTTGTAAAATTCAAATATGCAACCTACATGATGAAGACTCTAGCAACCAACCTCACATTGAACATATTATTCTTGTGTATATAATAATTACTAGAAAACAATAATATGTGATGATCAATAATTTAAAGAAACCATAGACCATAGTAGGTTGAACACAAGTGAACTTGCAGTGTGTAACCATACCTTCATGATTAGTTTCCTAGCTGGAGATGACATGCGTAGATCATATAGTGTGATGCTTCGATCACTACAAAATAATGGTATACGTCATCAAGTATAATGACAATCAAAAGGAAGTTAAAAATATAAATTGTATGCTTGAGAAAGGAGCATATATATCACTAAATTTCAAGGTTGTTAAAAGCGCTAGGCGTTAGTCGGGCGGGCACCTGCCGCCTAGCGCCTAGGAGGCCGCCTAGGAGGGCTAGCCCGCCTAGCGCCTAGGAGGCCGCCCAGCGGGCAGGCACCCGCCGCCTAGCGCCTAGCCCTCCTAGGCGGCCTCCTAGTCAGCCAACTAGATCTAGGTGGTTCAAAGAAAATTAAAAAAACCCAAAAAATCTATTGAAAATTGTAGAAAAAGTCCATAAACCCCAAAAACATGCATAGTCGGGCGTCGGGGGGACTAGGCGGGCGCCTAGGGGCATCGGGCGGGTGCCAGGCGCCTAGCACCTAGGCGAACGCCTAGACCGCCTTTTAGAACAATGCTAAATTTTATAGAAGGAGTATATGAGCAATTAAATTTCCCATGTACGACTACAAGCAATGAACTAAAATCATATTTCAAGTTGAGATACATCAGTTTCGCTGGATATCCTATTCATGGGCGACCTAACCGTTTCTCTTACTGAATACAATAATGCACTATTCACATAGAGATGGTAATATGTCAAAAACTGGATATCCACCTTTTATAGTCTTCATTGTTTAGGGGTTCATTTGGCTTCCATAGAAACTATGTTGAAAAACATAGTTTCAACAAAAAAAGACCTTGAGCTACAAGAACTCCCCCAAATCATGAATTAACCCCCAAAATTTTTTTGTTTCTCATTCTTTTTTCCCTTCAAATTTATGTTTTTTTTTCGTGTTTCTTTAAGCTCAAGAAGAAATGGACATTTTCCTTTAAATTAACACATGAAAGATAGTTATTTTTCCAACTCCTATTTGCATTTTGTCCCATAATTCCGAATGGGAGAAAAAGGAAACATCATTTTCTTTATACTATCCCAAACAAAAAAAGGAAAAGGATAGCCTTCACACAGTTAACAACTTTACCAATTTCTCCAAACCTCATTGGAGCCAAAGGGAGCTCTGTTAACTTTGAGCCTACCTAACATAACTTTCTATTCATATAGTTATAAACCCAAGGACACTGAATCAAGATACAACATCACGACTAGAAAACTTTTCAAGGATTCTTGACTTCTGATATATCAATGTTTGATTAGATTTAACATATGGATCAAAATCTGCGCAATGAGGCTGGGACAAAAGGATGTGATCTTCTGAAATGGGGATTTGCGGAAAATTTGCATAAGAGACGAGACACTTTAAACTATAACCATGGTAGATTTAAATACAAGATGTACTTCATTAAAAATTATGTTCTTAGCAAGCTAACCATCCAAGACCAGGTGTTGCATGGTTTAAAATATTTACTGGTAACATGTGAAGTTATGGCAAACTTTTGAAAGTTTAAATTTTAGGAATCTGAAGCCCATACTTCTTATATGGATTACAACGCTTCATAAGATATAATGTCACCCTGACATTGTGAAAGAGTAAGATTCCACGGACAAGTTCAGGACATTTAAGTGAAAACCAAAACATACCTGAAAGGTCATCTAAAAAAACCTTTAGCATTCAGGGGTATGGAAAATAGCATTATTCTTTCCAAAATATGCATCAATAGAAATCTGAATTGGATCGTTTTTAGCCATGATACAACCGGTGTATGGAATAAAAATAAAATAACATAGAACTGGAGACAAACCTCCCTGATGTTGCCAACATATCTGGTTCTCCAGGATTAAATCGCACAGATATGACTGTATCATTACCCCATGCAAAACTGTTCACTGGCTGCGACCTTTTTGCAGCAAATAATGGGCATAAGAAATAACTCAATATTAATTAGAAAATTAATTGAATTAATAAATGGGAGAAGATGCAGATACGGAAAGCAAACCTGTTATGATCCCATATATCAACCTGTGCGCCAGCTGTTGCAAAAAGACTACCACCCCACTGGTGATCAACAGCCCTGAGGTTATAACAGGAGAAAGATGAACAATAATGCAAAAAATGAACAAAAGGTAACTCCAGTCCAAGAAAAAGATCAACTATTGTGACAGATTTTTTTTGGAACACATATACACAACTCATTGGGCTTTTTGAATATTGAATAAATGAAGATAACTACCAGAATGCATGCTTCCACACATAAACTGCTAGTGGCTGAAAGAGAAGCATCCCAAGTAGATTAGTTAGCAACAGAAAATGGAAAAAGTGGGTAATTCTACAGGATATGTCACTGACCTTTGAAGCATTTCCAACTGAATCACCAGAGTCCATATTTTTTGAGTCAGGAACACTCCATAGCCTGACGCTGCCAACAGAAAACATGGTCTACAATAAATATGGACATCTTGTACTAGTTATTTATTATATACTTAAAAAACATTTCCCAGTGACACGAGGCTGCTACATAATAATATATAGCACAGTTAACAAACTAGATTTGGGGGTCACACCATATTCTCTTTTCAATAAGAGACATTGACAGATGTATATCAGATTCATAATCCACTTCACTGACCCCTTCCTTCTTCTCCCCTCCTTGATACATGGGATAAATGGGTTATAGGATGATGATAAAAAAAGAAAAGATGTGGCATGGAAGATTTAAACTCACGTGCAATCGGTGCCACATGATATGAGAAGATTACCATCCGTAGATGCTGTTAAGCCTCGAACAGCACCTTGGTGGCCAGGAAACTGACAGACTGTCCTCCTGTGAGAAAGAAAATTAGACAATTAAGGGAAACAATACTATCAAGATATCTCTAAGGACGGAAGAAGAAAATGTAGCATAAAATACCTGGTAGCTATGTCCCAAAGACGAATATCTGGCAACCAGTAAAAGAAATATAATATTGAATATGATATGTGATGGCAATAGAAGGAACAAAGAAGTAAAGGAATAATACCTCCATCCATGGAAGCTGAGAAAATCCCTTTGAGGTGGTTGGGGTTCTTTGCCATACAGGAGACAGCATCGATGTGCCCATCCATCGCTCCAACGAAAGGCCTCGCAAATATCTATATACTTTCAAGAATAAAATAAAATTAGTTTTTTTGTTTTTGTTTTTGGGGTATATAGAGAGAATGGGACTGTCACCTTCTCGAGCTTGGCGGCATTGAGAGCCCTCGTATACTCGGTTGCTCTCTCCTGGGTTCGAAGGTTCGGATCATAATTCTTGAATACTTTCTACCAAATCAGAGACAAATTTTACAACAAACAAACAAACAAAGAGAGAGAAATAAATAAATTGTTCGTAGGCTAATGAATAAAGAAAGAAAGAATCAGTAAGTACCTGTAGATCCTGGCTACGTTCGCGGGTGAAATCACCAGTAGACCGAGATATCACCTTCACCCTCATCCCTAAATTAATTCAAATAACCCTACTAAGATGATGAGACGATGAAGAAGAGCGGCTCAAAAAGAAAGAAAAGAAAAGCCCTTGCAAAACCCTAATAACTGGTAGCAACCCTAATAAGTGGTAGATGAAGAACCCTAATAAGTGGTCAATGAGATGGTATATATTTTTTTCGTCTATATCCAAATTAATTTCAAACTCATGATATTTGGGTTTGAGAATAATTCCCACGTTCCTCTTTCTAAGTAAGCCAAATGGTGAACCCGCCAAACATAACATTCGCATCGACCTTAATACAAAATGTTCCTCCCAAAACAAATATTCTTAGAGAAATTTTGAGTTACCCCCCACTTTTATTACCCAAATTAAGGGTGCACCCCACAGTTTTGCATTAATTAAGAACGACCCCCACTTCTAACAGTTTCCGTTCCTCACTAACAGAAACACGAGAAAGTGGTAATTTTTTGACGTAAATACCCCTGCTTGGAACTGTTGACCTACAGCCCTTAGGAACTTTTTATGGAATTCCTAAACTACCCCCCTTAATAATCCCCTAACCGCCTCTCTCTCTCCCAAACTCTCTTTTCACTCGAAAACCTAATCCCCAAATAATCCCCAATTTCCTTCCCTAACCTAATCCCCAATTTCCATTCCGTAATCGACTCTTACCTAACCCCCTTCGATTCGATCACGTTCCTTCCATTCGATCTCGTCGTGTGTTACAGGAAGATCGTCCTGTTCCCATGCCGAAGTCTGCAAGTTAGGTAATATTCCGTTTTTTTTGCAATTTTTCCTTTGATATTAGGGTTCACGAGTTATGTATTTCTTTCTTCTGAGCACCTTCGACATGTGTCTCTCCTTTTTCAGATCGTAGCTAAGTCCTAAATTTTCCAATCCCAAAAAAAATCCCTTTCTCGTACAGAGCTTCCTCTGGACCACTGATATGATGAAAGCCAGTCTCCCACTGTAAGTTATACTTTCATAACTTTTACTTTCCTCTCTATTCATTGTTTAGTCTATTCAATGTTTAGCTTTCTGAATGGGTCCACTATAGTATGTTGTTTGTAAGCATGTTATTATATGTGTGCATGATAGTTCACTATACTTGTATAATTATGTAGGAAAGTCATGCTTAGGGTCCACAACAACAGCAGGAAGAGCCAGCAGCAACAATAGGAGTTTGATGTTACAATTTTTGGTTTAATGTTACAATTTTTTGAAGCAGCAACTACTGTATGCTTGCTTGCTTGGATTAAGTGTAATGAATGTTATGAATCACTAACTGTATGAATCACTAACTGTACGAAGCACTAACTGTATGCTTGCTTCACTTTTTGTGTAATCCTTAAAGTCTGTTCAGGAATTCTGCAGCATTTTGAAGGATTCTTGCTTGTATATTGACCCTTAAAGCATTTTGTGTAATCCTTAAAGTCTGTTAAGCAACTACTTGTATGCTTGCTTCACTTTTGTGTGATCCTTAATGCATTTTAAAGTCTGTTAAGCTTCTTGAAGCTTTTTGAAGCATATGGACTTTATGTCCAGGTTACTACAGATTAAGCAATTTTAGCTTTTTCAGGTTACTGCATATTTTGAGGTTACTGCATATATTGTTCAATGTTGAGGTTACTTGTATTGAAAGTTGAGGTTACTGATAATTGAAAGTTGAGGATACTGCAATTTAAACTCTGCATATTTTGAGGTTACTGCATATTTCGAGGTTACAAAGTAACAAAAGAGAGAGAAGATGTTGTTCACAAAGTAACAAGAGTAACAAAAGCTGTGTTCACAAAGTAACAAAAGAGAGAGAAGATGTTGTTCACAAAGTAACAAATTGCATATTTTGAGGTTCCTGCAATTTAAACTCTGCATATTCATGCTCAACATTCATAAAAGAGAGAGAAGATGTTGTTCACAAAGTAACAAAAGCACACAAATTCGACTTCAATTCATTACATAGAGGGAAACTTCCACTCAACTACATAATTTCAACTTTACATTCCCAATTCTTTTCCAAATTTATGGCACAACTGGTCTAAAGTTGTGTTCACTACAATTTGAACTGGAATTTCACATTTTTTCTCGTCTATAGCAACAGCCTCATTCAACCATTGGAATGCATTGTTGCATCTCATGCATTGCAAGAATCTCCTTCCCTTGCTGTGACTCCTTTTTGAAATGAAGACAGCTCTCTTCCCTCCACAGTGTCGATTTGGGCAAGTATTTTCTTCCCAAGGGCATTGTTTCTTCCAATGCCCTAAGTCACCACAAGTGAAACATCCCTCCGTTTGAATTGTCGAAGAAGAACTTCCAGAGCTTGAATCCAAAATAGCAGCATCCAACCATTGAAAATCCGAGCAGACGGGGCACTTCAAAAATTTTCTCCCAGGATTTGAATTAGTATTTGACTTCAACAAATGCCTAATCCCCTTGCAGTTCTTCATCTTGCAAGGCGAGCTCAAGAACGTACATTCATCAGCAAGGTGGTTGTTCTTGGAGCAAATTTGACATTTCTCCTACAAGAAACACCAAAATGACTGAGAATAGAGAGGAGCAAACGGCAAACCAGAAAACAAAATGTTCACGGAAAATATTTCGAAAGCAATTTCATTGTACCCGACATGCAGAGGTCGCCATTTCTCGTGAACCCTAATATCACCACGAGAAGAAATGGAGGAGAGATTTTGGGGGTTAGGTCACAGCCTCCGACTCTCCTTATTAGGTTGAGAGAGCGGTAGGGATTTACAAAAGAGGGGTACTTTAGGAATTAGGAAAGAAATTAGACTTCAAAATAGAGGGAGGGGGCATTTACGTCAAAAAATTACCACTTTCTCGTGTTTCTGTTAGTGAGGAACGAAAACTGTTAGAAGTGGGGGTCGTTCTTAATTAATGCAAAACTGTGGAGTGCACCCTTAATTTGGGTAATAAAAGTGGGGGGTAACTCAAAATTTCTCATATTCTTACAACATGTGTTTTAACTATGCATGACAAAGTTATGTTCCTCCCAAAACAAATATTCATACAACATGTGGTTTAACTATGCATGACAAAGTTATGTTCCTCCCAAAACAAATATTCCTACATGTGTTTTAATTATGCATGACAAAGTTTGGGGTGATCATCTTTATATGTAAATAGAAATAATTTGCAGCAAACGTTGTGGTAAATGGAAGTCAATTTGATTGATAAAAAAAAAATTCTTAACCTATTGATATCTTATATCATCTTCTCTTATAATATTATTTTCTATCAAATTTTCTGTTCCAAATAGATATGACTATGATTGTAATTCAAATATGACAATATTCCCTCATTTATTTAAATATTAAACAATAAGATTTAAACATAAACAATAAGATTTAAACATAAATTTTAAATCTTAGAAAATAGATTTAATATTCAAATATTCTAGTATTATATCTAGATTTAACATCCAAATGTTATCAAAATTTATTAATTTAATAAGGTAATCTATCACATATGGGAAATAATAAATCCTACCTATATTGGAATTTCACATATGGGAAATAATAAATCCTACCTATATTGGAATTTTAAGTATAAACTAATCACCTTAAAAAAAAGCAAATCCTAATATGACGACTAAGCGAATTGAAGTTTGGTGGCGGAATACTAGATAGCCCGAAAATTCAATAATTCTGGGAATCAAATTCCCGATAATTAAATTTTCTGGAAAATTATATTATGTTTGTTGAATATATAAATATTCCCAAAAAAAACTGAAGATAAAAATAAAGAAGGAATAAAAAATGAAAAAAAAACAACAAAAAAACAACAAAATCTTGAAAAATGAAAAAAAAAATCATTCTTAAAAATGAAAAACATAAAAAACTCAAAATAAAACAAAATTTCTTTAAAAAAAAGGCTAATTTACAACTTGATACTCTCAACTATTATTGTTTTTCAACTTGATACTCTAAACTTTTTTTAATGAACAACTTGATACCCTGGAAAAAAAATATATATCCCTTTCCTTTTCAATCTCCCCCCCCCCGTTGCACCCTCTACCCCTCCTTCCGCGACCCTGAGGGCTTCCCCCTTCCGCGCCCCCTCCTCCAGTCCCGCCCTCGACTACCCCAAACCCCCCTTCCTCCCACCACCCGCCCCCACTGCCGTGCACCGCCGGAGAGAGAGAGAGGGGGGGAGGGGGGAAAGAGGGGGGCATCGCCGGGGAGGGGGGAGGGGGGGGGGGGGGGGGGGGGGGGAAGAGGGAGGGGGAGAGGGGGTCAGGGATAGAAATATTTTTTAAGGTATGAAGTTAAAAATATTCAATAGTTGATGGTATCAAGTTGTTCATTAAAAAAGTTAACGATATCAAGTTGAAAACATAAAAAAATAAATATTGAAAAAACATAAATAAAAAAATCTTAAAAAATGAAAAGAACAAAAAAAAGGGCAAAAACATTATACTTAGGGGATAGGATTCTCATGTTATGTGGGTAAATTATTAATCGGGATAATCATAATTCCTTTTATAACCTAAACAAACATGGATCTCTCTAAATTTTTTCGGAAATAAAAAAATTACCGTGTACCAAACACCCCTAAATATAATATTTAAATAAGTTTTGGCTTGATGACCCACAATGATGGATTTAAAATATTATGTAATATAATATTTCAGTTGATTTTACTAAAATAGGATTTGGTGAGAAGCAAGGTTAATTATAAATAGAGAAAGAGCATCCACATAAAAAAAACTCAAATAAAATAATAAAAAAGCGAAGATTCAATTATCTTTTCCTTTTCTATACCACCACTAATAAACAGAGAAAGAACATCCACATAAAAACTCAAATAAAAATAATAAAAAAGCGAGATTCAAATATTTTTTTTCTATACCACTACACTAAAACAAGCAATTTGTAACACCTTTTTTTCATTTCGTAACAGTTGACGGTTACAATTTAGTAACAATAATTATCGTAACAATAATTAAATAAGCGTTACTAAATTAATTATTTTGTTACTACACCAAAACAAGCAATTTGTAACACCTTTTTTTCATTTCGT
The DNA here is from genome assembly GCA_029216955.1 of Iris pallida. Lineage (NCBI taxonomy): Eukaryota > Viridiplantae > Streptophyta > Magnoliopsida > Asparagales > Iridaceae > Iris > Iris pallida. The sequence continues at coordinate 7,084,208 of JANAVB010027596.1, forward strand.
AACAGTTGATTTTGTAACAGTAATTACTGTAACAATAATTAAATAAGCGTTACTAAATTAATTATTTTTTTATTTAATTTATTTTTCATAACGATAATAATCGTGACAAAAGTGTTACCAAAAGTTTCACATTTGTCCTCTACTTCCCCTCTTTTAATCCTCTACTTCCCCTCATTTAATAAAAACTAGTCATGTTCATGTGCGATGCGTACACGTACCAAAAAACTGATATTATTGAAAAATTAGATTAAAATTTATATTATATTAAAATTATTTAAATATGATTTTATTTTATTTTAATTAAAATTTGTTATATATATGATTTTAAAACTTCGAATATATATTTAGATAATAAACATGTAGTTAGTTTAAATATGATTTGAATATTAAATATGTTTTAATTTGGATTTGTTATAGATATGTTTATAGGATGGCTTATTTGCAACTTGATACCCTCAACTATTTAAGTTTTTCAAGTTAGATATCCTATACTTTAATATTATACTAATCAATGCGTATGGGCACATATTGCCTAATTACTCTGCTCCAGTGACTTTCTTGGAGCTCCAAATTGCTCTTTTAGTGATTGATTCGAAATTGACATGACCCAGCCAAGCAAAGGGGGAGTTCTTAAGGAATTTTATTAAAAATATTGCAACAACCATCTATATCTATAGTGGCATATGTTGCACAGGTATTCCACATCACTGTACCGGACATGACATTTTCTCGAAACTCATGTCTGATATGCCCACCCTAGTCTAGGGCTCCAAAGAGACCCAAAACTTGGTTGGAAGTGATTTGCATGATCTTGATCAAGCATAATTGAGTAAAGAGAAACTAGTATTTCTTAGTATCAAATTATATCTAGAACTTATCAGATGAACTAGTTACTATTCAATACATGCATAAATATAGATATTATTACAATCTAAATATATAAATTATCTATTAAATACATTTCATATCGTATTCCGAATCATTATCGTGTCCATACCAGAATTCATGTCTATACAACCTAGATAATCACCGAAAAAATTGATAAGGATTTAGTTCATTTATCTACTACACTGCTGATTTTTTATCGAAAACCCCATGCTCTTGATCTGAAGTTCAAACATTGCAAGCTTGATCACATTCTAAATTATATCAGTTTTAGAGAAATGTTTTACGAATTGAATTTCTTCTAGAGGTATGGTGTACACACATAAGGCTCTGAATTATAGGACAAATAGCTGAAGTTGTATTCCAACCAATGTTCTGTTTGTGTGGAAGGTTCACATTCCAGTCGGTTGAACTGGCCGGTCCAACTATGTTGACCTCACTAGTATTTCATTACTTAAATATAATATTTTTATTATTTTTTGGGATTTAAACCCTATAAAATTAACAATGGTACTTTCAAAGAAATTATAGAGGCAATAAGAATAAATATTAAAATAGTAAGTCATCTTATTTTTATTTTTTTGTCAAAACCATTTTCTTTAAAATTTCAATATATATATGTAATAAAATAATGTTTCTGTAAAAAATAAAAAAAATTGAGTGCCTCCTCCCTGTTTATGTATGATTTTGGGTCCCGTTGATAGAAACGAACCTTAATATTTTCACCTTCAAGTGTGTGCGTGTGTATACATAGTTACATACACACGCATACACATACCTTCTTGATTTATCCTGCTGACACTAATGTGCATGCTAAACAGTTTCACCTGATCTTTTCTACATCTGATGGGAGCTACTTTGTTTGTCGATCTAGCATCAAGATTTGGTCAAATGGGTATTAGAGATGAAACGAATTCTCTTGCACTAAACACCTTATGTTAATGGAGTGTGAAATTTTGCATCTGCCTTTTGTGAAACATCACTCATCATATTTTTTTGCAACTTGAGGACTCTGCTATCAGGATATTCAGTGCGGGTTTTGTGCTATGATAAATACTTCAGCCATCCAGAGCAAGTCTAGAGATCACTTGTTTTTATGCAGCACACGGATATTTCCAACTCATCTGTTAAGCTGCAGCTGGTTGTGGACATACTTGTGTGCTGTTTTAGCTTTGCTCTATGCAGGGGAGAGCAGACGGTCGGCTCTGCCAAACCTAATTTCTTCAAAACCTAATATAAGGAGGTTTGAAAATGGCTAGCTATATACTCACGTAATTAAAAATTAAAAAATAAATAAATTCTAACTAATTATTTAACTACCCAATATTATCTAGGGTGCGGCTATACGCACCCCATGACTTACTTAGCATACCCCAAGTGCTAAGTACATTACATTTTAATTGATTAAAATTAGCATAAATGTTAAGTACACCCCATCAAATGACCAAAATATCCTTTTATATTATAACCTAAAACCTATCTATCATTCCTAAGCACACCCCAAATCATTCTAACCTCTCTACTCTCCTCTCTCCTCTCTCCAACCGACCGGTCCCCTCTCCTCTCCGATCCCCTCTGCTCCCAAGACCAATCCCAAGATCATTGCTAGGATTTTTCGCTTAGGATCATTGCTAAGGTTTTTCGAATCCCTTCAATCGTGTGAAAACGAAAAAAATTCGAAAAAAATATGGGTTTTCACGGTTCTGTTCGAGCCTGGTTTGTCGAGCGCTTGGACTGGAGTTCGATCCACGACAGTCGAACTTCTTTGCTAACGTTCGACCAAAGCTGGTCGAACGAAAAATTAAATGAAAAAAATACAATGTTCGACCACAACTAGTCGGACAAACCTCTACTGTTCAACCATTACAGGTCGAACTGTCCTATATATGTTCGACTTTCCTCGATCGAGCATGTTTTGTTCTGTTCGACCAGTCGAACAGAACATGTAATGTTCGGCCGACACAGGTCGAGCAGACAGTGTTCCGTTCGACCTGTGTTGATCGTGCTTATCGCAATTTTTTTTTTCTTGGTTCGACGATTCACATACAGTGCTTCAAACCGAGAAAGAAGGATTGTGTCTTTGAAGTGGACTTCCTTCCTCCATGATGTCTTCTTCACAATTTCAAAGTAGAATTTTTCTAGGGTTTTGGGGTTGGGTTGGAGAAGAATGAAAATGAAAGAAGAAAAAAGAAGGAGGATGGTGGGGTGTGATAGGAAGGTCATATGGATATATGAGTCTTTTAATATTAATCTAATTTTTAACTTAAGTTATATGGGGTGTGCTTAGAAAGTCGTGGGATGAGTATAGCCGCACCCTATTATCTAATTATAGTAAAACACATCTAACTCGGTATTTTTCTAGGCGTTATTTATAACAAATTTTAAATTAATTTTCATTAACATTTTTTTTTACGCACGTGCACGTTACTAGTTCAAAAGATACTTTTGCTATCCTAGGGGAAAAAAACTACAGCAAATTAACAAATTATAGCATATAAGTGTTGGAGTGGGTGGGGTTCCCAACCTATGTGGAGAAGATCCCGGAGTGCGACGAGCGCCGTCCGATGTCGGAGAAGCTCGGGAGTAGTTGTTACTGCTGCTGCTGCCCCAAAGGGGGTTCTGGACCAAGTCTGCCGAGTTCGGGCCGAACTCGGTCCCAGGCCGAGTTCTGGCCGAACTCGGTCTGGCCGTTCCAGGGTTTAGCCACCCAGTGCTGGTTGCCCCACACAGAGTTCTGGCCGAACTCTGTGTGTCGGGGGGCTGAAGCGGATTTCAGGATGAGTTTTCATCATTGGATCTAATCCAACGGTCCAGGTTGGTTGCGGGATTAGGGAGATATATTGAGTTTTCTCAACCCTAATTCATTATCGTATAATCGCATTGGACAACACAAGTTTGAGAGAGAAGGAGGCAAGAGTGCCATTACAACTTCGGAGAAGAAGACGGAGGATTGAAGGTCGCTGTTCGAAGGAGATCGTGTTCGGGTAATCTCTACTCGTCGTTCTCGCTCTTCGTAGCCTTGTAATCATTGTTCTTATCTCTGAGTGTTGTGGGGATCCGATTTGGATCAGGGAGGAGTTTGTAGAGGGTGTATTTCTTCTATTCCATTAGTGGAGGCTTCTCAGGGTTGGACTCCGATCGTCCCGTGGTTTTTTCCCGCAAGGGTTTCCACGTCAAAAATTCTCTGTGTCTGCGTGGTTGTTTTTGTGTACTTGTTTTTGGGTTCGTGCATTGTTTGCTCGGTCCTCTCGCAGGTACTCTCCGGTCTGATACCACTCTGTTGGGAAAGAAGCGCGGAAACCTTTCCCCAAACCGGAGAGTACCTGCGAGAGGACCGAGCAAACAACGCACGAACCCAAAAACAAGCACACAAAAACAACCACGCAGACACAGAGAATTTTTGACGTGGAAACCCTTGCGGGAAAAAACCACGGGACGATCGGAGTCCAACCCTGAGAAGCCTCCACTAATGGAATAGAAGAAATACACCCTCTACAAACTCCTCCCTGATCCAAATCGGATCCCCACAACACTCAGAGATAAGAACAATGATTACAAGGCTACGAAGAGCGAGAACGACGAGTAGAGATTATCCGAACACGATCTCCTTCGAACAGCGACCTTCAATCCTCCGTCTTCTTCTCCGAAGTTGCAATGGCACTCTTGCCTCATTCTCTCTCAAACTTGTGTTGTCCAATGCGATTATACGATAATGAATTAGGGTTGAGAAAACTCAATATATCTCCCTAATCCCGCAACCAACCTGGATCGTTGGATTAGATCCAATGATGAAAACTCATCCTGAAATCCGCTTCAGCCCCCCGACACACAGAGTTCGGCCAGAACTCTGTGTGGGGCAACCAGCACTGGGTGGCTAAACCCTGGAACGGCCAGACCGAGTTCGGCCAGAACTCGGCCTGGGACCGAGTTCGGCCCGAACTCGGCAGACTTGGTCCAGAACCCCCTTTGGGGCAGCAGCAGCAGTAACAACTACTCCCGAGCTTCTCCGACATCGGACGGCGCTCGTCGCACTCCGGGATCTTCTCCACATAGGTTGGGAACCCCACCCACTCCAACAAATCTCCCCCTTCACAACTATGGGGAGGACGTCGTCATCCCGACGACCTGCCTGCAGTACCCAAACTTCCCCCTTGGTAGAATCTTCGTGAACATATCAGCTCCGTTGTCATCTGTATGCACCTTCTCAAGCTCCGCGTCCTTCTTCTCAACCACATCCCGTATCCAATGATACCGAGTCTCGATGTGCTTGGACCGGCTATGAAACGTCTGATTCTTCACAAGATGGATAGCACTCTGACTGTCGCAAAGCAAAGTATACTGCTCTTGCTTCAGTCCCATTTCCTGCAACAGCTTCTTCATCCACAACAGCTCCTTGCAAGCCTCCGTCGCCGCAATGTATTCCGCCTCCGTCGTCGACAAGGCAACACACTTCTGCAACCGCGACTGCCACGACACTGCTCCTCCCGCAAACATCATCACGTAGCCTGAAGTCGATCGCCTCGTGTCTACATCTCCAGCCATATCAGCGTCGGTATACCCAACCAGCTTCGGCTCGTCACCACCAAAGGAAAGTCTCCAACCAGCAGTGCCCTGAAGATATCGTAGAATCCACTTGACCGCACTCCAGTGTACCCTTCCAGGATTCGAAAGATACCTGCTAACCGTACCAACTGCATGAGCAATATCTGGCCTCGTACACACCATGGCATACATAAGGCTTCCCACAGCTGAGGCATATGGAACCCGCTCCATATCTTCCTTTTCGTCCTCGGTAGATGGACACTGCTCCTCAGTGAACTTAAAGTGAGCCGCGAGGGGGTAACTCACTTTCTTCGACCCGTCCATCCCGAAACGCTGAAGTACCCGGTGAATGTACTTCTTTTGGGACAAGTGTAGCAGCTTGGACTCTCTCTCTCGGCTGATCTCCATCCCAAGAATAGTCTTCGCTGCGCCCAAATCCTTCATAGAGAAGGCCGCGCCCAGTTGGCGCTTCAACTCCGCTATCCTAGTGGCATTCCGACCCACTAATAGCATATCATCAACATAGAGCAATAAGATGATAAAATCAGTATCGGCAAAATACCTCACAAATGCACAATAGTCCGACGTCGTCCGTGCATAACCATGCTCCCCCATAAACGACTCGAACTTTCTGTACCACTGCCTCGGAGCCTGCTTCAGACCATACAAGCTCTTCCTCAACCGGCAGACCAAATGTGACTTGTCCTTCTCACAGAATCCCTCCGACTGCTCCATGTACAACTCCTCCTCAAGGTCACCGTGGAGGAACGCCGTCTTCACGTCCATCTGCTCGACCTCCAAGTCGAAACTGGCTGCTAATGCTAGCACCACCCGAATAGACGAATGCTTGACGACAGGCGAAAAGATTTCATCATAATCCACGCCTTTCCGCTGACCGTAGCCCTTGACTACCAGCCTCGCTTTGTATCGAGGGCGAGTAGCATCATCCGTCTGCTTCACTCTGAACACCCATCGATTCTTCAAAGCCTTCTTGCCCTTTGGCAACCACACCAGATCATAAGTAGAATTGGTGTGCAAGGAACTCATCTCCTCCTGCATAGCTACCATCCACTCCTGCCTGTGTTCGTCTTCCATAGCCTCTGCAAAACTTTCGGGCTCTCCCCCGTCAGTCAATAGCACATACTCATCCGGCGAGTATCTCGTAGATGGTCGACGATCCCTGTTGCTCCTTCTCAGTGGAGCCACTGGTGCTGGCTGTATACCGACAGCCTCCTCCCCTTCAGGAACTGCCTCCCCGGCATGCTCATCCTCCTGAGGGACACCCTGACCACCATCAGCAGGCTGATGATCAAGGTTGGGAGCAACTCCATGTACCGGCTCCCCCATAACTGGATCCTCTGCGATGTCCTCTGGAAACTGCTCGAAGCGAAATGACTCTAACTCAGGCAATTCCTCAGCCTCAGAAGGCGTCTCGGAATCCTGAGTGTTGGTCATGGTCTGATCCTCGACGAACACCACGTCCCTGCTTCTGTAGAGCTTTCCTTCCACTGGGTCGTAGAGTCTATAGCCAAACTCATCCCGACCGTAGCCGACAAAGACGCATCGCCTCGTCTTCGGCTCAAGTTTGGTCCTCTCGTCCTTCGGTACATGCACGAAGGCCTTACAACCAAACGCCCGCAGGTGACTGTATGACGGCTCCTTGCCGTACCATACTTTGTCAGGCACATCACCCTGCAAAGGAGCACTAGGAGATAAATTAATAATATAAGCAGCTGTGAGAAGAGCCTCACCCCAATAACTGCCCGGCAAGTTTGCTTCTGACAGCAAACACCGCACACCCTCCATCAGTGTCCTGTTCATGCGCTCCGCTACACCATTGAGCTGAGGTATCTTTGGCGGAGTCTTCTGGTGTCGTATCCCTTGCTCTCTGCAATACGCATCAAAGGGACCGATGTATTCGCCGCCATTGTCGGACCGAACACACAACAACTTCTTGCCCGTCTCCCTTTCAACGGAGGCCTGAAACTCCTTGAAAGTAGGCAGCACCTGATCCTTGGTCTTTAAGGCATAGACCCAAACCTTCCTGGAACAGTCATCAATAAAAGTCACAAAGTAAGAAGCACCACCAAGAGATTTTACCTTCATAGGACCGCAGACATCCGAGTGAATCAACTCGAGCAACGCCGGCTTCCTCGAACTTGGATGACTTTGGAAAGACACCCTATTTTGCTTCCCAGCCAAACAGTGCGTGCATTTCTCCAACTTTATAGACTTGAGCCCCGGAATCACTTTCCTGTTCACCAAGTAGCTCATCCCCTTCTCGCTGATATGGCCGAGCCGCCTGTGCCACAACTCGGTAGACGCATCACTGACTGCGTTCACCTCCTGTGCCCCCTCTGCGCTCCCCTCCATATAGTAGAGACCGGACTTCTTGCTTCCTCTGGCAATCACCATCGAACCTCTGGAAAGCTTCCACTGACTGTTCCCGAAGAGACTGAAGAATCCCTCGTCATCCAACCTTCCAACCGACACCAGGTTGAAACGGATATCAGGGACATGACGAACATCCTTGAGAACAAGAACCGCATCCGTCTTCGTTCTCAAATGCACATCTTCAACGGCAACCGCCTTCGACACATCTCCGTTGCCCATCTTCAACACGCCACAGTCGCCTGTCGTGTAAGTGGCAAACAGTGCCCTATTGTGAGATACATGTGCTGAAGCCCCTGAGTCCACCAGCCAAGAATTGTCATCGCAGGCGAGGTTAGTAATGACCTCATCACCTACGACGATCACATCGCCTCCATGCATCGAGGCCGCCGCTGTAGTGTTCTCTTCTTGCTTCCCCTTGTCGCCCTTCTTCTCTCTCTTCCAAGCGAAACAATTCCGCTTGATATGGCCCTTCTTACCGCAATGATAACACTCTGAGTCCTCGTACCGACCTTTGGACTTCCCCCTGCTCTTGTCTCTGCCACCACCTGGACCCCTGCTTTTGCCCCTTCCGCGGCTCTCTGAAACAAGTGCCTCTGAGTGGTGGGATGTGGATGAAGTGCCCTGAGAACGTCTCCGCATCTCTTCATTCAACACCCCGCTCTTGGCAAACTCCAGACTGACCACGCCCTCTGGAGCAGAAGCGATCATAGATACTCGTACGGTCTTCCACGAGTCTGGCAAGGTACACAGCAGCCACAGTCCCTGAACTTCGTCGTCGAACTTGACTCCCATAGAAGATAGCTGGTCAACCACGCCCTGGAACTCACTCAAGTGATCCGAAATAGACGCCCCATCCTTGTACCGCAGACCCATCATCGTTCGGATCAGGAACAACTTGTTTACCCCGGTCTTCTTCGCATACAAGGATTCCAGCTTATCCCACAACGTCTTCGCGTGCTCAATATTGGCAACGTGATTGTACACGTTCTCATCAACAAACTGCCGTATGTACCCACACACCTGTATGTGCTCGAACGTCCAGTCCTCCTCGGATTTATCACTGGGCCTCTCGGATGCAAATACGGGTAGATGCAGCTTCTTCACAAATAGCAAATCCTTCATCTTGCTCCGCCAATAATGATAGTTTGTGCCATTAAGGTTCACCATGCGCACCGGCTTCGCGTCCATCTCTCCTCTCTGGTTCCTCTGTCAACTCCTGACACCCTTTGAACCCAAAGCTCTGATACCACTCTGTTGGGAAAGAAGCGCGGAAACCTTTCCCCAAACCGGAGAGTACCTGCGAGAGGACCGAGCAAACAACGCACGAACCCAAAAACAAGCACGCAAAAACAATCACGCAGATACAGAGAATTTTTGACGTGGAAACCCTTGCGGGAAAAACCACGGGACGATCGGAGTCCAACCCTGAGAAGCCTCCACTAATGGAATAGAAGAATTACACCCTCTACAAACTCCTCCCGATCCAAATCGGATCCCCACAACACTCAGAGATAAGAACAATGATTACAAGGCTACGAAGAGCGAGAACGACGAGTAGAGATTACCCGAAACACGATCTTCTTCGAAAACGACCTTCAATCCTCCGCCTTCTTCTCCGAAGTTGCAATGGCACTCTTGCCTCCTTCTCTCTCAAACTTGTGTTGTCCAATGCGATTATATGATAATGAATTAGGGTTGAGAAAACTCAATATATCTCTCTAATCCCGCAACCAACCTGGACCATTGGATTAGATCCAATGATGAAAACTCATCCTGAAATCCGCTTCAGCCCCCCGACACACAGAGTTCGGCCAGAACTCTGTGTGGGGCAACCAGCACTGGGTGGCTAAACCCTGGAACGGCCAGACCGAGTTCGGCCAGAACTCGGCCTGGGACCGAGTTCGGCCCGAACTCGGCAGACTTGGTCCAGAACCCCCTTTGGGGCAGCAGCAGCAGTAACAACTACTCCCGAGCTTCTCCGACATCGGACGGCGCTCGTCGCACTCCGGGATCTTCTCCACATAGGTTGGGAACCCCACCCACTCCAACAATAAGTAACAAAATTATAACGGAGAACAAATTAACCTATCTAAACTCTACAAGGAACACAAACAAAAATTGAGACAATGAGATTTCTTTTTGGCTGCAAACCTATGCTAAGAAACAGTTTATCATTCTGATTTCCATCCAATAACATAATACAAAACAGAGAATATTCAAAAAATAAAAATACTAGAAGTCTCAAAATCTAAAACAGAGAATAAATATTAGTTAAAAAAAAACTTGAAATAAAAAAATAAACAATAGAAATAAAATCAAATGGTCAGATTTAGGGCTAACTTCTAACCTGAGTGATTTGAGAGAATCGAAGAGAGGGAATATATAGAGAAGTCGGCGGCGCCGCTGTGGAGAAAACCCTATACTCAGGAGAGAGAGTTTCGAGAGAGGCAGACGCGCATAACAGAAACAGAGAGGAGGGATTTTATTTATTTATTTTTGTTTTGGTATATAAATGGAGTGAGGGGGTAAACATGTAATATTCGATTTTCAGTTTGGGTGGGAATCCAAATCCAAATCCGAAAACTCGATACTAGTTTGAAAGCCGACCCGAAAGATCAACCACCAAAGCGATCGTGCAAAAAGTTGCTACAAATTTATACCTACTCGATGAATTCTATATCTTGTCTAGGGGTGACTAAATACCGGCCGTTACCGAAAAATTGATCGAATATCGATTAAAAATATTTTAAAAAATTGAATCGAAATTATGAATCGATTTGAATTGTCAAATCGACTAAAATATAATATAATGGTAGTGGTAACAATTTGAGTGTAATATCATACCAAAAATATCGAACCGAATATATATATATATATATATATATATATATATATATATATATATATATATATATATATATATATATATATATATTGTTAATGCCGGGGCACAATTTTTTTCGATGGAAAACTGAAATATCGTAACAATTGTACAAACAATCGTTATTACGTAACACTTCACAGAAGGTACGTAAGAGAAATTCCAACTAGTGCTACACTTCACAGAAGGTGCACAGAACGTAACACTTCACAGAAGGTACGTAAAAGAAATTCCACAAATGCTACCCTTCACAGAAGGTGCACAAACAGAATTCTGATAATATCAACGCAAACACTTCACCGAAGGTGCGCTAATAGAATCATGATAAAACCAACAAAGAAGATGACTGGCGAAGATGAAATAACTCCTGCTGGGATGAATGATCACCATTGCTCAAAGCTTTATTCGCCCCATACGAATAGCTTCCAGGAACCAGCAAGTTCGTCGGAGAACTTGGAACACTCTGCTTTTCTGACTCCTTGGATGAACTTGAACTCCTGTGCAAAACGTAACGCTGGTACAATTCCTCTCTTCTCTCTCACAGCCTCTAAGCACTTGTAAACTTTCTGTCTACTACCTATGCATTAGTTCTAACCTGTGAGAGAGAAGGAGGAGGCCTTATATAAGCCCCTGCAACAACTGCCAGGTTAGCACAATGTTAGGGACGTGGTAGTAACCACCCCGAACATGGAGCAACCGCTCAGAACATGCTAGGACACGTTCTGCTGGAAGTTGTGCCACCAGCATAATTTGCACTTTACGCACACAGCCCCTTTACGCACCCTACACACACTACACACTCTACGCACACTGCGTACACTGCGCACTCTACGCACGCTGCGTACGCTACGCATACTGCGCGTACTGGGTTGCGTACTGGGCCAGCGTAACTGGGCTCGCGTAACGGGCCGTGCAACGTGGTCGCGCAAGTGGCTCGCGCAACGAGCGCAACTTAAGCGCACTATGCGCCTAGCGACGATGCTGACGTGCTAAGTGCAAAGTGCGCCAACAAAATGCCACATTACGCCTCATGAGCCCTTGAGCCCGAGTCCGAGTCCGAGCCCGAGCCCGAGCCCGAGCCCGAGTCCGAGTCGCTAAGCCCCTACGGGGCTTAGCTCCTATGGAAATAAATTTTCCAAGAGCAAAAAGCATGAATGCTTTAATTATTAATTTTAGCCTTTTTCCCATTTAGAAAATAATCCCATATGGCACACCCATGTGCACCTCCACACCTCATGTGCATCTCTTAAACTAGCAAAGCTAATATATAGAGATACAACCTATTTGGTTTTTCCGATGTGGGACTAAAGTTTCTAAAAGGAAAGCCAAAAACCCAACAATCCCCCACATATCTCTATATATGGGTATAAGTGTTCCCCACAGTAACTGTCCATCATGCATTAGGAGAGATGTCGCTGACGACTTGAATCTTTCCGCATGGATCAAAAATCAGACTATAATACAAGAATGGACTAAGCCTGAATTCTGCATCATAGTTGAAATTCTTTCCACTCACATAATGTAGTTACGTGTGCTTCTGGCTACACATTAAAGGCCATGTGCCAGCCTGGTTTCAGTGTATAATTTTGGGCGTCTACAAGTTTACCCTCAAGAGACGGCCTGATATCTCTTTGTCCATACACTATAGGTGAGTTCATTATAAAGAGACATGGCATGAAGCGCTTTGCGCTTTCCTTGCAGTGCTACGCCGCTATGACATGGCTTAAAGTCGAGGCCTTACCCCGTACTGGGAACCTCATCGTAGTGTCATACTACTGTAGCATGAGGCAACCGCCTCTTTGTAGTGCCAAACTACCCAGCATGAAGCCTTAGGCTCCCTTGCGGTGTTACGCCGCAGCGACATGGCTTGCAAGGCCGAGGCTTTATCCCTAACCGGGTACCTCATCGTGGTATCGTGCCACTGTAACATGAGGAACGCCTCCTCTTTGTAGTGCTGACTACACCCCTCTTTATTTTTAACATACATCATTAGGCTAACTGCCTATTTGCGGTGCTACGCCGCTGTGACCTGGCCTGCAAAGCCGAGGCTTTATCATATTCCTGGGCAGCACCCCACATATAGGAACCTCATTGTGGAGTTACCCCACTGTAGCATGGAGTTTTACTCCTTGTAGTGCTGCTCTACCGTGCTTCCTGTAAGCACACCAGGCATTCACTCTGCCTGAGAACTCATTAAGGCAATTAACCAACCTTCCCACAGGAACCGTTTTCAGTAGAAAATAACAGTAGACAACAGTGGTTGTAGGTCCGTAACCTCTCCATGCCCATTAGAACATGTACCACCGTTCCTGATATTCTTCCAGTTAATGGTCCTCCCTTGAACCAAAAGCTAGATGCCTAGTATATAAATCTTTGAACTAATAGCATAAAACTTTATGGTAGGAATACAATAACTAATATCAGAATACCTTCAAGCCCATTTTACATGCTGAGTCATCGACTAGCTGGCGCTTGAGGCCCTTGGTGAACGGATCCGCCAGATTTTCCTGACTCCGAACATCAATCACTGCAATTACACCTCTCTTAATAAGATCATGTACTGTCATGTACTTTAACCGCACAGTCCTCTTCTTTCTGTTGAAGAGGTCATTTGATGCCGCCAGATTTTTTTGACTCCGAACATCAATCACTGCAATTACACCTCTCTTAATAAGATCATGTACTGTCCTGTACTTTAACCGCACAGTCCTCTTCTTTCCGTTGAAGAGGTCATTTGATGCCACCGCCGCAGTCGCCTGGTTGTCGCAGTATATCGGTATTGCCGGTATTTGTGCCCCAACCACTGGAAGATCATACATGAGCTCCCGAAGCCATTCTGCTTCCTCGGCTACGGTATCAAGAGCAAAGAAATCAGATTCCATGGATGACCGTGAGAGCATAGTCTGCTTCTACGATTTCCACGATATAGCAGCTCCACCCATTGTGAAAATATACCCACCTGTGGACCTCTCGCTCTCCAAATTTGAGCACCAGCTGGCATCACTGAAGCCTTCCACTACCTGCGGATCTCCGCTGTAGTACAGTGCATATGTCTGAGTCTTCTTGAGATATCTCATAACCCGTTTCACAGCATTCCAGTGTTCAGCACCTGGGTTGCTCGTGAAACGACTCAGCATTCCCACGGTGAAAGCTATGTCAGGCCTTGTGGCAGTAGTAGCATACATCAAACTTCCGATTACGCTTGTATACTCCAGCTGTCTGACGCTTTCCCCTGAATTAGGCTTCAGCTTCAGATCACACCTGTACGGCGTATCGATCCCTGGAAGATCCTGATACCCATAACGAGTGATCATTTTTTCAATATAATGAGACTATGACAGCGCTAGTCCAGTGTCTGTCCGAATGATCTTGATCCCTAAGATCACATCAGCTTCCCCCAAGTCCTTCATACTGAACTTGCTCGAGATGAATTTCTTTGTCTCCGTGACACAGCTTATATTTGTACCTAGTATAAGCATGTTGTCTACGTACAGACAAACGATCACATCTCTTCCATCAGCGAACTTCGTGTAAACACACTTGTCCGTCTCGCTGACCATGTAGCCATTTGACCTTATAACTTTGTCAAATTTCTCATGCCACATCTTGGGAGCCTGTTTAAGACCGTACAAAGATTTCACCAACTTGCAGACTTTGTCTTCAAGACCCTTGACGACAAATCCCTCTGGCTGTTGCATATAAATCTCTTCGGTCAGCTCGCCATTTAGGAAAGCCGTATTCACATCCATCTGATGTATCACCATCTTATGTATTGCTGCGAGAGCAATCAACATTCTGATGGTAGTCATCCGGACAACTGGAGCATACGTGTCAAAGTAGTCAATCCCCTGCTTCTGAGAAAACCCCTTGGCTACCAACCTAGCCTTAAACTTGTCAATAGTTCCGTCTTCTTTCATCTTCTTCTTGAAGATCCATTTGCATCCGATGGGTTTCGCTCCTTCAGGAAGATTAACCAACACCCAAGTGTTATTTGAGGTGATGGAATCAATTTCATTGTCAATCGCCTCCTTCCAGAAAACTACGTCTCTGGTCTTCATCGCCTCATCATAGGTAAGCGGATCTGCTTCCACATGATAGCTGATAAAGTCACTTCCGAAGTCCTTTGGCCTCCTCACACGCTTAGCTGACGGCTCAGCTTGTTCTGGTTCAACAGTTGTTTCAACAACATCTTCTTGGACCACATCTTCATTGAAGACTTCAGTTTGCTGCGCACCCTCATTATTCTCTGGTACATCCGCAAGAACAATATTCTTGTGCCTAGCAAATTTGTCTTCAAAATATTCTGCGTCGCGAGATTCAATGATATGATTTGACTCAATATCAAGAAATCTCCGAGCATCACTTTTCTCGGCATACCCCAAGAAGATTGTCTTTGTAGTCCTTGTCCCAAGCTTCTGAATCTTCAGATCTGGAAGCTTGACATATGCCAGACACCCCCACACTCGAATGACATTCAAGTTAGGTCTGACCTTGAACCAGAGTTCATGAGGAGTAACGTCTGAAGTTGCATGAGGCACTCTATTTAGAATAAAAGTGGCCGTCAATGCAGCTTCACCCCAGTAGCACTTAGGAAGGCCAGCAGTCAACAACATTGAGTTAATCATTTCTGTTAACGTTCTGTTCTTCCTCTCTGTTACTCCGTTAGATTGAGGAGAGTACGGAGCCGTAGTTTCATTGACAATTCCATGTTCTTTGCAGAACGATGCAAATTCATGAGACCTGTACTCCCCACCTCGATCACTTCTTATTCTTTTGAGTTGTTGTCCAGTCTGCCGCTCAGCTTCGGCTCTGAACTCCTTGAACTTCTCGAATGCTTCGTCTTTAGCCTTCAGCAAGTAGACGAACGCATACTTTGAGAAGTCATCGATGAAGGTTATGAAATACTTCATCCCGACCTTTGTAGAGAACTGTTTGAAGTCACAGATATCTGAGTGTACTAACTCCAGAAGATCTGTACTTCGATTAACCCGAGGAAAGGGTTTCCTTGTGATCTTAGTTTGAGCACAAACTTCACATTTCTCTACCTTACCCCCACACTTGGAGATAAGCCCTAGACTAGACATTCTGTTTATTCGTTTACAATGAACATGTCCTAGCCTATTATGCCACAACTCAAGAGTATAAGCAGAAGGAGTGACATCATTAATTACATTAATTATATTGGACTGATTTACAAGCTGAATCTTGAACATTCCTTCGGTATAAAAAGCTTTCCCGAAATATGTTCCCTTGATAGACATCACCATCTGGCCAGCATTGATGTCCATCCTGAGGCCTGCGTTGCAGAGTAGGCCTCCTGAGATCAGGTTCTTGGCGATAGCAGGTACGTGCTTCACGCCTTGAAGCGTCAGAGACTTGCCAGAAGTCAGCTTCAATACCACTGTCCCAATCCCGAGCACTTCAGCTTGTGCCTGGTTTGCCATCATAACCACTTCAGAAGTAGGTGTGTAGGTGGTGAACCACTCCTTACTGGAGCAGACATGGCAGGAGGCTCCAGTGTCTACCCACCAGTCAGAATCAGTCCCTACCGCATCAACCTGCGCAATCATAGCAACAACATCAGTGATCATAGATACCTTACTAGGCTCTCCTTGCTCTGATTGCTTGGTCTTTGCTTTGCACTCATTCTTAAAGTGGCCCTTCTTGCCACACTTGAAGCAAGACATTTGAGACTTTGGCTTCTTTTTCTTGAAAGAAGTTCCCTTGACCTTTAGATTGTCAGGGTCCTTCTTCTTGCTGTGGAAAGCCGCCTGCTTTCCCCTTGGTTCCTTGGTTTGAACCAGATTGGCGTTAGCCAATTGCTTGGACAGTGTGTCCACCTTCAGTTGGGCCCGCATCTGGTCCTCAACATAGATTTCCTGCAGGAGATCTTCAAGGCTGATCTCCAGCTTCTTCCTATGCATGTTTGCATAGAAATTGCTCCACCCAGCGGGTAGCTTTGAGACAATCCCTCCAACAACAAACTTGTCGGGGAGGGGCATCGCCTCGTCTTCCAGCTTTTGTCGCAGTTTCAGAAACTCCTTCACCTGCGGCAACATAGACTTTTCGTCCTCAAAGAACCACTTGTGATATTTTTCAACCACAAATATTTTACTGCGGTTCTTGTCTTCTTCGTAGAGTTTTTCTAGAGACTCCCATATGTCTCTAGCGATATTCTTCTTAGAATAGGATTCTGCAAGGAAATCCTCCATAGCATTCAGGATAAGCAACCTGCAAATGCTATTTTCTTTCTCCACTTGGCTTGAAGTTTAGTAGCCGCAGTGATTGCGGCAGCAGACCCAGTATCTGGAACGGTAGGTTATTCCTCCAGAAGCACGTGATCTACGTCTTTGAGTTGAAGGGTGAGATATACCTTCCTCTTCCAGACTTGGTAATGTTCTCCATCAAACTTTTCTAACTTGCAAAAGTCAGAATTGAAGAGTGAAACATTAACGTTTTCCATCGTAGCAATAAAGCTTTGAGATTGTTAATGTCGGGGCACAATTTTTTTCGATGGAAAACTGAAATATCGTAACAATTGTACAAACAATCGTTATTACGTAACACTTCACAGAAGGTACGTAAGAGAAATTCCAACTAGTGCTACACTTCACAGAAGGTGCACAGAACGTAACACTTCACAGAAGGTACGTAAAAGAAATTCCACAAATGCTACCCTTCACAGAAGGTGCACAAACAGAATTCTGATAATATCAACGCAAACACTTCACCGAAGGTGCGCTAATAGAATCCTGATAAAACCAACAAAGAAGATGACTGGCGAAGATGAAATAACTCATGCTGGGGAGAATGATCATCGTTGCTCAAAGCTTTATTCGCCCCACACGAATAGCTTCCAGGAACCAGCAAGTTCGTCGGAGAACTTGGAACACTCTGCTCTTCTGACTCCTCGGATGAACTTGAACTCCTGTGCAAAACGTAACGCTGGTACAATTTCTCTCTTCTCTCTCACAGCCTCTAAGCACTTGTAAACTTTCTGTCTACTACCTATGCATTAGTTCTAACCTGTGAGAGAGAAGGAGGAGGCCTTATATAAGCCCCTGCAACAACTGCCAGGTTAGCACAATGTTAGGGACGTGGTAGTAACCACCCCGAACATGGAGCAACCGCTCAGAACATGCTAGGACACGTTCTGCTGGAAGTTGTGCCACCAGCGTAATTTGCACTTTACGCACACAGCCCCTTTACGCACCCTACGAACACTACACACTATACGCACACTGCGTACACTGCGTACACTGCGCACTCTACGCACGCTGCGCACACTGCGCGTACTGGGCGTACTGGGCCAGCGTAACTGGGCTCGCGTAACGGGCCACGCAAGTGGCTCGTGCAACGAGCGCAACTTAAGCGCACTATGCGCCTAGCGACGATGCTAAGTGCAAAGTGCGCCAACAAAACGCCACATTACGCCTCATGAGCCCTTGAGCCCGAGTCCGAGCCCGAGCCCGAGTCCGAGTCGCTAAGCCCCTACGGGGCTTAGCTCCTATGGAAATAAATTTCCCATGAGCAAAAAGCATGAATGCTTTAATTGTTAATTTTAGCCTTTTTCCCATTTAGAAAATAATCCCATATGGCACACCCATGTGCACCTCCACACCTCATGTGCATCTCTTAAACTAGCAAAGCTAATATATAGAGATACAACCTATTTGGTTTTTCCGATGTAGGACTAAAGTTTCTAAAAGGAAAGCCAAAAACCCAACATATATATATATATATATATATATATATATATATATATATATATATATATATATATATATATATATATATATATATATTCTACTATATAATAGGAAAACTTAGACGGTGAAACTTTTGAATTCCGAAAATACCCTTACATACTTATACTAATTAAAAATAGTTCATTAATTTTAATAAGGACAACTTAGTAATTAGGAAGACTATCCTTTGGTCTTCCTAAACTAATTAAGAAATGTTAAAATACGTGCAAGACACGTGCACATATGCTAATATATATATATATATATATATATATATATATATATATATATATATATATATATATATATATATATATGTGTGTGTGTGTGTGTGTGTGTGTGTGTGTGTGTGTGTGTCCTTCTACAATACATGTGATTTATCAATACATCCCAAACAATTGAATTGGAAATGCATTGGAAATTGTGAAATGTCTTTACTTTGACTTCGGCTTTAATCTGAACCATTGGATTAACGTCCAATGATTCAGATTTGGAATGTATCGATACAAATTTTTACATGGGATGTATTAAAGAATTTATATATATATATATATATATATATATATATATATATATATATATATATATATAATTCAAATACCAGGAGTATTTGAATGATATGGATTATTACATAGCTACATAGTTAAATTATATTTATCTAAGGATAATAATGTCATTTATACTCACTTATTTAAATTTTAAATTTACCATAATCTAATCCCCTACTTTAGGATGCACTATCTCATATTTATTTCTCTTCCGCTATTTTGATAACTACCGGACGCACATTTCTTTTAATTTCCCTAGTTTCATAACTACCAGGTTAACCAAAAAAAGCTTTTTTTTTTCTCCCATCTATTTTTTTTGAGCATCAGGTATCTTCTTTTTTTAGACAGTAAAAAATAATTTTATAACTTTTTATCTTTTAAGGAAGGCAGGTCCTTGATTCTACTGCAAATGGTTGCAGTGTTGAACGAGACAGTTCTCAAGTACGGTTAGTGAACATGCTAATTATTTTATTTTGTTTTTTCTAATCAATTTTATAATATTCCATGCAAAAAAATGGAATACTTGCAATACTTATACTTTTGGCGTATGATCCTCCTTCAATTTCTTCTAAAAGTATTTACGTTGAGTCTAGGTCCCCATGCTGGCAAGGTTCATATTTATCGTCTAGAAATTTGGAGCAGGAATATTTTTTTAAAATTCAAAATTTGGTTACAACTAATTTGAGTAGTCCCCATTTTTTTTTTGAATCTCCTAAACTAACTCTATAACTGATTTCCGATCAGTTATATAATAAGTGAAAAGGGGGAGGGCCTATTTGCTATGTTGCCACTAAGTGGAGGGCTTTATTGCAAAGTTCCATTTTCATTATATATCACCTGCTTATTATTTCCCAACTCCTCTCTTTTCCGATTCTTCAGAGCTCCTCATTTTTCCCCATTCTCCTTTAGCCGAACCCTAACCCTAGTTGATGGATCGGCTTCCCTCTCCGGCCATGGCGGTGGCGCAACGGCTCTCAGCGACTGGATCTTCTCCCAGAAACTAGCGGCCGATCTCCACAGTAGCAGCGGCGTTCTCGACGACACTCTCGAAGACCGGCGATCTTCCCGAGGGTTTCCACCGACGCGGCTGAACGAGTGTGCCGGTGCAATTGTTCTTCCCAACGATCGTGTCTCCGCGGGTTCGTCGTCCTAATTTCCAGCATCGAGCAATTCCTTAGGCACGGAACTTCCGTCCTCAGTAATCTAGGTCAGGGATCGATCTTCCTTGTTATATTTTGATTTGCTTGTTCTTCTGAGTCTGAGACTCCTTGTGATCTCGGTTGACCAGCATTGGTGAGATCTGATCTGATTGCGTTGATCATCGGATTAGTTTCCATTCGAATTGTTTGGATTGACAAGTCCTTGGTCCAAATTTGAACAACTTTTGGTAAGCTGTGATTTTCAAATTTGAAATTCAATTAGAATTTATTTTGATTGTTGAATCGATTAGTAGTTTTGTCGTCTAGATTCCGAATGATGATGATTACTTACATTACTGGAGTCATTTAGACGTTGAACTCGATCCCAGGTATGGGATGTTCTTACTGTCTTTCTTCTTTGATTTAACCTATAAATAGCTTTTAGTTTGAATGTCCTGTTGTTGGTGCAGAATTTTGATAAGATTGTCTCCGGTTTAGAAGTTACGTGTCCTCTTCATCGATCCATTTTATCAGGTATTTCTCTTTCTAAATTCTTGACTTAGTTAGTTACTTTGGTTGTAATACTATTATTTGTTTCTGCAATTGCATTCGGTTGTTCGTGTTTGCTCCTGGTGATTTTGAGCCGTGTCCGAGGACCTACCATACATGTTCGTGTTGGTGTTGTTCTTGTCCTGTTTGTGTTGGTGTTGTTCGTGTCCTGTTCGTGTTGCTGTGTTTGTGTCTGTTTGGTGGCGGGGACGTGTCCAGGAGGGGATTGGATGTTGTGTGCCATTCTCATTCACTTTGTCCTGGAGGTTATGTTTAGGGGTGAGCATTATTCCGTGATTGAAAACCGAACCGAAGTCAATCGAATAAGAGATTCAGTTAGTTTTGAAAAAAATCTGTTTGGTTTCAAATTTTGAAAATACTAAATTTCTTATTTCTTATTCAGTTACAGTTTCGGTCCAAAACTGAAAATCGAATAAAACTTGTACAATTATGTAAATACGTTCAATTCTATGCATATGTTGTAATTATATGTGTATATTTTAAAAACAACAATTCTATTTACGTGTTTTGAAACAAAACTTTGATAATTTAACAACTAGGCTAACTTTGGACGCAAATACAACAAATGTGTGTATAAAAATTATAATTTTTAATATCATTTAACCACTATTTCAACTTTGGACCCGACCCACTATACAATAGAAATAGTCCAATTGAACAAACCGAATAAACCGAATCGTTATTCGGTTTGGTTCGGTTCAGTTCACTTTTGATTTTGGCTAATTTCGGTTCAACCTGTCAAGTTTAAGCACATCCTTGTGTTAGGTGGGCCATTCAATCTTCAACCGTTGGACCATGGTTGCATGCTTACCTGACATTTCATGCAAGAGGTGGCAAGCAAAATCATGTCACTCCCCAGATGCTGTTAGCTAATGTACTTGAAGTGAGCTCTATAGAGATCCAAATGGTGTTTACTGCTGCCCTAGCAAAGAATACCTTTAAAGCATTTTGTCTTCCAGTTTTGCATTCTTTTCTCCCTGTTGAAACAAAGAAATATGTACTGGTCATCTGGTTGCAAGTATAATGGATTCTCTCTCCATCCAGGCTATCGATGTATTAGTTGCATTAGTATTGTACAAATGTAAGGCATCGATTTCTAAGACGAGGAGCTTTTGCATTCAACCTGTCAAGTTTAAGCAACATTTGTATGACAGTTGATGCTAGAATAGTAAGGTGGTCAAAGGTCAGGTTTAGGTTGGAGGTTGGCAAATGAAGAAATAGTGTTAGTCCTTCTCGACTATTTTTATTCGACCGTTTTGATATGGTGAAGATGGCAAACGGGAGTGTTTTTCAGCCATTTTTATGTGGTGATGACAAAATTTGTTTGCCATTTTTGAACCATATCCGCCTTTGGCTCCATTTAGCTTCCTCCAAATGCCTCCGACTCCACTTAGCTTCGTCCAAATCTATCCAAGTCAGGTTTAGTGGGATGAAGCTCCGCCAAACCCCTAACCTTACTCCGTTTGCATACCTGGCTGGTACATTGTATTTTTTTTGTTGCAATTGTCTTGGTTGTGTTTCCTACGCATTGCAGTGTAGAACTCCTGCCAAAAGAGTTTCGAACTCTGCACCGTTACTTGCTTCATCATCATTGTCTCCATAGACCAAGACGGCCACTGATTAGTATAAAAAGCAATTGACATCAACAGCAATAGCGCCTCAAATCTCTTCAATCAACTCAAAAAAAGTACAAGATCCCATTAGTAAAAACTAGAACACCCGTCTTTTCTAACATGTCCTTTGTCACGTCCCGCTCCCGTAGGAGCGATCGTCCTCGCTAAGGCGTGATGCCGCACGAGCCTAGATTGCGCTCGTGCAAGGCGAGTTCCATAATGGCCGATTCCAGCGGCTGCGATGGGGTCGTCGCACAGAAGTCCCAAGCAGAGACATTGAATAATAGCAGCGGAAATTTAGAACAAACACAAGTTATTCAAAAGAAGCTCTTTATTGATATTGAAACATAGATTACAATGGGGCAGAAAGCCAATATTACAAGTCTCTCAAGCTCACTCAAGCTCACTCATCTCACATTACAAGTCACTCAGCTCTCTCTCATCTCTCAATACAAGTCTCTGAACCAGCGGAAGCTTCGGAAGGCGACGTCCATACATTATGTCCCGTATAAGTCTTTACTCCATGCGGCCGTGCGCTTCGAATCGCCAAGGTGCCTCGACGCATCCAAGCGAGCTCCGCGCCACGAGCTTCTACCTGTGCCTGCACATGTAAACTATGTGGGTGTCAGTACTCAACTGTACTGGTGGAATGAGCTCCTCGCCTACCCATACAAACCCGACACGTTTGATTTACTTTTGTGCAACTTAGTCCCCTTTATAATTGCCTTTCTACTCTTGCCTTAGGATCAGTTTTAGGACCGACGCCTTGGCCTATTCCGTGTCTCTAGACCATCTCGTGCTTGCAACGACAACGTTAACTCATACCTTGTCTCAAGACCCTTCTCGTGCCGACAACGTTAACCTATCGAGTCGTGTTTGCCTTACGGCTTAAAATCAGAGACGCAACTACGCGATGAGGCTCTATTTTCGTGTGACCGTGCTACAAACCCTTGCTGAGGCCGTGTCTCGCAACTCAATGAGACTCAATCATATCGCCGCCTCGCGGCCCTTTGCTACTAAATCATCAACTGACCCATCCAACTTGTGAACAAAGTATCACTCGACCAACTTTGCCTTGCGACATCTCCTGACTTAAACTCATGACAACTCAAACCATAACTATGCAACTTATATGCCGACAACATAGGACTCGATGCCACATCTCGTGCCGAAGTACGGTGTCTTCGTTGCAGCCAAATCTTAGGCCCAACATTGTATTCAAACTATACTTACGCATTCAACTCGACTCCTTGATATAGTGTACTCAATACTCGACTCAATCCAAAGGCACACTCGCGGATTGCCGCCCGTGCCGACTCATCTATATGAGGTCACTAGCATGACAAGCTATTATGGACACATAGCTTGCGGTTGGCCGGGACCCTTCCAGCGCAAGGTAGCTAGCCCCCTGGAAGTCCCCGACTAACCCGGTGCTATCGAGTCAACACAGCTATCACCGTGTTTCCTTTCTTGGCCGAAACGGTCCCATGGCCCTGGGTTGCCGTTACGGGGAAACTCTACCTTGTGGACAAGTTGTCCAATGACCATGCAAGTCCCTTCACTCAAACTGACATCTCACACAGTCATTCTCCTTTCAGTGTTATCATCTCTTTCAAAACCACGTTCAGGACTTTTATCATTGAGACCCCTCAAGGACCCCTCGACGACCCATGGTCGCGAGCATTCTTTCCATGTTACCATATTATTTCATTCAACTCAATGTCTATTCGATAGTCCTTTCTCCAAAAACTTATTAAATCAACCGTGGTTCATGCCTTAAACACTAAGTCCGTGCATCGTGCCTTAGGCCCACCGTGCTCTACGCTACACTATCGCCCAACTCATACTCCATACGACTAGCTTTGAAACCGTACGACTTCGTGGCTATACTCAGCCGCAGAACTCATAGGACCGTGCTTGGAATGACTTATGTCGATCGCCATCATTTAGCCTAACTTCACCAAGCCTACAACTCAACTCAAAGGATGAGCAAAGGCTATGCCAAGCCTTGCATCATGAAAGCGTACATGTTTTATCGAGCATTTACGCGGGCGACACCTATGACTTAGGTTACGTTCATAACTTCGCCTACTCAACCAACTTTCCTTCTCCCAAGCCACGGGACGAAGGATCGAGTGTCATTTTCAAAGCACGCCGTGCACCAACTCTAAGCCGACCGTTGGACCTTTCCATATTCTAACTCAATTCGACCCGTCGGGATTATTCCCTTTAGCTATGTGGATTCGTCTCTTTTATTATCAAGCCTACTTGTGCAAGTTGAAAACATGCGATTTATTATGTGAAGGCTAAGATGAGGCAAGTTCACCGAAACTACCCCACCTGAGCGAGCGGTCGCCTCGACCGTGCGATGTCTCCGAGTAGCCGTTGCAAGACTAAGTCCGAACGCCGTCGGCGTTTTGATTCCTCCGATTGACTGAACGGGACGGGGCACTATACCATACACCACTCAGAAAAAGTTTCGTCCTCGAAACTAACTGAGTATACTTATCGACTTATCACTCGACTCAATATCCTACGTTTCTTGCACACATTTCTTATATCCGAGCCACGCTCGTGCTACCCTCAATCCATTATACAAAACTCACAATCTCAAAATCCTCGACACTTCTCATTCCTCAAGTCTCACTTGATTCAACGTATCACTTAGTTGGATCGTGCACATATTCCAGGCGTCCCCAAAATACATGCATTTCAGCCAAGTCTTGTGATAGCAAATTCCACCATCACCACTCGAGTTGGATCGTGCACATATTCGGGCGTCCCTGATATACATGCATGTCAACCGATACTCGCGAGTGGTGCCTCCACAAGTCCTACTACTTCGCACTCGGATGTCTGCCTAACCGCTAGGCTATGTCTTTCCGTCAGTATTGGAATCATAGTTCCCAAACAACAATATCAACACTGACCCCATCCTAAGGTCAAACCAAATTGATAGTACGAGGTTTTCTATCCAAGCTCGCATCACTCCGATTTCTAAACTTCGAGCATAGATTGCCTACACACATCCCAACATTTCGTCACACGGGGTCCGAGTCATTCAGCAAAGCCATCCTACGATAACTCACGTTTCAACCAATTCCTTAACATATCAATCTCACTAGTTCAACAAGCCATTTCGCATAGTCAATCTCTTCGAACACGTTCGACATAATCCTCCTATCATCCCTTCCAAGTCAAGCACGCTACGACATAATCTATCGCTAAACCATAATTCACATTTCATATTCTCTAAGTCATTCATCCCAATTCACGTATCATGAGGTCGTCTAGCTTAACAATATGTTGCGCCCCGATCTCACGCGAGTCAGATTATCCGCGGTGGGCATGAATTACCATACACGCTCCCGCGGGATAATTATCCTCATCGGGACGTAACTCTTGTTTTGCGTCTAGACTAATTCATTCTCGATGCGCGGATTGGACCTACTCAATCCTCAAGTTTATTTCATTCATCAATCGCAAGTCCTAACATCCTCAAATTTTCTTTCGCATCAAATCGACAAGTCGAGACAATCAAAGTTGCCGCATCCTGATTTTTCGAGTTCGATCATTTCCGCGACATGAATCACCATGTCAGCGCTCACGCGGAATGATCGCCCCAAATCCGACGCAACGCATGGGCGAGGCTATAGTTGCGCTCGCGCAAGACAAGAATGTCGACGCTGTGGTTATCCGCGTAACCATCAAGGCACTTTCATTTTCATCCGACATTCATCTCAATCAAAATCCTAAGTATAGCATCCAACCGAACAATAACACTTGTACGATCGTCATTCGCCGAGTTAGAGTACCCCCGAGTTATCGCATAGCGATCTTTGATACGCCTTAATACCATCGACGATATGCGTAACCTGACGATCTTCGTTTGCAACGAATTTCGAGTCGTGCGAACGATGCTATCGTCCGACTGGATAGTCTCCTCGACATTCAAATTCAAGTTCGATCATTATCCCTCGAATCATTCACAACATCAATTTCCTCAAACCCAAATTCGCGTATTGTTCATCCGTCTATCTTAAGTCATTGAGCAACGTTCATTCCAATCCTTAGAGTCATTGCGTAACTTCAAAATTCGACTTTTTCATGCACGCTATCTTTCCATCGTGCTAACTTTTCGTATACGATCCGTATTAATTTCCTCGATCAAGTCATCCATTCATACACCCTAACTTTTCCTCGATTCGATTTCACATACTCAATCATTTTTGCGTTTCATACTTCGCACAATCCTCAATCCCATGCACGTTCCGTGCGCGTCAATTTCTAAGTTGTTCGAAACCACTTATCAAACTTCAAGAGAACGACTCACTCAATCGCACTTTGATCTAAGGCTTTGCATATGTGCAACGCTTGCTGGTAGACTCACCGACACTCCGCATCCTCAATTTATCGATCGACATTCCTGAGCCTATCGCATACACCACTCAGGAATGAAGTCATTTATCAAATCCTCAACTATCATTTGATTTACAATTCTATCTCCTCGAATTTTCGTTCGAACGATTCCTTAAATTTTAAGCACGCTCACCTTATATCGCACCGATGATAACATCGTCGTTCGATAGCACCCATATTGATAGTCATCTCAATTTACTCAATCGAGTTCAACTCATTCTTGCTCGACACTATTCAATTCCCACACTCGACTTTGCTAGTGTCGATACAATCCTTGGTGTATATGTCCAGCCCGACTTAGCCAACCGTGCTTACGCAAACCATCTTTTTGTTTTGTCAAAAACTGTTCTCCTACGTTTTGCAAATTATTTAGACTTATTGTATGGACATCCCGTGGGACAATTGAGAGAGCGCATCAACGATATCAACTTTGCGGAAGTAACAGAGTTTTGCGGAAACATCGAAGTTAAATAATTCAATCGATAGTCCAAGGACGTAAAGCCGTGCTCTGATACCATTATGTCACGCTCCGCTCCCGTAGGAGCGATCGTCCTCGCTAAGGCGTGATGCCGCACGAGCCTAGATTGCGCTCGTGCAAGGCGGGTTTCATAACGGCCGATTCCAGCGGCTGCGACGGGGTCGTCGCACAGAAGTCCCAAGCAGAGACATTGAATAATAGCAGCGGAAATTTAGAAAAAACACAAGTTATTCAAAAGAAGCTCTTTATTGATATTGAAACATAGATTACAATGGGGCACAAGGCCAATATTACAAGTCTCTCAAACTCACTCAAGCTCACTCATCTCAC
The DNA here is from genome assembly GCA_029216955.1 of Iris pallida. Taxonomy (NCBI): domain Eukaryota; kingdom Viridiplantae; phylum Streptophyta; class Magnoliopsida; order Asparagales; family Iridaceae; genus Iris; species Iris pallida. The sequence continues at coordinate 7,111,755 of JANAVB010027596.1, forward strand.
AATACAAGTCACTCAGCTCTCTCTCATCTCTCAATACAAGTCTCTGAACCAGCGGAAGTTTCGGAAGGCGACGTCCATACATTATGTCCCGTATAAGTCTTTACTCCATGCGGCCGCGCGCTTCGAATTGCCAAGGAACTCCGTGCCTCGACGCATCCAAGCGAGCTCCGCGCCACGAGCTTCTACCTGTGCCTGCACATGTAAACTATGTGGGTGTCAGTACTCAACTGTACTGGTGGAATGAGCTCCTCGCCCACCCATACAAACCCGACACGTTTGATTTACTTTTGTGCAACTTAGTCCCCTTTATAATTGTTTTTCTACTCTTGCCTTAGGATCAGTTTTAGGACCGACGCCTTGGCCTATTCCGTGTCTCTAGACCATCTCGTGCTTGTAACGACAACGTTAACTCATACCTTGCCTTAAGACCCTTCTCGTGCCGACAACGTTAACCTATCGAGTCGTGTTTGCCTTACGGCTTAAAATCAGAGACGCAACTACGCGATGAGGCTCCATTTTCGTGTGACCGTGCTACAAACCCTTGCTGAGGCCGTGCCTCGCAACTCAATGAGACTCAATCATATCGCCGTCTCGCGGCCCTTTGCTATTAAATCATCAACTGACCCATCCAACTTGTGAACAAAGTATCACTCGACCAACTTTGCCTTGCGGCATCTCCTGACTTAAACTCATGACGACTCAAACCATAACTATGCAACTTATATGCCGACAACATAGGACTCGACGCCACATCTCGTGCCGAAGCACGATGTCTTCGTTGCAGCCAAATCTTAGGCCCAACATTGTATTCAAACTATACTCACGCATTCAACTCGACTCCTTGATATAGTGTACTCAATACTCGACTCAATCCAAAGGTACACTCGCGGATTGCCGTCCGTGCCGACTCATCTATATGAGGTCACTAGCATGACAAGCTATTATGGACACATAGCTTGCGGTTGGCTGGGACCCTTCCAGCGCAAGGTAGCTAGCCCCCTGGAAGTCCCCGACTAACCTGGTGCTATCGAGTCAGCACAGCTATCACCGTGTTTCCTTTCTTGGCCGAAACGGTCCCATGGCCCTGGGTTGCCGTTACGGAAAAACTCTACCTTGTGGACAAGTTGTCCAATGACCATGCAAGACCCTTCACTCAAAGTGACGTCTCACACAGTCATTCTCCTTTCAGTGTTATCATCTCTTTCAAAACCACGTTCAGGACTTCTATCCTTGATACCCCTCAAGGACCCCTCGACGACCTACGGTCGCGGGCATTCTTTCCATGTTACCATATCATTTCATTCAACTCAATGCCTATTCGATAGTCCTTTCTCGAAAAACTTATTAAATCAACCGTGGTTCATGCCTTAAACATTAAGTCCGTGCATCGTGCCTTAGGCCCACCGTGCTTTACGCGACACTATCGCCCAACTCATACTCCATACGACTAGCTTTGAAACCGTACGACTTCGTGGCTATACTCAGCCGTAGAACTCATAGGACCGTGCTTGGAATGACATGTCGATCGCCATCACTTAGCCTAACTTCACCAAGCCTACAACTTAACTCAAAGGACGAGCAAAGGCTATGCCAAGCCTTGCATCATGGAAGCGTGCATGCTTTATCGAGCATTTACGCGGGCGACACCTATGACTTAGGCTACGTTCATAATTTCGCATACTCAACCAACTTTCATTCTCCCAAGCCACGGGACGAAGGATCGAGTGTCATTTTCAAAGCACGCCCGTGCACCAACTCTAAGCCGACCGTTGGACCTTTCCATATTCTAACTCAATTCGACCCGTCGGGATTATTTCCTTTAGCTATGTTGATTCGTCTCTTTTATTATCAAGCTTACTTGTGCAAGTTGAAAACATGCGATTTATTATGTGAAGGCTAAGATGAGGCAAGTTCACCGAAACTACCCCACCTGAGCGAGCGGTCGCCTCGACCGAGCGATGTCTCCGAGTAGCCATTGCAAGGCTAAGTCCTAACGCCGTCGGCGTTTCGATTCCTTCGATTGACTGAGCGGGACGGGGCACTACATCCTTAGCCTTATCATGAGTGTACAACAGTAATCATCTTCCTTCGAATTGGTTACCAGTATAATATAACTTCATTGAGTTCCTGCTAATATCTATTAGACAATACATCATAGTTAGCATAAGTAGCACACCTTCACATATAGACACCATTAACTTGACCAGTATCTGCGATAAAAAAATATACTGTGACCAACATCAATTGTTGCTCAAAAAGAAGTTTATAATTGTAATAACATAGTTTTCCAATTCGATCAACACAATGGATGGGTGGTGGTAACACACCAAATGCTATATCAGAACAAAATTATGACATCAATTAAGCATATCAACCGAGGTCATATTATATCCTTTTGTTCAAAAAATATATATATAAATAAAAATAAAAATATAATCACTGAATACACCCTAACATTGCATGTTTATGGTAGCCGTTAGCATGAAGTGCCTGATTAATATCAGCTAATCATGACTGACCTGCAAATCAACTGAAGCCAACTATTAAGTGTCATGTGTTTAAGTGACTACACAAGTTGCTTGATCGAAAGGCGACCATATTTTTATTTGATCACGTGTATTTTCCTAAATTGCTTAATTTGTTATATTGTTGTTTAGCCTCCATAAACTAGTTTGGGAGAATGTACAAGAGGCTAAGCCTATCGGATGGGTGGTCGGAAATCTTTGTGGGAGCCTTGAAGACATTGCATCCTCGATCTTGATTGGCAGATGCGTCGCCACAATCATTATCCCACCCTTCTTACGGTGCTCTGATATTATATACTCCAACAACTGGACCCCTTCAGCATCCAGAGCAACAGAAGGCTCGTCCAGTAACCAAATTGGCCTGTCGATAGCAAGCAATCTTGCCAGCTGCAGTCGCTTCCTCTGCCCCATAGAGAGCATCCTTGCCTTGTCATTCATTAGCCTACCGAGCCCCATCAACTCGAGTGCTGGTTTTGCTCTTCCGCACCTCCCTTCCAGAACTTCAAACCTTTGAACATTGTCCAAGACGGATAGCTTATCTTTTACCGCGTCTCTCAGCGAGAGCCAGTTGAGTTGCAGCTTGTATTGTTGGAAGACCCCAGGAGAGGTAATGTCATTACCGTCCCAGAGGATTTCGCCAGCAGAGGGGCGGGAGAATCCTGCAAGCATCCAGAGTAAGGTGGTCTTCCCGGAGCCATTGGCACCAGTCATGATGAGAGCAGAGCCATCATGGACAGTCACATTGATGTTGCGGAGGACAGTCTGCGCGTTTCGCATGCATGAGACATTGTTCAAAAGAAGTCGAGGAGGTGGAGGCTTGTACATGGGCATATAGAGGAAACCTAAGGACGCACCTGGACAAATCCACGACAAAATTTATACACCAAAAGACATTAAAACAGCAGAAAAACAGAACACATACTTATATGTTAAGAAACTAAAAGCAGATGAACTCATTGGATGATGTATATGTTAAAAAAATGAACCATTTAAGGTGCAATATATCAATATCAAGTTGACACTCCTTCACAAGTATCCGATAGGCTTAGCCTCTTGTACATTCTCCCAAACTAGTTTATGGAGGCTAAAAACAATATAACAAATTAAGCACTTCAGGAAAATACACGTGATCAAATAAAAATATGGTCGCCTTTCGATCAAGCAACTTGTGTAGTCACTTAAACACATGACACTTAATAGTTGGCTTCAGTTGATTTGCAGGTCAGTCATGATTAGTTGATATTAATCAGGCACTTCATGCTAACGGCTACCATAAACATGCAATGTTAGGGTGTATTCAGTGATTATATTTTTATTTTTATTTATATATATATTTTTTGAACAAAAGGACTTTATTGAAAAGGTAAGAGCCTAAGCTCAAAGATGGCGCCGGGAGATAGCCCGACGACCTACACAAGTATAAGTACCAGGCCAGAGGCCCGGTCAAAAGAAGAAACTATCCTCCCTGGGGGTACCATGGGTAACAAAAGGGATATAAAACTATCCATCCTGGAATTCTAGGGGTAAACAAAAAGGTAACGATAGCCTAAACACGAGTCCCCTAACGACCAGAGAGGTCCTTAAGCAGGACGTTGTAGGCCTCAGCTGGTAATTTGGAGGTGTGGACGAAGATCTGATCGATTCTGGAGTCATGTGCCAGAGACGCCAGAGCTTTGGCCACGCCATTAGCAGTAGGAGGAATATGTACAATGACGATGTTCGACCCTATCAATTGTTGGATTTTGTGGGTCTTGTATCTGAGAGCCCATGGAGGTTTGGATTTATTTGCAATGATGTTGGTAAGAAGTTCAGAGGAGGTTTCGATTTCACTGTATCGGATATTCTGTTCGTTACACCCGTGAATCGTCTTGAGAAGAGCGTCAATTTCCGGAAGAGGGCTGGTGGTATCTGTCATGAGTAGGGAGAAGGCATAGAGGAGGGAGCCTTGGTTGTCTCTAATGATGTCGCCACACGCGATCCCCGCCAAATTTTCGATCTTTGTCGCCATGTTCAGCTTTTGACCCGTCCCCGGAGCCAGCCATCTCGCGTTTATCCCCCGGGCGACAGGAAGCAGTCCTAAGCCGTCCGTTCCCAGATTATGCGCGAGAAGGTATGTTGAAGTTGAATGGTAACCTGTCGGATGATGTCCTGGTAGTTTCTCTGCCCATCGCCAAAAAGAACAGAGTTCCTTTGCTTCCAGATCGCTCATAATCCAGATGCGAAGATAATGTTCATGCTGATTACCGCCGGGGTAGAGAGGGAAGAGGGAGAAGAGTTCATAAGCCATACCTGAGCAAGTTGGTCGATCGAGGAGTGCTTAGTGGGGAGGTTGAACTTGATACCGAAGTGGATCCAAACCATCTGAGCCGTCTCTCCCAAGGTGAATAGGTGATCATTCGTTTCAGTGTCCGGGTTAGCACAACACACACATCTCAAAGCGAGATTGATCCCCATGGAAATAAGTCTGGCCTCAACAGGAATAGCGTTTCTGCGAAGGCGCCAAAGGAAGGCGCGTATGCGCGGCTGAATGTACTTGTTCCAGCAGAATTTACTCCAGGAATCGATCGGGTTTCTCCTGCGGTGGCGGTCCCAGTAAGATTTAGTAGAGAACTCTCCGTGACGGTCAGGAGTCCAAACCATCATGTCCTTCTCATTGTTGAGAATAATCCCGTCCAGGCAAGTCTTGGCTTCCGCAGTCAGGAAATCCCGAATATTGACCTCCTCCTCCAAGGATCTACGCACCATGGGTGAAGCTATCACCTGACGGATGCAAGGGTTGTAGATGAACTCGGACGGTTTGGGGATAGATGTACCGCACCAGTTCTGACCCCAGATGGGTATGTTGCCACGGCCCAGAACCCATTGACAGTTAGAGTAAACATTGCAACAAATCTTCATCATAGATCGCCATAGTGGGGAGGGAGAGTATGGTAGGGAGTATCCGGGAGCGGCCGGATCCCTATACTTCCTGATCATGTACTGGGTCCACATCGACTCGCCTTGAATCACCGTCCAGCATCTTTTAGCATGCAAAACAGTCATTACCTAGTCAAGAGATCTAATGTCAAGCCCTCCCTCATCCATCGGCCGACACACATTGCTCCATAAAATCCATCTGGTCCGATGATGATCTTTAGAGTTCCAGAGGAAGGCTGCCATCAGTTTCTCTAAATTAGAATGAGGAACAGTGATTATATGAGGAACAGTGATTATATTCAGTGATTATATGAGTAAGAGGAACAACAACATACATACTTTAATCAGAATGAGGAGATATTGGATCACTCAATGACCAATGATGATGACAAAGATTGTCCTCAAGGAGTGAGATTAAATAATCACATTTTTTAAGAGTAACCAAATTCGTCAATGATAAGGCATGTGTTTCATGCTTCTTGAGGCTGTTTGTAGATGAGGCGTGTGCAGTGTGCCTCATAAACCTAGAATCCGTAATATAAAAAAGTATACATAACTCTTGGTCCACATTTCCGAGGTCAAAGTGTCTAACGTGACCTTAAAGAGGTCAAGGTTCAAAGAGAAAGTCACTGAACTATAATCCGATATTCCTACATATTGTTATTAACAATCCATGAAATAACTTTAATGGTTTTAAATTACGATAATGAATATTGTCAAGTATTATTACTTACATTAGTCACAAGCATTTAAGGAACTAGAGGTAGGCCTAAACGAACTTGCTAGGAATTAGGAAACACAGATACTCCAAAATTCACCCCATGTCCATGTCACCTCGTGTACGACATTGGACATGGCAAAGACACTCCAAAATAGGTGCCCAATAGTGTCCATATCGTGTCGTATTTTCGTGTCCGTGCAACATAACGAACTTATGTGTTGGTAAAAAAGGATGTCATTTCTGCTCATGTTACAACGGACTACATAGCCCGTAACAGAGATTAATGGAAGAAAAGAATTCAAATAGCTGAACCCAAAAAAATGGGATAGTCCCTTTGTTGTTCTTGTCGTTGTTGTATGACTTATAACGTGCTTCTATTAACTTCCCTACCTTTTCGTATATCTATATGCCTCAGGACATGTTGCACGGACATCACAAAATGATGTCCATATCCGTATGATAGTATTGTGTCTCTACCCGTGCCCCATATCCTTACTCATGCAACACAGGCAACTACATATGTACCTATTTGAAAAAGATCATATCCCGCACCGGTATTCTTGCCACATAGCTCGGCACTTACATTCTAGACCAAACAGGTTCAAGTCGCAGAAAAAACCCCTCTATATATTGGGCGTAAGGTTGCATACTTCTTGACCCTCTCCATAGCATGTATTAGTCGGATCCACACGGCGTTGGGGTGCCCTTTTCGTATAAGTATTTTTCTGAATTAGATAAAATTGTCTCGTTCCATTGCCTTTTAAAACATCAATCGAACTTGCATGCGGAAGTAAGATTAGTAGGAATTTACATGACTAATTGGGTCTCGATAAGGGATAGAAGGATATCTCCTAGTGTGAACCCATATTAAAACACACAACCCCCGTGTGCGTTACACGTAGTCAAAGCACCACTGACATTGCAGCGAAAGGAAGCAACTACTTAATCTAGTGAAGCATTCCAACAAATGCATTGGGAATTTTAAGTTTTGTCATATAGAAAATAAACAGTAGATGTTGTTCAAAGTGGCATTTCTGCAAGTGGTTGGCATGGATACACACCGGACTAGCGCCCGATGCAAATCAAGGTATAGAGAGGGAATATCATTAGGATTTTTTTAGGTCAAATTAAAAAATTGTGTGTGAGAGAGAGAGAGAGAGAGAGAGAGAGAGAGAGAGAGAGAGAGAGAGAGAGAGAGAGGAGGAATTACTAGAGGGAGGATGCCAGAGAGATTTGCACAGCCGGTGGGTGTGGGTGTTTCTGTTCCGGTTGCTAAACTAAAGTGTGTGAGAGAGAGCACGGAATACTTTGGGACTTTGGGATTGCTGGTCCACGGAAGTAGGGTTAAGCAAAGTCTGGAGGTTATGTTTAGGGGTGAGCATTATTCCGTGATTGAAAACCGAACCGAAGTCAATCGAATAAGAGATTCAGTTAGTTTTGAAAAAAATATGTTCGGTTTCAAATTTTGAAAATACTAAATTTCTTATTTCTTATTCAGTTACAGTTTCGGTCCAAAACTGAAAATCGAATAAAACTTGTACAATTATGTAAATACCTTCAATTCTATGCATATGTTGTAACTATATGTGTATATTTTAAAAACAACAATTCTATTTACGTGTTTTGAAACCAAACTTTGATAATTTAACAACTAGGCTAACTTTGGACGCAAATACAACAGATGTGTGTATAAAAATTATAATTTTTAATATCATTTAACCACTATTTCAACTTTGGACCCTACCCATTGTACAATAGAAATAGTCCAATTGAACAAACAGAATAAACCGAATCGTTATTCGGTTTGGTTTGGTTTGGTTCAGTTCACTTTTGATTTTGGCTAATTTCGGTTCAATTTCGGCTTTGGACTTTTAGACTTCGGTTTATTCGGTTTTGACTATTTTGATTTGGTTGAAACCGAATAAACTGAATGCTCACCCTTACTTTCATGTCGCAGCAATGCTAAAGTCCCAAACCAGGGCTTAAACCCTACTTATGTGCTCTCTCTCTCTCTCTCTCTCTCTCTCTCTCTCTCTCTCTCTCTCTCTCTCACACACACACACACACACACACACACTTTAGTTTGAGCCAACTGAACAGAAGAAACACCCACACCCATATCCACCGATTTTGCAAACCTCTATGGTATCCTCCGTTTAGTAATTCCTCCTCTCTCACACACAAAAAAATTTCAGTTTGACTTTAGAAACCCTAATGATATTCTCTCTCCATACCTGGATTTACATTGGGTGCGAGTCTGATTTGTATCCATGTCAAGCACTTGTAGAAATGCCACTTTGAACATCATCTACTAATTATTTTCTATACGGCTGAACTTAAAATTCCCAATGCACATCATGTGTTTGTTGGAATCATAGTTGCAGCATCGGCCGATACTGAACCGATACGGCCGATACTGAACCGATACGGCCGATACCAATACGATTTGGCATGTCTCGATCCGATACCGACTGATACCCGATACCAACATTGGGGGGTATCTTTTCCTGTCAATTCGATTAAAATTTGAACGAAAAAGACCAATCAGCAAGGGTGCAAAAGCATAGAAAGGTTATAAAAGCATGTAAAAGAAGAAAACATAACTCCCGTATGTAAATTAATCGGTAAGGGTGACTGCTATTTCATTCAATTTTAAAACCACTAAGAAACAACACTGGAAGTATTAAAATTATGCCTAAATGTATAAAATATATTTTCTAAAATGTTAATAATTTATTGATAATTATTTGCTTTCCGATACCAGAAAACCCGATACTCTGATCCGAAATAGTGCCGATACCGCCGATCCCGATACTCATAGGAATGGTCCGATACCGATACTTTGAACCTTGGAACTTGAAATGCTTCACTAACTGCAACGTCGACGGTGCTTTGACACTAAATGCTCATGTAACACACACGGGAGTTCTATGTTTTAATATGGTTTCACACTAGGATATATTCTTCTGTCCCTTGTTGAGACCCAAATCGAGTAAATTCCGACTAATCTTACTCCCGCATGCAAGTTCGATCGATGTTTCAAAAGGCAATGGAACGAGACAGTTTTATCTCATTCGGAAAAATACTTATACGAAATATGTTGGAAAAATACTTATACAAAAGTTGTGCATGAATATTTTCATATAGTCAGTTTCTATGATGAAATATCTGTAACCTAAAATTCAACGACACGGTTTAGCTTACGACCCAGGAATTAAGGTTATACAGCTACTCCAAAAGAAAAGAAAAAAAGCACATCTCACAAGCAAGACTTGTATCCGTCAGTCAAAACCAACTACGGACTATTTACCTATAATGTTAAGTATAATAGTACTAGTATCATCCGTAAGAGCCAAATGGCAAAAAACTCTAAGCTGGTATCAAATTTTCCAAATGGCAAAAAACTCTAAGCTGGTATCAAATTCTCCAAATGAAAAAACTCTAAGCTGGCATCAAATTTTTCCAAATGAAAAAACTAAGGCTGTGTTTGATTGGGCTTTTTTTCCATGGAAAATATTTCCATCACAAATTTTCCACCAATCGTAGTGTTTGATAGCTTGTATTTTCAATGAAATTATTTTCCAAAAAACTAGCATTTTCCATTTTTTTTTCCTAAAATGGTGGAAAATGAAACTTGCCCAACCCATAGGAAAATATCATTTTCCACGGAAAATAACTATTTTTCGTGGAAAATAATGACAATCAAACACCCAATTAAGTTTTCCATGATTTTTTTTTTTAAAAATTCCATGGAATTAATTTATTTTCGACATATTTTCCACCTTGCAATCAAACACACTCTAAGATGGTATCATCAAATTTTCCAAGCGGCATGCACGTACAGCAGAGGTAATCCCAAATTAGACCTTGGGATTTTCGAGCTTAGAACCCTATCGAGCTTAGTCTCTTACCTTTTCAATAAAGTCCTTTTGTTCAAAAAAAAAAAAAAATATAAATAAAAATAAAAATAAAAATATAATCACTGAATACACCCTAACATTGCATGTTTATGGTAGCTGTTAGCATGAAGTGCCTGATTAATATCAACTAATCATGACTGACCTGCAAATCAACTGAAGCTAACTATTAAGTGTCATGTGTTTAAGTGACTACACAAGTTGCTTGATCGAAAGGCGACCATATTTTTATTTGATCACGTGTATTTTTCTAAAGTGCTTAATTTGTTATATTGTTGTTTAGCCTCCATAAACTAGTTTGGGAGAATGTACAAGAGGCTAAGCCTATCGGATACTTATGAAGGAGTGTCAACTTGATATTGATATATTGCACCTTAAATGGTTCATTTTTTTAACATATACATCATCCAATGAGTTCATCTGCTTTTAGTTTCTTAACATATAAGTAGTTGTGTTCTGTTTTTCTGCTGTTTTTAATGTTTTTGGTGTATAAATTTTGTCGTGGATTTGTTCAGGTGCGTCCTTAGGTTTCCTCTATATGCCCCTGTACAAGCCTCCACCTCCTCGACTTCTTTTGAACAATGTCTCATGCATGCGAAACGCGCAGACTGTCCTCCGCAACATCAATGTGACTGTCCATGATGGCTCTGCTCTCGTCATGACTGGTGCCAATGGCTCCGGGAAGACCACCTTACTTCGAATGCTTGCAGGATTCTCCCGCCCCTCTGCTGGCGAAATCCTCTGGGACGGTAATGACATTACCTCTCCTGGGGTCTTCCAACAATACAAGCTGCAACTCAACTGGCTCTCGCTGAAAGACGCGGTAAAAGATAAGCTATCCGTCTTGGACAATGTTCAATGGTTTGAAGTTTTGGAAGGGAGGTGCGGAAGAGCAAAACCAGCACTCGAGTTGATGGGGCTCGGTAGGCTAATGAATGACAAGGCAAGGATGCTCTCTATGGGGCAGAGGAAGCGACTGCAGCTGGCAAGATTGCTTGCTATCGACAGGCCAATTTGGTTACTGGACGAGCCTTCTGTTGCTCTGGATGCTGAAGGGGTCCAGTTGTTGGAGTATATAATATCAGAGCACCGTAAGAAGGCCGGGATAGTGATTGTGGCGACGCATCTGCCAATCAAGATCGAGGATGCAATGTCTTTAAGGCTCCCACAAAGATTTCCGAGGAGGATGACCTCGGTTGATATGCTTAATTGATGTCATGATTTTGTTCTGATATAGCATTTGGTGTGTTACCACCACTCATCCATTGTGTTGATCGAATTGGAAAACTGTGTTATTACAATTATAAACTTCTTTTTGAGCAACAATTGATGCTGGTCACAGTATTTTTTTTATCGCAGATACTGGTCAAGTTAATGGTGTCTATATGTGAAGGTGTGCTACTTATGCTAACCATGATGTATTGTCTAATAGATATTAGCAGGAACTCAATGAAGTTATATAATGATAAGGCTAAGGACATGTTAGAAAAGACGGGTGTTCTAGTTTTTACTAATGGGATCTTGTACTTTTTTTGAGTTGATTGAAGAGATTTGAGGCGCTATTACTGTTGATGTCAATTGCTTTTTATACTAATCAGTGGCCGTCTTGGTCTATGGAGACAATGATGATGAAGCAAGTAACGGTGCAGAGTTCGGAACTCTTTTGGCAGGAGTTATACACTGCAATGCGTAGGAAACACAACCAAGACAATTGCAACAAAAAAACATGCAATGTACCAGCCAGGTATGCAAACGGAGTAGGGTAAGGGGTTTGGCGGAGCTTCATCCCGCTAAACCTGACTTGGATAGATTTGGACGAAGCTAAGTGGAGTCGGAGGCATTTGGAGGAAGCTAAATGGAGCCAAAGGCGGATATGGTTCAAAAATGGCAAACAAATTTTGCATACCTGACTTGGATAGATTTGGACGAAGCTAAGTGGAGTCGGAGGCATTTGGAGGAAGCTAAATGGAGCCAAAGGCGGATATGGTTCAAAAATGGCAAACAAATTTTGCCATCACCACATAAAAATGGCTGAAAAATACTCCCGTTTGCCATCTTCACCATATCAAAACGGTCGAATAAAAATAGTCGAAAAGGACTAATACTATTTCTTCATTTGCCAACCTCCAACCTAAACCTGACCTTTGACCACCTTACTATTCTAGCATCAACTGTCATACAAATGTTGCTTAAACTTGACGGGTTGAATTCAAAAGCTCCTCGTCTTAGAAATCGATGCCTTACATTTGTACAATACTAATGCAACTAATACATCGATAGCCTGGATGGAGAGAGAATCCATTATACTTGCAACCAGTTGACCAATACATATTTCGTTGTTTCAACAGGGAGAAAAGAATACAAAACTGGAAGACAAAATGCTTTAAAGGTATTCTTTGCTAGGGCAGCAGTAAACACCATTTGGATCTCTATAGAGCTCACTTCAAGTACATTAGCTAACAGCATCTTGGGAGTGACATGATTTTGCTTGCCACCTCTTGCATGAAATGTCAGGTAAGCATGCAACCATGGTCCAACGGTTGAAGATTGAATGGTCCACCTAACACAAGGATGTGGTTCAAATAAGTTTTGTCATCGTCTTCATCCGACAAATCATTCTACCTCGTTGATGATTCTTCTCTTCCTGAATGGCTGTCCGGTCGATCTTCCAGGAGCACTATGAGCTCTTCTCCTTGCCTCTTTCCTCATTTCTGCTTCAACCATTGTGCGTCTCAGACTAGCTGCTTTGTATATTGGTTTTGGCAAGTGCCTGTGCCTGCAGATCATATCAATAGAGACACGTTATTCCAAGTCTGGTTCTAAATTAGTTCTGATCTTTCTAACTCATAATAGTTCCCAGTCAAGAATGTTCTGGAGGAAGAAATTTATTACTATATGAAGGCCTTAGGATCAGCAATGGGTTGTGCATTTCTTAGTCAAACAGTTTTCCACAAATGTAAACCGTAGCTCACTCTACATCTTAAAAAAGCACTTTATAATTTCTGTAATCATATAGCTCTTATATGTTTGTACCGTTCCTTGACAGCATCCAAATATTCCAGCTTCTTGCGTTCCCTCGGCAGAATCTGCACAATGAACAGGTAACCTGGTTAAGAGGATCGCTGTAGGGCTAGATGGCACAAGTTACTAACTATTGCAAATCGGAAAAACCTGAAAATGAATCTTATCTATAACATTTGTCAAGGTGGAGTAAAACATCATTAAATTTCTTCAATCAAGACCATGATAGTAGTTCCAAACATAACCATTGTTATTAAAGTTCAGTTTTCCAGAATAAGACTGTCATATATATCTTGCAACTAACGTGCTATGATTTAGTTCAGGTCATCAAAGGAGCCATGACTATCATTATGGGGGGCAACCGTCACAGAGTCAGAGGGGCCAATCTACATGGAAGTATGGTAAAAAGGTGGAAACCGCAAAGTCTCTATTTTTCTGTCTGAACTTTTCTATTAATCTACTCATTAAGAAATAGCTTTTCCATAGTTGATCTTCCTAGAATAACACCAAATTTATTTCCCTGAATATTTTTTTTAGTATCAGCTCATTTACTCTTCCAGAGTTTCATAGTACACACATAATTTCGATTCCCCTATAAAATTACTACAACTTTGTACATCCCTTATTCTATAGATAACTACTTAAAATACCACTTCTCCATTTTTACGCAAGTCTCTAGTACTAGAATTTAGTTGAATAGGTTACGTAGCCAGTTCTATTCTCTCCCAAGCATTCCCAATGTTTTATATAGTGATTTATTGAGAAAGTAATATTACTTCACTATATACTTCCATTCCATATATGATTATGTATATAAACAAATAAAACCATAATATATACTTTTTGACATATAAAAACATAGAAAATAAAGCAAAAGAATTACACAAGTGCCTTTACATATAACCTTTTATATCATAGAATTTGCACACAAGCAAGTGAACTGCACTAATATCAGAAACACATACATCTCGTTCTCTAATTATTTATGCTTTTGAGTATCACCCAAATTGGTCCGTCTAACATCATGCTTGATGTTTTCACACATTGAAAGACAAAAAGGACCACAATGCTGACAAGTTTAACTGCACGAAAAATATTAAAGAGAATCGTACTCCAAATGCCACAGGTGTGTGAATGGCAGTTGCAGAGGGTATTAGCAAAGACTAATACAGACGATTACATCTAGGTGAAACATCTCAGGAAGGTCTCAGAGATTTTCAAACTCTTAACAGCTGCACGAGAAACAATTTGTAAAGAACTACTTACAACTCCCAACTGTTCAGAAGCTTTAGCTTTCCATAACCTAAGATTGGTATCGTCACTTCCAGAAATAAGGTAAGTCCCATCGCAGCTGTATTTTACAGCAAATACCCTGCATGAATGAGCACAATATACATGGCATTATACAAGATAATATTTTTCTCACAATGGAATACGAAGAAGAGGTTTTTATGCTATATTCAGGCAAGGAACATTACCTTGAAAATAACAGACCAAGTACTATGTTGACAAACAGTACAAACAGAGAAAAGAGTGCACATGGGTGCCATATCATTATCATGTATGAGTGCAATTGACTTTATGCAAGATAAGGCCATTAATCCCAATGGAATATGAAGAACAGGTCGTAATGCTCAGTTTATGCAACACTGACCTCAAAATAATGGGCCGATTACTATGTCTAAAAACAGCACAAATAAATAAAAAAATGACATCCCAGTGCCATATCATCTATTATCATGTTTATTTGTAAACCTCCTTAAAAATATAAAATAAGATTATAATTTCCTTAGCACTAGAAAGTATGAAGCATATACATACCTTCTTTGCTAAAACTAAGAGCATAAGTTTCTTCACCATTGTAACCAAATGAATTTTAGTATAAAAAAAATGTAATGCCCACAGTTTAGTCCAAAATATCTATGTAGGATAAATATACCTTCATGACTAAAATTAACAGCGTAAGTTTCTTCACCATGGTAACCAAATGAATTTTGGTAAAAAAAAAATACTATGTAATTTAAGCACACAGTTTAGTCCAAAAAATCCATGAAGTATAGGTTGAAGTTTGTTTTCTACAACAAAAGTACCCAAGATGTACATAAAAGACAAGGTCATCCAATGAGATGAACTAGAGTACACACAAAGTACCCAAAATTAAATTGAGAATAAAAGTAAATAAAATTTTGGATACTTGTGTGGTATGTAACCAGGAGTACCGCACGCCTTCCTATATGGAGTACCAATGTTTCATAGACTAAAATTCACATGTAGTTTCACCGCAAAATCAATAAAGAGCTGCATTATTATGTGAGATAAAATACAGTGGGATATCTAGAAGAATAATAAACCTTTGCATTCTTTTTGTATGGTAGATTTCCCTGCTATGATCTCCGTTATATTGAAAAATCCTTACCTGATAAGTCAAGACATAGCAATTGAGAGAAAAATAAGTTATCAAAGGAATCAGAATCATGGGCAAGTAATATTCTTTTGCATGACAAATAACCATGAAGGACAAATGTAATGAAAAGGAGCCTCACTGTTCTATCATAAGAACCAGTAACAAATTCCCGACCTGTCGGGGAGTAATCAATATCCATCCTGAAACCAGTTATGAATCGAACAGTTAGACAATAACAAGTTTAAGGTAAGGTAATCCAGAATTTGAAGACTTTGGGCTACATGCTCTTACACTGCAGATACATGATCTTTATGCACACATTTGGCTTCGTCTAGTTTTCTAGCATCATAACTATAGCAGTTACAATCTTCATTTGCCTGCAGCACAAATATAATTATAAGTATAACAGCATTATCTTTTGGTATCAGTGCAAGTAGTTTGAAGTTTATGTGTGTGCATATAAGTAATATTTAATGAAATTTTCCAAATAAACTTTAAACACAAGTTCAAAAGTCCAATAAGGGGGGGGGGGGGGGGGGGGGGGGGCGACAATCAGCTTCTCTTGGCATGCTTACAGCTGTGAAGTTCATTGGCTCCATTGGGTTCCAGCATATCGCATTAGATTTTGTCTGTATCAAGAAAAGACAGGAGCACTTAGCAATAAGTTTACAGCATGTTGAAGAGCTAAAAGTAATTGATCTAGATTGCCAAAACCCATGACTTTCACAACACATATTAAAAAGGAATAGATTGCTTCAAACTAACTACTATTATCCAGAATAAACATGAAATCTGAAACTGACACATTCAGGCCTGGTGTGACTGCATCCAATAGTAAATTAACCTGACAAAAGTGGAGATAATAATAAAGCATAAACAATCAACTTTCTAGTAAATAAAGAGTTCTTTCAAAAACCATATGGTTAAGCTTTTGTGATAGTGGTGATTCGTTGGAAACGCCCCGATGAGCAACTACAGTGCTTACCATATTCCAGAACTTCATGAAACAAGTAGCAATGTTAAAAATAGGTTTTTTCTAAGGGTACCACCATTTTTGCTAGGGGGCAACCCTTACTTGGGGGGCAGCCCAAGGAGGTGGAGATTTTGCTAGGGGGCACCCACATTTGGCTAGGGGGCAACCCAACCCTCCAAACCCTTCATTCCTTCCCATAACCCATTCTACACTCTCTCCACCAAAAGAAAAAAAAAAGAGAACTCTCCCTCTCCCAAAATCCTACTTTCTTCTCCTCCACCACTCCACTCCCAATTCCTCCACCAAGATTTCTTCAACAACATTCGTAAATTCGAAGAGATGACATGCAAATCGAAGCAACCGGAATCTAGGTACGTTCTTCCCTAATTTCTTTAAGAATTTTGTACACTCTATTCAAAATCCTAGAATATTTTTAATTCTCTAAAAAGTTTTGATAAATTATGTTTAGAATCTCTTTATGGCTCATGAAAGAAATTTTCGAACACGACAAACCTACATTTTTTCTTGAAATCCTAACCCTAGAAGACGACAAACGAGCATCTCGTTTTGGCCGTTCGGTTGCAACAGTCGGATTTGAATACAATAGGACTGTCAGGCCTGTAGCAGTCCTAATGTAAAGCAGGACTGCCACAGTCCTGACAGTCCTCTTGTGACTGCCAGGACTGTGGCAGTCCTGCTTTACATTAGGACTGCCACAGGCCTGGCAGTCCTAATGTAATGAGATATGGGGGTAGAAATGGGGGGAGGGTTGGTACTCGATGTTGCTCATATGGAGGGGGGTGGGTAACTGCATGATGCTCATATGCGGGAGGGAAATTGCATGTCCTATTTCTGTTTCTATTATTTAATAACTGTACGTTGTCCTGCAGTCCTTCGGCCGCTAATAAAAGAATACGGCCCACCACGTCAAAGCGGAAGGAACGTGAGGACGTCCTCTCGAGCGTCCGATTACAATTTTCGAACCGGCGCCCCAAGTTCGGTCTCGGACGCCGCCACCGGCACGTCAAGCTCGGTCGAAGCAACGAGCTCCTACTCCTACGCGTTCTTCCGATGACGACGACAACGACGTGCTAATTGACCGACTCCTATCACGTCAAGGCGGTTCTGCTCCATCTGAGGATGCCGGTCCTTTTGAGGAGGCCGGTCCTTCTGAGCCGCCTGTCCGTCCGTCCGGTTGCTCAATGTTGGTTTCTTTTGAGAACCACATTGCGTATGAAATATGAAAGAACTCGGTATGTAAATGACGTTTATAAGCTACCTGTTTAGTATACTATATATATATATATGTATTTCATAATTGTTATATTTTTCTGCTGTTCGATATACAGAGGACATCGTATCCTTAGGGCTGTGAGTCACGGGAAGAAAATCGTGTCCTGACAGTTTGGAAGCTTATCGGAGGCCGTCCAGAGCAAAATCATACCGAGCGGCTTGCACAATTTGGCACAAAACGCCTATCGGACAATGGATAGTGCCCTCATATCCGTCTTTGTGGAGAGATGGCACCCGGAGACCAACACATTTCATCTCCCAGCAGGGGAGATGACCATTACACTTGACGACGTCTACCAGATACTGGAGCTGCCAGTGACCGGGGGCGTCATGACCAAAGAGCATTACACCAATAAGAAATCCGTGAAATGGTACGAGAAGATCGTCAAGTTTGTCTCAAGTCACCTTAGACTTTAGGCTACCAGTTTTACAACTCTGCCAGGCTTCAAGAAGTCATATGAAATTTCTCTGTCATTTCTGGTGGACCACTTCATGGATATAGAGGTGGATGACGATGACGATGATATGGTCGACGCGGTGGCCCGTGCGTACATGTTGTTTGTCCTAGGAACGATCGGCATTCCGGACAAGTTCGGAACGTCAATACATGCTAGGTACATGCTCAATTTATCTGAAGTGGATGACTTCATTGATATATCATGGGAAGCGGTATCCTAGCCAATCTTTACCGCGAGCTCGGCATCGCATCCCGTGTCGGGACTAAGACAATGGCCGGCTGTCAGATTTTGCTACATGTAAGAAAACTTCTAACAATTTAATATTGTATACTTCATTTTGTTGTTTATTTTTTGACTATTCATTTAAAAATTGAATAGACATGGATATACGAGCACTTTTCGATGCTCAGACGGGGTGACCTGAACCCAGAGTATGTTGAAAACCTTTCTAGAGTGTCTCGATGGAGGCCATCCCAGCTGGAAACCAAAAATTGGCAAACACTGGCTTCCATTCGTGAAGTACTAGACAATTTGGTGCCAGAATAGGTACTAAATTTTGACTTACTTTTTCATGTTAATTTTGTTTTGTTGTTAACTGTTTTCCTACATATTTTTTGGAATCCATACCGGGATTTACATGAGCAGAATCGTGAGGTCCAACCAGTTTATTTATTTCATGGCATGATCACATGCTATGATATCACTGAGTCGTACATGCCCGATAGAGTACTTCGTCAGTTTGGCTTTGTGCAAACTGTGCCGAAGCGCACATTATGAATGTTGGAGCCTCCGCGCGGTACCCAACCTTTAAATTATAAACTGACGGGTTTCGACTGGGTGACCGACTTTTACTCCGAGTGGCAACGACATGTACTTCGAGAATCTAAAAGATGACCGGTCCCCCTGATGGCCAACTGCAGTGAGGACTACATGTTGTACTTCCTGGGGGTCGGACATCCTAAGTTGTCGAACCCTACAAACCCGTCCCGTGGCCGTCGGAGCAATTGGAGCTCTTCCTTCCAAAAACGTCTTGTATGCTGGGTTGGTGAGGATGGTGAGTTCCGTATTTGTAATTAGACTGAGATTTCCATGTTTGTAGAGTTAATTCACTTATACTTTCATTTACAGTCTCAAAAGGTGAAGGAATTGGCCCAGACACTCCGGAGAGGTTGTCAAAGTGACAATAGTGTCGCGGTCGCCAACGAGCTTGATCGCATCGACGACGTGGTCGAGTTCCCTTCATGAATAATAGGGAGTCTCGTCCAAAGGCCCGGCATGATATGTAGTTGGATGTGGAATGATCATTAGTTGGATGTAATCTGGATATTTTTGTAAAGATGTTTTTGTTGTTTGAAACTTGAAGGATATATTTATTGTTTGGAAACTTAAGTTGTTGGACAGACTTTTGAAGGATATGTAGTTGACACTTATGTTATTTTTTTGAAGTTGAATATTTTATCTGATATGTAGTTGTGATTTATGTACTTATTGGATATGTAATTGTCTTATATGTAGTTGTTATTTACGTTTGAAAACTTAAGTTGTTGGCCAATTTTTGATATTCTTGATTTAGTATCAGGACTGCCAGCACCCTGGAAGTTCTGCACTTATGTAGGACTGCCAGGGTCCTGGCAGTCCTAATTGAAACCCTCTGTGATGAGAGTTTCAAAATGTCACAGAGGGTTTCAATTAGGACTGTCAGCACCCTCGCAGTCCTACTTAAGTGTAGGACTGCCAGGAGGGTGGCAGTCCTATTTATAACTCTCTGTGATGAAAGTTTGAAACTGAAACTCTCTGTCACAGAAAGTTTCAACTAGGACTGCCACCCCCTGGCAGTCCTACACTTATGTAGGACTGCCAGGGTGCTGGCAGTCCTAATTAAAACTTGCTGTAATTGAAACAATGTGCCTGTGCAATTGAAACTGTAATTGAAACTACTGGCAGTCCACAGTAGCAGCGGCGTTCTCGACGACACTCTCGAAGACCGACGATCTTTCCGAGGGTTTCTACCGACGCGGCTGAACGAGTGTGCCGGTGCAATTGTTCTTCCCAACGATCGTGTCTCCGCGGGTTCGTCGTCCTAATTTCTAACATCGAGCAATTCCTTAGGCACGGAACTTCCGTCCTTATTAATCTAGGTCAGGGATCGATCTTCCTTGTTATATTTTGATTTGCTTGTTCTTCTGAGTCTGAGACTCCTTGTGATCTCGGTTGACCAGCATTGGTGAGATCTGATCCGATTGCGTTGATCATCGGATTAGTTTCCATTCGAATTGTTTGGATTGAGAAGTCCTTGGTCCAAATTTGAACAACTTTTGGTAAGCTGTGAGTTTCAAATTTGAAATTCAATTAGAATTTATTTTGATTGTTGAATCGATTAGTAGTTTTGTCGTCTAGATTCCGAATGATGATGATTACTTACATTACTGGAGTCATTTAGACGTTGAACTCGATCCCAGGTATGGAATGTTCTTACTGTCTTTCTTCTTTGATTTAACCTATAAATAGCTTTTAGTTTGAATGTCCTGTTGTTGGTGCAGAATTTTGATAAGATTGTGTCCGGTTTAGAAGTTACGTGTCCTCTTCATCGATCCATTTTATCAGGTATTTCTCTTTCTAAATTCTTGACTTAGTTAGTTACTTTGGTTGTAATACTATTATTTGTTTCTGCAATTGCATTCGGTTGTTCGTGTCGGCTCCTGGTGATTTTGAGCCGTGTCCGAGGACCTACCATACCTGTTCGTGTTGGTGTTGTTCGTGTCCTGTTCGTGTTGGTGTTGTTCGTGTTGCTGTGTTCGTGTCTGTTTGGTGGCGGGGACGTGTCCAGGAGGGGATTGGATGTTGTGTGCCAATTGGCGAGGAGTTGATATGAATCTCTTTCTTTCAATTAACGTGTCTTTGCCAGGCCAAGTCGAACAGGGGTTCTTCTGAACTATATTACAGTGGGATTTTCCTTATTAAACTCTCATTCATTTGGGGTTGTACACTATTATTCTTTTATTTTGTATGATTCTTCAATTGAATAGTATATTTTTTCCAAATAAGGCTTGTATATTCTTAAATGAGTTTTTGTGGAATTCTTTCTGATTCAAATAACTGTTGGTTTTAATTTCAATCTTTGGGAATACTTTTGGGTGACAAGATTTGGTTATATTGAATTAGTGTATGGGCCGAAGAACCTTTCAGTTGATTGTGAATCTTAGCGTAGTCTCGTGTGAGTATACAATATGAATGGGTTCAGGTGGATGATGTATTGGTTATATTGTGGTTTTTGCATTCTTTTATATACCTAATGTTAGCTTGTGTTGATTAAACCAACTGCTAGGTTTGGGAATTTATGAATTCAATTATGAATAAGCTAGCCTTGGGCTCATTTTATGGAGTTGGGCCTGCCAACTATTGTGAAGCAGACCAATGTGCTTCATGGAATGTCCAGTCCATATGATTGATCCAGATTACCATTTTAGAGTAACTTGCTAAATACAATCTGTATATTGTTATCATGTTGGTAAAAGTTGGATTTATGTTCTATTAAAGAATACTAATCTGAGTTGAATATTGGACTACCAAAAAGGTGTGGACCCTTTTTATTTAAAAACTTTAGTTTAATAAATTGGTTTATAAGCAAAAAGCCTTTTCTTTTAAGAGTCAAACTAAGGGATTATTTAGTAACCTATTGATGTTGTTAGTTAGAATATTTTAACTTAACTGTTAACTTATCAATTTATACAAAACAATCAGGAGGACATCCAGTTCCATTGTTTACCCGTACTTTCCCGAAGCAAGGCAAATACTTTTCTACGGTCTTGTACATTTACATTCTTGTACTTTTCTTGTGACACATCATGACACGATATCTTGTACCCATGTACTCATGTATTCATGTTCTTGTACTTATTTGTGTCGGGTGAAAAAATACACTAGCCATGTGACCAAACCCCGGTTACTATATTCATGTAGATAGCTTAGGCCTCGTATCGTGCACGCGGGCCCTAAGGCGTACCATATTCATGTACTCTTGTACATGCTCTTGTACTCACCCCGGCCGGTCACATGGACTAGTTGTATTTTGATATTGTGTACTTATCATGTCTTGTACTTCAGGATTATAGTTTCATTCCTGTACATTACATTTCCTGTACTTTACATTTTCCTGTACTTTACATTCCTGTACTGAAGTTCATGTACTTTATTTTCTGTGCTACTTTCCTGTACTTTTCTGTATTTCATTTTCATGTATTCCCGTACACAGTTTCAAATCATGTTCTTGTTCATTACCTAGAACTGTACTTTGCTCCGCTCCTGACTGGATATGTTGCAGGTGAGTTGGAGGCTCTGTGCGACACATATTATGGCCGAGAGCCAGTAGATGCAGGAGAGCCAGCTGGAGTTGCTCTTGACTTAGAGGCTGCAGAAGCCTAGAGCTTTACCTTAGCACTTTATATCTCCCTTGTATTTTGAGACTAGTAGACTTGCTTTCATTGCTGGAATGTAATAATTCTGAGACTTGTACTTTACTCTGATTCTGGGATACGTTTATAGATGCTGTGATTTCATACTTGTCCATGATTATCTGGTTAGATTTCCCTAGTTTGGTACATCTTACTTCGTTGTATCCAACGACGAAGGCTGGACGTGTCCGACTCGTGTCTGATTATTCGGGAGCGGGTCGTGACATATTTTTAGTGGTGGCCCATGCAGGTCTATCCTAATAGTACCTAGGTATTAGTGTACTATTGGGAGACTTGATTTATACTAGGGAAACTTGATCACAGCATAGGAAATCGGATACATCGGGTATACATGGATATTATAAAACATTTACATTTTTCTGGTATGTTACGTTTTTATCAATCACGAAGTTTTCTTTTGTTGCAGGATGGTTGCCACGAGGAAGACCGCTGATCAGTCGGGAGTTGCAGGCAGCTCGGATCAGCCTGTACCAGATGCTCCAGTAGAACAGCTTCCACCACCGCCTCCGATCTTTCCGCCGCTGCCCCCGACGATGACTTTTGAAGACGCTCAGGTGATGGCTATGTTCCAGCAGTTTATGGAGGCCCAGAACCACCAGGCGGCACAGTTTTGGGCGACAGTTGTAGATGCGCTCAGGACCAGAGAGCCGGCAGCACCAGCTCCAGCAGCACCTGCAGCACCAGCAATACCGAGACCAGGGACGGCCAGGGACTACCAGAACCTCTGCCCGATGGTCGTTTGGGACAATGAGGGGATCGTTTATGTGGACGAGCGGCTGGAGAATGCTGAGAGCACCTTAAAGATGGCACGGATCCCGGATAACCTGAAGGTGGAGGTGGCGAGCATGCGACTCTTCGATTTGGCTAGAGCTTGGTACCGGGAGGAGCCCCAGTTGGCGGAGCACAAGGGCTCTTGGACAGATTTCAAAACTCTGTTCAAGGAGAAGTTTTTCCCAGATATGGAGCAGAATGAGCTGATGATGCAGTTTGAGACGCTGCAGCAGGGACTATGACGGTTGCGGAGTACACTTCAGAGTTTACTAGACACAGCAGGTTCGCGGAGAACCTAGTCAGAGCACCGGAGGACAGAGCTTAGAGATTTAAGAAGGGTCTTACCAGGGAGCTGCGACACGCGGTGGCGATTAGTCAGGCGACGAGGTATGCGAGCATCCTTAAGATTGCTCAGGCTGTAGAGAAGGAGGCAGATCCAAAGCTGAAGAGGGACCGAGACATTGGCAGCAACAGTTTTCAGGCACCAGCAAAGAGGATCCAAACTCAGATTCAGGCGAGGCCACAGCAGCCGGCACAACAGCATCACCGTCCAGCCAGAGCTCCTGCACATTAGCATCAGAGACAACAGCAGCCAGCTATTTGTGTATTCTGTTACCGGCCGGGACACCGCTTCGACGAGTGCCGCAAGAGGCTCGGGCTCTGTTTATTCTGCGGATCAGACGCACACCAGATGAGGGACTGCCCACAGGCTGCAGCTCGACTGACAAGAGGACCTAGAGGAGCTGGAGGACCACCACCTGCACCACCCAGAGCTCTACCAGCTGCTCCACAGAGGGTTCCGGCTTTACCTACCCAGCAGCAACGTTTTGCACATCACCAGCAGCATAGGGGACCGCCACAGCAGGGACGTGCTTACGTCATGGCTGCAGTTGAGGAGGATGAGGTAGTACCAGATGTGATCACAGGTTCTATACTTTTACATTCTTTTCCTGCCATTGTATTGTTTGATTCTGGAGACACACATAGCTTTGTATCATATGAGTTTCTGCATAGACACGGCTTCACACCCATGCCCACTAGGAAGAACTGTCAGATTATGACAGGAGGAGGGGTAGTACCAGTGAGTGAGATGGTAGACTGCCATATCACTATAGCTGGGAGGGAGCTTAGGGCTCGACTTCTAGTGATGCCATTGCCCGGATTTGATATAGTCCTCGGCATCAACTGGATGAGCGAGCAGTTTGTCGTAATAGACTGTCATGAAGGGAAGGTGATTTTTAGTCCGCCTGGAGTTCAACCGTTCGAGATCAGCAAACGAGTTACAGAGAGGCCAGAGGGAGTCTACTTCGGAGCAGTCGCAGAAGACCAGGAGTTGCCGCATCCGCTGATTGCAGAATATCTTAACGTCTTCCCCGAAGAGTTGCCAGGATTGCCGCCAGATCGAGATGTGGAGTTCAGCATCGACCTATTGCCCGGATCAGCGTCGAAGTCCCAGCATTGCTACAAGATCAACCCGAAGGAACCTGCAGAGTTGAAGGCTCATATTGATGAGTTGGAGGGTAAGGGTTTTATTCGGTCCAGTGCTTCACCCTGGGGAGCACCGGTACTCTTCGTGTCCAAGAAGGATGGGACTGTGAGGATGTGTATTGATTACCGTGTACTCAATAACATCACCATAAAGAATAAATACCCTTTGCCGCGGATTGATGAGTTGTTTGACCAGCTTAGTGGAGCGATGGTCTTTTCCAAGATTGACCTTCGGTCGGGATATCATCAGATGAAGGTTCGAGAGCAGGATATTCCGAAGACAGCTTTCAATACCCGTTACGGCCAGTATGAGTTCTTAGTGATGCCGTTCGGACTCACCAATGCCCCAGCAGTGTTTATGAACTTGATGAATAAGATTTTTCACAAGTATTTGGACAAGTTTGTCGTAGTCTTCATTGACAACATTCTGATATATTCGAAGACTGAAGAGGAGCATGTGGAGCACCTGCGGATTGTGTTGGAGATTCTGCGAAAGGAGAAGCTGTACGGGAAACTCTCAAAATGTAAGTTTTTCTTGGATAGAGTGGAGTTCTTAGGACATGTGGTGACTGGAGAAGGGATTTCTGTGGATCCCAAGAAGATTGAAGCAGTGGAAGCATGGGCACCTCCCAAGTCAGTACCAGAGATTCATAGTTTCCTGGGTCTAGCAGGATACTACAGGAAGTTTGTGAAAGATTTTGCCAAGATAGCAGAGCCGATGACCAAGCTTACGCGGAAGGATGAGGAGTTTATCTGGAGCGACGCATGCCAGTCAGCATTTGAAGAATTGAAGAAAAGACTCACGACAACGCCAGTTCTAGCTTTGCCATCAGGATCGAGAGGATTCGTCATCTACAGTGATGCTTCAGGAAAAGGTTTGGGATGTGTGCTTGAGCAGAACAAGAGAGTCATTGCTTATGCTTCTAGACAGTTGAGGCCTCATGAGAAAAATTATCCTAGACATGACTTGGAGCTTGCAGCAGTCATTTTTGCCTTGAAACTGTGGAAGCACTATTTGTATGGAGAGAGAGTGGACATCTTCACGGACCATAAAAGCCTGAAGTATGTTTTCACTCAGAAGGAGCTGAATATTAGACAACGCAGATGGCTGGAACTCATGAAGGATTTCGACATCAATCTGCAGTACCACCCTGGAAAGGCTAATGTGGTAGCAGATGTAATGACCCGCTCCGCCCTAGCGGAATGCCGATTCAAACGACAAGTGCGACGACTCAAACGAGCCGTCGACTCGAAGAGTTGCGTTGACCCAATGAAGAATCGACGCAAGACTTGCAATGGCCCATAGAAGGTGAATAAAAAAGACTTAGACTTTCAAAGGCGTGCTCGGAGTATCGCTCGACCGATGCGAACATTGCTAAGGTGGATGGCTCCGATGAACCCGTCTTTGCTTAGCCTAGACACTTAACAATACGGACACTATTGCTAGAATCACTAGGCGATAACACCGTGCATGCTATGCTTGTATAGAATATGGAAATGAACTTGGAAAATATGAGTACACTCGTACCGCACTCTACGCTCGTGCTAAAGCACAAGCTTACATTCAAGTTCCTTATGCGTTCAACAATGAAGCAATAAATGGTTTATAACAATGAAACAGGAAGACTATCGACATAGTCGTTCCGAGTAGAGTATAGCAACATTGGAAGACTTCGGGACCGATGGGTCGCCAAGGCGACTCCCGTACGGGGAGTTGCATAATGTATGAATGAATGAATGAATGAATAAGTGAATGAATGGAACAATGAATGAATGGATGAATATGTGAATGAATCAATGAACGAACGAACAAGTGAAAAGAAAGAATGAATAAAAGATAAGAAAGAAAGGAATGGTTAGCGACAGGTATGACGGAGACGTGCATCGGAGCTCGCTACCCGCGCTGCACGGCCGCCGCCGCCAACCTGGTCGATAACGCATTATGGCTAAGGGTTAGCCTATGGCTCAGAGACAGCCGTTAAGTTAAAATGACAAGTCAATACGAAATGGTCGTGGACAATCCCATCGTATACGGGAGGTAGGAAGAATAAGGGATTTCTGCGGCACAATCAAAGGGAGGATCATGGCCGGCCTAGGCAGAATCATCATGGCTTACGGACTGCTTTGGTGTGGGCTCGGACATTCCAAGTAGACGTAAGTGCAGGGTATTTCAAAAGACTATCAAGGTGTACCAGCCATCACGCTATGATAGGTGAGAATACCAAAGGAGAATATGTCCAAATTGGCTTGTGATGCCAGCGACCGGTGCGTATAGATTAAGTGGGTTTTGCTGATGGCAATCCACGTGTGCATTAAAATAAAGTAATCTAAGTTAACTGAAAGAAGTGCCTTCTGAACAGGCTTGAATATAACACACCAAATGATCGAGAGTACTTCGTGCAAATGCGTTAGAAAATATACCTACTATACGCTAGAATCTGAGGCAGGGACACGCCCTTGACACTGAATGTTCACATGAATTACGTTAAGTTGTTATATATAAATTGTTGACTAACTTGGTTTACTTTGTACAGGGAAGACCGGACGGTAAGTATAGGTAAGTCGTGCATGTATTTCCATGCGACACATGAAATCGATAATACGAGATAGGTTATGAAATATGCCATGAAACTGATCCTAAGGCAAGATTAGAAAGACAATGAATGATAGACGGTACACAAAAGTAAATATAACGTTTGGTAATGATAGCATTGTGGGCGAGCTAGCCTCCCCACAGTGCATAACAATGTACTGATAACCCCACAGTTTGCTTGCAGGGTACAGGAGACATCGTCGGGTGCGGAGCTTTCCTCGAACGTGCTAAGACGCGGAGCTAACTCTGGAGCCTTGGAGCGTTGCAAGGAGCTGAAGCACCATATACAGGACATAATGTATCGGGACATCACCATGAATCATTCCATATTGTAAGCCACTTGGCACGCTTTTTATGTTTCAGAGAGAGAGAGAGAGCTTTAGAGACTTGTAAACTCGGCCTAGCGCTGCTTGTAACTTCTTGAAAATCAATAAAGAGTTTGAATTCACTTCAACTTGTGTTTATTTACTTTTTGCCGCAAATAGGGACACTCTGTGCGACTCTGTGGCCTAGCTCGAATCGGCCATTTTTGGACTTAGCCTTGCACGAGAGCTACTTAGTCTCATGCGGCATCACGCTTTAGCAAGGACGATCGCTCCTGTGGGAGCGGGGCATGACAGATTGGTATCAGAGCACGACTTTACGTCCTTGGACTTCATTTTGATTCTCTCAGTTTTGAAAGCTCGTTTGGAAACAAAAAAAGTATACAGTCTCTCTCATTGTGCCTTGGGATGTTTCGTACAATAAGTCTAATATTTTTAAAAGCTCGTACATGTACTCGGTTGAACGGGATCGATAGGCGAAGGCCTTTGTGCCAAACTATGACCGACTTGAGTTGGAAGGAACCATTGCTAAAAGTTAGCAAACACAGTACATGCTTGAATAACCTTACGCTGACAATAGCGAATGAGTACACGAGACCGAAGTATAGTCCGAACGGAATGGTTATGCACACAACCTTTGGCTAAGATGTGTTGAGTATCACGCACCTAGACCTTCTGGTGCGAACGAGTTTGCGAGCGAGATCGACTATCACTCGGACGAGAATAAGTGAGGCTTAGAATGTATGTCGATAGAGACGCTACTTGACCAACGCTAAAATGAACACGGGAAATAGTTCTTAGACTTTGAGGAACGGGCGAACGTGCGATTGAACATATCGGTTGGGAATCGAATAAACTTTTGAGGATTTGTAGAATGACTTGACCCCGAGTGGTGTATGTGATAGCTTCGAAGAAGAATAAGAGTGAGTGTCGACGACTAGTCGAGTGGCTCGAAACCTAAGTGGTGTATGGACGTTATAGAAATTGTTCGAGCGGACTAAAGAATTTACGGATAGAACGAGTATGTCGGCAAGTGATGATATCGCACAAAGCCTTAGAACGAGTAACACTTAGTTGATTGCGACTTCGAGAGTCTCAAACGAGATATCATTCGAACGAATTATGAATGTGTAGTACGAATTACGAAACAACTGAATAGAGATTTGAACGATAAAATAAATGGATGTTTTGGTCGAGGAAACGTAGTGGATCGTGCATGCGATTTTGAATTTAGTCGAATGGATTGAAGCTTGAGTTAAGACGAAATACTCAGATGAAATCGGAGTTAGCACGATTGGAAGATAGCGTGCATGGAAAACATTGGTTTAGAGATACGAGAATGACTAAGGAATTGGAATTGATGTTGCTCGATGACGAGTTAGCATGAGACAATGGGAATTGAGGAATTAAGTTGCACGACTCAGAATTCGTTGCAAAGGAAGATCGTCAGGTTATGTACATCATCGATGGTATTGAGGCGTATCAAAGATCGATGTATGATAACTCGGGGGTACTCTGATTCGATGAATGATGCTTGTGTTAGAAGTTATTATTTTGAAGGATACTATGTTGGGGAATTTTGATAGAAATGAATGTTTGGAATGAGGAAGGGAAGTGACTCGATTTTTCCGTGATAACCACAACGACAACGATCTTGTCTTGCGCGAGTGCAACTTCAGCCTTGCACATGCGTCACGTCGGATTTGGGATGATCGTTCTGCGTGAGCGTTGGCATGGTGATTCATGTCCAGCGGGAATGATCGAACTCGAAATACCTTGACATGGCAATTTGGATTGCTCGACTTGTGGTTTGAAGCAAAGGCAAATTTGAGGACTGATCGGACTTATGATTGACGACTAAATAAAGTTGAGGATTGAGTAGACCTGATCCGCGTATCGAAAATGAGTAAGTCTAGACACAACGCAAGAGTTACGTTTCGATGAGGATGATTATTCGACGGAAATGTTGACATGGTGATTCATGTCCGCCGTGGATAATCAGACTTGCGTGAGATCGGGACGCGACATATTGCAAGGCTAGATGACCTTGTGATTGACTATGTGGATTGGATAGGATGGATAGGTGAATTGTATCAAAACATACTTGAAGAGATAGACTACGATAATTGCTAGTACGGACACACGATAATAACATGTCGAGAATTTGGTTGAGGATAACCTATCGTAGGATGACTTTCCTAAACGAGCTCGGACTTGGAACGGAGAATGTCGCGATGTGAATAGGGTGAACGATGCTCGATGTTTAAAAATTTGAGTGAAATAAACTTAGGTAGAAACTTCCATACAAACAAACAAATAATTTGACAATAGGACTTGGGGTGAACCAAGAACTTGACTTGTACCTATGACCTTGTGAGATGACCTAGCAGATAGGCGGACGAACCTATGCCGAGTGATTGAACCTGTGTGATTGACATTACAGTATCGTCTGGACGGACGATAGACTTGGAGCAACAAGACTTAGAGTAGGACGGGGAAACTGGGAGTGTGCATAAACGACGATGAGATTGGCCCCAAATGAAGTGAATGATAGGGATGGATGATGCGCAAGTAAAGTTGGGATAACGAATTGAATCATTGATAGGAAGACGTACTCGATGATAGTGCAATACTTGGCCTCAAATCGGACGGGAATTACTTAGACTTGGTCGACTCCGCTAAGAAGAAATCATATTGACTTCCTAGACAAGAAACGCTTGAGAAGCGAATCGAATCATCTTGTGGACCGAGATAAACGATACTGAGACACACATGATTTGGTTTTAATCGAAATTAGTAAAAACGATCGGTAAATCGAAACTATCAAACAATAGCTTGTCCGACTTCGCTAATCGCTAAGCTTGGTTGAAATGTACGTATTTGGGGGACGCCTTGAATATGTGCAAGATCCAAACTCAGCGATACGATGAACTCGAATGCAGCTGCAAGTGGATGTTGAGATGCGCATAAACGAATGAGTGAGTTAGTCTCAGCCTACGTCCCTCGTATTTGATGAATTACAACGCACCTCGTACGACCATTACAGTCCCATGACACGACAAAATAGCAACCAAGTCAAAGAAACACAACGATTGAATAAGTACCATCAAGTCTAAAATGAATGAACAGTTATTCAATAAAATTCACCAAACGCATGCAACATAAAACTTGAAGGATAACCGAGCATAGTTCGATGCCATCGAGCGATAAAGCCCTTCGATAGGGATTGTCTAAGATACGCACACGACATGAGTTAAGAAATGGTAGGATGACCTGCACTTAGGAAGTCTCGAGGACGAGACTTGTTTTGAGTGATGTATTATGTAATGACCCGCTCCGCCCTAGCGGAACACCGATTCAAAGGGCAAGTGCGACGACTCAAACGAGCCGTCGACTCGAAGAGTTGCGTCGACCCAATGAAGAATCGATGCAAGACTTGCAATGGCCCATCGAAGATGAATAAAAAAGACTTAGAATTTCCAAGGCACGCTCGGAGTATCGCTCGGCCGATACGAACATCGCTAAGGTGGGTGGCTCCGAACCCGTCTTTGCTTAGCCTAGACACTTAACAATATGGACACTATTGCCAGAATCGCTAGGCGATAACACCGTGCATGCTAATAAATGACTCAACGCACCTAGCTAAGGGAATAATTCCATCTTATATGCTTGTATAGAATATGGAAATGAACTTGGAAAATATGAGTACACTCGTACCACACTCCACGCTCGTGCTAAAGCACAAGCTTACATTCAAGTTCCTTATGCGTTCAACAATGAAGCAATAAATGGTTTATAATAATAAAATGGGAAGACTATCGACATAGTCGTTCCTAGTAGAGTATAGCAACATTGGAAGACTTCGGGACCGATGGGTCGCCAAGGCGACTCCCGTACGGGGAGTTGCATAGTGTATGAATGAATGAATGAACGAATAAGTGAATGAATGGAACAATGAATGAATGGATGAATATGTGAATGAATCAATGAACGAACGAATAAGTGAAAAGAAAGAAAAGAAAGAATGAATAAAAGATAAGAAAGAAAGGAATGGTTAACGACAGGTATGACGGGGACGTGCATCGGGGCTCGCTACCCGCGCTGCACAGACGCCGTCGCCAACCTGGTCGATAACGCATTATGGCTAAGGGTTAGCCTATGGCTCAGAGACAGCCGTTAAGTTAAAATGACAAGTCAATACGAAATGGTCGTGGACAATTCCATCGTATACGGGAGGTAGAAAGAATAAGGGATTTCTGCGGCACGATCAAAGGGAGGATCGTGGCCGGCCTAGACAGAATCATCATGGCTTACGGGCTGCTTGGGTGTGGGCTCGGACATTCTAAGTAGACGTAAGTGCAGGGTATTTCAAAAGACTATCAAGGTGTACCAGCCATCACGCTATGATAGGTGAGAATACCAAAGGAGAATATGTCCAAATTAGCTTGTGATGCCAGCGACCGATGCATATAGATTAGGTGGGTTTTGCTGGTGGCAATCCACGTGCAAGTCCTTACATTAAAATAAAGTAATCTAAGTTAACTGAAAGAAGCGCCTTCTGAACAGGCTTGAATATAACACACCAAATGATCGAGAGTACTTCGTGCAAATGAGTTAGAAAATATACCTACTATGTGCTAGAATCTGAGGCAGGGACACGCCCTTGACACTGAATGTTCACATGAATTACGTTAAGTTGTTATATATAAATTGTTGACTAACTTGGTTTACTTTGGACAGGAAAGACCGGACGGTAAGTATAGGTAAGTCGTGCATGTATTTCCATGCGACACATGAAATCGATAACACGAGATAGGTTATGAAATATGCCATGAAACTGATCCTAAGGCAAGATTAGAAAGACAATGAATGATAGACGGTGCACAAAAGTAAATATAACGTGTTTGGTAATAATAGCATTGTGGGCGAGCTAGCCTCCCCACCAGTGCATAACAATGTACTGATAATCCCTCAGTTTGCTTGCAGGGTGCAGGAGACATCGTCGGGTACGGAGCTTTCCTCGAACGTGCTAAGGCGCGGAGCTAACTCTGGAGCCTTGGAGCGTTGCAAGGAGCTGAAGCACCATATACAGGACATAATGTATCGGGACATCGCCATGAATTATTCCATATTGTAAGCCACTTGGCGCACTTTTTATGTTTCAGAGAAAGAGAGAGAGAGAGAGAGAGAGAGAGAGAGAGCTTGAGAGACTTGTAAACTCGGCCTAGCGCCGCTTGTAACTTCTTAAAAATTAATAAAGAGTTTGAATTCGCTTCAACTTGTGTTCATTTACTTTCTGCCGCAAATGGGGACACTCTGTGCGACTCTGTAGCCTAGCTCGAATCGGCCATTTTTGGACTTAGCCTTGAACGAGAGCAACTTAGTCTCGTATGATATCACGTCTTAGCGAGGACGATCGCTCCTGCGGGAGCGGGGCGTGACAACAGATGCTATTAGTCGATATCCTGTTGGTATGTTTTTCATTATGGATCGGCATCTTTTGGAGGATCTTGAGAGCCTGGGGATTGATATTGTTCTTCCAGGAGTTGGAGGACAGCTGATGCACGTGCAGATACAGTCATGACCATTAGAGAAGATCAAGGAGACCCAGTTTCTTGATGTGGGACTCCGATGTCTCAGGGGCCAGGCAGAGGCAGGATTGCTCGACGACTTCACTATTACAGAGGATGGATCCCTGAGGCACGGGAACCAGTTGTGTGTGCCCAAGGATTTGCGGGAGGAAGTGATGCAGGAAGCCCACCAGTCACAGTATTCTATTCATCCTGGGTCTACCAAGATGTACAAGGATCTGCGAGAGTATGTTTGGTGGTATGGGATGAAGAGAGAGGTTGCCAGATTTGTTTCCAGATGCCTTGTGTGCCAGCAAGTCACGGCAGAGCGCCAGAGACCAGCAGGATTACTCCAACCTTTACCTATTCCGGAATAAAAGTGGGAGCATATCACCATAGATTTCGTCTCTGGATTACCGCGTACTCCTAGTGGCAAGGACGCTATTTGGGTGATCGTGGACAGATTGATGAAGTCTGCTCATTTTATTCCGTTCAAGGTTGGGCTGTCGACCGAGAAGCTTGTAGACCTCTACATGCGGCAGATTGTGCAGATTCACGGGGTGCCAGTGAGCATTGTTTCAGATAGGGACAACCATTTTACATCACATTTCTGGAGAAGCCTTCCAGCTAGCTTGGAGGAAGTGCACGACGTTTTCCACGTGTCCCAGCTTCGATGCTACATTCTAGACCCGAGCCATGTGGTGGACTACTCAGAGCTAGAGGTGGGTCCGAGCTTGACCTACGAGGAGTAGCCAGTAGAGATCCTTGATCATAGGGAGAGGCGCCTGCGGAACCAAACTATTCCACTTGTCCGCGTCATGTGGAGACACCACTCTCCAGGAGAGTCCACATGGGAGCGGAGGACGAGATGCGAGAGCGCTATCCTAGCTTGTTTGTTTGATTGTATTTTAGTGTTCGAAAAATCTGATTTCAATAAATGACTAGTGGTTGAATCTATTTGTGATTTACTGAGATTTATTTTGTGGGTCTTCGAATTTCGAGGACAAAATTTTTTAAGGGGGAGAGATTTGCAACTCCACTTTTCCCATTTCATTTCTTTTCATATAAATATATACTTTATGAATATTTTAGAGGGAAAGAAATTTGGAGCAGGAATATTTTTTTAAAATTCAAAATTTAGTTACAACTAATTTGAGTAGTCCCCATATTTTTTTTGAATCTCCTAAACTAACTCTATAACTGATTTCCGATCAGTTATGTAATAAGTGAAAAAGGGGAGGGCCTATTTGCTATGTTGCCACTAAGTGGAGGGACTTTATTGCAAAGTTCCATTTTCATTATATATCATCTGAGGAGAGAGAGAGCTGCTTATTATTTCCCAACTCCTCTCTTTTTCGATTCTTCAGAGCTCCTCATTTTTCCCCATTCTCCTTTAGCCGAACCCTAACCCTAGTTGATGGATCGGCTTCCCTCTCCGGCCATGGCGGTGGCACAACGGCTCTCAGCGACTGGATCTTCTCCCAGCAACTAGCGGTCGATCTCCACAGTAGCAGCAGCGTTCTCGACAACACTCTCGAAGACCGACGATCTTCCCGAGGGTTTCCACCGACGCGACTGAACGAGTGTGTCGGTGCAATTGTTCTTCCCAACGATCGTGTCTCCGTGGGTTCGTCGTCCTAATTTCCAGCATCGAGCAATTCCTTAGGCACGGAACTTCCGTCCTCAGTAATCTAGGTCAGGGATCGATCTTCCTTGTTATATTTTGATTTGCTTATTCTTCTGAGTCTGAGACTCCTTGTGATCTCGGTTGACCAGCATTGGTGAGATCTGATCCGATTGCGTTGATCATCGGATTGGTTTCCATTCGAATTGTTTGGATTGACAAGTCCTTGGTCCAAATTCGAATAACTTTTGGTAAGCTGTGATTTTCAAATTTCAAATTCAATTAGAATTTATTTTGATTGTTGAATTGATTAGTAGTTTTCTCATCTAGATTCCGAATGATGATGATTACTTACATTACTGGAGTCATTTAGACGTTGAACTCGATCCCAGGTATGGGATGTTCTTACTGTCTTTCTTCTTTGATTTAACCTATAAATAGCTTTTAGTTTGAATGTCCTGTTGTTGGTACAGAATTTTGATAAGATTGTGTCCAGTTTAGAAGTTACGTGTCCTCTTCATCGATCCATTTTATCAGGTATTTCTCTTTCTAAATTCTTGACTTAGTTAGTTACTTTGGTTGTAATACTATTATTTGTTTCTGCAATTGCATTCGGTTGTTCGTGTCTGCTCCTGGTGATTTTGAGCCGTGTCCGAGGACCTACCATACTGTTCGTGTTGGTGTTGTTCGTGTCCTGTTCGTGTTGGTGTTGTTCGTGTCCTGTTCGTGTTGCTGTGTTCGTGTCTGTTTGGTGGCGGGGACGTGTCCAGGAGGGGATTGGATGTTGTGTGCCAATTGGCGAGGAGTTGATGTGAATCTCTTCCTTTCAATTAACGTGTCTTTGCCAGGCCAAGTCGAGCAGGGGTTCTTCTGAACTATATTACAGTGGAATTTTCCTAATTAAACTCTCATTCATTTGGGGTTGTACACTGTTATTCTTTTCTTTTGTATGATTCTTTAATTGAATAGTATATTTTTCCAAATAAGGCTTGTATATTCTTAAATGAGTTTTTGTGGAATTCTTTCTGATTCAAATAACTGTTGGTTTTAATTTCAATCTTTGGGAATACTTTTGGGTGACAAGATTTGTTTATATTGAATTATTGTATGGGCCGAAGAACCTTTCAGTTGATTGTGAATCTTAGCGTAGTCTCGTGTGAGTATACAATATGAATGGGTTCAGGTGGATGATGTATCGGTTATATTGTGGTTTTTGCATTCTTTTATATACCTAATGTTAGCTTGTGTTGATTAAACCAACTGCTAGGTTTGGGAATTTATGAATTCAATTATGAGTAAGCTAGCCTTGGGCTCATTTTCTGGAGTTGGGCCTGCCAACTATTGTGAAGCAGACAATGTGGTTCATGGAATGCCCAGTCCACATGATTGATCCAGATTACCATTTTAGAGTAACTTGCTAAATACAATCTGTATATTGTTATCATGTTGGTAAAAGTTGGATTTATGTTCTATTAAAGAATACTAATCTGAGTTGAATATTGGACTACCAAAAAGGTGTGGACCCTTTTTATTTAAAAACTTTAGTTTAATAAATTGGTTTATAAGCAAAAAGCCTTTTCTTTTAAGAGTCAAACTAAGGGATTATTTAGTAACCTATTGATGTTGTTAGTTAGAATATTTTAACTTAACTGTTAACTTATCAATTTATACAAAATATTTAGGAGGACATCCAGTTCCATTGTTCACCCGTACTTTCCCGGAGCAAGGCAAGTACTTTTTTACGGTCTTGTACATTTACATTCTTGTACTTTTCTTGTGACACATCATGTCACGATATCCTGTACCCCTGTACTCCTGTGTTCCTGTTCTTGTACTTATTTGTGTTGGGTGGGGAAATACACTAGCCATGTGACCAAACCCCGGTTACTATATTCATGTAGATAGCTTTGGCCTCGCATCGTGCACGCAGGCCCTAAGCCGTACCATATTCATGTACTCCTGTACATGCTCTTGTAGTCACCCCAGTCGGTCACATGGACTAGTTGTATTTCGATAATGTGCACTTATCATGTCTTGTACTTCAGGATTATAGTTTCATTCCTATACATTATATTTCATGTACTTTACATTTTCCTATACTTTACATTCCTGTACTGTAGTTCATGTACTTCATTTCCTGTACTACTTTCATGTATTTCATTTTTATGTATTCCCGTACACAGTTTCATATGATGTTCTTGTTCATTACCTAGAACTGTACTTTGCTCTGCTCCTGACTGGATATGTTGCAGGTGAGTTGGAGGCTCTGTGCGACACATATTATGGCCGAGAGCCAGCTGGAGTTGCTCTTGACTTAGAGGCTGCAGAAGCCTAGAGCTTTACTTTAGACTTTATATCTCCCTTGTATTTTGAGACTAGTAGACTTGCTTTCATTGCTGGAATGTAATAATTCTGAGACTTGTACTTTACTCTGATTCTGGGATACGCTTATAGATGCTGTGATTTCATACTTGTCCATGATTATCTGGTTAGATTTCCCTAGTTTGGTACAGCTTACTTTGTTGTGTCCAACGACGAAGGCTGGGCGTTTTCGACTCGTGTCCGATTATTCGAGAGCGGGTCGTGACAAAATAACATCTCATGAAAAGATCCATATAGTACCAATCTGTGTTAACAACGTGACAGCATCAAGTAAAGTAGTCTAAAACAGACAATATAGATACTATCATGAATAAAAACGATCAAAGAATGTACTCGCCGGATATCCTGAGCAACTGATGTGTACAGATGTCTAAACTGGAGTCTCAGAGTCCTATTTAGAGCAATACATATAAAAATGTGTTCAATATATAAGAATTGAAGTATACAATGCAATCTACATGTTACTAGGCCATTCTTGGTCAAAAGTCAACTCTAAAGTCAACTCTGGTCAACCTTTAGTCAACTAGGTCAAATTTGGGGTTTTGGTCAAATGTCTAGTCAAAGGGGTCAATATTAGACTATTGGTCAATATCTAGGTCAACTCTATGATACACTAACTCATTCTAACCCATATGCTAATATAACTTAGATACCATATACACATCTATATCACATCAATATATACACATCACGTACATATACTCAACCAACTAACCTTAGCATATATTCTATGTATCACATAGCCAAAAACCTACATGTTACTAACTTAACTCTAACTCAAACCATAACCATATCACATACTCTAGGTATCTCACACATCCTCATACATTAACATACCACATGTACCTATATCACATATAAAATGTATAGTCTCAAAGCCTAACCTATATGTATACAATCCCATATGAACAAACTGAGTCTAGCAAAAGGATTGAACAAGATGTGCATATATGTCTGATCATAACATGTAAAATGGATTGATCATCAATTGAGAAATGAGCACCAAGGTATTCCAATTGATACCCAATCAAATCAAGAACTGATACAAAGTAATTGGACTGTACAAACAGAGAATCAACCAAAATGTCCATATGACTGAACTTCTAATTGAAGACTTAACAATCAAATGGACTGCACAATATAGTTAAACAAATGAATGGTCAGAACAAGCTAGGGGCATTGATCAATAGTGTTGCAGGACCCCATATATATATGGGAATCTGAACTAATGTTCAGGAATTGAAGCTCTACATCTGGACAATAAATTAAGGGCCTTATATGCAATGGTATGGATACTCAAGAATTGAGGGCTGCATTTGTATACATGCCCATGTAAAATGGATAGGACAATTATGATGTTGGTTCTGAACAATTAATCTGGGAATGAACAAACTAAGGATACAAGATTTAACTTCAAACGAAAAGAAGGGCTGATACTTCTTAGTATCAGTAAGTGATACCAAGGGTAACATGCAGTGAACTAAATGGGCAGGACAGATATGTAGGCTACCGCAGTGTAATGAAGTAGGCAGTGAATGCAATGAGTGTAGAGCATCTCCTGTGAAGGCAGTTGCAGGACAAGTGCAGGGCAATGAAGGTCAAATGCAGTGGATGCAATTTGTTATGCAATGATTGAAATTTAATGATTTGAGTGCACCTTAATATGCATGACATCTAGTATGTGCAGGACATGAAATGATGGGAAATGCAGTGGTAATGCATATGCAGTAAGGGGTGTTATGTATTACAAATGTATTGGAGGGAAATGAATACAAGGGATGAAGTGTGCTATGTAATGAAAGTGCAATATACTGAATTGGTCATGTGCAGATTAGAAAGGGATTGGGTTCATACATATAAATACTAACATTCTTCTTCCCCCCCAAACCTGTGTACAGAACACAAGGGGTAATGGAATGGTCTTAACATTTAAGTGTAGGCAACAAGACAAGGGGACAGAACTAATGCATTATGCAGGGTAGTACAATGATGACTTGAACAACACAAAAAGGGAACTGGTTTTTAGTACCTGCAAACTAGCTAAGGAGGATTGGCATTTGCTCAAATAGCTGAACTCATAACCTTCTCACACTAGCATATAAGTTCAGGACACAGGGCACTCTCTGATTACCTCACTCACACACTCCAACTAGTGTAAGCCTTACATCAAATGAAGGATACTTGGTAACTTGCAACTGTGCCTACCAAAACTTCCAAACCCGAGCCTACTTGCATTCACCCATGCCACTTCTCATTATCTGGCACAAAGTCATGGTAACATAGATACACTCACACAATCTAACCTGCATATGATATCATATCAGTTAACATATAGGTATAGGATCCCTCTTGCAATGGCTCTGCTAGTATGTCTCTAACCCTTCCTCTCCACCAATACAATGAATATTAGAGCCCCCCCACCCCTCTTCCTATGTGTCCTGCTACTAAAGACCATCTCTCCACATCTGATACTAATGCTCTAGACTGAACCAATATAGGAATATATGGACAGATGCAATGTGAATGAATATGGCAATCAGGTCATGTAGTGGATGTAAATGATATGCGCAATGAATATGCAATGAAATGGCAGGATCTGGATAATATGCAGTGAGGGGTGTTCTGATACTCGAGTATGCAGTGGCAAATGTGTGTTTGCAGACATTGAATGTCTTGCAGATGTGTCAAATGAGTGTGCAACAATGTGTAGAGTGTCAAGTGCAGTGATGATTGAGTGAAGAGTGAAATGTGTCAAGTGCACAGGTATGTGTGTCACAACAGAGAACGAGTGTAATGGTTCAAACTGTGTGTGCAGGGGGGGTCTCGACCGCACAGAACATGATTTGCAGGTCAAGCCATGGCTCGAAGCCATAAAAATATAACTACATCATCATCAAAAAATGTCCCTTCAAGTTGTATAACTTAAAAAATATGTCAAATAATTTTTGGGTAGTAATGGACCATTGTGAATATTGAGCCATTGGTACTTCGAAATATACTTCCAACTCAGAGTTAAAATATATGGAAATTGGTAGGATATTTTGTCCTATTTGTTTTGGAGTATATTGGCCAACAATAGGACTTTTTTTAAGTCCTTTAGTGTCAAAGAACGTAGATCGTCTAAATAAACATAATATATAACTATAATAAAATTAGAAAATATTATAAATAAGATCTTTTTTTTTCTTCCTTTCATGTCACGATCCGCACCGAGTGTAAAGGCACGAGAAGTGGGTACGTCCAGCCTACGCCGCAGTGTCGACGGTAGAACGCTGTCCTAGGTCACAACATCTAATACAATCTAGAATATGCTCCGAAAGGAGAACAATATATAAAGTACAACTCAATCACAATATCTAAGATGGAATATAAGATAAGATAACCTCAACAGAGAGTCACAAATATGAATAATAAGTTTCGGTGTAAACCACACCATAACCAAAATCTTAGTACAATCTCAAAGTCTCAAATAAACTAGATAATACGATAAGTCTAGATTAAGCTAGTGGCAAGTCCTTAGTGACTGTTGGATCCTCCTGAGGGTCCAGGTCAACTGTGTCAGCTAGGCCTGCTCTATAATAAATGTCGCAACAATCCTCATCATCTGTAATATTTTCAACGGGTCCAGTCAAGACAGGAACGAATACATATCTCTCACACAGATCATAACATGAAAGAAAATATGAAACAAGCTATAGAATAATATACATGAACTGTTGTAAAAAAATGATACTGAAAAAGAGAACATGATATAGAGGAAATAGATATACATGATATAGATAGGAACTGAACTAACTACGTAATTTAGAGCACATGTTTGGTTATGTAAACTGGCTTCGGTTATACATGACTTAAATCTAGTTTGGAGTTATACATGATGAGGTATAAATCACATAACCAAATAAATACCCCCTGCCCCAATCAGTACACAAGGATTTGTCTAGGATATGTTATTGTACATGAAAAGTAGTGCGTCACATGGATAGCTAGTCCACATGAATACTGGGTTATACATGAGGGCTCACATGATCATGAGTGTACATGAATGTCACATGAGTATACATGAATAAATACGAATACACGGAGTAGACGATGCACATAATAAAGCACATAAGCACAATATACCCGATGTATCCGAGGGAAGAACATCGCATGAAGAGATCCATATAATACTAATCCATGATAACATCGTGACAACAACAAGTAAACTAGTCTATAACAAGTAAATATGTCCAAGTAAGAATGAAACGGTCAAAGAATATACTCGCCTGACAATTCGAGATGCTGATGAGGAAGTGTAACTGAACTGGAGTGAGGTAAAACCTATTTAAAGTAACCACAAGTTACAACATGATCTAACATATTATAAGAAAGGACTACAATGCAATTCTATATGCTTCTAAGTCCTTCTAGGTCAAAGTCAACCTTGGTCAACTCTGGTCAAACCTGGTCAACTATAAGTCAACTAGTCTGTTCACTAATTTTTAGGTCAAGCACATGTTTATAAGTCATTCCGAGTTCGTTTGAGTTGATTTGGAACAAGTTTGACCCAAAGTTGAATTTTGTCAGCTTGGTCAACTTGCCAGTTAACTCGACTAAACTAGACTCATTGGGTCGATCCTAATCTATCCCAATACCCTTAGGTTACATTCATAATCAACCACTCATGTGTAGATATAAATTCATTCATTTAAAGGTAATATATATATATATATATATTTTTTTTTTGTTTCATTTAAAGGTTATATATATATATATATATATATATATATATATATATATATATATATATATATATATATATATATATATATATATATATATATATATATATATAAATATAAATATAAATATATTTTTTTTAATATATATATATATATATATATATTTTTTATTTATATATATAATATATATATATATATATATATATATATATATATATATATATATATATATATATATATATATATATATATATATATATATATATATATATATTTTTTTTTTTTTATATATATATATATATATATATATATATATATATATATATATATATATATATATAAAATATATATATAAAAAATATATATATATATATAAAATATATAAAAAAATATATTTTATATAATATATATATATATATATATATATATATATATATATATATATATATATATATATATATATATATATATATATAACTTGAAGAAGGTTGTGTGTGTGTATATATATATATATATAACTTGAAGAAGGTTGTGTGTGTGTGTCGACAAGGGGACTGCTGTATATGATACAAATCTGAGAACAAAGGTTAAATATACAACTATATGAATATACTATATAATTACATATATACACAAGTCTATTGAAAGGAAAACTATATATATATATATATATATATATATATATATATATATATATATATATATATATATATATATATATATATATATATATATATTTTCAAAAAAGTATATATCTATATATATATATTTTTTTATGTTTATATATATATATATATATATATATATATATATATATATATATATATATATATAAAATATATATATATATATATATATATATATATATATATATATATATATATATATATATATATATATATATATATATATATATATATATATATATATACATATGTAAAACCCCTAAATTTCTACTAATTTTTTCAAATAAATTTGGTACTGATTATTTTTTTCTATTATTTTGTATTTGTACGTCTCGTAGTTGTATTATACGTGGCGTATGAATTCACATTTTCATATGGCTCGTCGAGTGCGAATATGTGCGAGATACATATTTTTGTAAAAATATTTTATTTTAGAAGCATGGTTTTCAAATAATAAATAATAAATATTTTTAAATTGCTTAAATTTATAAATGCGTCATGACGAGAATTCCAAAATTTCATTTTTACTTATTACAAAAGGTTGATTTATTTTATTGGTAATTTAGGAAAAAAAATATA
The DNA here is from genome assembly GCA_029216955.1 of Iris pallida. NCBI lineage: Eukaryota > Viridiplantae > Streptophyta > Magnoliopsida > Asparagales > Iridaceae > Iris > Iris pallida. Next base: position 7,155,195 of record JANAVB010027596.1, read on the forward strand.
TTCTAAGTAAATATTCTATTTGCATGCGATTACATGAATTTAATTTAATTTTTGAAATTTATTTTTATCATTATTGTAAATTACATGAAAAAGTATTTTAAAAGTATCAATTGTGATTTAAATCAAAATTTGATTTATTGGTAATTTTTTAAAAATAAGTTTTGAATTAAAAGATTTATCTAGTTTATATTTTATGGAGATATTATTGAATTGATTCAAATTATTTTAAATTAAAAGATGGAATTATCCATCGGGGTTTAAACAAATTATAGTCCTTATCCAACTGGGAATTCCCACCTCCTATATAAGGAGAGGTACTCATCCATAAATTATTCTACAACCATCCACAGATTGTGCATCGTGTCTGTGCCACCCATCTACTATACCCCCACCATACAAATACATTGTCCCCATGTCCGACAGTCCCGGACACCATCTTCCGTCATTTCCGTGTCACACAGGACACGATAACCATCCCCGACACCACCATAACCCTAACATAATCCAACTCCTACGCCGCCACCGCGGCAGCCAACACCACCACCCTCGCCGTCATCAGCACCCCGACACCATCACCATTATCCGCCCCAAACTCCATGCCACCACCGCATCCGCCGATCATTGCCAACAGCATCAACATCACCACAATCGTCGTAGCCTCCACTGGCGTACTCCTCCTCTCACCGGACCCCATCTCCCCGGCCAAGCCCCAGTAAACATCCACCGCCATCACCGTTGCTGCCACTACCAAAAACCAAATACCACTCCCGCCACGACCGACGGCCAACTCAAAACCCCCAAAGAAAATAAAAACCACGACCACCACCACTTACCCCTTCTCCGCCGACGTCCCGGCCGGATTCGCCAAGCCCAGTTGAGCCATCGACACCGTCAAGCCCGACCGAACCCTTGCCGAGCCCCTGCTAGTAACTCCGACGCTGACAGCGCCCGACTCCGCCGCGTTCCCGCCAAGTCTTCCGCGCCTCCGCCACGCACGGCGCAGCGCCCGCCGAAGTTCCCGACCCCGTGCTCCACCGCGGGTGGAAACCCTCTCTCCTCCGCCTCGTTTTGCCAGCGAACGCAGCTCCCCGGCGTCCGCTCCGCCCTCCACGCGCGACCGCCCCATCCGTACCGCCATTTGCCCTAACTCCTCCAAAGCCCAACGTGCCCCTCTCCGGCAGACCACAGCCATGACCGTGTGCGACCGAGCCGTGTCGAGGCCGACCACCACATCTTTCCGCTCCCGCCACCTGGAGTGCGCCGCCCAAAGCCCAGCGCCGACGGCGCCCATCCGTGTCGACCGCCGGCCGAAGCCGCCTCTGGTAATCCCGAAACCCTCTTTTCCTCTCTCTCTCTCTCAATTTCTTACCTCTCCCTCTACATTTTCCCTTCTTAAGGAGAACAACTATGTGCTGCTGTTGCTTTGAAGTATTAATTTCATTTTTCTTTTGGTTTTATATGAATTGAATATAGTATAATATATAGGGTATAAAGTTAAATATATTTTATTTTTATTTTTGCCAAGAGCAGCATTAAATAGTGCTGGGTTTTTGTAATATTATTGATTATTATTATTATTATTATTATTAACAGTAGTATTATTATTAATATTTTATTTTATGAGTGTATATGGGTATGGATATTTTGCCATTGGTATTATTAGTGACAATATTATTTTCAACATTTTAATTGTATAAAAATAATTTGATTAATATTTTAAAAATATTTGTGGAAAAATATATATACTATTGCATACTATTTTATCTAAGGATTTTTGGACTACATAATTTTATCTTTACAATTTAGTTTTAACCCCAAGAATAATTTTCTAGAGTTGCAAAGTATTACTTTAAAATATTTTGACTAATAAAAAGGTAGTTTTACATATTGATTTTAAATATATTTATATGTATTTAAGATATTTTGTTTAAAAATTATACATAGTTTTTAAGTATCATAAATATTTTCTAAAATAGGACACGTGTTTCTACACCAAACTCTCTTCGAATTGTCATCATTGATCCTGACTGATTGCGTGTTTCTATTTTTCGTGAATTTTGGACCCTAAACATAGACCGCTGCTATTGGACAAACATAACTTGTCGGATTATTGTACCACACCGGACGACACACCAGGCAAGATACCTTACCATTATACTGTTTATTTTTAGTTTGCATTTTATTACATGTCACTGTTCATTATTTCCAGTTCTTATAAGTTCTTAATTTATTACCTGTTCAGTAATATTAGCTTATTTATTATTATCCTTTGATGGCATATGGCCCTAGAGTTAAGGGACTACCGTTTGTAGTGTATCGCATATACCTTGACACAATTGTACCACGAGGATGTATGTGATGAGTGGCATGTAGAGGTCCTTACGTGTTGGCTGATCACCCGTGCGCATGCGTTAGGTCTAACTGTCAATAGTTGTATGTTAGAAGACTTGACGGTTAGTAGTGTTACCTTGTCGTGGATGCGACATGATATGTGCATTGGGTGGAGATTTTTTTGTCGTATGGGCTTCGATTGCACTTCCCTTGTAACCCGGAAGCTCCGCTAGAGATACGGGTATGTTTAACCTCTCAGGTTGTTACTGTCATTTTTGAATGTCATGCGCTGTGGTCTCTGGTGCCCAAGTGGGGACTATACCAGATCCCATTTACAGCCAGGGCTCATGCGATGAAAGGTTTGTTCTCAACTACATGTTCACTTTAGTACGGTTAGGTTACCTTACTTATGTCTTGTCACTTTCTTTGATTGTGACATATTTTATATTCAGTGTTTATATGGCATGTTTATTATATCTTGTTACGTCCCTCTGAGGACATGGTTATCTCGCCAGGTGTGTGCTCTTGTCTTTCGCAGGTGTTCTAGCCGTGGCCATGATCATTTCTATTTCTTCGAGGATGATTGCACTTTGATTGTCTTCGCTTCGCTCGCCAAACTCTTTCTTTTATTATGTATTTCTTTTCATAGTTGGTAGTAGATTTGTCTCCGTCCAACGATTGTATACATGACAAATTCAAAGTTGCTTTTATAAGATTATTTATCTTCGTGGATGAGATTTAGTGCCTTGGTTACTGCATTTTACAGCTTACGTATATATACTATACGGCTGGCATGTCTACGTTCCTAGTCCTACGTATTTTGGGACTGGGACGTTACATGTTTTTGTGGTGGCCCATACAGGTCTAGTTTGTCGTTTCGGTTACATGACTGTACCGAACGGGCCTGCAATATAGGATTAGAGTCTAGAATCTCATCCACCTACTTGACATCCCTTATTGACTTCAAAGTCCAAACTCTCGTTCGACCTCCTTGAATTGCATCTTGCTTGACTCCTTCTACCGTAAATTCTTAGTTTCGTGGTTAGTAAAATGACTACACTAGTATATGCCCATAAGTTAAACACATGGCTAGATGGATTACATTGACAATTAATATGCAGTGAGATTTTATTTGAGTTATAAAGGCATTTTTTTTCCTAGAAATATGATTTTAAGGATTAGTTAATTCCAAGTTGGGTAGTAGCTACCGCTTCCAAAAGATAGTTGGAATTTTAATTTGAATTACAAGGTGATATACACAAGAGGATAGCTAGATCAAGAAAACAAATTGATTTGATTTTGCGTTTTGATTTTTGAAGGTCTTTGAACATTTATGATTTATTGAGTTATAGCTATACATCTTTTGGAGGGATATAAATTTGATTTGAAAAGTATCATAAAATTTTAAACTATGATTTACGATTAACCAAAATTTGAGGATGATTGATAAATTTTGGTAAAATGTTTTTTGAATTAAATTACGTCATATAATCTATGATTTACGAAGTTATTTAGATTTCGAGTTTAAAACTTTGATTATGGATATTTAAATTTTGGTGAGAAAAAAAAATTGAAGAGTAGTCGTGACTTATTTGAAGGATATAGAATTAAATTCGGGAGTTATTTAAACGTTCCATTTCGTAGTATGAAATTCGGCTGATAAACTTATTAAATATTGAGTTTAAGGCTTGGAGAAAAAAATCGATAATAATTATTCGATTTGCGATATACAAGGGTTGTTTCGAGATTGACTAGAGATTTAAAATTTTGATTAAAGTTGACAGTCTAAGATAATTGGAATTTTTGGCGGAGTATCTTGAAAATTTTATTGAGAAACTTTCGAGGAACTTGAAACTTTAGATTAGATCATATATTGGTGAAAGGTCCCCCTAGTGAGATAGAAGTATTCCACATTAGATTGCCATACCACCTATGATTATGATATTGCATATACACAAGTATAGTTAGTCATCGACAAAACCGATGAACATATCTTTGACTTACTCGACCTTCCCTCAAATCTAGATCTTTATTCGTGACATCTAATTGTTTGAAACTTAGAAATGATTAGAACCATCCCCTTGACCATACCCTTATCTATGAGACTATTTTCTCTCTAGAAACTGTGCCTCTAACTTATCTTAATTTGATCTACGAGATTTTATAAATTATTTTTATTTCGTGCTTTAAACCTTTTATTTTTGTGCATTAATTAGTACCTTATGAAAACCCACTTTCTATTTTGATCATTCGGCGTTCCCTATCGTGACTTTAATATTTGGAGCACAACACTAGACTTTTTCTTCCCACAAATTTCACATACAAGACCTAGACGAGCTCACCTTCATGTAGGTATATCATGTTCCACTAAAATACGTCCCTTGTACTCTATTTTTATGATACGACTTTCGGGCCATAAAGACTCAACCATAACCCTTACCATGGTACTGATATGGATTCCACCTCGACTCAATTTTTTGACCTAATATGTGATTGCGATCTATTAAATACTTAACTTTGCGTTTATCTTGACTGCTTAACCCTTGTCATTTATTTTTATGTCTTATCTCGATTCACTTAGACACATAACATCTTTCGCTCTTATTGCAACCCTTACCCTTCTCCCTTCCAATTGAATTGCTTCACTTATATTACATTATGATTCCTCCGTAGTTAATTATGCAACCTTGTTCCGTTTATGATACACTTATGTAAAGATGACCTTTGACCATGACATCCCTCGGTTAGTAGAGGATAGATTAGAAAACTCATCGAGGAGAATAGTGGTGTAATTAATTAATGTGATTGAATATGCATAAGTAAAATTTTGTGGCAAAAAAATTGAGAAAGGTGCTATCATTTCTCAAAGGAGACAAATCGGTTATTCAAAGTAAACCCATTATTAAAAAATTTATATGAAGTGATAAGTAGGATATTGATGTAGTAGATCTCGAAGCTACCCAATATTTAAAGGTAGAAATTCTTGATATCCTAAGGAAAAATTTTATAATGATTACGAATATGAAGTTTCATGACTAAGATAGAGTTTGATTGCTCCGACTAATTGATTTATTAAATTTAAATTTTAAAAAGATTATAAAGTCAAAATTTAGTTTGAACCAAAAATATATATAGATATGATGGAAGAAGAAGAATCTATAATCCTTGAATTCAAAACTTTGGTACTTATTAAAATTTATATTGTAAGATATAGGAATTGAGAATATTTTTAAGGAATATAAATTTTGGGAGTTAATCTTAAGGAGAAACATCAAAGGAAATAAAGAAGAAAAAGAAAGCGCCTTAAAAAAATTAAAGTTTTATGGAATATGAATATTGAGAAGAAATCAAAGCTTTTGAAGATTTATTACTCGATGATCATGATGATATTTAACGCGACCCGAATATGGAATTAGTAGTCTTAGGATGAGATAGAGGAAGTTATTAAAATCCTTGAAATTTTGGTGATTCTAGGATTGATGGCAGTATGACCCAATTAGACACAGAAGGATGTCATGAGCATGATCATTACAAAATTGCACCATTGATTTATTTTTTTAAGTTATCAAATTGTCAATTTTTGCTGAATGTCGTTTCTTCTCCTCGTATAATGAATTAAATCGCGACTTCTCATCCTTAAATTCTTCCTATCTCCTGAAGCCTACCTACCCTAATTTTTTCCTAAATTTCGAGGACGAAATTCTGTTAAGTTGGGTAGGATGTAAAATCCCTAAATTTTTACTAATTTTTTTAAAATAAATTTGGTACTGATTATTTTTTTCTATTATTTTGTATTTGTACGTCTCGTAGTTCTATTATACGTGGCGTATGAATTCGCATTTTCATATGGCTCGTCGAGTGCGAATATGTGCGAGATACATATTTTTGTAAAAATATTTTATTTTAGAAGCATGGTTTTCAAATAATAAATAATAAATATTTTTTAAATCGCTTAAATTTATAAATGCGTCATGACGAGAATTCCAAAATTTCATTTTTACTTATTACAAAAGGTTGATTTATTTTATTGGTAATTTAGGAAAAAAATTATATTCTAAGTAAATATTCTATTTGCATGCGATTACATGAATTTAATTTAATTTTTGAAATTTATTTTTATCATTATTGTAAATTACATGAAAAAGTATTTTTAAAGTATCAATTGTGATTTAAATCAAAATTTGATTTATTGGTAATTTTTTTAAAATAAGTTTTGAATTAAAAGATTTATCTAGTTTACATTTTGTAGAGATATTATTGAATTGATTCAAATTATTTTAAATTAAAAGATGGAATTATCCATCGGGGTTTAAACAAATTATAGTCCTTATCCAACTGGGAATTCCTACCACCTATATAAGGAGAGGTACTCATCCATAAATTATTCCACAACCATCTACAGATTGTGCATCGTGTCTGTGCCACCCATCTATTATACCCCCACCATACAAATACATTGTCCCCATGTCCGACAGTCCCGGACACCATCTTCCGTCATCCCCGTGTCACACAGGACACGATAACCATCCCCGACACCACCCTAACCCTAACCCTAACCCTAACCCTAATCTAACTCCTACGCCGCCACCGCGGCAGCCAACACCACCACCCTCGCCGTCATCAGCACCCCGACACCATCACCATTATCCGCCCCAAACTCTATGCCACCACCGTATCTGTCGATCATTGCCAACAACATCAACATCACCACAATCGTCGTAGCCTCCACAGGCGTACTCCTCCTCTCGTCGGACCCCATCTCCCCGACCAAGCCCCAGTAAACATCCACCGCCATCACTGTGGACGCCACCACCAAAAACCAAATACAACCCTGCCGCCGCAATCGGCCACCCCCGCCACGACCGACGGCCAACTCAAAACACCTAAAGAAAATAAAAACCACGACCACCACCACTTACTCCTTCTCCGCCGGCGTCCCGGTCGAATCCGCCAAGCCCAGTAGAGCCATCGTCGCCGTCAAACCCGGCCGAACCCCTGCTGAGCCCCTGCTAGTAACTCCGGTGCTGACAGCGCCCGACTCCGCCACGTTCCCGCCAGGTCTTTCGCGCCCCCGCCGCGCACGGCGCAGCGCCCGCCGAAGTTCCCGACCCCGTGCTCCGCCGCGGGTGGAAACCCTCTCTCCTCTGCCTCGTTTCGCCAGCGAACGCCGCTCCCTACGTCCGCTCCGCCCTCCGCGCGCGACCGCCCCATCCGTGCCGCCATTTGCCCTAACTCCTCCAAAGCCCAGCGTGCCCCTCTCCGGCAGACCACAGCCATGGCCGTGTGCGACCGAGCCGGGTCGAGGCCGACCACCACATCTCTCCGCTCCCGCCGCCTGGAGCGCGCCGACCAAATCCCCGCGCCGACGGCGCCCATCCGCGCCGACCGCCGGCCGGAGCCGCCTCTGGTAATCTCGAAACCCTCTTTTCCTCTCTCTCTCTCTTTCTCTCGATTTCTCACCTCTCCCTCCACATTTTTCCCTTCTTAAGGAGAACAACCATGTGCTGCTGTTGCTTTGAAGTATTAATTTCATTTTTCTTTTGGTTTTATATGAATTGAATGTAGTATAATATATAGGGTATAAAGTTAAATATATTTTTATTTTTATTTTTGCCAAGAGCAGCATTAAATAGTGATGGGTTTTTGTAATATTATTGATTATTATTGTTAATATTATTATTATTATCATTATGTTTATTATTATTATTATTAACAATAGTATTATTATTAATATTTTATTTTATGAGTGTATATGGGTATGGGTATTTTGCCATTGGTATTATTAGTGACAATATTATTTTCAAAATTTTAATTGTATAAAAATAATTTGATAATATTTTAAAAATATTTGTGGAAAAATATATATACTATTTCATACTATTTTATCTAAGGATTTTTGGACTATATAATTTCATCTTTACAATTTAGTTTTAACCCCAAGAATAATTTTCTAGAGTTGCAAAGTATTACTTTAAAATATTTTGACTAATAAAAAGGTAGTTTTACATATTGATTTTAAATATATATATGTATTTAAGATATTTTGTTTATAAATTATACGTAGTTTTTAAGTATCATAAATATTTTCTAAAATAGGACATGTGTTTCTACACCAAACTCTCTTCGAATTGTCATCATTGATCCTGACTGATTGCATGTTTCTATTTTTCGTGAATTTTGGACCCTAAATATAGACCGCGGCTATTGGACAAACATGACTTGTCGGATTATCGCACCACACCAGACGACACACCAGGCAAGATACCTTGCCATTATACTGTTTATTTTTAGTTTGCATTTTATTACATGTCACTGTTCATTATTTCCAGTTCTTACAAGTTCTTGATTTATTACCTGTTCAGTGATATTAGCTTGTTTGTTATTATCCTTTGATGTCATATGGCCCTAGAGTTAAGGGACTACCGTTTGTAGTGTATCGCATATACCTTGACACAGTTGTACCACGAGGATGTGTGAGATGAGTGACATGTAGAGGTCCTTGCGTGTTGGCTGATCACCCGTGCGTATGCGTTAGGTCTAACTGTCAATAGTTGTATGTTACAAGACTTGACGGTTAGTAGTGTTACCTGGTCGTGGATGCGACATGATAGGTGCATTGGGTGGGGAGAACATTTCTTTGTCGTATGGGTTTCGATTGCACTTCCCTTGTAACCCAGAAGCTCCGTTGGAGATACGGGTATGTTTAGCCTCTCAGGTTTGCCACTGTCGTTTTTGAATGTCATGCGCTGTGGTCTCTGGTGCCCAAGTGGGGACTATACTAGATCCCATTTACAGCCAGGGCTCATGCGACGAAAGGTTTGTTCTCAACTGCATGTTCACTTTAGTACGGTTAGGTTACCTTACTTATGTCTTGTCACTTTTTTTGATTGGGACATATTTTATATTCAGTATTTATATGACATGTTTATTGTATCTTGTTACGTCCCTCTGAGGACCTGGTTATCTCGCCAGGTGTGTGCTCTTGTCTTTCGCAGGTGTTCTAGCCGTGGCTATGATCATTTCTATTTCTTCGAGGATGTTTGCACTTTGATCGTCTTCGCTTCGCTCGCCAAACTCTTTCTTTTATTATGTATTTCTTTTCATAGTTGGTAGTAGATTTGTCTCCGCCCAACGATTGTATACATGACAAATTCAAAGTTGCTTTTATAAGATTATTTATCTTCGTAGATGAGATTTAGTGTGTTGGTTACTGCATTTTACAGCTTAAGTATATATATTATACGGCTGACATGTCTTCGTTCCTAGTCCTACGTATTTTGGGACTGGGACGTTACAACATACATACACATATATACTCAATAGGTAAAAGGGAAATTGATTTTGAAGAGGAAAAGAGAATGTGAAATCTGAGAATAAGTATAGCTCTACAAAACTCATCAACACATACTTATATACATATAACTTATATGTTGAAATATATATATATATATATATATATATATATATATATATATATATATATATATATATATACACACTATACATAAAGCAAAAAGCTATATATATACACAAATGATAGAATATTAGGAAATAAAAACCAACGATCAATTCCCGCAAGTCCAGAATCTCAATTGATGATATAAACTCAGGAAATATCAGTTAAAACTCAAGAAATTGAAATATCACAAATTCATTCAAAATATTAAGTGTCAAAAAACCCAATTTTTAACTCGATACCCAAAATGCAATATACACAACTATAACTCACGAAACTTGGCAAATACGTTGGTCTCAACATGTGGGACGTGCTCGGGTATTCACGGAGTCGAACCCGTATCCGTGACGTGTCCACAGAACGCGTATCGGAAAACCGATTTCGCGTGTCGAAGAGTGCGTACACGTGCATTCTCGCTCGATTGAGCGCCACACGCACAACGAGAAGCCACGTGCTCGTACACACAGCTAGGTAGGGTCCCGGGGTAGGGCTAGGACCCACTGACACAACACCACATCGTGTCTACGCGACGCAACGACCCGCGAACAGCCGGGCGGCCTGCGCGCGCGCGCGTGAGTGCCCGTGGGCGCGTGTCGAGCCATGTGGCTCGCGGTTTGAGCTACGTCGGGACTTGGGATCGGGTCCCTGAGTAGTCTAGGGATAGGGCTACATGCTCATGCTCCTAGAACGGGTCCTCGACGTGCCTCGTTCGCGTACGAAGGCCGTGTCAGCGGCAAATTTCAGCCTAAGTGCACAGTTCAACCGACCAGTGCGCGTGCGATTACTCCGCGCATGCTCCACGAAAAGACGTAAAATTTTACGGGCATGTGGGCAGAGGTTACCCCCACGTGCTCATGAAATTTTACGTAAAACGGAGTCCTGCGCGTCGAGTTATGATGCACGGACAGCCGGGCATGCACGGAGGCATGCACGGGGCCGTGCACGGGCCTCATGCACGCGTGTTTGTGTCCGTTTCGGACACCGAAAATGTGTCGATTCCAGATCCGTCTTTACGAAAGTTGTTACAAATAAAATTAGCAAGAAAATCGTGAAAACAAAATCTGAAAATACCAACTTTCAGTTCTAAGTGGCATTTCATCGAACACGTGCTACATAGGACCGACACGTGTCCGATACAACTATCAAACGACATCAAAAACCTACCAAACTTCATGCACAGGTCGGGGGTGCCTATATGGATGCTAACATGAAGAAATTTTAGAAGAAATAAAGGTAGAACGAGGTTTATCTATTGAGAGTTGGAATCTCAATAAAAGGAATTCCCCGAGCGCTTTGTCGACCGATTTCTCCTGAGCAAACGCCTCAAACTCCTTGCTAGCAGTGCTCCAGTAAGTTCTTCTCCTCTCAACGAGCGCAACGGAATTTGTTTGAGGTGAAACGGGCGCCGAATGAGAAAGTTAGGGTTTTTTTTTGGAGAAAAGAGAACTAGGGTTTGCTCTTTGGAGGCTATGTGTTTCTCTACACAATGAGAAAGGGGGGCTGCTTATGGCCGGCCATGCTAGGGGGTATTAGGGTTAGGTTAAGTCATGGACCAAGCACTCCATAAGTTGCTAAAAAGCCCATGTCAAAAAGGCTAAAAAGACTTTAAGAGAAAATATCTTTAAAATGAAATAAATGATTCTAAAAATAAATAATAATTCTAATTTAAATTTTAAAAGGCCAATAATACTTCTAATTACATTATTAGGCTTCTAGTCAAAGTTGACTAAGGTTATACCATCTTGGTCCTACCAAAACACCAATCCAAACCACACAACAATCAATTTAATTAATAAATTAATAAAATTCAAAGTAATGCACAATGACTAAAATACCCTTAGCCTAAAAATAAGTAATTAGCCAATCTAGTCACATGGTCGAGTCTCCTTGGTCATGGTTAGTCTCTAGGTCAAGCAGTCTCTAGGGTTAAGCTAGCAACAACCAAATTACAATTCACCCATCTAAATAATATAAAATTAATAAAGAAAATCACCAAAAAATTATAATATGATTTAAATATTATTATTAAATGATAAAAATTACAAAAGTTTAAAATTACCCTCATTTCAGAAAAGTGGTGGTTACAAGTCTACCCTCCTTAAAAATAATTTTGTCCTCGAAATTAAGGTGATCCTACTCCTTCTAGGTTACACCCCCAACATTCAAGGTCAAAGCTTCTACTTAGCAACACACAAGATCAACAAGTAAAATATAGGTAGTGGGTTTAAAATGGGTCATATCCAAATTTGGGCCGGCATATTTACGTTGAAAAGGTGTCCCCAATTCGAGTTGGAATTGTAAGTGACTCCGCGGGTAAATCAAGATAGGATCTTATGTCAGAAAAGTCATACGATAAAAATGAAGCACAAGATGGTGTGTCCAAGTAGGACACGAAGGTCATGGTTACAAGATGTCCTGTCTAGATCATACATGCGAAGTTGGTTTTGAGGAAACAACTAGTCTTGTGCTCCTAAATTAAAAGTCATGGCAATGTGCATATGATGATTAAAATTAAAGTGTGAATGGTCAAATGGCCTAAATTGAACCGGAAGTTGCGATGCAAAAGTACTACAAGAGAACAAGTTTTAGTGGGACACGATATACCAGTATGAAGTTAATCTTATCTACTACAACTCATGAAGGAAGTTTCTAAAGATTTACATCTCTGACGCTCCCGAAATCAAAGTCACAGAAAGAACATTCGTCTCTCTGGAATACTCTCTCTAAAGTCCTCATCTAGCCATACCAGTCATACTGCAGCACAAGCAGTCACAAGGTATCAAACATACAAACAATATGGTAGGGTACAGTAATCATCAAGACAAGCTAAGGTATAGGTCAAGAACTCACCTCTACTAGGTCTGGTAGCTGGAACTCTCTCCTGGAGATAGGCCTCGACTAGGGGTAGGTGCAGTAAGACAATGTAGCATCATGTGTCCAGCTGACCCATAAAACAGGCACAATCCTATTCTCTTCCTACAGTCCTTCTATACGTTCCCAGGCTTCTTACAGAAGGCACAGGTAGGCACTCGCTCAACTGGCCTCTGCTGGACAGGAATTTGAACTGGATAGGCTGGTCTAGGCTGGAAGTCTGGGTACTCCTGAGGCTCTGGGTATAAACTGCTTCTCGCTCTCTTGGGGCTAGGCTCTCCCCTCGAATGCTTGTAATCCCACAACAGTTGGATACTGAGACTCTGCTCTCTCATAAGTTCTGCCTGAAGTCTCTGTACCTTCCATACATCCTGAAGAAGTTTATAAATATGAGCCCTATCAGGAATGACATGGGATACCAGTCCAGGAGGCAAAGGGAGGCCCTCAGTCTCTGGCCAAACTGCAGCCCTCTCATGAAGGATAAGAGATGGAGGAAAACTCTCCGGTAATGCTGCTAACACCTCCTGAGCAATGGAAGGGGAAACACAATCTCGGTCTCATCCGGAACTATAGCTATGCATTGGGGACAGACTCTGGTCATGGGTGCCATACTGGAAAGGATAGGAAAAAAATAAATCATCAAGGCTGTAAGGCAGTCTATGATCCTATATAAAAACTGGTAATTTCCAAAAACAACTGAGAATTAACTATATCGGATTGCTATTCCAAGGATGATCAAAATCGAAAGTTAAATCACAATTAGTAATAGCATTTGAAAACCAATCACGAAAAGAAAGTTTAGTCTCACCACGATCTAAATTGATCAATTTCTGGGTAAATCAAAATTTATGTAAAATGGGGAACAAGGTCATCAAAGTCTGAGCACGAGCATCCAAGGATGGAGATCCAGGTCATAATTAAATTTAATTCAATTGAGTATGACCCAAGATATTAATATGATAAAAAAAGATGACCAAAGTCGATTGGTCGTGATCAAGGGAGTTATGATTCAATGATATTGAAAACTTTTAAAGGATGATTCAAAGATATAGAATAAGTCAAAATTCTCCTTTTGATAGGGAAAACAAAAGACAAGATTTCATAGAAAAGTCAAGTTAATCATCTCTCTCAGATACTATCAAGTTAATCATTTGCCAATCATATTTTTATCTCTCAAGTCCCAATATAGCATAAACCTTTATATGACTACTGTCAAAATTATCTTTCCGTCATAAAAATTTGACCTTGTCACAATCATCATAGGCTTAATTCCTAAATTCCAAAACATTACTCATGAAGCATACTCTTCTTATTATGAATCAACGCTAACCACTTAATCATCATAAATCCAAATCCTTCCACCTTGTCCTAAATAGGATCCGAAACCTCTAGATCAAGTTTTTATGAACTCCTTGAACTTGTTCAAGTTACTTATAGAAGCATGGAAAAGAACAGTAAAACTTATGCTGCCCAGAATCGACATGAAACTCCATACGGCTCAAAACTTAGGGGGTTTCATGCGGCTCAAAAAATCTCTGAGAACTTCATGCGGCTCAGAAAGAGCCACGCGGCCTTATGCGGTTCGAAATCGGCCTATACAGCTGGCCATAATTACTCTGGCATAAAGGCGACAGCTCTGATATAAAGGAGACAGCTCTGATAGATATGATGGCTCTGACATAAAGACGAGATGTAATATGCTCCTAAAAAGACGAGAAAATCTTCATGATATCTGGCACAGTTCACAAATTCCAAAGAAAGTTCTTTATGCGAATCGCCTGTGTGGCCTTCATGCGGCTCTGTCATGAGACCACTCTCATGCGGCTCAGCCATGGGACCACTCTCATGCGGCTCAAACATGAGGCCACCCTCATACGGCTCGGTTGTGAGGCGACCCTCATACGGCTCAAACATGAGGCTACCCTCATGCGGCTCAGTCATGAGACTACTATCATACGGCTAAGTCATGAGACCACTCCCATGCGGCTCAGTCATGAAACCACTCTCATGCGGCTCGGTCATGAGATGACACTCATGCGGCTCAGTCACGAGACCACTCTCATACGGCCCGGTCATGAGACACTCTTCATGCGGCTCGGCTATGGGACAATCCTTCATGCAGCTCAGCCAGGGTACGTCATTCATGCGGCTCGCCACAGAGTAGCAGTTAAGACACATGGCAGAAATTGACCAAGTCATTAACAGTTCGGATTTCGTGCAACAAACAGCTCATTATCAATCTTAACCAATCCCCAGCTGCCCACTTCTCAAGGCACAGTTACAAGGATGTGGTCCAAAATTAGCCACGTGGCTATACATCCTATTACTCACAAATTTCTATAAATAGCAAGATGCTATTCCCTTGCATACACACAGAGCGAGACAGAGCACCCAACAAGAGCATTTCTTCACCAGCGCCGAAGTTGCGTTCTATCGTCCAAGGAATAAGACAGAGTTGATAGCACTCTCCCGAGCCTCTACCGTCACCCCCTAGAATAAAAAACAAAACAATTGTACTTTAGATTGCTTTTCCTAGGTTTTGTTCCTAGGCTCTCTTCTGTACAAGCGAGTTTGTAATTGTGAATCAAAGTTCAGTCCTCCTATAAAACTGTTCTGTTCTTCGATAATCAATGGCAAACACGATGACAACTCTGCTGGGGACTAACTTCTCCACTGCTGAGAAGTTGGTGACGCAATTGGACGCAGCCAAACTCGGCTCCACGCAACAGATGCTGGTTGTTGGCTTCGACCAGCAAGCGTTCGAAGAGATGCTCTCCGAGGGGAGCGCTAGCCCCATTCAGAAGCGGGCTAGCCCAAAGAAGGCCTATAGGGCATGGAGGCCCAAAGTTGCTACCTCTTTCCAAGCTCTGGAGCAAGTCTTCTCTGCTGCTCAAGACGGCGAAGAAGACTCTCATGTGGCCCCACTTCAGGCCGCAGAGGACCCTGCTGTCCCCAAGTTCGACAAAAGAAAACACTACGATGCTGGACTTACGGGAGCAAGTGGGAACTCTATGCGGTCCAGGAAGAAGCTGCATAAGGGTGCCAGCCGCATGCAGAAGGCATATGCAGCCACCAATCCTAGTCGCATGCAGAAGGCTCATGCGACCACCAATCCCAGCCGCATGCAGAAGACCCATGCGGCCACCAAACCCAGCCATGAAGGATGCTCATGCGGCCAGCAAATCTAGCCACAGAGAAATGGCTTATGCGACACCCAATCTCAGCCGCCAGCCATCCACCCTATGCGGCTCAGGGTCAGTCTTCGACCGTCTCTCATGTGGGCCTGATCTTAGGGGCTCCAATGAGAACGTGACAGAGACTATGCGGCACAGCATGGACTCTTCCTACTATGCACCCTCGGGTGCTAGAGCGAAGAAGTCTAGGACAGCGGGCTCGTCGAGCTCAGACAGCTGTCCCTACGGCTGACCATCAGAGAACCCCGCTAACTGTGATGCGAGCCTCTGACGGAAAGTTGTACCAAACCGCCCGTGTCCATTCCCCACGGCAAACTGACAGGGTGGTTCTCAAAAGTCTTCCAATACTGATCGAGGGCAAGAACTCTTGCTAGCCCCGCATCAGGGAGCAAATATTACGCCTACGCACTTGCGTGTTCGGAATACCCGGGCCCACAAAACGAGTAGAAAGGCTGACCGAGACATCCTTGACTTGCGTGTTGTGATCCTTCACAAGTGCAAGGAAAGAGAGAAAACCTTGGTGTGCAAAGAGTCCTTCCATGGACGTCACTGCACCCAAGTCATCGTCAACTGCTGCTACAATAAGACAGCAGTATAAGAGGACCGGCAGTCCGTCTTTCGACGACTGCAGCAACCAAGCTCAGAGGACGAGGTGCTTCCTTTTGCCTCTTGTAACTCTGCCCAGAAGGTCCCTACTGGAAAAGTAGGAAAGAAGATAAACGTGTCCAGCCCAAAAATCTCCACCGGCGGGGCCAAGAAGCTATCATCCAAGGCGTTGGCAATAGCCGTCACAGGAGGAGTGTTTCAAGTTACCCGCTCAAAGAAGAAATCCTCATCACTTGGGGATTCGTCATCATCCCTGGTTGTAGTTAAAGCTGGGGGTAGCACCCCTCCGAATGTCCACAACAATCCGACGTTCCAAGAAGATGAACCAGGGAAAACAATCCCTCCGACAGGTGCAATAGACTCAGACGTCCCTGAGGGCGTCCACGGGTGCCAAGACGAGGCAGCCTCTTATGCAGGGGGTAGCACTTCCTCTGAGTCCGAACCAGAGGAGAACATTCCTACATACCCCGACCACTTCTCTGTGCAAGGATATGATTCGGAGGGCACGTCTTCTACAGTTCCTTCCATTTTTCCCCATGTAAGGACGGTGTTCATGACGAACAACAACCAAGACGGTCCCAGTGATCGCCAATGTATCGACACTCTTGAGGCCCTACTTCATACCTTGGTCGAGTCAGTGGATGAGATCAAGGCGGCCCTACCGGCTCTGCAAGGAAGGACGCCTGGCCAAACAAGCTTGGGATCCGCCGTCAATGCGGACTCAAACACAACCGCACCAACTCCGGGCGACAATCCATCCGAAATGTCGGCTTCTACTGCTGCAGACGAGGCTAGAGAGGCAAAAAGAGAGGTCCAGGAGCTTCGGGCAATGTTTTACGCCCGAGAAAACTCTCAAGACCTCAGGATACGACAGCCGTATCCCGCTGCATGAAGAGATGTCCCCTTCTCTCCACGGTACAAGCCATTCAACATTAATCCATATGATGGCAAGACCTCTACGAGTCGGTACATCACCTACTTCGAAGTTACAACCGACAATCTACCCCATGACGACGCCATCCTCACGCGATTGTTCATCGGGGCATTGGAAGGGGTCGCGTTCGATTGGTACCGTAACTTACTAGACAACTGTATCCATTCCTTCACCGGCTTCAAAAATATATTCTTGGAGAGGTTCTACGAGGTGGGACAAGACGTGACAATGTTAACCCTCATGGACGTTGTTCAAGGGAAGGAGCTGACAAGGAACTACATCGAGCGGTTTTGCCAAATTGTGATGAAATTGCCATCTGGGAACCCGGACTCTTCGTTGATTGAAATTTGCCAAAAGAGGCTGCTCCCCACGATCAGCCTCTGGATAGGCGAAAGTCAATTCAAAGACTGGAAGGCCTTCATCATCAATGCCACAAGCACAGAAACAAAGTTGAAGAAGGCTCGCCAACTGGGATTGTACATCCCGAATGGGGAGGACAAGAGCAAACGCCCAAACAATAACAACAACAACAACGGCGGTAGCTCCTCCAACAACCGGGACAACAAAGGCAAACAGGCTATGGTGGCCGATACAGCTCCGAAGCCTGAACCAAAGCCGGCAGAGAAGCAGTAGCCTTAGATGACCTACTCCTTCGAAGATAATCATGTCAAGCCCATCTTTGAGATGCTCTTGCAAGGAGATAGAATTCAGCTCCCTCCACCGAGATGTGAACCTCGGCCTGCAGAGATGGAGAGCCCGAAGTACTATTATTTCTATCGTTATATCCACCACGCTACTCAAGACAGCTTCCAATTGAAGCGATACATTCAGAACCTCATCGATTCCAAGGCTCTGTTCATTGATTTCGAGGAGGTAACCGTGGATGCCAACATGGTGTCAGTCCAATTTGGCAGCTTCCCTCCAACAAAGACTCAAGATGGCGTAGTACCCATCCCTCGGGCAACAATAGAGGTCGCTAATCTTCTACCTCCCCGAGACCAGGCGACTGGGCTGGTGCCCCTCACCACGTCAAGAGGGGAGGTCATGTGGGTCCACCCGAACTTGGTGCCTAAAGTAACTCAGGCAACATCCCCCTCTACCGGCAAGAAGAAAGGCGGGAAGACTAAATCTTGCCACACAATCTCAGTCGAAACTGAAGAAGCGACAGTTGTAGTTACACGATCCGGTGCACAATCTTAACCCACACTGGGTAACTCGGCTGAAGATCATCAGCTGACTGCTACTGATGCTCCGGAACCTTCTCAGCCTCCAACGACCGACAAGCCTAGGCCAAAGGAGACCCACTTCGACAAGCTGCTCCGAAAAGATGTGCCTCAGGGGCTGGAGAGGCCGTACAATTTTGACATCCTGGCACAACTGGCCAACACACCGGCCAAATTATCATTATATGACCTATTGAGGCTCTCCAAAGATGTTCGCGTCGCACTGAGCGAAGCACTTCAGAATGCTGACGCCTATCTGGCTCAGGTCAAACTTACAGGAGAGAACCCGCCAGCGGATCTTCAGGAGTATAGGTGTAATACCCAATATTGTGTTCACTCCATAGGACATGCTCATCAAGACCAACCTGTACGATCGCCCTCTGTATTACACTGGATACGTCGGTGATGTCAAAGTGGATAAGATGCACATTGATCCCGGTTCTTCAATCAGCATCATCCCGAAGAGCCTGCTTCACTTCCTGGGTATCCCTATGCATCGGTTGACACCTACCAGCACCGCCATCAGCGGCTTCAATTCATGGAGAAGCTATCCGATTGGAAAGATTTGCCTGAAGTGTCAAATTGGCGACCTCCAGTCAGAAGTGACGTGCTATGTCATAGATGCGAACACATCCTACAATATTCTCCTGGGGCATCCTTGGATATACGATTATATGATCGTGCCTTCCATATTGTACCAGTATTTCAAATACATCGACAAATACGGCTTCGTAAGAACTGAGTTTGCCGACATCGATCCCTTCAAAGGGCTTGAATCATACTATTCGGATGCCTGCTTATATGAAAAATCAAGAAGGCACCTGGTCGAAGGGAACGTTCAAGGATGAACAGAGGCGGCAAGTGGGTCAGAAGAACCTCTGAAAATCCATCTCCAGGCCCATAAACCAGGCAGGACTGCACCCCTTATAGCCACTCTACATAAGGAAGTGACTAGGCTCACTGCACAGAAAGAGCAAATGGTTATCCGACTCCCAAGGTCTAGCCAGGGGACGAGACCCATTGGGGAGTCAATGACAATCAGACTGCCAAGAGTCGGTCAACGACAATCGGAGGAGACAAACCCTCCTGATAAATCGATGGTCATTCGTCTGCCCAAGTCAAATCGTCAGTCCAGCACTGAGCCGAGGACTATTAGTGAGCCACCAACCCAACATACAACACCACCAGTGGGACCCTTGGTGATCAAGCTCCCCAAATCATCTTCCCAAGCTTCAATAACACAGGGGGTGGCTGAACAGGAGCTGGAGATAAATCGACAGCTCAGCACTAAGCCGGGGACCACTAGCACACCGACGACTCCACGTCCTGCACCACCAGTAGAACCGTTGATGATCAGGATGCCCAGGTCATCCTCCCAGTCCTCATTAATACAAGGAGTAGCTGAAGAGGAGATAGAGCTGGCCAAATATTTGGCCACACACACTGATGTTCCTTCCATTGATGATGTAATCCCTCTAGAAAAAATTCCTTATTTCATCAATAAAGGGCTATCTTTGAACTACCTCGAGCTTAACAAGCTTCGTGTAATGTATGCTATGGAGCACGGTATGTGCATCAACTTACACACACAAGTAACAAATGTCTATACCACGAACCAACTCACTCCCGTGGAAGGCGCTTGCTTCATAGTCGAGGGAGGGGATCGTCCAATCATCTTTAGCTAAAAGAACGGTCAAGAGTCCTTCAGGCCAGAAGAGATCGATCTTAATCCCCACACCGAAAGACTGCCGCTTTACCTGTATAGCTCCACATCCAAGTACCTCATGGAAAAATAGGGGTATGATATGGAGACTACACCAGGATTGAACTACGGCATCGGTCGACGATCACCTTTGCAGTTGCCAGTCCCGGCTAGAAAACCACGAGATTATTACAACAAGACCAGACGCGGTCTAGGCTATGCTACACCCGCCACAACTCCAGAGAGCTCGGATAAGGAATGCGAATTGTATTCTCATTCGACTGGATCACCCACTTCCGATTCAGATGTCAGCATTGGGGACGTGTTTATGCAGACTTGGTCTGTCAATATGGCATTTGCTGATGCCTACGAAGAAGACGAAGACATACCCGAACTTTTTGAGCTAGAGCCTTAGGCCCAACAGCTAGATGCTCAATGGGAGAAGTATTTCGAGCAACGAGAGCCTCGTACCGAAGATGAGGTTATATAAGTTGACCTAGGCGATGAGTCCTCTCCAAAACCAATCTTCGTCAGCAAAAGTCTGACAGACGAAGAGTGGGAGTCGCTATTGCAACTCATCAAAGAGTATATTGATGTGTTCGCTGGAGCTATGAAGACATGCCAGGGCAAAACCCCGAGGTTGCACTCCACAAGCTCAACATTCGTTCGGACGTAAAGCCGGTCAAGCAACAGTAACGACGGTTCCTCCCAGACATCATGAATTCCATCGAAGCTGACGTCAACAAACTGATAGCCAGTGGCTTCATCCGTGAGGAACAACATCCAGACTGGGCAGCCAATATAGTACCATCCTCAAGAAGAATGGAAAGATACGAATCTGCATCGACTTTCGGAATCTGAACGAGACATGTCCTAAAGATGAGTTTTCTCTTCCTATTACGGACATAATGATCGACAACACATGTGGCTTCGAGCGCATGTCATTCATGGATGGCTTCTCAGGATACAACCAAATCAAGATGTACCCTGATGATGAAAACATACATCATTTCGAACACCGATTGGCACATACTGCTACACAGTCCTGCCCTTTGGTTTAAAGAATACTGGCGCCACATATCAACGAGCTATGAGTGTCATATTCAGAGAACACCTTTGGAAGACAGTAGAATGCTATGTTGATGACATCGCCGTTAAAAGCCGCTCTAAGGAAGATCATCTGCACAATCTGAGGACAGTATTCGACCTGATACGGGCGCACAATTTAAAGATAAATCCCACCAAATCCTTCTTGGGCGTATCCAGCAGAAAGTTCTTGGGGTTTATTATTACCTCCCAGGGTATCCATATAGACCCTGAGAAAACAAAGGTAATCATGGAGATGGGTCCCCCGAGAAATCTTCGTGAACTCAGAGGCCTTCTAGGGAGGCTAGCTTACATCAGGAGGTTCATCTCTAACCTCTCCGGACGATGTCAGCCATTCACACATCTTATGAAGAAAGGTGTCTCCTTTGTATGGGATGAAGAGTGCCAACGTGCCTTCGACAACATTAAAGAATATCTGTCGAATCCTCCTGTCCTAGTAGCCCCGGTTGTTGGAAAACCATTTTTGCTTTATGTATGAGTGATGGAGCATTCTTTCGGTGCTCTACTAGCACAAAACAATGATGCAGGCCATGAACAAGCTATCTATTACCTCAGCTGAATGATGATAGGGCCTGAGCATAGATACACTGCCGTAGAGAAAGAGTGTCTCGCTTTGGTGTTCGCTATTCAGAAGACGCGACACTATGTCACAGGACAGACCATCCATGTTATATCACGAGTTAATCCTCTCAGGGTCCTCATGACCAAACCAGGTGCCCTCAGCTGTTGCCTCGCTACCTGGGCGATATTATTGTCTCCCTACGACATGATCTTCGTCACGCAGAAGGCTGTTAAAGGTCAAGCTCTGGCAGACTTTTTAGCGGCCCACACTATAACAAATAGGGCATACAATAGCAGTTTATCTATAGCGTTCCAGCCTCCCTGCTATAGAATGTCATCATCAATAGCGTTCATTAGTCAGTGCTATTAAAAGGTAATACAAAAGCAGTTTATCTATAGCGTTTGAGCCTTCCTGCTATTATAATATCATCATCCATATCGTTCATAGGAAATGCTATTAAAAGTTCATACAATAGCAGTTTATCTATAGCGTTTATGCCTCCCCGCTATTAGAAGTGTCATTATCAATAGCGTTCATTATGCAGTACTGTTAAAGATATAGTTTTTTCTGACCGTTGCTATGCCCGTATGTCTAAGGGTGGGCATTATTCGGTTTTGGACCGAAATCCGAACCGAACCTAATCTAACCGAATAAGAGATTCGGTTCATTTGAAAAAAATGGGTTCGATTTCGATTTCGAAAATACTAAATTTTTTTATTCGGTTTCGGTTTAATGGCTAAAAATGTATATTTAGTGACTAAAAATCCTAATTCTATGTATATTTAGTGACTAAAAATGTATATATTTGAAAGCAACAATTATATATATATATATATATATATATATATATATATATATTTTATATATATATATATATATATATATATATATATATATATATATATATATATATATATATATTGAAGTCCTACTTTTGATATATTTTTGATATATAACAAAAAAGGGTACAAACTTATAATTTATTTAATATAATTAAAATATAATTTCTATTTATTCGATTTAACCGAATAAATCGATCAAATAATCGAATAGTTTATTCGGTTCGGTTTTGGTTTTGGTTAATTTTGGTTCGGTTTTGGAGTTTTTGAAATTTGGTTTATTTGGTGTTGACTATTTCGTTTTGGTTGAAACTGCGAATAAACAGAAGGCTCACCCCTACATATGTCAAAGTAAGGTATCCAGTTCGATTATGAGTAGCATCATATTGTATATATTTTACATGATTAAAAAAAATACTATAACATATTTTGGATGCTATATAAGTTACAACGTCGTAATGGGATTAAATCGCTACCGTAAAAAAAAAAATTCATGCGAAGGAGCTGCAGAATACTCTTCAACTAATTCCACTAACCTTTCAGAAATTTTACCTAAAATTCCTCTCCACTAGTAAACTGAATAAAAAAATTTAGTAATATATATACGAAATATATCTTTATATATTTAGTTAATATATATATATATATTGGAAAAAAAATTATAAATAAACTGAAATATTAGTTATAAACCAAATAAACTGAAAATCGAACAGATTTATTCCATTCGGTTTGGTTCGGTACAGGATATTTCGGCTGGTTTCAATTTTTGTTATTCGATTTTCGGTCGAATTCGATATTTGGTAATTCGGTTCGGTTAACCGAGTTAATCAAATGCTCACAATTGAACTATCTACTGTTCTAATCATATGGAAGAAGCAACACAGTTTTATAAAATATATTTATATTAAAAAAATAAGTTATAGTATGTTGTGACTGCTATAGGAGCGATTCAGTTTTGCTAAATAAATTATAGCGTTCTCCATAGCGGACGATCCCGTCCGTTAGATGTTTCGCAATTAAATCGGAACTGTCCATAGCAAAACGATATGTCTTATGTTTGAAAAAACATTATCGTATTCTCTACCTCGTAACCTGGGCGCCTAACTAAAAAACCCCTTCAACTCCTCTAACCTGGTCGCCTAACTAAAAAACCCCTTCAACTCCTCTCACGAAAACCCTCTCTCCTCCTCATAACTCTCTCTCACGAAAACCCTCTCTCTTCCTCATATTCTTCTCTCTATCACAAAACCCTCTTCCGGAAATGCTCTTCCTCAGGTAACCCTCTTCCCCTCATGAAACCCTCCCTCTTCCTCATCTTTTTCTCTCTGTCTCTCTCTCCCTTCACGAAAACCCTAAAAATCGACCGACTGTCCATAGCAAAACGCTATTTTTAATTTTTTTTTCCGTCAATAAACTATCTATCAGTGGCGGTGTATATATGCCTCCTCGATTTGTCAAAAATTAGGGTTTGGCTTTGGATGGATTATTTGGGGTTTTCGTGGGGGATGTTATAGTTTTATTGGATCGATTTGTTGGATCGGCTTTGGATGGATTATTTGGGCTTTGGATGGATTATTTGGGGTATATGTGTCTCCTCGATTTCGTGGATCGATTTGTCGGAAATTAGGGTTCGGCTTTCGATATAAATTCTGTTTCTATGTACAACTCCTTCAACAGAATTTCTGCGGCGTTTTGTTGTCTTTGATGTTATTGGTTTGTTTCAGGAACCCTAAATTTGTGAAGTGTTGAAGAAGAAGAAAGTGCCACGATTTTGTCATCGCTCTGTAAGTCATTCCTTTTTCGTATATAATTTGTTTATTTTTTTGGTTTGTTTCAGGAAGTAACAATTGTTGTTGTTTAATAATGCATGTACAAAGTCTAAATTATTTAATTTAAAACTCTTTAGGGCCACGTACAAATTATTTTTTGTGTTATCAAGCTCGATATAAGCAAGTTGTGGGTGTCAACATGATGAATAAAGATTGGGTTCATCTTAACAAGTATTGAAATCCTTTTCACTATACTAATGTGTTCACTTAATTAAATCTATCTGTATGTCTTATTTATGTTATAATTATTTTGTATTTTTTAGGAATACGACATTGTATAAGAAATATGTTCGTCAGTTTGTGGATTTTGCCAAGTCAAATGCAAAGAATCCAGACTTTATGTTATGTCCCTGCATTGATTGTAAGAATTTGTGCCATGGTAATGAAGATATGATTTTACTTCATTTGCTAAGACGTGGGATGGATATGTGTCTTATACAACTTGGATTTGGCATGGGAAAGGAATTTCAAATTTGGAACAGACAGAGGATACTAATATAATTGAAGATGCATATGTTCAAAATGAACCCAATGCTGAACCTATCGGAGAAGAAAGAGATGATGGATTTACAACCTTATTGAAGGATGCAAATAATCCATTATACCCAAGTTGCAAAAAGTATACTAGGTTATCGGCAACCGTTATTTTATACAAGCACAAGTCTATGTATGGAATTTCTAATAAATGTTTTAGTCATCTTTTGGAAATATTGTATGATATTTTACCTGATGGAAATACAATTCCAGAATCCTCACGTGACGCTGAATCGTTGCTTAAGACATTTGAGCTTGATTGTGAGAAGATAGATGCATGTCCCATTGACTGTTGTCTATACAGAAAAGAATTAAAAAATGAGAAAAAAATGTAAAAAATGTGGATTGGAACGGTGGAAGAAAGATAAGACTGGCAAAATTCAAGAAGGAGTTCCAGCAAAAGTACTAAGGTACTTTCCGATAATTCCAAGGTTCAGAAGAATGTTTCAGTCACCTGAATCGGCTGAAAACTTAAGGTGGCATTATAATCACAAAAGTGACGATGACATCATGAGACATCCTGTGGACTCCTTATCATGGAAGACAATTGATATGAAGTGGCCCTCTTTCGCAGAAGAGCCACGCAACCTTAGACTTGGCCTTGCTGCAGACGGGTTTAATCCTTTCGGCGATCTTAGCTCTTCATATAGTTGTTGGCCAGTGATGCTCACGACATACAATCTCCCACCATGGCTATGCATGCGAAAAGAAAATATAATGTTGACACTACTAATTCCTGGACCGAAGCAACCTGGAAATGATATAGATGTTTATTTACAGCCACTAATAGATGATTTGCTAGAGCTATGGAACAATGGAGTGCATGCTTATGATGCATTTAGTAAATCTTTTTTCAACTTGAAAGCTATTTTGATGTGGACAATAAATAATTTTCCAGCTTATGGTAACCTAGCTGGATGTACTACCAAAGGAAAAGTTGGATGTCCCATATATGGAGTGAATACATGTTCAAAATGGTTAAAATATAGTAAAAAAATCATCTACATGGGACACAGACGTTTTCTTCCAGCCAAGCATCCATTTAGGTTGAAAAAAAGTTGGTTTGATGGTAAGCAAGAACATAGGGAACCACCTAGATTAATGACTGGATCAAAAAATTTAGAAGGACTAAGAAATATGACAAATGATTTTGGGAAAGGAAAAAACAATGGCAAAAGAAAGAGGCAATCTTCAGAGATGTGGAAGAAGAAGTCAAAATTTTTTCACTGCCGTATTGGGAGGTAATATCATATTATTTTCATATGTATTTTGTAAATTGTTTCCAATTGACCTTTCTATTCTTTTTTTGGGTTTTGTAGCATCTCATTTTGCGCCATAATTTGGATCTAATGCACATAGAAAAGAACTGGTGTGATAGCGTGGTTGGTACATTGCTAAATGCAAAGGGAAAATCGAAGGATGTCATAGAATCACGTAAGGATTTGGAAGAAATGGGCATTCGACAAGTTTTGCATCCAGAATTAAGAAATAAGAGATTTTTTTTCTTCCACGGGACCGAACACCCTTTCAAAGAAAGAAAAAGAAATTTTTTGCAAGAGATTATATAATTTGAAGTTGCCCGATGGTTACTCTTCAAACATTGGAAACTGTATATCAGTAGAAGAATACAAAATAACAGGACTCAAGTCGCATGATTGTCACGTGTTAATGCAACAGTTGTTGCATGTGGCATTGGGAGGTCTTCTTCCAAAAGGACCAAGGATTGCAATATTTCGAATTTGTGCCTTTTTTAATGTCTTGTGCCAAAGAGCCATCGATAGAGAACAAATAGAGAAATTAGAGGAAGAAATTATTGATATATTATGCTTGTTTGAAAGGTATTTTCCTCCTCAATTTTTCGATATCGTGATTCATTTACCAATATACTTGTTGACATATTATGTTTGGTTGAAAGGTATTTTCCTCCTTCATTTTTTGATATCATGATTCATTTGCCAATCCATCTGGGGTGTGAAGCTAAATTAGGTGGCCCAGTCCATTATCGTTGGATGTATCCGTTTGAAAGGTGATCGTTTATTTTCTTTTTATTGATTTTCATTCATTCATTTGCTTACTTTAAATAAAAATTATTTTTTTCTCGTAGATACATAAAGATCCTTAAAGGATACGTTAGAAATCGTGCACATCCTGAAGGTTGTATAGTAAAATGTTATCTTGCTGACGAGAGCATGAGATTTGTTAGTGGGTACATGAAACAAGTTGCTGAAATGGATCATCGTCCAAATAGAAATAAAGATATTGAAAATGATGCGATTTTTGATGGTCGTCCAATTTCAAAAGGAACAATAATGACATTGGATAAACAACAGCTACAAAGTGCTCACCGTTATATATTGTTCAATATGGATGAAGTCGAACCTTATCTAGAGTAAGTTATAAGAAAACATACTAACTCCAACGTATCTTGGCAATATCTATAATTAATATCATGTAAAATTGTTTTCCCTATTAGGATGCACTTGAAGGAATTGAAACTTTCGGATAGACGACTTGTTCAAAATGAAAATTTACTTCAAGATCATCATTCGAAGGAATTGTCATCTTGGTTAAAAAAGAAGGTCCCAATTTCTTTTTTTTAGTACCCTTAGCACATTATTTTCCAAACAATGTATGTCCTTACCTTTTGTTTTGATTTTGAACAGATTGAGGGACAATCCTGTGGAAACATATCCGACATGTTAAGAGGGCTTGCACATGGCTCTTCAAAATATGTTGTGTCTTATTCAGAATTTGTTATCAATGGTAACAGCTACCATACAAAGGCTGCTGAGAACTCTAGGCAGAACAGTGGTGTCTCATTTGAGTCAACAACCATTTGTAGATCCACTCGAAGGATAGGAACCAAGTCACCGATACAGTTGCCTACTATGGAGTGCTTAAGAATATATTTTGCTTGGATTATCATACCTTTTACATTCCTATTTTTGATTGTGATTGGGCTAGCACAACAAATGGTGTCAAAATAGAAGATGAGTTTACCTTGGTTAACCTTCACCAAGGAAAACACCGCTTTGAAAGAGACTCGTTTATTCTAGCATCACAGGCAACCCACGTATTTTACTCTAAGGACACTGCTTCATCTAATTGGCATGTTGTGTTAAAGGCACCAGCAAGAGGTTTTCAAGATATGGATATGGACGTTGATCAAAATGTCTTTACACCATCATTAGCACCAGTGGATGTATCAAAACTAGATAAGAATGTTGAGGATGGTAGTGATAGTTATCTTAGAAAGGATTGTGAGGGCATTTATGTTTAAGAGGTCTTTTTCCTCTATATTTAATCTTATGAAACACTCTATATGGTTTAATTGGTCTCTATGTTTCATTAGTTTTTATTATTGGTATAGAAGCTTGTTTGAAAATAACTATTATTTTTTTAATGCTTTCACAATTGTTCTTGAATTTGTTATATGCAGGTTTTTAGTATTCTTTGTTAAGGTTGTGCAGAACATATATACAATAAGTAGTTTTTATTAGGTTTTTTTTTAATGCTTCACAATATAGGGTATGTGAACTTCGTTTTAGTATTTGATACTCTATGATAATCTATCAATGTACAGTCCTTCAAAATACAGGTGTAAACTCAAACAATGTACAGTCCTTCAATGTACAGTCCTTCGACGTACAATCCTTCAATGTCTGTATCTTCAACTTTGTGAAATACTTTTAAGGCCCTCAAGAAGCTTAATGTGACTTGTGCGACAAATCATTAGCCTGATATATATATATATATATATATATATATATATATATATATATATATATATATATATATATATATATATATATATATATAGGTTTTTCGTTGTCTGTATCATCCACGACTGATATATATATATATAGCTTAATGTGACTTGTGAAATACTTTTATGGCCCTCAAGAAGCTTAATGTCTATATATATATAGCTTAATTTCTGTATCATCCACGGTTGGTGTTCATCAAACATCTGTAACTTATGGTTCATTTGCAACTCTAAGATTTTTGTTGTATGCTTGAAACTTGATTTCATTAGGTTTCCATTTTCTACATGATCCGTAATATCAATATGAGATGATATCGAGTTATGATAAGGGTTTGGAAATATGAACTTAAACCCAAGGAACATACAATAATCGATCATATAAGCTTTTCTTTGGTCGTTGATCATTTGAATTATTAAGATTATGTGGTTAAGAGTAGCAATCGACAATATAATTGATTTATTTTTAAAATTTTAATTATGTAAGAATATGCTACGACTTGAATGGTTCATTTTTAATTTCCATCCTCTTTAAAATTTGAATGGCTCAATGTACAGTCCTTCGATGTACAGTCCTTTATTTTTTTTAATGCTCTATGATACTCTATCAATGTACAGTCCTTCAAAATACTCTATGATACTCTATCAATGTACAGTCCTTCGTTTTTTTAATGCTTCACAATATAGGGTCTGTGAACTTTGTTTTAGTATTTGATACTCTATGATACTCTATCAATGTACAGTCCTTCAAAATACAGGTGTAAACTCAAACAATGTACAGTCCTTCAATGTACAGTCCTTCGATGTACAGTCTTTCGTTTTTTTTAATGCTCTATGATACTCTGTTAATGTACAGTCCTTTAAAATACTCTATGATACTCTATCAATGTACAGTCCTTCAATGTACAGTCCTTTATTTTTTTAATGCTTCACAATACAGGTGTAAACTCAAACAATGTACAGTCCTTCAAAATCCAGTGTATAGTTTTAGTATTTGATACTCTATGATACTCTACTTGTCATGATTTGTTTCTTTAATATTTGCTTATTTTCTAATCATTATCAGCGAGTAATTCTTGCTCGTAGCTACCCAATCTTACAATGACACCAAGGAAAAGGAGAAATGATGCTGAAGCTGAGGTAAATAACCTTCAACATGTATTTGAAATTAAGCTTACATAAATCTCATTTATTTCTTACTGTTTTAATATGTTGCATATTTGTAGTCTTCAAAACCCGCAAAAAAGAGAGGAAAGAAGCAAAGACAAGCCATCGAGGCTGCTCTTGTGAACAATCAAAATGCTGGTTTCTATATAAGTGAGCAAGAAGGTTCGAATGCGGCAAGGATCAAGCATATATTTTCACAGATTTTTGGAAATGTTGTGGGAACGTTGTTCTCAGAACTGTGTTCTGAGAACAAGCATAAATCTCAACTGTTGCAAAACAAGTGCATATTTTCTATAGCAATGCTTACATATATTTCTAATGCATAAATGTCAACTGTGTTCTTGTAGAGTGCAAATCAAGTGAGTAAATCTACAAAGATGCACAAGAAGGAAAAGAAGCACAAGAAGCAAAAGAAGGACAAGGAAAAATGTTCCAATGAAGAATAAGGAAAAGAAGCATCAAATGAGGGACAAGAACCAGAAGATTCAAATGACGTAGAAGAACCACAAGCTTCAAATGAAGGCAAAACAGAAAGAACAACAAGGACTAGGGGACCCACTAGGTGTAGTGCTTTGCCCATTGAAAGTGGCAATAGGCTAGAGGTGGAGTTAAATGAAAATGGTCAACCAATTGGAAGGAACTCGAAACATCTTTCAACTTTTATCGGATGTTTGACACGTGAAATGGTACCAATAACGTTCGATGATTGGAGACATATACCTTCTGAGAGCAAGGACTTCTATTGGAAACCTGTTACAGTAAGATGAAATTTTACATTCTTTTTTAAATGTAGTTTATATCTACTATCTTCCTAATAATTACTTATGACTATTTTGCACTTGTAGCAAAAATTTACATTCAAAGAGCGCGATGAGGAGACAAAAATGTATGTCCTCCAACAAATGGGAAGACTTACTAGGGCCAACAAATCAAAATTGGGAAAATATTTGAAGAGAAAGCTGAATGACGTAGACCCGGTAGATTGGGAACTATTCGTTAAGAAAAGATCATCAAAACAATTTAAGGTATGTTGAATAAATATTTTTTGAAGCTTCAATGTCTAACATTTAAGGTATTATCTAATAATATGCATGTGTTGTACGTAGGAGAGGTCTACAAAGTTTAAACAAATGAGAGAAAAACAAACAATGCCGTACCTTGGAAGTAGAAAGGCTTTGCTCGCGTTGCCGATAAAATATTGGTAAGTATAAAGTATTTTTTTTCATTCGTATTTATATCTCTCTACTTATCAATGCCAATTTTACCTAATACAATGTAGGGACGGGAGGGACCATGTCCTATCGATAAGGTTAGGCTCCGTGCTTGGATCCGGGGATATACTACTGGGGAAGATGTAGCTAAGCACTCAAAGGACAACGAGCTCATTGTATGTACATAATTACCTTCTTATGGATAGTATTTTTTTTCTTCTTGTATTGACAGTCAAGCGTTGTCCAACAGAGACTAATTCTAGTTTTTTTCATCGTAATTTCAGCAAAAGGCCAAGGAAATCCTTCTTGCACCACCTTCAGAGGGATCCCAACAATTAGATGAAGGTGATGCACTTTCACAAGTAGTACGGCAATCTGAAAAATGGGGTAGGATTAGAGGAGTCGGAGCAACTAAATCTAAATTAGTTGCTCAAAAGAAGCATTCTCAAACAGTAGTTCGACTGGAAAACAAAATTGAATCAATACAGGACGAAATTGACTCAATGTCAAAATTAGTTAAAGAACAAGCAAAGTTGATAGAGACTTTGATGAAAAATAAGGTAAGTGTGTAGGAATTCTAGATTGACTCTTGTTTTATTTCACTTTGATATATATTTTTATACATTACCTATGATGCTTGCCTTGTTTAGGAATGTGATCAACAAAAAGATGATGATGTTGAGGTGAGTGTAGAGGTGAGAAATTCCTAAAGCAAAGTTGACTCAATGCAAGGGCAAATCAACTCCATATCAAAGTTAATTGAACAACAAACTCAACTACTTGGTACATTAATGAAAAGTCAGGTAACTCATCAAGAATGACCACTTGTAACAAATCTATATTTTTTCTTTTTGGTAATTACATGTAACTATTTTCCTCATTAGGATCAAAATAAGATGACCAATGAGAAGAACGACGAGAACACTAAAGAGGAGGAGGATAACAATGAGGGCAGCAGTGATGATGAGAACACTAAAGAGGAGGAGAACAATAATGGCGACGAGAATAATTTTGAAGTAAAGGTCATTTCAAAATCTCCATCTACTTCACAGGTAATATATCTTTAATAACAAATAGAAGTATTGTAACTCGAATGATATTTAATATTTTTGAGCTTCAACCTTGTTGTAGTCACATCATCATCTGTCAAAGGACCAAAAATGCAAGTTACTCGATTGGACGAAAAATAAGAACGAAGTTGTTGCAATTGGATGATGGATCACCGTGATCCGAATGTGCCGGTTCACGGTTATCCTCTTGGACAAGGTGCATCCCGTGTTTGGGTAGATATAGTGATATAACCCAAAGCTCTGTTGTTTAGACCGTATTTTGGTAACGACACAGTAGAGGAAATCATTGGAAGTACCACGGCTTGGCCAACAGACCACATTATGCCGTTTGAAGACTAGGTACATCTTTAGTGCAGTACCTCTAAATGCTATACTAAATTCCTACACACTATACTTTAATTCATGCACCCCTATGTTCTACTCACTGTTTTCACATTCTATTACACAGATGTAAAATAAAAACTAATCCTACACACTCTTTGATACTAATTTTTACTTATCTGCACACTTCTTCAATAATCTGAACTTATAATCTACTGTTTACTGAACACTAGAGCGTCTGATCTGATGCACATTGGAGAGTAAATATCTGCACATAATACCTTACTAAACTTTACCTACAGAAAACCTATTTTCCACTACACAACAGATATGGAAAACTGAAAGCTTTGGTTTGTACTGATAAGTCTTTAGTATAGACCACATTTAGCGATATCAGCTTCATCTATATGAAAAAAATGCACACACTCAGTTGGAACTTATTAATCTTTTCAAGCTTTCAGTCAAAAAATGAGAAGAAGAGTTGAGAACACTTACAATTACAACAGAATATATAAACACATAAGACTCAATTAGTGCACTGGTAAGGCATCACTTTTCCTATCCCAATAATTTACTTTTCGTCAATTGACTGGATCGGTTCGAGATGGTTTTTTCTTTACACTAATAATTTCCCCCCTATTTTTGTGTAGGTTGGATGAAGGAAAAGGATGCTTTCTGAGGAGTTTTGGTTGTGGATAGGCTCGAAGGGAGCTAAATATTAGATAGTCAACATTTTGGGATATATGTAGCTGACTACGCTATTAATGTTTAATTTTTGGACATATGTTTGGTACTACTTCGTTGTTCTACATGGAGAAATTAAGGATTTTGAATGTTTGGTACTATTTCGTTGTTCTACATGGAGAAATTAAGGATTTTGAATGTTTGGTACTACTTCGTTGTTCTACATATATTAGACAGTGAAATTAATGAATTTACTTATGTTCAGAATTCATTCTGTGATTGATTCACATTTAAATTTTTGAATACCTGCATTTTGTGTAACTGTGGCATTATGTGCTGCATCTGCAAATTTTTGAATACAAAATTTTGACTCTGCAATAGCATTCTGACATGCTATTGGTGCACATATAATAGCAGGAAAGAAATGCTATAAAAAGCAGATATATATCGAAACGCTATTAACAAACAATAACATATAGGAACATAATTAAAAATCAACAGTGTTCAGGAACGCCATAACAGATTTATAGCGTTAACAAATGTTATTAATGAAGTATAGCGTTCGTAAAGGCTATGTAAACTATATAGCATTTGTCAGTGCTATACCATGTCTATAGTGTTCATGAACGCTACAATACATTAATAGCATTCATGAATGCTATTAATGTTCTATAGCGTTCGTAAATGCTATAAGTACCATATAGCGTTTTGTAAACGCTATACGTAGTCTATAGCGTCAATGAACGCTATAATCCATCAATAGCGTTCGTGAACGCTATAACTTTATAGCGTTCTTGTACATGGGGCTATTATAGCGGGGACATTTATAGCAGACGGAATATGCTATAATAAGCATTCTACAGCGTTCAGAGCACGCTATCATATCCCATATCTGTTGTAGTGCATCCAGGTTCGGAGGCAACCAAAATATATGAAGAGATCCCAGATGAGGTTGCCAATTCAAATATGGCTTCCCATGATACCGTCTGGCAAATGTTCTTCGACGGTGCTTCAAGAACCGGGCCCAAGGGCAATATCGTTGTTGGAGTCGGAGTGGTACTGATTTCTCCCTCTGGATTGGTGACCAATCGGGCTTACTCCCTCATGAGCCTTGTTCAAACAATGTAGCTGAGTACAACGCTTTGGTTATCGGCCTCCGACTTGCAAAGGAATTGGGGGTAGAGTACCTCAAAGCATATGGCGATTTACAGCTAATCGTTAATCAGATCCGGGGTTCATACGAAGTTCGCCATGAAGACATGATCCCCTATCATCAAATAGCGATCGACATCATTACGTCTTTGGAAGGGTTCTTCATAGAATATGTTCCCAGACTCCAGAACATTGAAGCCGATGCCCTAGCGGGCCTTGCCGCTTTTCTAGCTGTTCTAAATCATGCTCATCACTTGGTTGACGTAATAGGTCGTGAATTGCTCTGTCCCAAGAACAACATTCAATTTGCTGAGAGATACTCTGCTCTGACGGTCGATGAAGCACCAGACTGGAGACTGCCATTCGTTGACTTCGTAGTCTATGGCATCTTGTCGAAAAATATGAATGAAGCCACTTCTATCAGAAGACGTTCTCTCAGATTCTTCTATGATATGGAGACGAAAATGCTATATCGACGATCCTACGATGGATTACTGCTTCGATGTTTATCAAATACAGAAGCCAAAGAAGCCGTGCATTAAGCTCACGATGACGTCTGTGGGGCCTATCAACCTGGCCCAAAATTACAAGACTGCCTTCGCCGAATGGGCTATTACTGGCCGACAATGGTAGCAGATGCGATAGACTATGCAAGAAAGTGTAAAGCTTGTCAAGTCCACGTAGATTTTATACATCAACCATCCGAGTTTCTACATCCGACGGTGGCATCCTGGCCATTCGAAGCATGGAGAATGAACATCATTGGTCCAATCACTCCACCTTTTTCCAGAGGATACCGCTTATACTCGCAATTACAGATTACTTCTCCAAATGAGCGGAAGCTGTTCCGTTTGCAGAAGTGAAGACGTCAAACGTGATCAACTTCGTCAAGCATCACGTCATCTATCGCTTTGGACTGCCTCGAAGGATCATCCACGACAATAGTCTGCAGTTCGCGAGCCATGCCTTCTATCGGTTTTACGACAAACACCGAATCCAAAATGTTGCTTCAATACCGTTCAACCTGGCGGCTAATGGTCTGGCTGAAGCATTCAATAAAACCATAATCAAGCTGCTCAAAAAGTTCGTATCCTCAAACAAATACGACTGGAATGAAAAGCTTGGCGAATGCTTATGGGCGTACCGTACTACAGTTCGGACGGCCACTGGGAACACACCATTCTCTTTGGTATACGAAAGTGAAGCAGTTCTCCCATTGGAAACGCAAATCCCCTCTCTCCGAGTCGCCCTCACTTAAAGACTAACGTCGGATGATAATTACCGTCGTCGGCTGCAAGAATTGGAGGCCTTAGATGAGAAGCGCCCGTTAGCTCAACAACAAATTGAGCTTTACCAGGCACGCATCTCTGGAGCTTTCAACAAGAAGGTCAAACTGAGAACATTCCAAGTGGGCGATCTTATTTTGGCAGTTCGAAGGCCGATGGTGATGACTCACAAAACCGCCGGCAAATTCCAACCCAAATGGGAAGGCCCATTTATCATTGAGGCCGTATTCTCCAATGGCACATACCGTATCGCGAAGCAAAATGGAGACTTGCTCATGATGCCCATCAACGACAAGTTCCTGAAGAAATATTATGTCTAAACGACACCCTCTGAATCAACCGGGTTGTTGGGTTATGTACCATTAAGTACCGCTGAACCCACATTCTGGTTACCTCAAATGAAAATCATATTGCATCTTCTGGGCAACAAGTCATGTATGATCGTACCTCTGAACTTCCTCCCCAAGAAAGCATTTTTCTTCAAAATCTGCTACCCGCACTCTCAGTGCATAAAAAAGGATAATAGGTCCACAAAATTTCCGAAACAACCACGTCGATGTCACCTCTGAGTTGTTTCTCTTCCATCAAAAACAAATCACCCCCTACGTAGAACTTCCACGTCCATATTACCTCTGAGTTATTCTGTGTATCCTTTACTGAGTCCACTCCTGCCACGTCCTCATTATCTCTGAGTAGGAAGACTCCGCGGTAAAACCCCCATACTTACCACGTCCTCATCACCTCTGAGTAAGTATGTTGGTTTTCTCTCGACTTATTATCCATACCCAAAACCAGGGCATGCCAAGGGTAATAGGCCCACAAATACCCACAGTTGACCACAAATATCCATAGTTGATCACAAATGTCCACAGTTGACCACAAATGCTGTACTAGGTCCTTTAATACATCCACATATTTTCTCATCATCACATGCTTTTGAAGCCCAACTGTTCCATAGCATTCTTTCGCCCAATACCAGGAACTTCCATGTCCACCTCACCATGGAGCCGTTCTTTGCGTCTATATTTGAGCCCGCCCCTACCATGTCCTCAGTACCTCTGAGTAGGATGGTTCTTTCATCAAACCTCATGTTTACCCCATTCAAGTAAATATGCTGGTCTCTCTATCGAACTTGTTATCCGTACCTAAAACCAAGGTATGCCAAGGGTAATAGGTCCACAAAAAGTTTCCTAGTGGGACAAATACCATAACATCAAAAATACTATACAAAGCAACAAGCACCACAAATGAAGGATGAGATAAAGCATACTCATTTATTCAAAATCAAAAGTACTATGTTGTTTGGGACCACGTCCCTGTTGAAAAATGAGGAAACATAACAAAGAAAGAAAAAAAAAGGCCGATCATGGTTCGGCGACATACAACTCTCTGAGCCGGTCCTTCAGTTTTGTCATTGACTGTCACCCCCAGTTTCCAGAAACAGGGGTATTTTTTTTTATTTTTCATTTTTAAATTATTTTGGAATTATTTATTTATTTATTGTAATATTTTGGGGTTATTTGAGTCGGGTTCGAATTTTAACTCATTCCGACTTGTATCGGGAACCCGGGGTAGTTTTGACTCTAGCGGGCCCACACACTAGTTAGACATGGCCCACATAATATTAATTTTAGTCCACATGATATTAATTTTAGTTAGTGACTAGACTAATTATTTTGGTTAGTATTAATATGGATTAGTGTTTTAGGATTGACCAAACTACCCCCGACTTAACCCCTTACCAATGTATTAGTAAATAGACTAGAAAAGGGGCTTTTGGACTTTTCCTAATAGGACAAAACCACCTTTATGGCCAACCACAATATGGATAGGGTTGAGCCTCCCATTTGTCATTATCCATCTATTTTTCTCTCTCTTGTTCTTCCCCAAATACCTAGAGAGCAATCCCTAGCAATTTCTCCACCAAATCATTCCATTTCACCACCAAATCTTCTTCTTTCCTTTTCCATTCTAGCCAAGGAGAAAGCTACCCAAGTTTGGGAGGATTCGGAGCTCGTTCGTGTCCTTTTGGAATCTCTACGTGTCGGTGTCGCTCCGGGAAGGCTTTTCTTCGATTCGATCTACCGGAAGGTATAAATCTCTTCTCCTTTTCATTTCCTCATGCATATAGGTCTATTTTGAACCCATAGGAATGACCCCATAGTTGTATCTCCATTTGTGTCCATTTCGTGTCCATTTGGAGGTCATAGGAGTGTCCTTTGTGTTGTGGTTGTGTCCATGTGGGAAAATCCCAAATTTGGACACACTATGTGTTATTGTTATGTATGAATGAATTATTACATGTTTAATCTCATATTTTTGTATTGGAGATGTGTTCTATAGTGTCTCATATATACATATTAGTGCAGAGAGTGAGTTCTTGATATATTATGTTATATACTTGTGTTCTTTTGTCTCAAACTACCTAAATTCGTCATGATTTTATCCACGTTTTTAATTTCAGCCGTAACTTAGAAATGTCATAACTTCTAGCTCAAAGCTCGATTTAATCTCCTATTTTTTTTAAAAGAAGCGTATTGAAGTTAGCTTTCCAAAAACATGTATTAATAGGCCTAATTCTTTCTGTAAATTTTTGGAAAAGTATTTGAGTGTCAGCTGTACGAAAGACAAACGTGTTCTCGGTGTTTTTGCGATTTCGGGAGTTTCCGGAAACGAAAATGCGATCCGTTTAAAGTTTCGGAAAGCTAACACATAGATCTATAACATACTTTAATCCTAAATTTTAATTCATGCTGAGATTGTACAGTATTGATTATTAGTAGGAGTTACTATTCGGCATATGCATTTTGTGCACCCTTGTGTGTAATATAATATTCTATTTGATTTTAACCCATGTTAATATATATACATTATGTAATTAAATAGAGAATACAAGCATGATTAAATGGTTAAATAAATGATGTATGAGGTGTAAGTATCCTATCTAATGTAAGCATGCATAAGTATGGCTTGTAATGAATATGTAGGTTCCATAGTATGTAATGTATGGTGCATATAGTGGTGCAAGAGAATAATGAATGATGAATGAATGCAAGTATGAATGTAATGTAATAATAGATGTAATGTATGCAATATACAAGTTAATGAGATGTAATGTTCTATGTTAACACAAATCCTATATTACCTCATGTACCCCCTTACACTATGTTGACACTATCACACTTGACACATTGTTCACTTACATTTTGACACTCTTTGATATGTATACACTATGTATGCCCATTTAACCCTCACTTGCCCCTTTGCCATGTTCACATACACACACATAGCCTCTTAAATAAGTATTTATGAATATAGTTAACTTAGCTATGTATGTATATTATATATATGTTAGCATATTGTGTTGTAATATATAAGTTTATATAACAATTTAAAATGCCATGATTATAGACCTAATGTTGAATACCAATATATGCATGTGTATATATGTGTAGACATATATAGCTTAAAGTAATAGATTACCTAGTGTATATCCAATGTGAATTCTTGCCTATTTGAGTATTGAATAATTGCATGCTATATAGAGTTGGGTGTATGTTGGCTTGTATAGCCTTGTATTGATGTGTGCTTGCTAGGATAGTCTTGGTTAGGCCTAGTAAGACTTACTGGGTTAGGACATGACCTAGTTTGACCTAATTTGACTAGTACAGTTGACCAGAGTTGACCAAGGGTTGACTTTGGCCTAGTTTGACCTAGATTCATGTAGAATGCATTATAGTACTTTATATTACCCTTTTGGACATGTTGTGACTTGTGCTGTTCTAATTAGGAGCCAGACACCTTGTAACCTGTATTACTTTAAATAGGACTCTGTGGCTTCAGTTGGACCCCCTATACTTATCAGCTGTTCAGGTTATCGAGGCGAGTACATTCTCTGATCATTTCATATTCTGCTTAGAATTATTTCCTGCAGTAGATTACTTTACTTGTACTGTCACGTTGGTCATACGGATTGGTACTATATGGATCCCTTCTTGAGATGTTATCCTTAGGGAGCATCGGGTACTACATGTTCTGTGCGTTTCACTTACATGACGTATCATATGTTTCATTGGTTCTTTGATCACTTACGACATATACTCTTATGATTGTAGAGTCTTCCTAGAATCCTTATCCCATTTATGGGACTACTATGTATCACCTTCGGGGTCTATTACCTTCGGGGTCTATTACCTTCGGGGTCTATCACCTTCGGGATCTTATCACCTTCGGGGTCTACCACCCTTCGGGGGCTGTTACATAGCATCATATAACATAACCTGGTTGGATCCTTGTGTATTGATTGGGGGTACGGGGGAGTATAAATAGCCATGTGAACAATTCCAAAGTAGAATAACCATGTACGCCTCTTTAGTATAGCCATGTACAATCAAGCCGTTCACATGTCGACTTTGTGCTCTAAATCACTAGTCACTGGTAGCTCTTTATTTATAGTAGATATTTCTATTACAGCTCTCTCTGTTTACATACAGCATTTCTTTCAGTACCTGTATCTTACTTTACTGCATGATTATATTTTCTAACCTGCTATGAACTGTTGAGATGTAATGTGCTCGCTCCTGTCCTGACTGGACCTGTTGATAAATTTTACAGATGGCCTGGGATTGCCTGCTAGCCTAGAGGAGACACAGTAGAGGTTGTTTAGATAGTTATTTCATTTTGTCTGGAGTTGTATTTACTTTGTGGATTACTGTATTTAAGTTTTGAGATGTATTTCTAGGTTTATGTATCTTAGACACTTAGACTTCTATCTCCTATATTTATTTTGGATTTCATGTTTATCTATCTTTATCATGCTCTACCGTAGATGTGATTGAGACTGTATCTGCTATGTCACCCCTATTCGGAGAGTATAAACTGTTTAGTCTTATACTGTTAGATGCATTGAGACCTAGGACAGCGTTCTACCGCCGACACTGCGACGTAGGCTGGGCGTTGTTACGTTCTCGTGCCCTAACTCTAGGGTGCGGGTCGTGACACGTTTTTAGTGGTGGCCCATGCAGGTCGAGTTTGTGTAGTGGTATTCGAGCTAGAGTACCACTACAGCCTGCAGTAGAAATAGAATATATTTTTGAAGGTACTCAATCACAGTTAGGACCCTTGAGAGATTACCGGGACGACCCTTGAGAATCTTATTTTAACTTCGATTTGAGAACTCTTTTTTCCCTTGATTTGATTTATTTTTACTTACTGTTGTTAAATTTGATTTTGATGGATTATGGTTAAATTTGAGTTGTATTCATTAATTTTGATGAATGATTGTCGAATTTTGAATCTTGATAATATCTGTTGCATCCGAGTTGTATTTTGATGGATTTTTGTTCATTTTGAATTTTGAAATTCGTTGATAAATTTAATTTGATTTATGGGTATTCATTGTTGATTTAATTTAATTTTTTTGACAAGATGAAATTATATGGGCTAGGTCATCTATGTTATGGAATCTAGTCTTCTATAGTCACATTAGCCAGCATGGTGAGGACATATAGTCTGACTCTGGATATATTTCTCGGGTGTAGGAATTTAAGGTTTTCGCAGCCAAGCTAGCGGCACCGCAAAAATATTAAATACCACGATTCTAGAGGTATGTGCATATGTCAAGGACTCTGTGATTATCGTAGCCTTACTTACTAGTATGACGAGGATTTAGTGTACCATGATTTTGGACAGACGCATATGATTATCAGATTGTACCTTAAATGTTTTCGAAACATGTTTTCTCTACTTTTGTTTCTGTCCTTCAATTTTTTTTTTAATTA
The DNA here is from genome assembly GCA_029216955.1 of Iris pallida. Lineage (NCBI taxonomy): Eukaryota > Viridiplantae > Streptophyta > Magnoliopsida > Asparagales > Iridaceae > Iris > Iris pallida. Next base: position 7,196,817 of record JANAVB010027596.1, read on the forward strand.
TTAATTGTTTTGTTTTGTTTGCTTCTCATTATTTAACTTAAGAGTAGGTTTGCCTGTTTTTATAAACCTTTGCGTAACTTCTTGCTATGAGTTTCTTCTTAATGCAATGAATCGATAATTTTGCTAGTCTTTATCTTGGATTTGATAATTTAGCTCTGGATTTCAAAATGGTTCTTCTTTAAATAGATAAGCAAAACAGATTTTATCGTTATTTCTTCCTTGCTATTATTCTTGTATTAAATAATAATAATAAAACTGCCTTGATTACGTCAATCACCTGCTTGCAATCTTGGTAGGAATCTAAATGTTAGTCTTAACGTAGAAATAATTTTTTTTATATTAGGACATGAGAATATGTATATGAATATATATAGCATACACTTTGCCTAACACGTATGCATGCTACACTTGATTTTTCCACCTATCTAAATACATATTAATATGTTGTTGATGTTTAAATTGTCAAAACCCCAATATTTCTGGTTCTCTGCTTTTTCATGTTTAAATTCGTAATTTATATATAAATTTTATATTATTAGTTATGTTTAAATCACTACACATGTATGTTATACGTGGGGTTTCAATTCAAAATTTTGGTTGAGTTTTGTGTTTAAATTTGTAAAATCTGAGACTGTGTGCATGTTAACCCTTGATGCGGGATTCCAAATGTTAGTTCAAATTGCTGTTTTATTTCTTAAATGTAATATTTGAGCTATATACCTTGTGGGAAGTAGGGATATAAATTTATGTTTCATATTCTTACATGTTAGTTGTGATAAACATTGAGTTGGTTTTTAATGTTCAAATTTTTCCAAAACCCTGAAAACTGGTTACATGTTAACATTTTTACATTGATTTCCATGTTTAGTTAAATTTCAGATTTAACATGTAATATTGAACTGTGTGCATAGATAAATGTATGGATAGTATGTTAGGGTTTCATTTCTATCATGTTAGGATGTATTAGGACCATTGAGATGGGTTGCGATGTTTCAAAACCCTAAAATCTGAGACTGCATTATGTTAATATTTTACTGTTTTAAATGTTAGCTTATTTTCAGACTTTGCATGTAAATGCTGAACTAAAACTGGGTTTAACCTTTCAATACTAGGCTATAACCCTGTACAAGGACACACACACACCCTCTTTATATATATATGTATAAGGTTAGCCATGCATGTTATGAGTAAATAAGTTACGTATTGTAGATTGTTTAACCAATATGCCATGATTAGTGTAACTTGATAGCCGTTGTTTTGAAACCCAATTTCTCATATACAATTTTATGTATATTTCGTCTACACATATGCCTACTATCTTACTATATTAACCTGTTTACATACACCCATACACACACAAACCATATAACATTACATAATGCCAGCTTTTTCCTCTCTAACGCTCTCTATATATATATTATGATTGGATTTCAATGCAAGTGACTTTCAATTCTTTAACTTTGAAATTGATTTTTCTGTACCCTTTTAGATTATTGGAAGTTACCTTTCTTATTTTTATATTTTTTTTTTGAGTACCAGCTTTTACATAGGATGGTAGACTGTCTTACAGTTTTGATGATTTGTTATTTATGTATCTTTTCCAGTTTAGCACTCTAGATTTCTTGTGTGTTTGATACCCTATGACCGTCTTGGTTTAGCATGACTAGTATACCTAGATGAGACTTTCACTACCACCGTATGCAATGACCCTGTATGTCATCCTTTTGATCACATGATTTGTTTTAATCTGGGACTTTGATTTGTGGGGGTTTGACCTAGAGGGAGTATGGATATTTTAATTTCGAGGATAAAATTTTTCTAAGGTGGGTAGACTTGTAACACCCAATTTTCTAAAATGAGAGTAATTTTGAAATTTTGTAATTTTAATCATTTATTGATTTGACATTTAAATCATGATATAATTTTGGTAATTTTTTAAATTATTTTAAAACTATTTAAAATCTTGACTTGTAATTTTGATGTTTTACTAGTGAAACCCTAGAGACTGTTTGACCTAGAGCCTAACCATGTGATTAGGATATTTTAATGTCATTTTTGGCCTAAGGATATTTTGCATTAGACCTCCTTGAATTATTTTGATATTTATTGCGTTGGTGATTGTTAATTTTGACCTTTGATAGGTGTGATGGTTTTCTGTCCGTATCGGATACGTCTCAGTTTTTATTTATAAATGTTTGATGTGCCTCAAGGAGATTTTTTTTTATTGCTGATTTTTTTTGAAAAGTATTTGAATGAGATTGTTTTCTGCATGTGTTTCCTGTGATTGCTTTGTTTTAATTTCGAGGACAAATTTTTTTAAGGTGGATAGATTTGTCACCCCCAGTTTCCAGAAACAGGGGTATTTTTTTCATTTTTTATTTTTAAATTATTTTAGAATTATTTATTTATTTATTGTAATATTTTGGGGTTATTTGAGTCGGGTTCGAATTTCAACTCATTCCGACTTGTATCGGGGACCCGGGATAGTTTTAACTCTAGCGGGCCCACACACTAGTTAGGCATGGCCCACATAATATTAATTTTAGTCCACATGATATTAATTTTAGCTAGTGACTAGACTAATTATTTTGGTTAGTATTAATATGGATTAGTGTTTTAGGATTGACCAAACTACCCCCGACTTAACCCCTTACCAATGTATTAGTAAATAGACTAGAAAAGGGGCTTTTGGACTTTTCCTAATAGAACAAAACCACCTTTATGGCCAGCCACAATAAGGATAGGGTTGAGCCTCCCATTTGTCATTATCCATCTATTTTTCTCTCTCTTGTTCTTCCCCAAATTCCTAGAGAGCAATCCCTAGCAATTTCTCCACCAAATTATTCCATTTCACCACCAAATCTTCTTCTTTCCTTCTCCATTCTAGCCAAGGAGGAAGCTACCCAAGTTTGGGAGGATTCGGAGCTCGTTCGTGTTCTTTTGGAATCTCTACGTGTCGGTGTCGCTCCGGGAAGACTTTTCTTCGATTCGATCTACCGGGAGGTATAAATCCCTTCTTCTTTTCATTTCCTCATGCATATAGGTCTATTTTGAACCCATAGGAATGACCCCATAGTTGTATCTCCATTTGTGTCCATTTTGTGTCCATTTGGAGGTCATAGGAGTGTCCTTTGTGTTGTGGTTGTGTCCATGTAGAAAAATCCCAAATTTGGACACACTATGTGTTGTTGTTATGTATGAATGAATTATTACATGTTTAATCTCATATTTTTGTATTGGAGATGTGTTCTATAGTGTCTCATATATACATATTAGTGTAGAGAGTGAGTTCTTGATATATTATGTTATATACTTGTGTTCTTTTGTCTCAAACTACCTAAATCCGTCATGATTTTATCCACGTTTTTAATTTCAGCCCTAACTTAGAAATGTCATAACTTCTAGCTCAAAGCTCGGTTTAATCTCCCATTTTTTTTAAAAGAAGCGTATTGAAGTTAGATTTCCAAAAACATGTATTAATAGGCCTAATTCTTTCTATAAATTTCTGGAAAATTATTTGAGTGTCAGCTGTACGAAAGACAAACGCGTTCGCAATTTCGGGAGTTTCCGGAAACGAAAACGCGATCCGTTTAAAGTTTCAGAAAGCTAACACATAGATCTATAACATACTTTAATCCTAAATTTTAATTCATGCTGAGATGGTACAGTATTGATTATTAGTAGGAGTTACTATTCGGCATATGCATTTTGTGCACCCTTGTGTGTAAAATAATATTCTATTTGATTTTAACCCATGTTAATATATATACATTATGTAATTAAATAGAGAATACAAGCATGAGTAAATGGTTAAATAAATGATGTATGAGGTGTAAGTATCCTATCTAATGTAAGCATGCATAAGTATGGCTTGTAATGAATATGTAGGTTTCATAGTATGTAATGTATGGTGCATATAGTGGTGCAAGAGAATAATGAATGATGAATGAATGCAAGCATGAATGTAATGTAATAATAGATGTAATATATGCAATATACAAGTTAATGAGATGTAATGTTCTATGTTAACACAAATCCTATATTACCTCATGTACCCCCTTACACTATGTTGACACTATCACACTTGACACATTGTTCACTTACACTTTGACACTCTTTGATATGTATACACTATGTATGCCCATTTAACCCTCACTTGCCCCTTTGCCATGTTCACATACACACACATAGCCTCTTAAATAAGTATTTATAAATATAGTTAACTTAGCTATATATGTATATTATATATATGTTAGCATATTGTGTTGTAATATATAAGTTTATATAACCATTTGAAATGCCATGATTATAGACCTAATGTTGAATACCAATATATGCATGTGTATATATGTGTAGACATATATAGCTTAAAGTAATAGATTACCTAGTGTATATCCAATGTGAATTCTTGCCTATTTGAGTATTGAATAATTGCATGCTATATAGAGTTGGGTGTATGTTGGCTTGTATAGCCTTGTATTGATGTGTGCTTGCTAGGATAGTCTTGGTTAGGCCTAGTAAGACTTACTGGGTTAGGACATGACCTAGTTTGACCTAATTTGACTAGTGCAGTTGACCAGAGTTGACCAAGGGTTGACTTTGGCCTAGTTTGACCTAGATTCATGTAGAATGCATTGTAGTACTTTATATTACCCTTCTGGACATATTGTGACTTGTACTGTTCTAATTAGGAGCCAGACACCTTGTAACATGTGTTGCTTTAAATAGGACTCTGTGGCTTCAGTTGGACCCCCTATACTTATCAGCTGTTCAGGTTATCGAGGCGAGTACATTCTCTGATCATTTCATATCCTGCTTAGAATTATTTCCTACAGTAGATTACTTTACTTGTACTGTCACGTTGGTCACACGGATTAGTACTATATGGATCCCTTCTTGAGATGTTATCCTTAGGGAGCATCGGGTACTACATGTTCTGTGCGTTTCACTTACATGACGTATCATATGCTTCATTGGTTCTTTGATCACTTACGACATATACTCTTATGATCGTAGAGTCTTCCTAGAATCCTTATCCCATTTATGGGACTACTATGTATCACCTTCGGGGTCTATTACCTTCGGGGTCTATTACCTTCGGGGTCTGTCACCTTCGGGGTCTTATCACCTTCGGGGTCTACCACCCTTCGGGGGCTGTTACATAGCATCATATAACATAACCTGGTTGGATCCTTGTGTATTGATTGGGGGTACGGGGGAGTATTGTTTGCCATTGATTGTAAAAGTACAGAACAATTATCGGAGGACTGAACTTAGACTCACAATACAAACTCGCTCGTACAAAGAAAGCCTAGAGACGAAAACCTAGGTACAGCAGTCTAAGTACAATTGTTTATTTTAGATTCTGGGGGGTAACGATAGAGGCTCAGGAAAGCGACGGCCGCTCTGCCTTACTCCTTGGACGATCGGTACGCAGCCTTGACTCGGGGAAGATCTGCTTGGTCGTTGACGAAGAAATGCCTTCTTGCTCTCTCTCTGATTGCTCTTCTGGCTTCTCTCTCTCTGTGTATATTCTCTCTCTGACTATGGGGGAAGTCTCTCTGTGTATACGTATTCTTCTTTCGTTTCTTTTTTTGTATATCTCTCTATATGCTACAAGGGAATGGCACCTTGCTATTTATAATAGTGGGATGTGATTGCTAGGGTTGCCAATGATTAGCTCTTGGAGATGGCGGCAGCTTGAGGATTGATCAATCTAGGCCGTTCGTTTCTGATTGTGACGAATCAGAACCATTAAGGGTAGATTACACCAAATCTCCATTAGCAATCAATGCTGATTGGCATAAATCTTCCTTATAATGATTCTCTCATATCTGCGAATAAATCAAATTTATTCTCCTGCCACGTGCCCCAGATCATTGGGATTCGACCCGATTTTGGATTGCCATAAATCTGGGAGATTGATCGGCTGAGGACACGTGTCCTGAGAGCCAATGATGAGACTGGAACCGCATGCAGATTGGGCTGCATTAGATTTTGGGCCGCATGAATTTTGGGCCGCATAAGACTTGGGACACATGTCAGGACTGTCTGGGCAGTGGCCCCCTCCTTTAGACTTCTGAACCATATGATGAGCCGCATGAACCGCATAATGGTGTGTCTGCTTGAGCCGCATGGGCATGATCTTCTTGAGCCGCATAGGGATGATTCCACTCGAGCCGCATGGGACAGCTTCACTCTGAACCGCATGGGAAGTCTTCACTTCGAGCCGCATAAGCACACCCTCGTGGCAGGGCCACGTGGCATTTTGTTGTTCTCGGGGGATTGTGTCAGAGATTTCTTTCTCTTCCCTAGAGATTCATCATCATGACAGAGTCATAATTACCTGCTTTGGTGTCAGGTCTGTCAACTTTTCAGAGGGGTCAACCGTCAAAGCAATTAATGCAGCATGGATCGGAGGGGAGCACTGTCACGCCACGTGTCTTCTGAACCGCATGGAATGCCTCCGGCCGCATAGCTCCTTATGCCGCATGACTCCCTGAGCCGCATGCATTTTCTGAGCCGCATGGGTCTATCTTGGCCGCATGAGTCAATTTCTTTAGTATTTTCCATGCTTCTATAGGACCCCCTTCAATGTTTTTAATTTGTAAAATTGAAATACTTTGAATAAGAAGCATGGCCGTGCTCTTCTAACCGCATATGAAACCCTGACCGCATAGAGATCTTGTCCGCATAGATTATTCAGCCGCATAGCTTCTCGCCGCGCCATTATGTCATGCATGCAAACCTTTTTGGGGCAGGATCCTAGGTGTTTCTGACCTCTAATTAACTAGTCAGTATCGATAGCCGAAGAGTCGACTGCTTTGTACGAAGCGTCGGTCTTGGTCCTCCTTTCTCTATAAATGGAAGGGTATTTAGAAGGATTTCTCTCTTAGACTCTTTCTGATTAAGATTTCTGTCTTGCTTTCTTCTTCCAACTGACAAACCACGATGGTACCTAGGGCTTCTAAGGCAGTGAAGAGGGTTGTGGCTAGGAGCAGGAAGTCGACTTCGTCTTCAATTGCCGCACCCCCCGTTCGTCTTGATGTTCATGTTGTCGTCGAAGGTAAGGACTGTGCGAAAGATTGGGTGCTCTGAAACCCTAAAAGATGCTGCTCTGCTGCATTGCTTCGTGCATACTCATTTTGATGCGAGCTTTTTAGATTACGTGGTCCGCATACACATCCTATGAGCCGCATGGAATATATTCCATACCCAAGCGGTATAAGAGTTGTCTTTAAACGAGCCGCATGAACACTTCTGAATATCTTCTGACTGTTTTCATCACTTTTTTCCGTCTTTTAGTTCTTATAGTGTCTCTACCGAGTGCTGATATTGCAGTGGTAGAGGATCCGTCGCTCCCTGGCGTCAATCAGGGGCCTTCCTCTGTTAAGAAGAAGACAATAAAAGAAGAATCGGAGCCTGAGAGGGACGACGTCCTCCCCACCGTCGAGACTGCTGAGGGTGACACCACTGGGAATCCTGATTCGCCCATTCTGGACGAGGATCTTCCTCAGTTGCACCCATCATACGTAATGTGGTTGAAGGAATTGTATACGTATTTTTGTAACTAGGGGTTTGAGGTGTCTTGTCTGTAATAAAGAACTTTCCTGTAACCGTATGGATGTAACTGATTTCTGACTGAATGGGATATATATTTGCTTCACTCTTTTGCTTTGTAATAATCCTTTTATTGGGTCATTTTGCATGGACCCATTGTCCCTAACATACCCTGGTTTTGGATACGGACAATAAGTTTAAAAGAAAGGAACCAATCATACTGACTCAGAGGTGCTGAGGACATGGTGAGCATGAGGGTCTCTTTGACAGGGGGGTACATAGAACAACTCAGAGGTAATGAGGACATGGAAATTCTATGTAGGGGTGATTTGTTTTTGGCGGAAATGGGACGACTCAGAGGTGATGAGGACATGGTCGTCTTGGAAATTTGTGGATCCGTTACCTTTGTTGTGCACTGGGAGTGCAGGTATTAGATCATGAGGGAGGATCTCTTGTAGGAAGAAAGTTCAGCGGTATGATCATACATAACTTTCTACCTGAAAGAGTGACCAGGATGTGAGTTCAGCCAGGATGTGAGTTCAGAGGCACCATCGGGTACATGACTCGAGAATCTGGAGAATGGTGAGTGTGAGTTCAGCGGTACCAGCGGGTACATGACTCAAAAATTTGAAAAACTATGAGGGTGAGTTCAGTGGTATCAGCGGATACATGACTCGAAGATCTGGAAAAATTATGGGGTAAGTTCATTGGTACTAGCGGGTACATGACTCGACAATCCATAAATGTTGGAATCAAAGTGTAAGTTCAGAGGTACCAGCAGGTACATGACTTAGAAATTTGGGATATGTTTATGGAAGAAGGGCATGAGTTCAGCGGTACACGCGGGTACATGACTCGAAAATCTGTGAATGTTGGAATCAAAGTGTAAGTTCAGAGGTACCAGCAGGTACATGACTTGGGAATTTGGGATATGAGTTCAGCGGTACAAGAGGGTATGTGACTCAATAAGTTGGAAAATTAGGGGGTTGAGTTCAGTGGTACCAGTGGGCACACGACTCAAAATTCTGGAAAATGTTGTTTAAACATAGTATTTCTTCAGGAACTTGCCGTTGACGGGTAACATGAGCAAGTCTCTGTTCTGCTTGGCGAGGCGGTAAGCACCATTGGAGAACACGGCCTCGATGATAAATGGGCCTTCCCATTTTGGCTGGAACTTGCCGGTGGTCTTGTGAGTCGTGACCATTGGCCTCCTGACTGCCAAAACAAGATCGCCCACTTGGAATGTTCTGACTTTGACCTTTTTGTTGAAGGCTCCTGAGATGCGTGCTTGGTATAATTCGATCCTTTGCTGAGCTAGGAGGCATTTTTCATCTAAGGCCTCTAACTCTTGTAGTCGACGTCGGTAGTTATCATCCGTTGTCAATTGATAAGTGAGGGCGACTCAGAGTGAGGGAATTTGAGTCTCTAATGGGAGAACTGCCTCACTCCCGTATACCAGAGAGAATGGTGTATTCCCGGTGGCTGTTCGAACCGTGGTGCGATAAGCCCATAAGCACTCGCCGAGCTTCTCGTTCCAGTCGCGTTTGTTGGAGGAGACAAATTTCTTGAGGAGTTTGATGATTGTTTTGTTGAATGCCTCTGCTAACCCATTTGCTGCCGGGTTGTATGGTGTCGAAGCGACATTCTGAATGCAGTATTTGTCGCAGAATCGGTAGAATGCGTGGCTTATAAACTGCGGACCATTATCATGGATGATCCTTCGGGGCAGTCCAAAGCGGTAGATGACGTGGTGTTTCAGGAAGCTGATCACGTTCGAAGTCTTGACTTCGGCGAGTGGGACAGCTTTTGCCCATTTTGAGAAGTAATCAGTGATCGCCAGTATGAAGCGATGTCCTCGGGAGGAAGGTGGGGTGATTGGACCAATGATATCCATTCCCCATGCTTCGAATGGCCAGGACGCCACTGTCGAATGTAGGAATTCGGATGGTTGGTAAATGAAGTCTGCGTGGACTTGGCAGGCCTTGCATTTTCTGGCATAATCTATCGCATCAGCCACCATCGTGGGCCAATAGTAGCCCATCCGGCGAAGGCGATTTTGCAGCTTAGGGCCAGGCTGATGGGCCCTGCAGACACCGTCATGAGCCTCTCGTACGGCTTCTTTGGCTTCTGCGTTTGACAAGCACCGAAGTAGTAATCCGTCGTAGGAGCGGCGATACAGCATTTTTGTCTCTGTATCGTAGAAGAATCTGAGAGAACGCCGTCTGATAGAAGTAGCCTCCTTCGGGTTCTCGGGTAGGATGTCGTAGACCACGAAGTCTATGAATGGTTGTCTCCAGTCTGGCGCTTCGTCGATCATCTGAGCAGAATAACTCGCCATGGCTTGAACGTTGTTCTTGGGGCAGACCAGCTCACGGCCGATTATATCGACCGAATGATGAGAGTGGTTTGGCACTGCTAGGGAAGCAGCCAGGCCTGCTAGGGCATCAGCTTCGATATTTTGGAGTCTGGGGACGTGTTCGATGAAGAATCCCTCGAATGATGAGATAATGTTGATCGCTATTTGGTGGTAGGGGATCATGTCTTCATGGCGGACTTCGTACGTCCCCCGGATCTGGTTGACGATTAATTGCGAATCGCCGTATGCTTCAAGGTATTCTACCCCCAGTTCTCTTGCGAGTTGGAGGCCAATGACCAAAGCGTTGTACTTGGCCACGTTGTTAGAGCAGGGTTCCATGAGAGAGTAGGCGCGATTGATCACTAGCCCGGTAGGAGAGACCAATACTACTCCGACTCCGACGACGATGTTTCCCTTGGGTCCGGTTCTTGAAGCACCATCGAAGAACATCCGCCATATGTTATCGTGGGTGGTTGTATTTGAATCGGCGACCTCATCTGGGATTTCTTCATATATTCTGGATGATTCCGATCCTGGATGGGCCGCCAAAAAGTCTGCCAGGGCTTGACCTTTGACAGCCTTCTGCGGGACGAAGACCATATGATAGAGGGACAGCAATATCGCCCATGTAGCGAGGCGGGAGCTGAGTGCCCCTGGTTTGGTCATGAGGACCCTGAGAGGGTTGATTCGTGAGATCACATGTATGGTTTGCCCCGTGACATAGTGCCGCGTCTTTTGAATGGCGAATACCAGGGCGAGGTATTCTTTCTCCACAGCGGTGTATCGGTGTTCGGGCCCGACCATCATTCGGCTGAGATAGTAAATGGCCTGCTCGTGGCCTGCGTCGTTGTTTTGTGCCAGCAGGGCACCGAGGGAGTGTTCCATTGCTCGTACATAGAGCAGGAATGGTTTTCCAGGGACCGGGGCCACCAGGACTGGAGGATTTGATAAATATTCTTTGATGTCATCGAAAGTGCGCTGGCATTCCTCGTCCCATACGAATGAGACTCCCTTCTTCATGAGGTGGGTGAACGGTCGGTATCGTCCGGAGAGGTTGGAAATGAACCTCCTGATATAAGCTAGCCTTCCTTGGAGGCCTCTAAGTTCACGGAGATTTCTCGGGGGACCCATCTCCATGATTGCCCTCGTTTTCTCGGGGTCTACATGGATACCCCGTGCAGTGATGATGAAGCCCAAGAACTTCCCGCTGGATACGCCCAAGAATGATTTTGTAGGGTTTATCTTCAGATTGTGGGCTCGCATTAAGTTGAACACCGTTCTCAGGTCTTGCAGATGATCCTCCTTATGGCGACTCTTGACGGCGATGTCGTCGACATAACATTCCACTGTCTTGCACAAATGTTCTCTGAAAATGATACTCATGGCTCGCTGATATGTAGCGCCAGCATTCTTTAGACCGAATGGCATGACTGTGTAGCAATATGTGCCAATCGGGGTTCGAAATGAAGTGTGCTTTTCGTCGTCGGGAGACATCTTGATTTGATTGTACCCCGAGAATCCATCCATAAATGACATACGTTCAAAGCCGCATGTATTGTCGATCATGATGTCTGTGATAGGAAGGGAAAATTCATCTTTGGGGCATGCCTCGTTCAGGTTGCGGAAGTCGATGCAGATTCGAATCTTCCCATTCTTCTTGAGGACGGATACTATATTGGCGACCCAATCAGGGTGTTGCTCTTCACGAATGAAGCTACTGGCTATTAACTTGTTGACTTCAGTTTCGATCGCGTCCATGATGCCTGGGCGGAAGCGTCGTTGTTGCTGCTTGACTGGCTTTACATCTGGCCGTATATTGAGTTTGTGGAGAGCGATGTCAGGATTTAACCCCGGCATGTCTTCATAGCTCCAGGCGAACACATCAATGTATTCTCTGACAAGTTCTAACAGCGACTCTCGTTCTTCGTCAGTTAGGCTTTTACTGATAAAGATCAGTTTTGGAGAAGATTTGCTGCCGAGATCCACTTGTATGACTTTATCTTCAGTAGGAGGTTCTCTCAGTTCGAACCGCTTTTCCCATTGTACGTCTAATTGCTGGGCCCATGGCTCTAGCTCAAGTATTTCGGGATGTCTTCGTCTTCCTCGTAAGCGTCGGTGAATGCCATGTTGACTGACATGACTTGTCTGAACACATCTCCGATGCTGGTATCTGAGTCGGAAGTCGGTGATCCGGTTGAATGTGACTGCCAGTCGCATTCTTCATCTGAGCTTTCAGGGGTCGTAGTAGGCGTTACATACCCTAAACCGCATCGGGTTTTGTTATAGTAGTTCCATGGTTTGCCCGCCGGGGCTGGCGTCTTCAAAGGTAATCGTCGTCCAGTGCCGTAGTTCAGTCCTGGCGTTGTCTCTAGATCATACCCCTGTTTCTGCATGAGATATTTGGATTGAGGGCTATAGAGATACAGAGGAAGTCTTCCGGCATCTGACCCGAAGTCGACTTCTTCCATGGCGAGGGAATGCGGGTTGTTCGTCCGGCCGAAGATGATTGGGTGGTCCCCTCCCTCGATTATTCGGTAAGCGTCTTCTACTGGAGTAAGTTGGATAGCGGTGTACACATTTGTCACCTGTGTATGTAGGTGAGTGCCTATACCGTGTTCCATAGCATACATTGTACATAGCTTATTGAGCTCGGTGTAGTTCAAAGATAACCCTTTATTGATGAAGTAAGGTATCTTTTCTAGAAGGATTACATCATCTGCGGAGGGAGCGTCAGTGTGGGCAGCCACATACTTGGCTAGCTCTGGTTCCTCTTCGGCTACCCCCTGTGTGAATGAAGATTGAGAGGGCGTCCTAGTCAGCTTGATCTTCAGAGGTTCAACTGACGGAGCAGAGCGTGGGGTTGTCGGTAGACTAGCAACCCCCAGTCTGGCACTTGATGTGGAGCGAGGGGTGGCTGGTTCGCTTAAAGTGTCAGACCTCGCATCGGGGTGACGACCTTTCTTAGGCAGGCGTATCGTCAGAGGCCTATCGGAGGGATTGAGCTTCTCTGTTTAGGATTGACCGACTCTCGACAATCTGATGGTAAGTGGCCCTGTCGTGGGGCTCGGTACCTGGCCGAACTTTGGCAGCCGGATTCTCAACTGCTCTTCCTGCGCCGAGAGGCTGATCGTGTCCTTACGCAGCGTGGCCGTAAGGGGTGCGGAATTGCCTGGTTTGCGAGCCTGGAGGTGGATCGTCAGAGGCTCTTCTGATCCCGTGGTTGCTTCAACATCAGTTTGTTCATTTCCTCCCTCAAGGTGCCTCTTCGACTTTTCGTATAGGCAGGAGTCCGAGTAATAAGATTCGACCCCTTTGAAGGGATCGATGTCAGCAAATTCTGTCCTCACGAAGCCGTACTTGTCGACATATTTGAAGCATTGGTGTAGCGTGGAAGGCACGATCATGTAATCGTGTATCCAAGGGCGCCCCAAAAGGATGTTGTATGAAGTGTCGGCATCTATGACGTAGCAAGTGACTTCTGATTAGAGATCGCCAATCTGACATTTCAGACGGATCTTCCCGATTGGGTAGCTCCTGCCCGAATTGAACCCGCTGATGGCGGTGTTTATAGGGGTCAGGCAATGCATCGGGATGCGAAGATGATGCAGTAGTCCTTTTGGAATAATGCTTATGGAAGACCCAGGGTCAATGTGCATCCGGTCCACCTTTATGTCGCCGATGTAGCCTGTGTAGTATAATGGGCGATCGTGTAGATTAGTCTTGATGAGCATGTCTTATGGAGTGAAGACGATGTTGGGCATTGCTCCCGTACAGGCACTGTCTTGGAGGTCTGCGGGCTGATTTTCTCCCGTGAGGTTGACCTGAGCCAGGTACGCGTCGGCATTTTGAAGTGCATCGCTCAAGGCTGTACGGACATCCTTCGAGAGCCTCAGGAGTTCATATAAGGACAATTTGGCTGGTGTATTGGCCAATTGTGCCAAGATGTCGAAGTTGTAGGGCCTCTCCAGCCCCTGAGATGTTTCCTTTCGGAGGAATTTGTCGAAGCGAGTCTCCTTCGGCCTAGGCTTGTCGGTCGTCGAAGGCTGAGCCGGTCCCGGAGCGTCCGTGGTAATGGGCGGATGATCATCAGTCGAGTTTTTTGCCACAGGTTGAGATTGTGCTCCGGATCGAGTAACAACGGCCGTGACTTCCTCTTCATCTGCTGAGGTGGTACGGCAGGATCTGACTTTTCTACTTTTCTTTTTAGAAGATGGAGTGGACTAAGTTACCTCGTGGACTAGGTCCGGATGGACCCACATAATTTCCCCTCGTAATGTGGTAAGAGGTACTAGACCAGCAGCTTGAGCAGGCGGGAGATTAGCAATCTCCATCGTTGCCAGAGGGATGGGTATAACCCCATCCTGGGTCTCGGTTGGAGGGAAGCTGCCGAATTGTACGGACACCATATTGGCTGCAACGGTTACCTCCTCGAAATCGATGGCCAGAGCGTTCGAATCGATGAGGTTCTGGATATATCGTTTCAGTTGGTAGCAGTCGTGCGTAGCATGGTGGACGTAGCGGTGGTAATGGCAGAACTTTGGGTTCTCCAAATCAGCCGGCCGAGGCTCCCATCTTGGTGGAGGAAGCTGAATCCTATCTTCTTGTATGAGCATGTCCAAGATAGGCTTGACGTGACCATCTTCAAAAGAGTAAGTGATTTGAGGCCATTGTTTGTCCGCAGGTTACGACTCAGGCTTCTGGGCTGTATCGGCCACTATAGCCTGCTTGCCTCTGTTGTTCCGGTTGTTGGAGGGGCTACCCCCATTGTCGTTGGTGGTGCTGGGACGCTTGCCTTTGTTCTCTTCCTCTGAGATATGTAATCCCAGTTGGCGAGCCTTCTTTAATCGTTCTTCGGCACTTGTAGCAGTAATGATAAAAGCCTTCCAGTCCTTGAATTGACTCTCGCCCATCCAGAGACTGATTGTTGGGAGTAGTCTCTTTTGGCAAATTTTGATCAAAGAGGAGTCCGGGTTGCCAGATGGTAACTTCATTGCGGTTTGACGAAACCGCTCAATGTAATTCCTCGTCAGCTCTTTTTCTCCTTGAATGACGTCCATGAGGGTAGACATCGTGACGTCCTGCCCTACCTCATAGAACCTCTCCAAGAACAGGCGTTTGAAGCCAGCGAAGGAATGGATGCAATTGTCCGGCAGGTTGTGGTACCAATCGAAGGCAACTCCTTCCAATGCCCCAATGAATAACCGTGTGAGGATAGCGTCGTCATGGGGGAGATGGTCGGTAGTGACCTCAAAGTAAGTGATGTACCGACTTGCTGAAGTCTTGCCATCATATGGGTTGATATTGAACGGCTTATATCTTGGTGGAAAGGGAATATCCCTCCATTCAGCAGGATATGGTTGCCGTATTCTGAAGTCTTGAGAGTTTTCTCTGGCGTGGAACATGGCTCGGAGCTCTTGAACTTCTCTCCTTACTTCTCGGGTCTCATCTGTCACAGTCGGAGCCGTTACTTTGGGAGGATTATTGCCCGGGTTCGGTGCCGCCGAATTTGAATCTACGTTGATTGGGGGACCCGTGCTTGTCTGGCCAGGTGTCACCCCCTGCAGATTAGGAAGCGCTGCTTTGATCTCGTCTACAGACTTGACCAAGGCGTGCAATATGGCCTCCAAAGTGTCGATGCCCTGGCGATCACCGGAACCGCCTTGATTGCTGTCTGTCATGAACACCGTCTTCACATGAGGAGTGACGGAAGGAGTGGTGGAGGATGTACCCTCCGAGTCGTACCCGTGCATCGAGAAATCATCAGGATATGTGGGGATGTTCTCTTCAGGTTCGGACTCGGACGGAATACTACCCCCGGCATCGGAGCTTGCTTCGTCTAGGATGTCCTTGGGGACGTCGGTATCTGTTGTATCCGTCGGAGGATTTGTTTCCTCCAGTCCGTATTCTTGGAATATCGGATTGTCGTGGATGTTTGGAGGAGTGCTACCCCCAGTTCCGACGACCCCCAATGTTGCAGACGACGAACTTCCTACTGCAGCAGTTTTTGTCTTCGAACGGGTGTGTTAAAATACTCCAGTGGAGGATATCCCTTTAGACGACGGTTTCTTAGCTGTAGTAGTTGACACCTTTGGGCTGGAGATACTCGTTTTCTTCCCTCATCCCTTGGCGAGAACTTTCTGCGCAGATTTGCAGGAGACAACAGGAGGTGTCTCGTCTTCTGAGCTCGGGTGATGTAGTCTTTGGAAGACGGATGGCCGGTCTTCCGTCACCGCCGCGCTGCTGCAGCAGCAATTGACGATGATCTGGGTGCATTGATGTCCGTGTGAGGGCTCTTTACACCCCGAAACTCTTTCTCTTTCCTTGCGTTTGTGAAGGATAACCTCACGCAGGTCAGAGGAACCACTTTGTCTGTTTGCCGCCGGGGGCTGGACTTGAGTGGTTTTATACAACTTCCCATCAGAGGCCTGCGTGATAATCAGCGGGACGCCCCGATAGTCAGAGGTTGGGGCAGTCGTCTGGACTTGATGAGCCCGCGCTGCCCTAGACTTCCTCCTTTTAGCACTTGTGGGTGCGTAATAGGAGGAGTCTAAGTCGAATACCACAGAGTCTGGATTATCATCCAGATAATGATCAGAGTCAGGACCGCATGAGAGCCGATCGGAGACTGATCGAGAGAAGCGTGGGACGGATGCTATGCGGCTAGCATTGGGTACCGTGCAGGCTGTCTGTATGCGGCTGTCTTTTGTTGTAGGATGAGTCTTTATGCGGTTAGGAGTCATGACCGTGCAGGCTGACCGTATGCGGTTGGCATCTGTGGCCGCATGGGTTTTCTGTAAGCGATTGACTTTAGTAGCCGCATGAGTTTCATCCGTGCGGTTGGCAACTGTAGCCGCATAAGTTATGCGACTGACGGATGTGGCCGCATGAGTTTTCTTTATGCGGTCGGCGGTTGTAGCCGCATGGGTTTTCTTCCTGCGGTTAATATTCTTCTGCGGCTCGGAGCGCGTAGAGTTTCTCTTTGCCCCTGCAAGTCCAGCATCATAGTGTTTTCTTCTGCCGGACTTGGGGACAGCAGAGTTGTCTACGGTCTGAAGTGGGGCCGCAGGGGAGTCTTTCTCGCCATCTTGAGCAATAGAGAGCACCTCATCAAGGGCTTGCGGAAGAGCAAATGATTTTGGCCTCCACTCTTTGCGAGCCTTTATGGTACGGGTGCGCTTCTGGACCGGGCCAGCGCTACCTTCAGAGAGTATCTCTTCGAACGCCTGTTGGTCGAAGCGTACGACCATCTTCTGTTGTGTAGAGCCAAGTTTGGCTGCGTCCGATTGTGTCACCAACTCCTCAACCGTGGAGAAGTTAGTCCCCAGCAGAGTCACCATCGTGTTTGCCATTGATTGTAAAAGTACAGAACAATTATCGGAGGACTGAACTTAGACTCACAATACAAACTCGCTCGTACAAAGAAAGCCTAGGGACGAAAACCTAGGTACAGCAGTCTAAGTACGATTATTTATTTTAGATTCTGGGGGGTGACGATAGAGGCTCGGGA
Source organism: Iris pallida (assembly GCA_029216955.1). Lineage (NCBI taxonomy): Eukaryota > Viridiplantae > Streptophyta > Magnoliopsida > Asparagales > Iridaceae > Iris > Iris pallida. The sequence goes on from JANAVB010027596.1 coordinate 7,214,240, forward strand.
AAGCGACGGCCGCTCTGCCTTACTCCTTGGACGATCGGTACGCAGCCTTGACTCGGGGAAGATCTGCTTGGTCGTTGACGAAGAAATGCCTTCTTGCTCTCTCTCTGATTGCTCTCCTGGCTTCTCTCTCTCTGTGTATATTCTTTCTCTGACTATGGGGGAAGTCTCTCTGTGTATACGTATTCTTCTTTCATTTCTTTTTTTGTATATCTCTCTATATGCTACAAGGGAATGGCACCTTGTTATTTATAATAGTGGGATGTGATTGCTAGGGTTGCCAATGATTAGCTCTTGGAGATGGCGGCAGCTTGGGGATTGATCAATCCAGGCCGTTCGTTTCTGATTGTGACGAATCAGAACCATTAAGGGTAGATTACACCAAATCCCCATTAGCAATCAATGCTGATTGACATAAATCTTCCTTATAATGATTCTCTCATATCTGCGAATAAATCAAATTTATTCTCCTGCCACGTGCCCCAGATCATTGGGATTCGACCCGATCTTGGATTGCCATAAATCTGAGAGATTGATCGGCTGAGGACACGTGTCCTGAGAGCCAATGATGAGACTGGAATCGCTTACAGATTGGGCTGTATGAGATTTTGGGCCGCATGAATTTTGGGTCACATAAGACTTGGGACACGTGTCAGGACTGTCTGGGCAGTGGCCCCCTCCTTCAGACTTCTGAACCATATGATGAGCCGCATGAACCGCATAATGGTGTGTCTGCTTGAGCCGTATGGGCATGATCTTCTTGAGCCGCATAGGGATGATTCCACTCGAGCTGCATGGGACAACTTCACTTTGAACCGCATGGGAAGTCTTCACTTCGAGCCGCATAAGCACACCCTCGTGGCAGGGCCACGTGGCATTTTGTTGTTCTCGGAGGATTGTGTCAGAGATTTCTTTCTCTTCCCGAGAGATTCATCATCATGACAGAGTCATAATTACCTGCTTTGGTGTCAGGTCTGTCAACTTTTCAGAGGTGTCAGCCGTCAAAGCAATTAATGCAGCATGGATCGGAGGGGAGCACTGTCACGCCACGTGTCTTCTGAACCGCATGGAATGCCTCCGGCCGCATAGCTCCTTATGCCGCATGACTTCCTGAGCCGCATGCATTTTTTGAGCCGCATGGGTCTATCTTGGCCGCATGAGTCAATTTCTTTAGTATTTTCCATGCTTCTACAAGTATAAATAGCCATGTAAACAATTCCAAAGTAGAATAACCATGTACGCCTCTTTAGTATAGCCATGTACAATCAAGCCGTTCACATGTCGACTTTGTGCTCTAAATCACTAGTCACTGGTAGCTCTTTATTTATAGTAGATATTTCTATTACAGCTCTCTCTCTGTTTACATACAACATTTCTTTCAGTACCTGTATCTTACTTTACTGCATGATTATATTTTCTAACCTGCTATGAACTGTTGAGATGTAATGTGCTCGCTTCTGTCCTGACTGGACCTGTTGATAAATTTTACAGATGGCCTGGGATTGCCTGCTAGCCTAGAGGAGACACAGTAGAGGTTGTTTAGATAGTTATTTCATTTTGTCTGGAGTTGTATTTACTTTATGGATTACTGTATTTGAGTTTTGAGATGTATTTCTAGGTTTATGTATCTTAGACACTTAGACTTCTATCTCCTATATTTATTTTGGATTTCATGTTTTATCTATCTTTATCATGCTCTACCGTAGATGTGATTGAGACTGTATCTGCTATGTCACCTCCATTCGGGGAGTATAAACTGTTTAGTCTTATACTGTTAGATGCATTGAGACCTAGGACAGCGTTCTACCGCCGACACTGCGGCGTAGGCTGGGCGTTGTTACGTTCTCGTGCCCTAACTCTAGGGTGCGGGTCGTGACACTGACCGCTCAATCCGCAGCTTGGCCCGGCGCTCAGCCTCCTGAGTCAACCTCTCTGCATCCTCCAGATGTGCATGTGCCTACCAACCGTCTTCGCGTTTCTTTAGTGCACGCTCCAAGGCATCAGAGGTTCGGGTGACCTGGTCGGTCTTCCGGAGAATCAGCTCCTTATCTTTGTGGGAAGCCTGGAGCTCAGACTCTAAAGAAGCCAATTTCCTCTGAAGCTGGAGGATCTGCTCGTTCGTATCAGCTATCCCACGAGAGGCGGCCTCTTCTCGAGCAATACAGCCCTCCCCTTTGCGGCTTAGCTGATCGTACTTCAGAGACAGATCTCGGAGGCCCTTCACAAGAGCAGGCTTGGACGCATCCCGTACCGTCCTTACCTTTTCCATGGCTATTATAAGGAAGGCACGCTCCTGATCTATTACTAAAGACAGATCGACTTGCCGTAGTCCTTTAAACTTAGTTACGAGCTGATCAGCTTCTATTAATCTGGGCTCCAAGATCTCGGCTACCCCTGCCCCGCCGGGGAGTGCTCTGAGGAGCTCAATCTGACCACGGGCATATTGACGAGCCAATACGAAAGATGTCCCCCTCTCCAGGGCAGTCTCAACCCCTTGTTTTAGATGGAGGTAGAAACTATCAACCACGTCCTTTGATGATTCATCCAGAACTTTCGAAGAAGACGGTGTCAAAGGGAGAGTAGCTGGCAGAGTTGAAGACGGTTGCGAGGAGGATGCACCAGAACTTGATGCCCCTATCACTAGGGAAACAAGTTTCGAGCGATAGGACGCCTGAATAGCAGCCATCTCCTCCTCCGCATTACGAAGGATCTGAAGGCTCGGCAGGGCAGAAAGGTCGACTTCCGGTGTTGGAGCCACAGGAACCGAGGAGGGAGCAGGGACCATTTCTCCCCACCCCGGCCATCTTGCTACTTGTCCTCCTAAATTTGATCTGGCAGGAGGTCCCTCGATATGAGTTGGAGAAGGAGGCATGCTTTCTTCCACTGGATCTCCTTTGGTGACTTTTCCCCCGGTGATGTCCGTCGCCGACAGCGAAGGAGCAGGACCTGTATGTCCGGAGCAACCAACGATCAACTTAACCCGAAGGATATGAAGATAGAGCAAATGAACCTCCTTACTAGTTAACACTTGACATAGCTTACCAGGGGAGGGTTGACGAGGCTCAGGCTCGCACACAACCACCATATCCCTTCCACCGGCAACATTCGAGCCACCTGCAGCCGCTTCCTCTGCCCCAGCCACCTCGAAAGGGGATACGACTGGGTCAATATCAATCGACTGAGGTTCAGCAATCTCAGGGACTGGTTCAGTATGGCTCGCATCGCCCAGGGCTGAGATATCAGCAACAGGAGGAACCTCAGCCGCCGCCGGGAAGACCCTGGTGGAAAAATGTTCGGCAGTCATAGCACTAATTAAAGTAGCTATGGCCGGGTCAACCTCAGAGGTGGTAGCTGGCTCTGGGGAGTTCTCTTCTCCTGATGCCTACAAAGAAAATGAAAATTACCAGATTACATTTCAGAAAAGGAAGAACTAAAAAGATGGTCGTAATTCGATTCATCTCCGAAACGACTTCGGCGTCCTCGCTTCTCTCCCTGATGCTCAGCCCGCGAGGCTTGATCGCGGCCCGCTTTCGGGAGTAAGTTATGCCTCCTGCAGAGGATTCATGCCTGCTTCGTTTTCACGGAAGAATAGGCGCAACAGGCGGCTGACCTGCCACCGAATCATCTGTATGAAGAAGAGATCGGTTCTCAGAGTCATCCTCCTCCTCGTCTACATTAGTAGACTCCAAGTTAGACACATCAACCGTCTTCCCCTTCCGGGCCCGAGACCCCTTCAGCTTTTCCTCCAAACCAGTACCAGTAATGAAACTGGTACTTGGGTCAAAATTGCTTGGGGGCTTATTCACCATAACATGGTACAAGGCTGCCATATATAAAATATGTCCCGACTCGCTAGCATCGGGAACAAAGAAGGTGGCACGGGTATGAACCGCGCTGTAGTAGTGCCAAGCCCGGATGCCATCCAAAATGCTGCCCTCAAAACCCAAACAGCAGCTAGGGTTGTCCAAGACTATCTGACTATACCCAAATTGTCGGAAGAATCGGCTGGGTAAGTATGGCTCCAAGAAGACGGAGTTGCGGTTGCGATACACCAGATATGCAGGACGGATATTCCGCAACCAGAGGGGCATCTTCTCGGGCAAGAATTTGGGAGACACAGCACCGTCAATATGCACGGCTCTTACTTCTTCATCAGTAAAATGGGGGACAAAGACAAAAAAGGAGTATCTGTCCACCCGCGCCAGCGCCCTCCGACAGAGTAGTAAACTCTCAAGGCATATGGCGGTACTGGTAGATGAAGGCGTCATCGGCAGTCACGTCGTCCTCGGGATCGAGCCTCATCAAAGATGGGCAATTCAGTAACAACCACCCCATCAGATAATGATAGGGCAGCTCAATCCTTTCAAAGTTCTTCGCCGTATCACGAGCAAGGACTTTGTTCGAGAAAAGACGGAGGCCGCGATGAATACTGCACATCATGGCAGGAAGTAAAGCTAGCCGACCTCCAAAGACTAGCTTCACAGCAGGAAGTATCAGGTTTCAGCTGATCCTCTCGATAGTACCAGCTCCTCCTGAAACTACACAGTTTCGCAGCCACACCATCAAGAATCCTGCCAGAAGAGCCTTATCAGATATCTTCTGGGTATCCTGATAGAAATTGCTAAAGGAGTCAGATTGGCTCCCAAATCTGTCACCAGCAGCTTTAACCCTCTTGGCGCTCGCCACCTGATTTTGCACTTCCTCCCGGAGTCGAGGACTTCGAGGAGACACCCGGCCCGAGGCACCTAGTGCAAACAGATAACTGAGCCACCTCTTGGTATGAGGAAGATTTCCTTTGGAGCTGTTCTTCTTCTTCTTCGATATCTGCTGGCATGTGCTATAATGACATAGCAACTCCCGGTAAACCGCCACAAAACCTGGGAACCGTTGCTCTAGCTCCTCAAATTCTTCATTGGTAGGGGTATACGCCTCAAAAGGTTTATCCCCCAGGGCAGCTTGGAAACTGCACTCATCTCATGGAGAGCGAGTTCCATTTCCCCTCCAGGCGTGAAGAAGGTCCCTGTACGACGGTTGTACATCTCAAGAAGAGCTGTGAACAGCTTCTTGTTTATGGGCAGACCGTAACAGGTGCCCCGTACTGCATGGTAAAGACCGATCTGGAGCAGGGGTTCCTCGTACCTCCGTAAGATCCACGAGATCAAATTGGCCCATGAAGGGTCGGGGTGCATCCAGCTCAATGTTCGCTTGCCAACATGATAGGTCCCTTTTTGGGCAATCTGGTTTATGAAGGTATCAGCTTGGAAGAACCGAAAGTTGGGGCCCGACACATTTATGAAGCTCCCCGGGGCCAACCCCATCACAGAGCGACTGATCGGCGACTTGTTCGCGACTACCGACTTCGATGTTTTATTATAGTAGATATCACCCACAAACATCCCCTGCTGGCTCATGGTTAGGGAGTCCACCATTCTCCTTTCAGTCTGCGGCATATTGAACGAAGACAGCGGGAAGTGAAGCTCCATCTGAGGTATGTGGATCGCCATCCCATTGGAAGAGAAACTCCAGCTTTCAGATAACTCTAGCACGCTGTTTCTATACAGTTAGGGCATCCCCGAAGAGGAACACATGTTTCAGAATCTCGTCCCCCATCTTTTCTGAGTTCATCATGTCCGATAGATAGAAGAAGGACTGGTTGCTGTTGATCCTCAGTGTCACGACCCGCACCCTGAAGAGGGGCACGAGCACGTGGTTACGTCCAGCCTACGCTGCAGTATCGACGGTAGAACGCTGTATATAGGGTCTGTAAATACTACGACTAAAACAGATAAATGTACCTGTACAGTATATACACTCCGAATGGAGGTGACATAGCAATACAGTCTCAATCACATATATCAAACTAAGGTAGATAGTACAGAAAAGGAAATATGATAGAATAAACAGAAAAATGAGTCCAAGATCCACAAGTCAGAGCTATACACAATTATCCAGAGTCTCAGATAATATAAGTATAAAGATACTACGAACTGAAATGTACTAGCTGGCTCGCAGGCCAGGCAAACCTAACTAAACTAGGCTACTCAGGGTGAGCAAAGTCCAGTGGCTCTACCAATAAGCCACGGTCTAAATCTAATCCATCAGACTCAACCCCATAGTAGGTCAGGCAGTCAGTCTCAGAGTCATCTGTAAAATATCATAACAGTATCCTGTCAGGAAAATGAGCAAGTACAAACACTAACAGCAGTTCCATGTGAATTGACAAATTCTATAAGAGACGGTATAATGAACTACAAGACAAAGATATATGAAAACTTGAGAACCGTTCGGAAGCCGAGTTACAACCCTTAAACCAAACAAGGACCGGGGTTGTAACTCTTCTCCCGAGCAGAACTTAGTCTCCAATCAAGGTACAATGTAAAGGCAAGTAGAGCATGTGAGTAACTGTATATCATGGCATGGTAAGAAAATACTGAATGTAGAACAGAGCAGGATATACGATAAGATAAAGTAAATATAAAATATGATTTGAATTATTAGAGCGTTATGTGATCGGCTTGGGAAACATGATCAGGCTTTCCATCCGACCGGCTATGAACAATGTGTACAATAGAACGGTAAGACCGGTCACCATGAAAAGCTATGAACGATATAGGGTAAGGCTTTACCCGTCGTGAGGCGAGGGTATAGCTATGAACAATGTATACAGTAGAACAATATGGGAATTTGATCACACAACCACTAATAACTCCCCATCCCCGAATAGTATAAAGGATCCGGACATAACACGTCATGACACGGGATTCAAAAGCAGGTGATCAGCCCACTCACAAGTCCATGTCTATGCAAGTACAAGTAACAAGTTGAGTCATGTACCAATATACCAGATAACTCGGGAACAACATCTCATGACAGGATCCGACATATACTAATCCGTGAACCATCGTGTTAGGAATCAAGTAAGACACTACAACTGAATCGGATATAGCAGATATCAAGACAATGAAAACTATCAGTGAATGTACTCGCCTGCTGTCCTAAGCTGTATGGTATATCAATGCTCAGAGCGGTATCAAAAGACCTAAATATGAGATACTGTAAGTTAATTTAGGTTTAAACAAGTTTAGGAATGATTTACAATGAATGATATGCAATCTAGATCAAACTAGGTCTCACTGAGTCACACTAAGTCATGTCAAGTCAATCTAGGTCAAATCAAGTTATATCAAGTCAATCTAAGCCTAACCAAGTCAATCCTAGGTCATACCAGTCATCACGGGTCAAAACAAGTCTAAGAAAGTCAAACGGGGTCAAGAGTTGGCCTACAGTTGACTTTTGGTCAACTGGTCAACCTTGGTCAACTCTGGTCAACTCTAGGTCAACCCTGGTCAACCCTAGGTCAATGGTGACTAATAGTTGACTTTTGGTCAACTACACAAGTCTAAAGGAATTTGGGACTAAATTGGGTAAAGCGTTGACCCATAGTTGACTTTCGGTCTAAAAAGTCAACCGTGGTCAATCGGGGTCAAGACTAGGTCTAGGCGACTATTTCTAACTATTACCAACCTCTACAACCCATATCCAAGTCCATCTTGGACTTCAAAACTCATATCTTGGCCGTAGGCCAATATCCTATTTTACCCTTAAAAAGGATAAAATTCTAGCTTCGGCAACTATCAAGTTAGCCTACCTACGCTTGGTATTTTGACCCGAGCTCCCTAGGGTAGTAAGGTACTAGCCTATACATATATTACCTACCAAGATACCCAAGTAAAATGGACATCTAGTCCATGTTACGGCCCATTGCCGGTATCTTGAATATTTCAAGATACAGAATGGTACGGCGCGATACCGGCGCCCTACAATCCCGATTTCCACCCGGAAGCCTACCCGCAAAATCTAAATCACGTATTCTTGCCCCACGCCAAGTTTCAACTCATTCCGATACTCCGGGCTCCGTTTCGCCCTCTAACTCGGTTTCCCCTAATTTCTATTCTAGCTTTCTTCCTATTCTTCCAACTTCTTCCAATCTTTCCTTCTAACTTCTAATTCTTTTCTAACTTCTCATTCCATAATCCTTCTACTCTTCTCTACGTTTCCATCCATATATAATACATATATATATATCTATATATATACATATATATATAGATGAAGGGGGGGGGGGGGGGTTTAATAGGCTTAAAGCCATAGGGGGGGGGGGGGGTTCTTCCTGGCAGCAGCCAAGTGCTGCTGCTGCTGCTGTTACTGCAGCATAGGCTGCTGCCACTGCTGTTCTTATTCTTCTTTTTCATCTCTTCCTCTCTTCTATATATATATATACTTCATATATATGTCCCTATATATATATATCTCTCTCTCTCTCTATATATATTTCTATCTATATATATATATATATATATATAACTAGATACCTATCTATATATCTATCTAGATATCTATCTATCCATCTAAATATATATAACACACACACATCCATATATACACATCCATATATATATATATATATAAATACACTCTCATAAAAAAAAAATATATATATATATATATATATATAAATACACTCTCATAACTATATATATATATATATATATATATATATATATATATATATATATATATATATATATATATATATATATATATATATAAACACACACACACACACCCTCACACCACACAAACACATACACATTCTCACCACTCTCATCCTCATGACACAAATTCTCACACAACACAACACATCAAAATATATACACACACAAGAATATACATGTATATATATATATATATATATATATATATATATATATATATATATTTATATATATATGTTATATATATATATACATATATATATATATATATATTTTTATATATATATATATATATATATATTATATATATATAATATATATATATATATATATATATATATATATATATATATATATATATATATATATAACATATATATATATATAAAATATATATATATATATAATATATATATATATATATATATATATATATATATATAACATATATATATATATATAAAATATATATATATATATATATATATATATATATATATATATATATATATATATATATATATATATATATATATATATATATATATATATACCACTCTCTAAGGATTAAATCCTAATAAATCCTTAACCTATTTTTCTAGGGAAAACCTACAAATTTGTGGGCAAATGGTAGAGAATCTTCTCCTCTCCATTTATGGTGAATGAACTAAATGCAAAAGAGAAATAGATTAGAAATTAGAGACATACCTAGATTAGGGTTGGTTGGAGGAAGAAAGCTTGGAAAGAAAATGAAATTGAAAGAGAGAGAGAGAGAGAGAGTGTTGCTTGGTGGAGAAGGAAGGAGAGAGGGGGCTAGTCATGGCCGGCCATGGCATGGCATGGTGAGGGGCACTTGTAATTACAAGTTTGCCCCTCCCTAAGCCTAATGTTAAATAAAATCCAAATTAGGTTTAGGAAGTTGCTAAAAATAAATAAAAATTATAATTAAACTAAATTACTCATGAGGGACTAGTCCAAACTCTTAAACCCTAAAGTTTAGTGTGGTGGGCCATGGTTAGCTAACATGCTAATTACAGCTCAAGTCGAAATTCACCGGGGTCCCGAATTAACTCGGAATGCGATGAAATTCGAACCCGACTCCTATAATAATTAAATAATAATACTCATGAAATAAAATTCCCAAAATATTAAAAAAATGGAAAATTACCATTTTACCCCTAACTGGAAAAAGTGAGGGTGACAAGTCTATCCACCTTAAAAGAAATTTCGTCCACGAAATTAAACCCAAACAATAGTAAATATCAAAATCACAAGTCATGGCTTAAAATTTAAATGATTAAAATCTCAAAAATCAAGCATGAAATAAATGACTAAAATTATAAAATTTAAAATTACTCTCAAATAGAAACTGGGTGCTATAAGTCTATCCACCTTAAAAGAATTTCATCTTCCAAAAATTAAAACAAAGTAAACACAGAAAAATTATACAGTTCGATAATCGTATGCGTCTGTCCAATCATCATGATACTCAGAATCTCCGTCATGCCAGTGAGTAAGGCTACGATAATCACAGAGTCCTCGACTAAGGTACATACCTCTAGAATTATGGTATTTAAAATTTTTGCATTGCCGCTAGCTTGGCAGCGAAAACCTTAAATTCTCACACCCAAGAAATACGACCATAATCCGACTATATGTCCTCACTATGCCTGCTAGCATGACCCTAGAGTATTCTAAAATCTCATAATCGAGGCGACCTAGCCCATACGACTTATCTCAAAAGAAAATCACATCACAAGAACAATTTTCATCCAACGATCAAAGAACAGATAGAATCGAATTTCAATATAGTTTATAAGAAGGCAAATGTGGAAAGGAGATCGAAAGATTGGAACATGCTATCTGCTCTGCTACTGCCTGAGTGGGCTCAACTGTCATGGCGAAAGCTCGCCCCTGCTGGCCTCCTCTAGCCTGCTGCACTCCATCCTGGCCTGTCTGTCTGGCTGCACGGGCAGTACTGTTCTTCACCTGGTGGTCTGGAGCTCCAAAGAATAAACAAACTCCCTGCTTCATCCTACAATCCTCTCGGATGTGCCCCATCTTCTTGCAGAAGGCACACTGGATGGCCTGCCTCTGGCCCTGTCCCTGGTGCTGCTGGGCACGCGCTGGTGCCTGCTGAATCTGCAATAGAGCCTGCTGCTGCTGAAATGGCCTCTGCTGATGCTGAAAGTGGGGGCGCTTGGCCGATCCCGCACTGGAACTCGCCCCTATGGTATCACCGCTCCTCTTCGGCTTGAGGACGAAATCCTCCTCTGCAATCTGCGCGTCCATCAATATCTGATCGAACGTCGCGTTACGGTGACCCGAGGTACGGGTGCGCACTGCATGAATGAGTCCCCTACGGAACTTACGAGCCTTCTGCCCCTCATCCTGAATCATATCGGGAGCGAACCTGCTAAGGCGGAAGAACTCAACTGCATATTCGTCCACCGACGAGTTCCCCTGAACTAGACCCACGAACTGGCCCTCCAATGCTGTAAGAGCCACGTCCGGGAAGAACTTCTCCTTGAAGGGCCTCCGGAAGTTCTCCCAAGTCAGCCCTCTCACCGACGTACGAGGATCCGTACGGTACCATGTCAGCGCAATATCGAAGAATCGGCTGGCTGCGGCCGAAATCCAAAGTGCTCTAGGAAGCTCTGCCAGCTCCATGCTCCGCTGTACATCCTCTAGCCAGTCGTCTGCATAAAGGATGCCCTCCGTGCCCGTGAAGTCCCTGGAGCTCATCTTCATAAATTCTAATACTGTCCCTGGCCTGGACTGCTGTTGGTACGGCTGCTGGCCAGTAGGGCCTTACACCGTACCTGGTGCCACTCTCTCTACTGCTGCCAGCGCAAGCTGATACGAGTTCTCCATACTCTGCCTCAGTATCTCGATCTGACGGTGTGACGCCTCCGACTGGCGCTGCGATGCCTCTGTCTGGGCCCGCTGTGTCTCCATCATCTGCTGAAGGAGAAGGAACATATGATGCGTATCCGTCGGTACCGGTGGTGGTGGCGGCAGTATCTCCGAAACAACGGCCGTAACCCTCTGGGGTGGAGGTGGTAGACCTCCCTGTGCAACTGCCTGGGTCTCCAGAATAGTAGAATCACTGGGGGCAGTCTCGTGAATCTCCTCCTCTGCTTGATCAGATCTCTCTGGCAAACTATTCGATCCAGTGGCCTGCGGGTGCGTCTTCGTCATCCTGGAGACGAATTAAAACAAAGAGATCAATATGGCACATGAGTAGATTATCAAAGAAGGACAGTTAATTTAATACAAGGGGAGTAATCATGATAATCAAAGATCGGAAAATTTTCCTAGGTGTGATTGAGAAACTCCTATCATATCCTAGGTTCTACGTCCTAATCGCAGGCTCGTAATTAGTACTCTAAGTCGAGCACCATTACGAGATCGCACTAATTGCGACACGAGACCTGCGTGGGCCACCACAAAAATGAGTCACGACCCGCACCCTGAAGAGGGGCACGAGCACGTGGTTACGTCCAGCCTACACCGCAGTATCGGCGGTAGAACGCTGTATATAGGGTCTGTAAATACTACGACTAAAACAGATAAATGTACCTGTACAGTATATACACTCCGAATGGAGGTGACATAGTAATACAGTCTTAATCACATATATCAAACTAAGGTAGATAGTACGGAAAAGGAAATATGATAGAATAAACAGGAAAATGAGTCCAAGATCCACAAGTCAGAGCTATACACAATTATCCAGTCTCAGATAATATAAGTATAAAGATACTACAAACTGAAATGTACTAGCTAGCTCGCAGGCCAGGCAAACCTAACTAAACTAGGCTACTCAGGGTGAGCAAACTCCAGTGGCTCTACTAATAAGCCACGGTCTAAATCTAATCTATCAGACTCAACCCCATAGTAGGTCGGGCAGTCAGTCTCAGAGTCATCTGTAAAATATCATAACGGTATCCTGTCAGGAAAATGAGCAAGTACAAACACTAACAGCAGTTCCATGTGAATTGACAAATTCTATAAGAGACAGTATAATGAACTACAAGACAAAGATATATGAAAACTTGGGAACCGTTCGGAAGCCGAGTTACAACCCTTAAACCAAACAAGGACCGGGGTTGTAACTCTTCTCCCGAACAGAACTTAGTCTCCAATCAAGGTACAATGTAAAGGCAAGTAGAGCATGTGAGTAACTGTATATCATGGCATGGTGAGAAAATACTGAATGCAGAACAGAGCAGGATATACGATAAGATAAAGTAAATATAAAATGTGATTTGAATTATTAGAGCGTTATGTGATCGGCTTGGGAAACATGATCAAGCTTTCCATCCGACCGGCTATGAACAATGTGTACAATAGAACGGTAAGGCCGGTCTCCATGGAAAGCTATGAACGATGTAGGGTAAGGCTTTACCCGTCGTGAGGCGAGGGTATAGCTATGAACAATGTATACAGTAGAACAATATGGGAATTTGATCACACAACCACTAATAACTCCCCATCCCCGAATAGTATAAAGGATCCGGACATAACACGTCATGACACGGGATTCAAAAGCAGGTGATCAGCCCACTCCCGAGTCCATGTCTATACGTGTCACGACCCGCACCCTAGAGTTAGGGCACGAGAAGTGGGTACGTCCAGCCTACGCCGCAGTGTCGACGGTAGAACGCTGTCCTAGGTCTCATGCATCTAACAGTATAAGTCTAAACAGTTTATACTCTCCGAATGGGGGTGACATAGTAGATACAGACTCAATCACATCTAAGGTAGGGCATGATAAGGATAGATAAAACATGAAATCCAAAGAGGTACAATAGAGAGAAATCTAAGTGTCTAAGATACACAAATCCAAAAATACATCTCAAATCTCCAAACTCAGATACAGTAATCCATAAAGTAAATACAACTCCAGATAATTGAAAATAGCTAACTAAACAACCTTTAATGTGTCTCCTCTAGGCTAGCAGGCAATCTCCAAGCTATCTGTAAAATTTATCAACGGGTCCAGTCAGGACAGGAGCGAGTACAGTACATCTTAACAATATCATAACAGGTTAGGAAATATAAACATGCTAGAGAGTAAGATGCAGGATCTGAAGAAATAACATGATGAAAAAAAGAGAGACTGTAAGTAAATAGCTACAATATATAGAGAACTATCAGTGACTAGTGATTCAGAGCACAAGATGGTTATGTAAACGGCACGATATTGTACACGAGTAATCTACAGAGGTTGTACACGAGTAATCTACTAGATTGATTACATAACCACTTCTACTCTCTCGCTCCAATCAATACACAAGGATCAAGCTAAGTTATGTTATTGCACACGAAGTATAGTCGCACACGAGATCATGTGAATACATGAATATACACGATTTCATACGATTTGTACACGAATGTCACGAATACAAGGAGTACACGATGCTCACGATAAAGTACACGAACACGAATATCCGATGTATCCGCTAAGGGGATAACATCGCACAACAAGATCCATATAGTACTAATCCGTGTTTCCAACGTGTCAGCATCATGTAAAGTAATCTAAAGCAGGAAATATAATCCTAAACAAGATATGAAATAATCAGAGAATGTACTCGCCTGGTGTCTGAATGTCCAAAGTAAATATACTGTCCGAGGAGAGGTGTCTGGCTCCTAATCAGAACATCACAAGTCACAACATGTCCAGAAGGGTAATATAAAGCACTACAATGCATTCTACATGAATCTAGGTCAAACTAGGCCAAAGTCAACCCTTGGTCAACTCTGGTCAACTGTACTAGTCAAACTAGGTCATGTCCTAACCCAGCAAGTCTTACTAGGCCAACCAAGACTATCCTAGCAAGCACACATCAATACAAGGCTATACAAGCCAACATACACCCAACTCTATATAGCATACAATTATTCAATACTCAAATAGGCAAGAATTCACATTGGATACACTAGGTAATCTATTACTTTAAGCTATATATGTCTACACATGTATACACATGCATATATTGGTATTCAATATTAGGTCTATAATCATGGCATTTCAAATGGTTATATAAACTTATATATTACAACACAATATACTAACATATATATAATATACATACATAGCTAAGTTAACTATATTCATAAATACTTATTTAAGAGGCTATGTGTGTGTATGTGAACATGGCAAAGGGGCAAGTGAGGGTTAAATGGGCATACATAGTGTATACATATCAAAGAGTGTCAAAGTGTAAGTGAACAAAGTGTCAAGTGTGATAGTGTCAACATAGTGTAAGGGGTACATGAGGTAATATAGGATTTGTGTTAACATAGAACATTACATCTCATTAACTTGTATATTGCATACATTACATCTATTATTATATTACATTCATGCTTGTATTCATTAATCATTCATTTATTCTCTTGCACTACTATATGCACCATACATTACATACTATGGAACCTACATATTTATTACAAGCCATACTTATACATGCTTACATTAGATAGGATACTTACACCTCTTACATCATTTATTTAACTATTTACTCATGCTTACATTCTCTATTTAATTACATAATGTATATACATTAACATGGGTTAAAATCAAATAGAACATTATATTACACACAAGGGTGCACGAAATGCATATACCGAATAGTAACTCCTACTAATAATCAATAATGTACCATCTCAGCATGAATTAAATTCTAGGATTAAAGTATGTTATAGATCTATGTGTTAGTTTTCCGAAACTTCAAACGGATCGCGTTTTCGTTTCCGAAAACTCCCGGAATCGCAAAAACACCGAGAACGCGTTTATCTTTCGTACAACTGACACTCAAATAATTCTCCAGAATGTTACAGAAAGAATTAGACCTATTAATACATGTTTTTGGAAAGCTAACTTCAATATGCTTCTTTTAAAAAAAATGGAAGATTAAACGGAGCTTTGAGCTAGAAGTTATGCTATTTTTAAGTTAGGGCTGAAATTAAAAACGTGGATAAAAATCATGACGGATTTGGGTAGTTTGAGACAAAAGAACACAAGTATATAACATAATATATCAAGAACTCACTCTCTACACTAATATATATATATATGAGACACTATAGAACACATCTCCAATACAAAAATATGAGATTAAACATGTAATAATTCATTCATACATAACAACAATACATAGTGTGTCAAAATTTGGGATTTTCCCACATGGACACAACCACAACACAAAGGACACTCCTATGACCTCCAAATGGACACAAAATGGACACAAATGGAGATACAACACGGGGGTCATTCCTATGGGTTCAAAATAGACCTATATGCATGAGAAAATGAAAAGGAGAAGGGATTTATACCTCCCGGTAGATCGAATCGAAGAAAAGCTTTCCCAGAGCGACACCGACACGTAGAGATTCCAAAAGGACACGAACGAGCTCCGAATCCTCCCAAACTTGGGTAGCTTCCTCCTTGGCTAGAATGGAGAAGGAAAGAAAAAGATTTGGTGGCGAAATGGAAGGATTTGGTGGAAAAATTGCTAGGAATTGCTCTCTAAAAATTTGGGGAAGAACAAGAGAGAGAGTGTGGATGAGAATAATGAAATGAACTTGAGCCTATCCTCTCCCAAAGTGGCTGGTCATATGGGGCTATTTGTCCTATTATGGTAAGGTCCAAATGCCCCCACTAACCTATTCTATGAGTATTATGAAAGGGCTAATTGGTTGGGGCTAAATTAGTCATTCTAAAGTCTCTAATCACACTAACCTTATCCATAATAATTAGTCTAACCTCTAACTAAAATATTTCTATCATGTGGACTAAAATTAATATCATGTGGGCCATGCCTAACTAGTGTGTGGGTCCCACTAGAGTCAAACTACCCCCGGGTCCCCGTTACAAGTCAGATTGAGATGAAATTCGAACCCGACTCAAATAATTCCAAAACAATATCATAAATAATAAAATAATATCAAAATAATTCAAAGAGGTCAAATGCAAAAATATCCTTAGGCCAAAAATGATATTAAAATATCATAATCACATGGTTAGGCTCTAGGTCAAACAGTCTCTAGGGTTTCACTAGCAAAACGTCAAAACCACAAGTCATTGATTTAAATAATTTTAAAATGATTTAAAATCACCAAAAAATTATATCATGAATTAAATATCATTATTAAAATAATTATAAACACAAAATTTCAAAATTACCCTCATTTGGAAAACTGGGTGCTACAACTCTACCCACCTTAGAAAAATTTCGTCTTCGAAATTTAAGATCGATAGTACTCCTTCTAGAGCCTCTAACCTATCCAATATCTAAGGTAACACTCCCTAACACTGGAATAATAAACGAACATCTAAATAGTGTCAATCTAGGAATACCTCCAACACCGCTCTGCTGTACGGCGGTAATGGAACTTCAATAAAATATGGACTGGAACCTATATCCAAGGGACTGGACCTATTTTAAAGTGGTCTTAACTAAGGATGGAAAGGAACTGATCATAGGCTATAGGTATGCTCAAACTATTATCTTCCTATTAACCATCTATTAATACATTCTATTACCATAGGAACGATGCATTACTAAGACATATAGGCCCCTCTCTCTCATAACACATTTATACTCACCAAAAGACTAGTACATCCTATCAAGGCTGATATTATAATCTCTCATAAATCTCATAAGCTACATGTTTATAGACACACATCCCCACATCAAGGACTAACCTATATATATCTACAACTGATACTAATGGGGTGACGTCCCTATTTTCCAACAATCAAGGTCTAATTTTTTTTATCTAAATCATGCAATTTGAAGGAATAATATACAAGGTCAGGGCATACCATAGCAGTTGGAAGTCTCACCTAGGTACACTAATCATTCTAGGTCAAAACAGTACTATGGTATCAACACACAAACAATCTAGGGTGTCCTAATTGGAAAGGTAAGAGAACAACAATCATCAAGGTTGTAGGGCTGTCTACAATCCTATATAAAAATTGGTCATTAACAAGCAACTAAGAAATCATTAAAAGGTTACTATTCCATAAAATGGCAAAAATTGAAAATTTAGGCACAACAATTCACAAATAGATTTTTGTCTTGACACGATTTAAGTTGATCAATTTTGGGATAAAACGAGATTTGGACAAGAAGGGAAATCAATGAAATTAAAGTATGAGCACGAGCATCCAATGATGGAGGTTCAGGTCATGATTAAATTTAATTCGACTGAGTACGAATACGAGGTTCATAGGCGATGAAAAGATTTCAAGAAGAATTGTCAAGGCTGTCGCGAATGAGACTCTAGGGTCAAGTTTAACTGTGTCTCCATTCTCGTAGATTGATACATGAAAAAGTGAACCAAAGTGCAATAGGTTGATCAGACCATCATGTACCAGTTCTGATTAGACAATATATTAGTGGGTGGCCACCCAATAAAATATGTCATGACCAAGCTCGAAAATAGATAAGCTTGCAAAACTAAGGCTAATTTAGCAGCACAAGATATAAGGGTGGTAATGATGAAAGGAATTACATAGTCCAAGTTTCTTAACCAACGGGTCAAGTAATCAGATAAGGTACAAGGTTAAGCATCTAAGGAAACAAGCAGAACACCATCACATGTCGGGTCGAAAGAACTGAGTCAAGGCTGGATTTCTAATTGAAATAAGAAGAAATTTAGTATAATGGTAGAGGTTATAGTTTAGCCAGTTGACCAGAAAATCATATCAAGAAAATAGAGTACAAGAAGACGGGTTTAGTGGGACATGATATACCTACGCGAAGGTGAGCTCGTCTAGGTCTTGCATATAAGATTTGTTGGAGGGTAACAGCTAGTATTACATTCTGAATATCAAAGTCACGATAAGGAACGTCAAGGATCTCAATTAGAAAGTGGGAGTTCAAGAGGTGGTAATTAATGCACAAAAATAATGAAGATCGAGTTAGTCATCTGCTTCTGATACTCTTAAGTTCATCTGGTCATAACTTGCCAATCATATCTTTACCTCGCCAGTCTCCATATGAAAATTTAACCTTTACTTAAACCCTTACCATGACTACCGTAGGCAATTCCCAATTTCCAAACATCACTCTTGAAGCACAACCCTCACATTTAGGAATCAACATTAACCATTTATTTAAATTTCTAAGTTCTTTCACCTTGTCTTAAATTTGACCCAAAACCTCTAAGTCCCGTTACGAATTCCTTGAACTTGTTCAAATTGTTCTCCTCGTATTATTTAATTTAAATCTCTAGGCCTTACAAAACTTATCTCCCATCATAAAATCAACTTCCGTATTTTCTTCGACATACACCCTTGAATATTATTCTCCTAAAATATTTCACAACAATCTCTAAACTTCCATAACTTTGTGTTCTCTCTATCCCTAGTCATTTCCTCGCAATATCTTGTTTAATATCCTTATTAAACACAATTAACTTCTCTTCTCCATTACTAACCTTCTACATAGCCTCAGAGTAAAAGTTTTCCCCAGAATCAATATCCAAGATTTTCTAAGTTCTCAAAACTAGGTTGACCTCTGATATCCTCATTAGTTTTGAATACACCTATAAACTATCTCATAACCCCAAAATTTCCCTAAATGTAATTGTTTCCAGATTGGCAGTATACATCTCTTTATTCTATTTGAGACCTTTACCACATTTTTATCTCAAGTTTCCATATGGAACACTCTACATTTGATTTTCTTTAGATCATCATAAAATAACCAGTTACGTCTTCTCTGAGCTACATAATTTACGTCACTTCCTTAGCCTTCCCCATACAAAAGATACAAAGATTCAAGGGTTTCGAAGTACATCTAGTAGGGACGACAAGATATGGGTAATTAATGTAATGAGATAGAGTTTAAGATAAGAGGTAAATAAGAATGCAAGGGAATAATGGCGAGAAGAATAATGAAGATATGTTCCTTCTCATCGGTTCAAACGAGAGGAACCCATCAAGCTTAAATTCAATAGCAAGGAATGAGGGTGAATCCAAACAAGAGGAAAAAAAATTCCAATTGAAGTTCAAAATGAGTTTCTCAGGGGTCGTCCCAGAAATCTCTCAAAGAATCCTAAGTGTGATTGAGTACCTTAGATTTGAAAATATTAATCTAAATACAAAATTAAATCAACAACTACAAAATTTTATCAAAATCATCAACTAATACCAGGATTCAAAGTTCTACAATGAATCCACAAAATCAAATTCAAATCAAGGAAAAATGTGAATCAAAACAAGAAAAAGGAGTTTAAATCGGAATTCAAAATAAGATTCTCAAGGGTCATCCCAGGAATCTCTCAAGGAATCCTAACAGTGATTGAGTATCCACTCATCCTAACATCTTAATTTATATATCCTATAGCAGGCTCGTAGTAGTACAACTAAGTCGTTGCGCTACTACGAAATTGTACTAATGTGAATCTCGACCTGCATGGGCCACCACTAAAAATGTGTCACGACCCACACCCTAGAGTTAGGGCACGAGAAGTGGGTACGTCCAGCCTACGCCGCAGTGTCGGCGGTAGAACGCTGTCCTAGGTCTCATGCATCTAACAGTATAAGGCTAAACAGTTTATACTCCCCGAATGGGGGTGACATAGCAGATACAGACTCAATCACATCTAAGGTAGAGCATGATAGGGATAGATAAAACATGAAATCCCAAAGAGGTACAACAGAGAGAAATCTAAGTGTCTAAGATACACAAATCCAAAAATACATCTCAAATCTCCAAACTCAGATACAGTAATCCATAAAGTAAATACAACTCTAGACAATTGAAAATAGCTAACTAAACAACCTCTAATGTGTCTCCTCTAGGCTAGCAGGCAATCTCCAAGCTATCTGTAAAATTTATCAACGGGTCCACTCAGGACAGGAGCGAGTACAGTACATCTCAATAATATCATAACAGGTTAGGAAATATAAACATGCTAGAGAGTAAGATACAGGATCTGAAAAAATAACATGATGAAAAAGAGAGAGACTGTAAGTAAATAGCTACAATATATAGAGAACTATCAGTGACTAGTGATTCAGAGCACAAGATGGTTATGTAAACGGCACGATATTGTACACGAGTAATCTACAGAGGTTGTACACGAGTAATCTACTAGATTGATTACATAACCACTTCTACTCTCCCGTCCCAATCAATACACAAGGATCAAGCTAAGTTATGTTATTGCACATGAAGTATAGTCGCACACGAGATCATGTGAATACATGAATATACATGATTTCACACGATTTGTACACGAATGTCACGAATACAAGGAGTACACGATGCTCACGATAAAGTACACGAACACGAATACCCGATGTATCCGCTAAGGGGATAACATCGCACAACAAGATCCATATAGTTCTAATCTGTGTTTCCAACATGTCAGCATCATGTAAAGTAATCTAAAGCAGGAAATATAATCCTAAACAAGATATGAAATGATCAGAGAATGTACTCGCCTGGTGTCTGAATGTCCAAAGTAAATATACTGTCCGAAGAGAGGTGTCTGGCTTCTAATCAGAACATCACAAGTCACAACATGTCCAGAAGGGTAATATAAAGCACTACAATGCATTCTACATGAATCTAGGTCAAACTAGGCCAAAGTCAACCCTTGGTCAACTTTGGTCAACTGCACTAGTCAAACTAGGTCATGTCCTAACCCAGCAAGTCTTACTAGGCCTAACCAAGACTATCCTAACAAGCACACATCAATACAAGGCTATACAAGCCAACATACACCCAACTCTATATAGCATGCAATTATTCAATACTCAAATAGGCAAGAATTCATATTGGATATACACTAGGTAATCTATTACTTTAAGCTATATATGTCTACACATATATACACATGTATATATTGGTATTCAATATTAGGTCTATAATCATGGCATTTCAAATGGTTATATAAACTTATATATTACAACACAATATGCTAACATATATATAATATACATACATAGCTAAGTTAACTATATTCATAAATACTTATTTAAGAGGCTATGTGTGTATATGTGAACATGACAAAGGGGCAAGTGAGGGTTAAATGGACATACATAGTATATACATATCAAAGAGTGTCAAAGTGTAAGTGAACAAAGTGTCAAGTGTGATAGTGTCAACATAGTGTAAGGGGTACATGAGGTAATATAGGATTTGTGTTAACATAGAACATTACATCTCATTAACTTGTATATTGCATACATTACATCTATTATTACATTACATTCATGCTTGCATTCATTCATCATTCATTTATTCTCTTGCACTACTATATGCACCATACATTACATACTATGGAACCTACATATTCATTACAAGCCATACTTATACATGCTTACATTAGATAAGATACTTACACCTCTTACATCATTTATTTAACCATTTACTCATGCTTGTATTCTCTATTTAATTACATAATGTATATACATTAACATGGGTTAAAATTAAATAGAACATTATATTACAAATAAGGGTGCACAAAATGCATATACCGAATAGTAACTCCTACTAATAATCAATACTGTACCATCTCAGCATGAATTAAATTCTAGGATTAAAGTATGTTATAGATCTATGTGTTAGCTTTTCGAAACTTCAAACGGATCGCGTTTTCGTTTTCGAAAACTCCCGGAATCGTAAAAACACCGAGAACGCGTTTATCTTTCGTACAGCTGACACTCAAATAATTCTCCAGAAAGTTACAGAAAGAATTAGACCTATTAATACATGTTTTTGGAAAGCTAACTTCAATACGCTTCTTTTAAAAAAACAAAAAATTAAACGGAGCTTTGAGCTAGAAGTTATGACATTTTTAAGTTAGGGCTGAAATTAAAAACGTAGATAAAAATCATGACGGATTTGGGTAGTTTGAGACAAAAGAACACAAGTATATAACTTAATATATCAAGAACTCACTCTCTACACTAATATATATATATGAGACACTATAGAACACATCTCCAATAAAAAAATATGAGATTAAACATGTAATAATTCATTCATACATAACAACAATATATAGTGTGTCCAAATTTGGGGTTTTCCCACATGAACACAACCACAACACAAAGGACACTCCTATGACCTCCAAATGGACACGAAATGGACATAAATGGAGATACAACCACGGAGGTCATTCCTATAGGTTCAAAATAGACCTATATGCATGAGAAAATAAAAAGGAGAAGGGATTTATACCTTCCGGTAGATCGAATCGAAGAAAAGCCTTTCCGGAGCGACACCGACACGTAGAGATTCCAAAAGGACACGAACGAGCTCCGAATCCTCCCAAACTTGGGTAGCTTCCTCCTTGGCTAGAATGGAGAAGGAAAGAAAAAGATTTGGTGGCGAAATGGAAAGATTTGGTGGAGAAATTGCTAGAAATTGCTCTCTAGAAATTTGGGAAAGAACAAGAGAGAGAGTGTAGATGAGAATAATAAAATGAACTTGAGCCTATAAGAGACGGTATAATGAACTACAAGACAAAGATATATGAAAACTTGAGAACCGTTCGGAAGCCGAGTTACAACCCTTAAACCAAACAAGGACCGTGGTTGTAACTTTTCTCCCGAGCAGAACTTAGTCTCCAATCAAGGTACAATGTAAAGGCAAGTAGAGCATGTGAGTAACTGTATATCATGGCATGGTGAGAAAATACTGAATGTAGAACAGAGCAGGATATACGATAAGATAAAGTAAATATAAAATATGATTTGAATTATTAGAGCGTTATGTGATCGGCTTGGGAAACATGATCAGGCTTTCCATCCGACCGGCTATGAACAATATGTACAATAGAACGATAAGACCGGTCACCATGGAAAGCTATGAACGATATAGGGTAAGGCTTTACCCGTCGTGAGGCGAGGGTATAGCTATGAACAATGTATACAGTAGAACAATATGGGAATTTGATCACACAACCACTAATAACTCCCCATCCCGAATAGTATAAAGGATCCGGACATAACACGTCATGACACGGGATTCAAAAGCAGGTGATCAGCCCACTCCCAAGTCCATGTCTATACAAGTACAAGTAACAAGTCGAGTCATGTACCAATATACCAGGTAACCCGGGAACAATATCTCATGACAGGATCCGACATATACTAATCCGTGAACCATCGTGTTAGGAATCAAGTAAGATACTACAACTGAATCGGATATAGCAGATATCAAGACAATAAAAACTATCAGTGAATGTACTCGCCTGCTGTCCTGAGCTGTATGGTATATCAATGCTCAGAGCGGTATCAGAAGACCTAAATATGAGATACTGTAAGTTAATTTAGGTTTAAACAAGTTTAGGAATGATTTACAATGAATGATATGCAATCTAGGTCAAACTAGGTCTCACTGAGTCACACTAAGTCATGTCAAGTCAATCTAGGTCAAATCAAGTTATATCAAGTCAATCTAAGCCTAACCAAGTCAATCCTAGGTCATACCAGTCATCACGAGTCAAAACAAGTCGAAGAAAGTCAAACGGGGTCAAGAGTTGGCCTACAGTTGACTTTTGGTCAACTGGTCAACCCTGGTCAACTCTGGTCAACTCTAGGTCAACCCTGGTCAACCCTAGGTCAATGGTGACTAATAGTTGACTTTTGGTCAACTACACAAGTCTAAAGGAATTTGGGACTAAATTGGGTAAAGCGTTGACCCATAGTTGACTTTTGGTCTAAAAAGTCAACCGTGGTCAACCGGGGTCAAGACTAGGTCTAGGCGACTATTTCTAACTATTACCAACCTCTACAACCCATATCCAAGTCCATCTTGGACTTCGAAACTCATATCTTGGCCGTAGGCCAATATCCTATTTTACCCTTAAAAAGGGTAAAATTCTAGCTTCGGCAACTATCAAGTTAGCCTACCTATGCTTGGTATTTTGACCCGAGCTCCCTAGGGTAGTAAGGTACTAGCCTATACATATATTACCTACCAAGATACCCAAGTAAAATGGACATCTAGTCCATGTTACGGCCCATTGCCGGTATCTTGAATATTTCAAGATACGGAATGGTACGGTGCGATACCGGCGCCCTACAACCCCGATTTCCACCCGGAAGCCTACCCACAAAATCTAAATCACGTATTCTTGCCCCACGCCAAGTTTCAACTCATTCCGATACTCCGGGCTCCGTTTCGCCCTCTAACTCGGTTTTCCCCTAATTTCTATTCTAGCTTTCTTCCTATTCTTCCAACTTCTTCCAATCTTTCCTTCTAACTTCTAATTCTTTTCTAACTTCTTATTCCATAATCTTCTTCTACTCTTCTCTACGTTTCCATCCATATATATAATATATATATATATATATATATATATATATATATATATATATATATATATATATATATATATATATATACATATATATAGATGAAAGGGGGGGAGGGGTTTAATTGGCTTAAAGCCATGGGGGGGGGGGGGGGGGGGGGGGGGGGGGGGGGGGGGGGGTGGTTCTTCCTGGCAGCAGCCAAGTGCTGCTGCTGCTGCTGTTACTGCAGCATAGGCTGCTGCCACTGCTGTTCTTATTCTTCTTTTTCATCTCTTCCTTATATATATATATATATATATATATATATATATATATATATATATATATATATATATAGATATCTATCTATATATCTAGATATCTATCTATCCATCTAAATATATATATAACACACACACATCCATATACACACATCCATATACACACATCCATATATATATATATATATATATATATATATATATATATATATATATATATAATATATATATAAACACACACACCCTCACACCACACAAACACATATACATTCTCACCACTCTCATCCTCATGACACAAATCCTCACCACAACACAACACATCAAATATATACACACACAAGAATATACATGTATATATCACAAGAATATATATATATATATATATATATATATATATATATATATATATATATATATATATATATATATATATATATATATATACTTTGGTATAATATATATATATATATATATATATATATATATATATATATATATATATATATATATATATATATATATATATATATATATATATTATACCAAGTATATATATATATATATATATATATATATATATACCCTGAAAAATATATATATATATATATATATATATATATATATATATATATATATATATATATATATATATATATATATATAATATATATATATATATACCACTCTCTAAGGATTAATCCTAATAAATCCTTAACCTATTTTTTCAGGGAAAACCTACAAATTTGTGGGCAAATGGTAGAGAATCTTCTCCTCTCCATTTATGCTGAATGAACTAAATGCAAAAGAGAAATAAATTAAAAATTAGAGACATACCTAGATTAGGGTTGGTTGGAGGAAGAAAGCTTGGAAAGAAAATGAAATTGAAAGAGAGAGAGAGAGAGAGTGTTGCTTGGTGGAGAAGGAAGGAGAGAGGGGGCTAGTCATGGCCGGCCATGGCATGGCATGGTGAGGGGCACTTGTAATTACAAGTTTGCCCCTCCCTAAGCCTAATGTTAAATAAAATCCAAATTAGGTTTAGGAAGTTGCTAAAAATAAATAAAAATCATAATTAAACTAAATTACTCCTGGGGGACTAGTCCAAACTCTTAAACCCTAAAGTTTAGTGTGGTGGGCCATGGTTAGCTAACATGCTAATTACAGCTCAAGTCGAAATTCACCGGGGTCCCGAATTAACTCAGAATGCGATAAAATTCGAATCCGACTCCTATAATAATTAAATAATAATACTCATGAAATAAAATTCCCAAAATATTAAAAAATGGAAAATTACCATTTTACCCCTAACTGGGAAAAGTGAGGGTGACACTCAGCCTGTTCTCAGATTGGTCTTTGGTGATTTGTTTTGTCACATAATCGACCACATTATCGAACCTCACACCCACAGCAGATTGGGCTCGACCTACCAAGATTTCTCCCGCAGGATTGACTGGCAACTTCACTGAAAAAGACAAAAGAAAGAAGTCAGAAGATAGCCAGAGATAAACCACTTAATGACTTCTAAGCTTATGCGGCTCTGTTAGATGGGTCTTCATGCGGCCCAGTTCTTAAGGAGCTTATGCGGCTCTGTTTGGTGGGTCTTCATGCGGCCTAGTTTATAAGGATCTTATGCGGCTCTGTTCGGTGGGGTCTTCATGCGGCCCGGTTCATAGGGTGCTTATGCGGCCATGAGACGTCTCTCATGCGGCTTGGACATGAAGCAGCTCTCAGGCGGCTCAGACATGAGGCATACTCCCATTCGGCTCGGACATGAGGCATACTCTCATGTGGCTCAGTCAGGAAGCAACTCTCATGCGGCTCGGACATGAGGCATACCCCATGCGGCTCGGACATGAGGAGTTCATGCGGCCCATACGGCACAGCTTATGCGGATCCGTCACGCTGAACTTGAATAGTTCAGAGAAGACGAAAAGAGCATTATATGCCAAAGAGAAAGGCCCGCACATAAAATATGCGACATAGCCATTGTGGTTAAGGGTTTTGGATTAATGCAGTTCCTTCCCATCGTTCTTACCCTTGATGGAAGGATGAACGTCGGGATGAGTAGAGCCCGTCGTGGTCGACGAGGAGGCAAGTCCCTTGCCCTTCGCTGCGGTACTGGAGAAAGCTTTGGGAGCCATTGATGATCGAAAGAGGAGAAGAGGTGGCGACTAGGGCAAGAAAGCTTGAAGAAAGAAGAGAGTAAGGAATCTCTCTCTTCAAAAATTGCTCATACTTATAGACAGGCAGGGGCGTGTGAACCGATAGACGCTTCAGATTTCGTGCTGCCTAGAAGATAAAACCGACCCTTGGGATTCTATCCCCTTTCATGCAAAAAGATTGCTCAGAATCATCAAAGCAAATCTAAATATTTAATGCCGACTCTTGGGATCCTATCCAAAAGACGGCTTTAAAATCAACACAAATCAAAAGCAATTAATGGGACGCCTACGTGGCACAAAGACCAGTATGCGGCCAGAGAAGCCTATGCGGCCAGAGAAGTCTATGCGGCCAGAGAAGCCTTTGCGGCCAGAGAAGTCTATGCGGACAGAGAAGCCTATGCGGCATGAAGAGCTTATGCGGACATGCCCATGCTTCTTATTTAAAGTATTTCAATTTTACAAATTGAAAACTTTGAAGGGGGTCTTGTAGAAGCATGAAAAAGAACAGTAAAACTTATGCTGCCCAGAATCGACATGAAACTCCATGCGGCTCAAAACTTGGGAGATTTCATGCGGCTCAAAAAATTCATGAGAACTTCATGCGGCTCAGAAAGAGCCACGCGGCCTTATGCGGTTCGAAATTGGCCTATACAGCTGGCCATAATTACTCTGGCATAAAAGCGACAGCTCTGACATAAAGGAGACAACTCTGACAGAAATGATGGCTCTGACATAAAGATGAGACATGATATGCTCCTAAAAAGACGAGAAAATCTTCATGATATCTGGCACAGTTCACAAATTCCAAAGAAAGTTCTTTATGCGGATCGCCTGTGTGGCCTTCAAGCCGCTCTGTCATGAGACCACTCTCATGCGGCTCAGCCATGGGACCACTCTCATGCGGCTCAAACATAAGGCTACCCTCATGCGGCTCGGTTGTGAGGTGACCCTCATGCGGCTCAAACATGAGGCCACCCTCATGCGGCTCAGTCATGAGACTACTCTCATACGGCTCAGTCATGAGACCACTCCCATACGGCTCAGTCATGAGACCACTCTCATGCGGCTCAGTCAGGAGACGACTCTCATGCGGCTCGGTCATGAGATGACTCTCATGCGGCTCAGTCACGAGACCACTCTCATGCGGTACGGTCTTGAGACACTCTTCATGCAGCTCGACTATGAGACAGTCCTTCATACGGCTCAGCCAGGATGCATCATTCATGCGGCTCGCCATCGAGTAGCAGTTAAGACACGTGGCAGAAATTGACCAAGTCATTAACAGTTTGAATTTCGTGCAACAAACAGATCATTATCAATCTTAACCAATCCCCAGCTGTCCACTTCTCAAGACACAGTTACAAGAATGTGGTCCAAAATTAGCCACGTGGCTATACATCCCATTACTCACGAATTTCTATAAATAGCAAGGTGCTATTCCCTTGCATACACCTAGAGCGAGACAGAGCACCCAGCAAGAGCATTTCTTCACCAGAGTCGAAGTTGCGTTCGATCGTCCAAGGAGTAAGACAGAGTTGATAGCACTCTCCCGAGCCTCTACCGTCACCCCCCAGAATAAAAAATAAAATAATTGTACTTTAGATTGTTTTTCCTAGGTTTTGTTCCTAGGCTATTTGTTCCTAGGCTATCTTCTGTACAAGCGAGTTTGTAATTGTGAATCAAAGTTCAGTCCTCCTATAAAACTGTTCTGTTCTTCGATAATCAATGGCAAATATTACTCTCCTTGTATTATTTAAATCTAAATCCACTAGGCCTTACAGAACTTATTCTCCATTATGATATCAACCTTCATATTTTGTTCAACGTACACCTTCAAATATATATAAAATTCATAAAAATTCATAAAATCTCTATATTTTATATAACTCAAAATCCTGGTGTTCTTTCTGTTTCTAGCCATTTCTTTACAATACCTTGTTCAATTTCGTATCATCATCGCATACCGTTAACATCTCTTCTTTATTACTAAATTCCTAAAGTACAATGTCTCAAGAATCAATAACCAAAATTTATCCAAGTCCTCAAACTAAGTTGACCTCGAATATCATCATTAGTTAGGAAATACATCTATGAATTTATTCATACCCAGGATATTTCTCTAAGTGTGATTGCTCCTAAATTGATAAGTCTCACTTTTTACCACATCTCTATCTCAAAATTTTATATCAAAGACCAACATTTAGATTCCTACCAAGATTATCATATGATAGTAAGTTACGTCATTTCCGAGCTAGATGATTTAGTTACTTCCTCGTCCTTTCCAAGGAAAATTATGGAGATTCAAAGGTGTCAAAGTATAGCCGACAGAATTAGGTACGAGACAGGTGATTGATGTAATTAGGGGTTTTATAAAAAAAATGGTAATACAAGAAATAATGGCAAGAAAGAAATAATGATAAAATCTATTCTTCCTCGTCCGTTAAAAAGAAATGAACCAACTTAAAATATAATTTGATACCATACACGTCTTCCTGAAATCATGTTGTCAGAATTTTGCCACGCTAGTAAGCATAGCTCCAAAAAACGAGAGTCCATAACTAAGGTATACACCCTATATACCCTATAATCATGTTATGTAGAATTCTTACCACGCCAACCAGTATGGCTGCAAGAAATCTAAATTCCATAACTAGGATAAGTATATCAAAATTAGGCTCTATGTCATTGTCATGCTAGCCAGTATGACTGCGATATATTCTAACCCCATAATAAAGTAAACATTTACCTTTCTCACTGTCCTTATCAAGTATGTTATCAGATTATACCTTAATTCTAAAAAGAAATATATATATAAATACAACTCAAAGTCAACAACTAACATCAAGATTCAACCTCAACAATGAATCCATCAAATCGATTTAAATAACAAGGAATAATGGGTGAATCAAATCAGGGGAAAAGATTTCAAATCGAAGTTAAAATAAGATTCTCAAGGGTCGTCCCAGGAATCTCTCAAGGAATCCTAACATGATTGAGTACTTTAACTTATATCATATATCCTACTGCAGGCTGTAGTGATACTCTAGTTCGAGCACCACTACGAAATCACACTAGTTGTGATTGAACCTGCATGGGCCACCACTAAAAATGTGTCACGACTCGCACCCAGTGTAAGGGCACGAGAAGTGGGTACGTCCAGCTTATGCCCCAGTATCGGCGGTAGAATGTTGTCCTAGGTCACAACATCTAACACAATCTAGAATATGCTCCGAAAGAAGAACAATATATAAAGTACAACTCAATCACAATATCTAAGATAGAGTAGAAGATAATATAATCTCAACATAGAGTCACAAATATGAATAATAAGTCTCGGTGTAAACCACACCATAACCAAAATCTCAGTACAATCTCAAAGTCTCAAGTAAACTAGATAATACGATAAGTCTAGACTAAGCTAATGGCAAGTCCTCAGTGACTGCTGGATCCTCCTAAGGGTCCAGGTCACCTGTGTCAGCTAGGCCTGCTCCATAGTAAGTGTCGCAGCAATCCTCATTATCTGTAATATTTTCAACGGGTCCAGTCAGGACAGGAACGAATACATATCTCTCACACAGATCATAACATGAAAGAAAATATGAAACAAGCTATATAATAATATACATGAACTACTGTAAAAAAATAAGACTGTAAAAGAGAACATGATATAGAGGAAATAAATATACATGATATAGATAGGAACTGAACTAACTACGTGATTTAGAGCACATATTTGGTTATGTAAACTGGCTTAGGTTATACATGACTTAAATCTAGTTTGGAGTTATACATGATGAGGTGTAGATCACATAACCAAATAAATATCCCCTGCCCCAATCAATACACAAGGATCTGTTCAGGTTATGTTATTGTACATGAAAAGTAGTGTGTCACATGGATAGCTAGTCCACATAAACACTGGGTTATACATGAGGGCTCACATGATCATGAGTGTACATGAATGTCACATGAGTATACATGAATAATTACGAATACACGGAGTAGACGATGCACATGATAAAGCACATGAGGACAATGTACCCGATGTATCCGAGGGGATAACATCGCATGAAGAGATCCATATAGTACTAATCCGTGATAACATCGTGACAGCAACAAGTAAACTAGTCTATAACAAGTAAATATGTTCAAGCAAGAATAAAACGGTCATAGAATGTACTCGTCTGACAATCCGAGCTGCTGATAAGGAAGTGTAACTGAACTGGAGTGAGGTAAACCTATTTAAAGTAACCACAAGTCACAACATGGTCTAACATATCATAAGAAAGGGCTACAATACAATTCCATATGCTTCTAAGTCCTTCTGGGTCAAAGTCAACCTTGGTCAACTCTGGTCAAATCTGGTCAACTTGCCAGTCAACTAGGCTCATTGGGTCGATCCTAATCTGTCCCAATACCCTTAGGTTACATTCATAATCAACCACACATGTGTAGATATAAATTCATTCATTTAAAGGTTATATATATATATATATATATATATATATATATATTTATATTTATATATATATATATATATATATATATATATATATATATATATATATATATATATATATATATATATATATATATATATATATATATATGTGTGTGTGTGTGTGTGTGTGTGTGTGTGTGTGTGTGTGTATGTGTGTGTGCGTGTGTGTGTGTGTGTGTGTGTGTGTGTGTGTGTAATATAAACTCAGGAAATATCAGTTAAAACTCAAGAAATAAAAATATCACAAATTCATTCAAAATATAAGTGTCAAAACACCCAATTTCCAACTCGATACCCAAAATGCAATATACACAACTATACCTCACGAAACTTGGCAAATACGTTGGTCTCAACATATGGGACGTGCTCGGGTACTCATGGAGTCGAACCCGTTTCCATGTCGTGTCCACAGAACGCGTATCGGAAAAGCGATTTCGCGTGTCGAAGAGTGCGTACACGTGCGTTCTCGCTAGATTGAGCGCCACACGCACAGTGAGAAGCCTTGTGCTCATACACACAGTTAGGTAGGGTCCCGGGGTAGGGCTAGAACACGACACCATGTCACGTCTATGCGATGCAGCGACCCACGAACAGCCGTGCGACCTGCGCGCGTGCGCGTGTGTGCGTGCCCATGGGCGCGTGTCGAGCCACGTGGCTCGCGATTCGAGCCACGCCGCGACTTGGGATCGGGTCCCTGGGTAGTCTAGGCATAGGGCTACATGTTCGTGCTCCTGGAACGGGTCCTCGACGCGCCGTGTTCGCGTACGAAGGTCGTGTCAGCAACAAATTTTAGCCTGAGTACACAGTTCATCCGACCAGTGCGCGTGTGATTACTCCGCGCATGCTCTACGAAACGACGTGAAATTTTACGGACATGTGGGCAGAGGTTGACCCCACGTGCTCATGAAATTTTACGTTAAACGGAGTCCTGTGCGTCGATTTATGACGCACGGACAGCAAGGCATGCACGAGGCCGTGCACGGGCCTCATGTACGCGTGTCCGTGTCCGTTTCGGACACCGAAAATGTGTCTATTCCAGATCCGTCTTCACGAAAGTTGTAACAAATAAAATTAGCAAGAAATTCGTGAAAATAGAATTTGAAAATACCAACTTTCAATTCTAAGTGGCATTTCATCGAACACGTGCTATATAGGACCGACACGTGTCCGATATGGCTATCAAACGACATCAAAAATCTACCAAACTTCATGCACAGGTCGGGGGTGCCTATATGGATGCTAACATGAAGAAATTTCAGAAGAAATAAAGGTAGAACGAGGTTTACCTATTGAGAGTTGAAATCTTAATAAAAGGAATTCCTCGAACGCTTTGTCGACCGATTTCTCCCGAGTAAACGCCTCCAACTCCTTGCTAGCAGTGTTCCAGCAAGTTCTCCTACTCCCAACGAGCGCAACGGAATTTGTTTGAGGTAAAACGGACGCCGGATGAGAAAGTTAAGATTTTTTGGAGAAAAAAGAACTAGGGTTTGCTCTTTGGAGGCTATGTGTTTCTCTACACAATGAGAAAGGGGGGCTGCTTATGGCCGACCATGCTAGGGGGTATTAGGGTTAGGTTAAGTCATGGGCCAAGCACTCCATGAGTTGCTAAAAAGCCCATGTCAAAAAGGCTTTAAGAGAAAATAGCTTAAAAATGAAATAAATGATTCTAGAAATAAACAATAATTCTAATTTAAAATTTAAAAGGCCAATAATACTTCTAATTACATTATTAGGCTTTTAGTCAAGGTTGACTAAGGTTATACCATCTTGGTCCTACCAAAACACCAATCCAAACCACACAACAATCAATTTAATTAATAAATTAATAAAATTTAAAGTAATGCACAATGACTAAAATATCCTTAGCATAAAAATAGGTAATTAGCCAATCTAGTCACATGGTCGAGTCTCCTTGGTCATGGTTAGTCTCTAGGTCAAGCAGTCTCTAGGGTTAAGCTAGCAACAACCAAATCACAATTAACCCATCTAAATAATATAAAATAAATAAAGAAAATCACAAAAAACTCATAATATGATTTAAATATTATTATTAAATGATAAAAATTGTAAAAGTTCAAAATTATCCTCATTTCAGAAAAGTGGTGGTTATATTTCATCCATTCTAATGCGAAGAAAAACTTGTGTATTGATTGTTGAGAACTTGTTAGTTGTTACAACTCTTCCACAAAAAGCTTGCAAGAGAAAGTCTAGAACAATTACAGTTTTGGGGGAAGTATATATAATGATGGAATCTTGATCAATGCGCAATCACTAAATTCTGTGAATCCAAGATTGTAGCTTATTCTCGACATTGACAAAGTTCTTCTCAGATTTCCAACCTCCTAACATTGTTAAACACTTGATATGCTCAAGAAGCAAAGGAAAAATCTCTCTTATAATCTTCTCAAAATTTCAATTGCTCGTGAGTTTAATAGCTAACTCTAGGTTGCTCTGTCTAGCTTGCTAGATCAAGGTCCGCCAACGAGCCCAAAGAAATTTGCCAGAGGAAAAGCCCTTTATAAATTGGGATTCATGTATTCTCTTTAATTATATAAAATATATTCTTTCCGAACGGTTCAACTGATCCGATCGGTCGACATTGAACTCTTTGTGTCAATGGTTGTATCAGTTTTTCAAACAATACCTATAAGAGGTTCACATGATGCAAACAAAATAACAAGAAAAAAAAAAAACCAAACTTCCAAGATATGTCTGAGAAAGCGATTTTGCTACAATAATCTAATCTCAGCATGATATGATGGTACAACTTTATCTAAACGATTTTGATCAACCACGATTTGATTGTTACAACCAAATAAGATACCATAAAGAAAAAAGTAATAATTGAAAGGTCCTCGTAAATCATTGCGGCTATTTATAAGGACGCATCAAAGTTTACTCAGGACTAGTCCAGATTGGGGCTAGTCCTAGTTTGAGAAAAAATTATTCAGAACAGTCCAATTTTTTACTCTTTGGGCTGTCCCAACCCAACACCCCATCAAATCCAAATTTCGAGCTTCATTGCAATATTTCACTCTCTTCCAAAATCCTAGCTTTCTTCTTCTTCTTCTTCACCATTTTCCTCCTCCCCAAGCTACATCTTATTCTTCTTCATCTTAACCCTTATCCCAAGCTCTCATGCCCAATTTCGATGACACCCTTCTTCCAAAATCCTAGTTTTTCTCTCTCATATTTTTCTTGTAATGTTTATTCCCAAAATCCAAGTATAAATTGTCATGATGTAAAATATACAATATAATATTTATTTCAATTATTTATAACCAACTTCATGATCGAAGTAAACCCTAACAACATTTAGCCAAGTCGACTTTAGAACTGCCATAATTTCTGACAGCCTTAAATACTGATAGGACTGCCAGAATTTCTGGCAATCCTGATGTACAATAAGTGCATTCAAGGATTGCAACAATTTCTGGCAGTCTTAGAATGACAGTCTTAGAAATATTAAGGACTGTCAGAAATCATGTCAGTCTACAGCAAGTGCATTTCAGAATTGACACAATTTTTGGCAGTCTTAGAAGTATTGAGAACTTCAGAAATTATGGTAGTCTTGAAATAGATTTAAAATTTTGAGTATTTTTAAATAGATAGATTTTAAAAAAATAGATAAATTTTGAGTTTTTTAAATAGATTTTAAATTGAGAGACTTATCTCTAAAATTAGTCAGCCAAAATCAGATTTATCTATAAGATAGATTTTAAATTGATAGATTTTATGAAGATTTATTAACGAAGAAAACTGAATCTATAAGATAGATTTAAAATTTTGAATTTTTTTTTAAACCGAGTAGATAATTGAGACTCTAAAATAGATTTAAAATTGAGAGACTTAAAATAGATTTAAAATTGAGAGGCTTATCTCTAAAATAGATTTTTTTGGACGGTCAGAACTGCCAAAATTTTTGGTAATCCTATCCACTACCAGGACTGCCAGAAATTTGGATAGTCTTAGAATTATTTTGGACTGCCAGAAATTGTGGCAGTCCTAAAGTCGACTTGGTCGATCTTAGGACTGCCAAAATAGGTTTTTGTCGGCCGAAGAATTAATCGAGACTGCTTCACAAAGAATGTCGTGTTCACCCACCCAAAAATTTGTACATTGTTTGTTCACCCACCAATATTAGAGTTTGCACATTATTTGTGAGGAGCCTTTGGGTGCCATCGAAATTGGGAATGAGAAGGAAACTATGATTTTGATGGAGATGGTGAGTATGAAAATGGTGGAGAAGAAGATTAGAAAAAAATCCATCCCACATTCTCGTTCTTCTTTTTTCTCCTTCTTCTTCTTGGATGTGTTGAGGAAGAAGACAAGAGGAAAAAGAAGAAGAAAAAAATTGACATATATACCTAGAGTTGGACTAGCCCTGAGTAATTTTTTTAATGATAAACTTGTAAATAAACTAAAATTAGATTTGGACAAGGCCTAAGTAAACTTTGATATGCCCTTATAAATAGGGTATTTATAAGGACACTTCAAAATTTACTCAGGGCTAGCCCGAATTGGGGCTAGCCAGATTTTTTTGTATTTTACTCAGGACAGCCCATTTTTTTTGATCTAGGGTTGTCCCAAAGTGAAATCCCCCCAAACCCAAATTTTCCCTCTCATTTGCAAAATTTTTTCTCTCTCTTCCTAAACCCTAACTCCTCTCTTTTTCTTCTTCCTCTTCTCCTCCACCATTTCTCTATCCCCAAGCAAGAAGTTAATTGGAAAATTCCTAGAAATTTCTTCGACCCTAGAAATTTTCTCTTCTTCTTCCTCTTCTCGTCCAAATTTACTTCTCAAGAAGATCGATGGCACCCAAATTCTTTCTCTATTTGTTTCCAAAACCCTAGAAATTAAATTGAAAAATTCAAGCATCCATTACATTGTTTATTTCAATTGTCTATAGCCCATTTGAATTAAACTACATTTGGAGTGGGAAATTACCTATTTAAATTAAACACAAGTATGCACGAACGAGAAAACTCTGCGTCGACCAGGACTGCCTAATTTTCTGGCAATCCTACAAACTGAATGGACCGCCAGAAAACTGGACAGTCCTAAGTCACAATATGTGAAACAAAGGATTGTCCATTTTTCTGGCAGTCCTTACTGTATTCAGGACTGCCAGAAAACTGGACAGTCCAACATACAGTAAGGACTGCCAAAAAAATGGACAGTCCTTTGTAGAAGCATGAAAAAGAAAGGAATTTTCTGTGCGGTTCAAAATCAACATGGAAGCCTCATGCGGCTCAAAAAACAACAGAGAGCCTTATGCGGCTCTAAATCAACATAGAGCCTCATACGGCTCAATAAGACCAGAAAGCCTCATGCGGCTTAAAAAGCAACAAAGAGCCTTATGCGGCTCTAAATTAACATAGAGCCTCATGCGGCTCAAGAAGACCAGAAAGCTTTTTTCGGCCCAAAAGCAACCTAAGTAATAAATGCCTCCCTATGTAGCTAAGCCATAATTACTCTGACACAAGGGTGACAGCTCTGACACGAAGATAAGGGGTGACGTGCTCCTAAAAAGATGAGAAAATTATAATGACATCCGGCACAGTTCACGAACCGAAGGAGGCTCTTCATGTGGCTCAGCCGTAAGACTCTTCATGCGGCTCAGCTGTAAGACTCTTCATGTGGCTCAGCTATGCGACACCTCTCATGCGGCTCGATCATGAAACAACTCTTATGCGGCTCGATCATGAAACAGCTCATATGCGGCTCGGTCATGAGACGCACTTCATACGGCTCGGTTGTGATGCGGCTCGGTCATGGGACACTCTTCATGCGGCTGGGTAATGAGACAGTCCCTCATGCGGCCCAGCCAGGATACACCCTTCATGCGGCTCTCCACAGAATAGTAATTGAGACACGTGGCAGAGATTGACCAAGTCTTAACAGTTCGGATTTACTGCAACAAACAGATCATGATCAATCTCAACCAACCCCCAGCTATCCACTATAATTCGAGTCTCGAGGCACAGTTACAACAAGGTGGCATGAAATTTGCCATGTGGCTGTACACCCCACTCTTTATGAATTCCTATAAATAACAAGGTATTGTTCCCTTGCAAGACACACACAGAGAGAGGTATAGACGCAGAGAGAAGGGCATGCAAAGCCCAGAAGCAGACTCTTCCCTTCGTGTCTTCAGAGAGCATTTCTTCACCGGAGCCGAAGTTGCGTTCATTCGTCCAAGGAGTAAGGCAGAGTTGATAGCACTCTCCCGAGTCTCTACCGTCACCCCCCAGAATCAAAACTAAACAATTATACTTAGATTGCTTTTTCTAGGTTTCGTTCCTAGGCTCTCTTTTGTACAAGCGAGTTTGTAATTGTGAGTCAAGTTCAGTCCTCCTATAAAATTGTTCTGTCCTACGACAATCAATGGCAAACACGATAGCGACTCTGTTGGGGACTAACTTCTCCACTGTTGAAAAGTTGGTGACGCAATCGGACGCAACCAAACTCGGCTCTACACAACAAATGCTTGTTGTTCGTTTCGACCAGCAAGCGTTCGAAGAGATGCTCTTCGAAGGGAGCGCTAGCCCGATCAAGAAGCGAGCCGGCCCAAAAAAGGGCCCGTAGGGCATGGAGGCCCAAAACCGTTGCCTCTCCCCAAGCTCTGGAACAAGTTCTCTCTGTTGCTCAAGACGGCGAAGAAGACCCACATGCGTCCCCACTTCAGGCCATAGAGGACCCTGCTGTCCCCAAGTCCAGCAAAGGAAAATACTATGATGCTAGACTTGCAGGGGCAAACGGGAACCCCATGCGGCCCAAGAAGAAGCCGCATAAGGGAGGGAGCCGTAGGAAGAATGCATATGCGTCCGCCAATCCCAGCCACATGGATAATGCATATGCGGCCACCATTCTCAGCCGCATGGAGAATGCATATGCGGCCACCAATCCCAGCCGCTGGGAAATGGACTATGCGGCATCCAATCCCAGCCGCCGACCATCCGCCCTATGCGGCTCAGGGTCGGTCTTCGATCGCCTCTCATGCGGGCCTGATTTCAGGAGCTCCAATGTGAATGTGCCAGATTCTATGCGGCACAACTTGGACTCTTCCTACTACGCACCCTCGAGTGCTAGAGCGAAAAAGTCGAGAACAGTGCTGGCTCGTCGAGCTCAGTCAGCTGTCCCAACTGCTGACCATCAGAGAGTCCCGCTAACTGTTATGCGGGCCTCTGATGGAAAGTTGTACAGAACCGCCCGTGTCCAGCCCCTGGCGGTAAACGGACAGGGTAGTTTTCAAAAGTCTCCCAACCCTGACCGAGGGTAAGTACTTTTACTAGCCCCGCATCAGGGAGTAAACATGATGCCTACGCACTCGGGTGCTCGGAATACCCGGGCCCACAAAGCGAGTACAAAGGTTGATCGAGATATCCTTGACTTGCGCGATATGATCCTTCACAAACGCAGGGAAAGAGAAAAAACCTTGGCGTGCAAAGAGTCCTTCCATGGACGTCACTGCACTCAAGTCATTATCAATTGCTGCTGCAATAAGACAGCAGTACAAGAGGACCGGTAGTCCATCTTCCAATAACTGCAGCAGCCAGGACCGGTCCTATAACCAAGCTCAGAGGACGAGGTGCTTCCTTTCGTCTTCTGTAATTCTGCCCGAAAGGTCCCTACCGACAAAGAAGGGAAGAAAATGAATGTGTCCAGCCCGACAATCTCAACCGGTACGGCCAAGAAGCTCTCATCCAAGGGGTTGACAACAACCATCACAGGAGGGGTGTATCAAGGTACCCGCTCAAAGAAGACATCTTCATCACTTGGGGATTCGTCATCTACATCCCTGGTAGTTGGAGCTGGATGTAGCACCCCTCGGAACGTCCACAGTAATCCGACGTTTCAAGAAGATCGATGAACCAGGGGAAACAATCCCTCCGACAGATACAACAGACTCGGACGTCCCTGAAAACGTCCACAAGTGCCAAGACGAAGAAACCTCCTATACAGGGGTAGCACCTCCTTCGAATCCGAACCAGAGGAGAATATTCCCACATACCCCGACGACTTCTCTATGCGAGGGTATGATTCGGAGGGCACATCTTCTATAGTTCCTTCCATTTATCCTCATGTGAGGACGGTATTCATGACTAATAACGACCAAGACGGTTCCAGTGATCGCTAGCGCCTCGACACTCTTGAGGCAATACTCCAAACCTTGGTTAAGTCAGTGGACGAGATCAAGGCTGCCCTACCGGCTCTGCAAGCAAGGACACCTGGTCAAACAAGCTTGGGTTCCACCGTCAATGCAGACTCAAACACGACCGTGCCAACCCCGGACAACAATCCGCTCGAAATATCGGCTCCCACTGCTGTAGAAGAAGCTAGGGACGCGAGAAGAGAAGTCCAGGAGCTCCGTGCAATGTTTCATGCCCGAGAATCCTCTTAGGACCTCAAGACACGACAGCCGTATCCTGCTGCATCCATTCCTTTGTCGGCTTCAAATATATGTTCTTGGAAAGGTTCTACGAGGTGGGACAAGACGTGACAATATCAACCCTCATGGACGTTGTTTAAGGGGAAAAAGAACTAACAAGGAATTACATCGAGCGGTTTTGCCAAACCGTGATGAAATTGCCCTCTGGGAACCTGGACTCTTCTTTGATTGAGATTTACCAAAAGAGGCTGCTCCCCACGATCAGCCTCTGGATGGGCAAAAGTCAATTTAAAGATTGGAAGGCCTTCATCATCAGTACCACAAGCACAGAAACAAAGTTGAAGAATGCTCGCCAACTGGGGTTGCATATCTCGGATGGGGAGGACAAGAGCAAACGCCCAAACAACAACAACAAGAACAACAATGGTGGTAGTTCCACTAATAACCGGGACACCAAAAGCAAACAGGCTATAGTGGCCGATACAACCCAGAAGCCTGAACCAAAGCAGGTAAAGAAGCAGTGGCCTCAGGTGACCTACTCCTTCGAGGATAGTCATGTCAAGCCCATCTTTGACATGCTCTTGCAAGGAGATAGAATTCAGCTTCCTTCACCGAGACGTGAACCTCGACCTGCAGAGATGGAGGGCCCGAAGTACTGTTATTTCCACCGCTACGTCCACCACGCTACTCAGGACTGCTTCCAATTGAAGCGGTACATCCAGAACCTTATCGATTCCAAGGCTCTGTCCATTGATTTCGAGGAGGTAACCGTGGCTGCCAACATGGTGTCAGTCTAATTTAGAAGCTTTCCTCCAACGAAGACTCAAGATGGCGTAGTACCCGTCCCCCGGGCAACAATAGAGGTCACTAATCTTCCGCCGCCCCGAGACCAGACGACTGGACTGGTGCCCCTCACCACATCACGAGTGGAGGTCATGTGGGTCCATCGGACTTGGTGCCTGAAGTAACTAAGTCAGCATCATCCCCTACCGACAAGAAGAAGGGCGAAAAGGCTAAGTCTTGCCACACAATCTCAGTCGAAACTGAAGAAGCAATAGCTGTCGTTACCCGATTCGGTGTACAATCTCAACCCATACCGGGTAACTCGGCTAAAGATCGTCAGCCGGTCGCTGTTGATGCCCCAGGACCTTCTCAGCCTCCGCCAGCCGACAAGCCTAAGCCAAAGGAGACCCGCTTTGACAAGCCGCTCCATAAAGACGCACCTCAGGGACTGGAAAGGCCTTACAATTTTGACATCCTGGCACAATTAGCCAACACACCAGCCAAATTTTTATTATATGAGCTCTTGAGGTTCTCCAAGGATGTTCGCGTCGCACTAAGCGAAGCACTCCAGAATGCTGACACTTATTTGGCTCAGGTCAAGATTACAGGAGAGAGCTCGCCAGCAGATTTTTAGGACAGTGCTTGTACAGGTGTAATGCCCAACATTGTGTTAACTTCGCATGATATGCTCATCAAGAACAACCTGCACGATCGCCCTCTGTATTACACTGGATACATTGGCGACGTCAAAGTAGATCGGATGCACATTGTAACCACCACATTTTTAATTTAGGAATATTTTGGTCATTTTGTAATTATTATATTATTTATTAATTTATTGAATTCATGTGATGATAGGTGGTTTTGTTTGATGTTTGTG
The DNA here is from genome assembly GCA_029216955.1 of Iris pallida. Classification (NCBI taxonomy): domain Eukaryota; kingdom Viridiplantae; phylum Streptophyta; class Magnoliopsida; order Asparagales; family Iridaceae; genus Iris; species Iris pallida. Next base: position 7,256,067 of record JANAVB010027596.1, read on the forward strand.
TAGCATAAATGGGTTTAACTTAGCCAACATTGACTAGAAGCCTGATAATAATAATTAGAATTAATTTGACCTTGTAGGAATTATTTTAGAATTAATTAGTTATTTTAGAATGTTTTAAATGATTTTTTAGTCATTTTAGCCTTTTTAGCCATTTTAGCCATTTTTGTGATTTTCTAGATATTATGACTTGTGTTGTACTAGCAACTGGTTTAACCTTAGTGGACCTTGTATAGGAGCCTAACCATGCCTTATAATTATTATTTTTATTTTTAGAATATATTTTAGGCTTGAGTTTATTTTTTTAAGGCTTTAATTGATTTTTTAGCCTTTTACATGTTAGCCTTTTTGACTTGGGCCTATTTTTTACTTAGGAATAAGTTGGCCCAAGTGAAACCCTAAACCTAGAGACCTATTCCTGGCTTTCCAACAGCAGTACCCCCTCCCTCTTCCTTTTATTTGTGAGTTTTAGCCTCCACAAGTGAAACCCTAACAGATCCACTTCTCTAAAACTCATTTTGCCTTCATCCGGAGTCCGTTTCTTCCCAAACGAACTCCATTGCACTCGTCGAGGAGAGGAGGATCTGCTGGAGCATTTCTAATGAGGAGGAGGCTTTTGCTTGAGGGAAATCGGCCGATACGACAACCGAGGGGCTCCGTTCATTGAGTTTTTGACACTCAATAGGTAAACCCTATTCTACCATAGTAAATCTAGAATTTCTTTCATTTTTGCATCCATATAGGTGCCCTAGACTTGCCCACGAAGTTTGGTTGGATTTTGACTTCATTTGATGGCGGTATCGGACACGTGTCGGTCCTTTACGGCACGTGTTCGACGAAATGCCGCTTAGGATAGAAAGTTGCTGTTTTTCGATTCTGTCTTCATGGATGTTTATGTAGAAGTATGGAAAAGAATAAAGAAAGATCCATGCGGCCAAGAAGCCCCATGCGGCTCAGAGAGTTCATGCGGCTCAAGGATCCATGCGGCTTAGAGAGTTCATACGGTTCAAAATATCCATGCGGCTCGAGCGTCTATGCGGCTCAAACAAGTTCTATGCGGCTTAGAGAGAAGCCACGTGGCCTTCAAACAGCTCTCCATTTGTCCTTTACTGCATTAAATACTTTGACGGCTGACGGCTGACAGCTCTGACACATGATAGCCCTGACACAAAAATACAATTATGACTCCGTCATAATGGCAGGCCCCTAGGGAAACGAAGAAAATCTCTGACACGATCCCCCGAGATCCAGAAACTGTCATGCGGCCTTGACATGTGGACAGTCGCATGCGGCTCAAGTAGAGACCACCCCATGCGGCTCACGAAGACTATCCCCATATGGCTCAAGCGGAGGCTACCCCATGCGGCTCACGAAGACTAGCCCCATGCGGCTCACAAAGACTATCCCCATGCGGCTCACGAAGACTATCTTCATGCGGCTCACGAAGACTATCTTCATGCGGTTCACGAAGAAGGCACCCATCATGCGGTCACCTACATTCATACGGCTCAGATGTTCACGGGGCCACTCTCAAGCAGCCTTGACACGTGGCCAGCCTTATGCGGCTCAATGAGGAGCAACTTTCCTGCGGCTCAGATTTCTGCAGTGGCTTGCGGTTAAGACACGTGGCATGATAGCGGGGCACGTGGCATCAAATTGATCGAAATCCCTCAACAAATTCTAATAAAATATTAGGATCAAATCAGATCATTTGCAAATAAGCAAATTAATGACACGTGTCGAGAAATCAGAGGTTGGCATGACAAATCAGGAGGATTTATGTCAATCATCATTAATTACCCGCAAAAGATTTGATGCAATCACATTTATTGCTCAAATCTCGATGAACGGTCCAGATCCAGTGATCCTTAGCTGCCGACTTTTAAGAATAGGCAATCATTGCAAACCCTAATGATGCCCCCCACTCTTATAAATAGCAAGGTGCCATTCCCTTGCGAGGACACACAGACATACACAGAGAGACATATAGAGAAAGAGGAGATTCTCAGATAAAAAAAAAGAGCCAGAGAGCCAAAGAGAGAGTATACAGAGCCCGAAAGGAGAGCATTTCTTCAGCAACGCCAAGCAGTTCTTCTATAGAGCCAAGGCTGCACCCGATCGTCCAAGGAGTAAGGCAAAGCTGCCGTCGCTTTCCCGAGCCTCTACCATCACCCCCCAGAATCTAAAATAAACAATTGTACTTAGATTGCTGTACCTAGGTTTTCGTCCCTAGGCTTTCTTTGTACAAGCGAGTTTGTATTGTAAAGTAAAATTCCAGTCCTCCGATAATTGTTCTGTTCTTTTATATTTCATGGCAAAGACGATAGCGACTCTGCTGGGGACAAACTTCTCCACGGCTGAGGAGTTGGTGACGCAATCGAATGCAGCCAAACTTTGCTCTACACAACAGAAGATGGTCGTCCGCTTCGACCAACAGGCGTTTGAAGAAATGCTCTCTGCGGGAAGCGCTGGCCCGATCCAGAAGCAGACCCGCACAAAGAAAGCTCGCAGCGAGTGGAGGCCAAAATCATTTGCTCCTCCCCAAGCTTTGGATGGAGTACTCTCAACTACCCAAGACGGCGAAGGCGACTCTCATACGGCTCCACTTCAAGCCATAGAGGACTCTGCTGTCCCTAAGTCCGACAGAGAAAAGCACTACGATGCTGGACTTGCAGGGACAAAGAGTGATTCTATACGCCCCAAGAAGAAGCCGAACACCCATGTGGCCAATTTTGCCAACCACATGCAGGATGCTCATGCGGCTGAATCTGCCAGCCGCATGAAGGAGGTCTATGCGGCCAGATCATCCACCCGTATGAAAAAAACTCATACGACCGAGACTCCCAGCCGCATAAAGAAAGCCTATGCGGCTACGCCTGCCAGCTGCATGAAGATTATTGATGCCAGTCGCATGACGCCTACTCCACGTGGCTCTGTCTTCGACCGCCTCTCCTATGGTCCTGATCTCTTGTGCTCCCAAGAAGACATGTCTGACTCTCTCCAGCACCACTTAGACTCTTCCTACTATGTGCCCTCACGCACTAGAATGAAGAAGTCTAAGGCAGCACGAGTTTGGCAAGTTCGGTCCGTTGATCCGACCTCTGACCATCCGAGCGTCCCGCATACTGTTATACGGGCCTCAGATGGAAAGTTGTACAGAACCACTCGAGTCCAGCCCCCGGCGGTAAACGAACAGAGAGGTTCCCAAAAGTCTCCCGAAATCCAGGGAGCAAACATGGTCGATCCAGACCCATCTAAATTTTGTGAGGCCATCCTCCACAAACACAAGGAAAGAGAAGGTGCATCGGGGTGCAAAGAGTCCTCCCACGGACGTTACTGCACCCAAGTTACCGTCAACTGCTGTTGCAATAACGCGACGATACGAGAAGACCGACAGTCCGTCTTCCAAAGATTGCAACAACCATGTTCAGAGGATGAGGCACTTCCCATCGTCTCCTGCAACTCTGCTCAGAAAGTCCCCGCCGATGGGAGAGGGAAGAAGACAAATGTTCCCAGCCCGAAGATTTCAACCACTATGACTAAAAGACTGTCGTCTAAGCGGGTGCCCACCACCGGAGTTTTCTAAGGTACCCGTTCTAAGACGAAATCTGCTACAGTGGAAGATTCGTCGTCCAAACCACTGGGGGTTGCTGGGACTGGGGGTAGCACTCCTTCTAACCTCCACGACAATCCGATGTTCCAAGAAGACGAGCCGGGGGAGACAACTCTCCCATTAGATGCAGCAAATCCCGACGTCCCCGAGGACGTCCACAACTCCCAAGACGAGGCGAACTCGGAAACTGGAGGTACTGTTCCTTCTGAGTCCGAACCAGAGGAAGACATTCCCACATACCCCGATGACTTCTCACTACAGGGGTATGATTCGGAGGACGCTTCCTCCACCGTTTCGTCCATCTCTCCTCATGTAAAGACGATGTTCATGACGGACAGCAGCCAAGGTGGTTCCAGTGATCGCCAACGCATCGACACTCTGGAGGCCATACTGCATGCCTTGGTCAAGTCTGTGGACGAGATCAAAGCGGCCCTTCCAACTCTGCAAGGAGGGACGCCTGGCCAAACAAGCACGGGTCCCGCGGTCAATGCGGACTCGAATTCTGCGGCACCGAATCTGGGCAACAATCCTCCTAAAGTAACGGCCCCCACCACTGTGGATGAGGCCCGAGAAGCGAGAAGAGAGGTCCAGGAGCTCCGAGCCATGTTTTACGCTCGAGAAAATTCTTAAGACCTCAGAATACGGCAACCGTATCCTGCTGCATGGAGGGATGTCCCCTTCCCGCCAAGATATAAGTCATTCAACATCAACCCGTATGATGGCAAGACCTCCGTAAGTCGGTATATCACTTACTTCGAGGTCATCACCGACCATCTGCCCCGTGACGATGCCATATTCACACGATTATTCATTGAGGCATTGGAAGGAGTCGCCTTCGACTGGTATCGCAACCTGCCAGACAACTGCATCAACTCCTTCGCCGGCTACAAGCGCATGTTCCTGGAGAGATTCTACGAAGTAGGGCAGGACATCACAATATCCACCCTCATAGACGTCGTCCAAGGGGATAAGAGCTGACAAGGAACTATATCGAGCGGTTTTGCCAAACCGCAATGAAGTTGCCGTTTGGAAATCCAGATTCCTCCTTTATTGAAATTTGCCAAAAGAGATTGCTCTCAACAATCAGTCTCTGGATGGGCGAAAGTCAATTCAAGGGCTGGAAGACGTTTATCATCAGTGCCACAAGCGCCGAAGAACGATTGAAGAAGGCTCGCCAACTAGGATTGCACATCTCAAAGGGAGAAGAACAAGGGCAAGCATGTTATGGTGGTCGACACAGCCCAGAAACCTGAGTCAAAATTGGAAGACAAATAATGGCCGCAAATCACCTACTCCTTCGAAGACGGCCACGTCAAGCCATCTTGGACATGCTCATACAAGGAGACAGAATTCAGCTTCCTCCACCAAGACGGGAACCTCGGCCGGCAGAGATGGAGAACCCAAAGTACTGCCATTACCACCGCTACGTCCACCATGCTACACACGACTGCTACCAGCTAAAATGGTACATCCAAAATCTCATCGATTCGAACGCTCTGGCCATCGATTTCGAAGAGGTAACCGTGGCAGCCAATATGGTATCGGTATAATTTGGCAGCTTCCCTCCAACAGAAACTCAAGACGGTGTGGTCCCCATCCCTCTGGCGATAATAGAGATTGCTAATCTTCTACCTCCCCGAGATCAGGCTGCTGGTCTAGTGCCCCTCACCACATCACGAAGGGAGGTCATGTGGGTCCATCCAAACTTGGTATCAGAGATGACTCAACCCACATCATCTTTTATTTGCAAGAAGAAGAGTAGAAAAGTCAGGTCCTGCCGCACAATCTCGACAGATATCGAAAAAGCCACAGCCGTTGTCACTCGGTCTGGGGCAAAATCCCAACCTGTGGCTGATAACTCGGCTGAAGATCATCAGCCCGCTACAACTGACGCTCCGGGACCTGCTCAGCCTCCGACGACCGACAAGCCTAGGCCGAAGGAGACTCGCTTTGACAAATCCCTCCGAAAGGAGGCACCGCAGGGGCTGGAGAAGCCCTACAACTTTGACATCTTGGCGCAATTGGCCAACACACCAGCCAAGTTGTCATTATACGAGCTTCTAAGACTCTCAAAGGATGTTCGTACGGCTTTGAGCGATGCACTCCAAAATGCCGACGCGTACCTGGCTCAGGTCAACCTCACGGGAGAGAACTCGCCTGCAGATCTCCAAGACAGCGCTTGTACAGGAGCGATGCCCAATATTGTCTTCACTCCGCAGGACATGCTCATCAAAACCAACCTGCACGATCGCCCGTTATACTACACTGGATACATCGGCGACGTAAAAGTAGATCGGATGCATATTGATCCTGGCTCTTCCATAAGCATTATCCCGAAGGGTCTGTTACATCATCTTCGCATCCCTATGTATCGTCTGACGCCTACAAGCACCGCCATTAGCTGTTTTAATTCGGACAGGAGCTACCCCATTGGGAAGATTCATCTGAAGTGCCAAATTGGCGATCTCCAGTCGGAAGTCACATGTTACGTCATAGATGCAGACACTTCTTACAACATCCTTTTGGAGCGCCCTTGGATACACGATTATATGATCGTGCCTTTCACGCTGCACCAATGCTTCAAGTATGTCGATAAACACGGCTTCGTGAGGACAGAATTTGTCGACATCGATCCCTTCAAAGGGGTCGAATCCTACTACTCAGACTCCTGCCTGTACGAAAAGTCAAAGAGGCACCTTGGTGAAGGAGATAGGCAAGCTCGTACCGAGACAGCCATAGGATCAGAAGAACCTCTGACGATCCACCTCCAAGCTCGCAAACCTGGCAAGTCCGCACCCTTTACCGCCACTCTGCGTAAGGACGCAATCAGCCTCTTGGCACAAGAAGAGCAAATGATAATCTGGCTGCCAAGGTCCGGCCAAGTGCCAAGACCCACAACGGAGCCATTAACAATCAGGCTGCCGAGAGTTGGCCAGCCGCAAACGGAGAAGCTCAATCCCTCCGACAAGCCAATGACGATACGCCTTCCGAAGAAGAGTCGTCACCCCGATGCAAGGCCTGGGACTTCTAGCGAACCAACCACTCCCTATCCAGCATCGAGTATCAAACTGGGGGTCACCAGTCTGCCAACAACTCCCCGCTCTGCTCCACCAGCTGAACCCCTGACGATCAAGCTGCCCAGGTCGTCCTCTCAATCTTCGTTTATACAGGGGGTAGTCGAAGTGGAACCGGAGCTAGCCAAGTATGTGGCTGCCCACACTGATGTTCCCTCCACAGATGATGTAATCCCATTAGAAAAGATACCTTACTTCATCAATAAAGGGCTATCTTTGAACTACCTCGAGCTTAATAAGCTTTGTACAATGTATGCTATGGAACACAGTATAGATACTTACCTACACATACATGTGACGAATGTGTACACCGCAAACCAGCTTACTCCAGTAAAAGATGCTTACCGCATAATCGAGGGAGGGGACCATCCAATCATCTTCGGCCGGAAGGACGATCCGCAGCCCTTCACCATATAAGAAGTCGACCTTGAATCAGATACCGGGAGACTGCCCCTGTATCTTTATAGCCCCCAATCCAAATATCTCATGCAAAAATAGGGGTATGATCTTGAGACTACGCCAGGCTTGAACTACGGCACTGGACGACGATTACCTTTGAAGCCACCGGTCCCGGCTGGCAAACCACGGGACTACTATAGTAAGACTCGATGTGGATTAGGGTATGTTACACCCACAACGACCCCTGAAAGTTTAGATGAAGAATGTGACTGGCATTCACATTCAACCGGGTCACCAACTTCTGACTCGGATACCAGCATCGGAGACGTATTCAGACAAGTTCTGTCAGTCAACATGGCATTCGCCGACGCTTATGAAGAAAATAAAGACATTCCTGAAATCCTCGAGCTAGAGCCGTGGGCCCAACAGTTGGATGCACAATGGGAAAAGCGGTTCGAACAGAGAGAACCTCCTACTGAAGATGAGGTTATACAGGTGGATCTCGGTAGCGAATCTTCTCCAAAACCAATCTTCGTCAGTAAAAGCCTAACAGACGAAGAGCGAGCATCACTGCTGGAACTTGTCCAAGAATATATCGATGTGTTCGCCTGGAGCTATGAAGACATGCCGGGGTTAAATCCCGATATTGCTCTTCACAAACTCAATATTCGGCCGGATGCAAAGCCCGTCAAGCAACAATAGCGACGCTTCCGCCCCGGCATCATGGATGCAATCGAGGCCGAAGTCAACAAACTAATAGCCAGCGGCTTCATTCGTGAGGAACAACATCCGGATTGGGTCGCCAACATAGTACTAGTCCTTAAGAAGAATGAGAAGATTCGAATCTGTATCGACTTCCGCAATCTGAACGAGGCATGCCCCAAAGATGAATTCCCCTTCCCTATCACAGACATCATGATTGACAACACCTGCGGCTTCGAACGTATGTCATTCATGGATGGCTTCTCGGGGTACAAGCAAATCAAGATGTCTCCTGACGACGAAAAGCATACATCATTCCGAACACCGATTGGCACATATTGCTACACAGTCATGCCTTTCAGTTTGAAGAATATCGGCGCCACATATCAAAGAGCCATGAGTATCATCTTTAGAGACCACTTACGCAAGACGGTGGAGTGCTATGTTGATGACATCGTCGTCAAGAGTCGCCGTAAGGGAGACCATCTGCAGGATCTGAGGACGGTATTCGACCTGATGCGAGCGCACAATCTGAAGATGAATCCCACAAAATCCTTCTTGGGTGTATCCAGCGGAAAGTTCTTGGGTTTTATCATCATCGCCCAGGGTATCCATGTAGACCCTGAGAAGACAAAGGCAATTATGGAGATGGGTCCTCCGAGAAATCTCTGCGAACTCAAAGGCCTTCAAGGGAGGCTAGCTTACATCAGGAGGTTCATTTCTAACCTCTTCGGGCGATGTCGACCATTCACCCATCTCATGAAGAAAGGCGTCTCATTCGTATGGGACGAAGAATGTCAGCGGGCCTTCGACAGCATCAAAGAATATTTATCGAACCCTCCAGTCTTGGTGGCCCCAGTTGCTGGAAAACCATTCCTGCTCTACGTACGCGCAATGGAGCATTCCCTCGGCGCCCTGCTAGCACAAAACAATGATACAGGCCATGAGCAAGCCATATATTACCTCAGTCGAATGATGATTGGGCCAGAGCACCGATACACCGCCGTAGAAAAGGAATGCCTTGCCCTTGTGTTCGCCATTCAGAAGATGCGGCACTATGTCACGGGACAAACCATACATGTAATCTCACGAGTCAACCCTCTCAGGGTCCTCATGACTAAACCAGGGGCACTCAGCTCTCGCCTCACTACATGGGTAATATTGCTGTCCCCCTATCATATGATCTTCGTCCTACAAAAGGCTGTCAAAGGTCAAGCCCTGGCAGACTTTTTGGCAGCCCACCCGGGCTCGAAGTCGTCCAGAATATATGAAGAAATCCTAGATAAGGTCACCGACTCGCATGCAACCTCTCACGATGATATATGGCGAATGTTCTTCGACGGTGCTTCGAGAACTGGACCCAAGGGCAACATCGTCGTCGGAGTTGGGGTGGTGCTGGTTTCTCCTTCCGGATTGGTGATCAATCGCGCTTACTCTCTCACAGAACCCTGCTCTAACAATGTGGCCGAGTACAACACTTTGGTCATTGGCCTCCAACTTGTAAGAGAGCTGGGGGTAGAATATCTGGAAGCATACGGCGATTCTCAGTTAATCGTCAATCAGATCCGAGGCTCATACGAAGTCCGCCACGAAGACATGATCCCCTATCACCAAATAGCAATCAACATCAACTCGTCGTTCGAGGGGTTCTTCGTCGAACATGTCCCCAGACTCTGAAATATTGAAGCCGATGCCTTAGCAGGCCTGGCCGCTTCCCTTGCAGTGCTAAATTATACTCATCAATCGGTAGATATGATGGGCCACGAATTGGTCTGCCCCAAGAACAACGTTCAATTCGTGACGAGTTATTCCGCTCAGACGATCGACGAAGTCCCATATTGGAGACAACCATTCATTGACTTCGTAGTCTACGATATCCTGCCCGAGAACCCAAAGGAAGCCACTTCCGTCAGAAGGCGTTCTCTCAGATTCTTCTACGATACAGAGACGAAAATGTTGTATCGCCGATCCTATGATGGATTATTGTTTCGGTGCCTGTCAAACGCAGAAGCCAAAGAAGCCATACGTGAAGCTCACGACGGTGTCTACGGGGCCCATCAGTCTGGCCCTAAATTGTAAGACCGTCTTCGCCGAATGGGCTACTACTGGCCCACGATGGTAGCAGATACGATAGACTATGCAAGAAAGTGTAAAGATTGCCAAGTCCATGCGGACTTCATCCACCAACCATCCGAATATCTACATCCGACAGTGGCGTCCTGGCCCTTCGAAGCATGGGGAATGGATATCATCGGTCCGATTACTCCACCTTCCTTCCGAGGACATCGCTTCATACTCGCAATCACAGATTTCTTCTCCAAATGGGCGAAAGCTGTCCCGTTTGCAGAAGTAAAGACTTCAAACGTGGTCAGCTTCTTCAAGCATCACGTTATCTATCGCTTTGGACTGCCCCGAAGGATCATTCACGATAATGGTCCGCAGTTTGCAAGCTACGTCTTCTACGGTTCTGCGACAAGCACCACATCCAGAATATTGCTTCGACGCCATACAATCCAGCAGCGAATGGGTTGGTAGAAGCATTCAACAAAACTATTATCAAGTTACTCAAGAAGTTTGTGTCGTTCAACAAACGCGACTGGAACGAGAAACTTGGTGAATACCTATGGGCGTACCGTACCACAGTCCGAACGGCCACAGGGAACACACCATTCTCCCTGGTATACGAGAGTGAGGCAGTTCTCCTGTTGAAGACTCAAATACCCTCGCTCCGTGTCGCTCTCATAAATCAATTGACGACGGATGATAACTACCGTCGCCGACTGCAAGAGTTAGAGGCCTTAGATGAAAAGCGCCTCCTGGCTCAGCAACGGATCAAGCTATACCAAGCACGCATCTCCGAAGCCTTCAACAAGAAGGTTAAAATCAGAACATTCGAAGTAGGCAATCTCGTTCTGGCATTCCGGAGGCCGATGGTCATGACTCACAAGACCACCGGCAAGTTCTAGCCAAAATGGGAAGGTCCATTTATCATTGAGGCTGTATTCTCCAACGGTGCTTACCGTCTCGCAAAACAAAATGGAGACTTGCTCATGTTGCCCGTCAACAGCAAGTTCCTGAAGAAATATTATGTCTAAACAACATTTTCCAGATCCTTGAGTTATGTACCCGCTGGTGCCGCTGAACTCACTTTCACAATATTCCAGATTATCGAGTTATATACCCGCTGGTAGCGCTGAACTCACTCTCATAATATTCCAGATTATTGAGTCATGTACCCGCTGGTGCCGCTGAACTTATATCTACAACATTCCAGATTATCGAGTCATGTACCCGCAGGTACCTCTGAACTCACATTCCGGTCACTCTTTCAGATAGTAAGTCATGTATGACCATATCTCTGAACTTTCTTCCTGAAAGAGATCCTCCCTCATGATCCACTACCCGCACTTCCAGTGTACAAAAAGGGTAACAGATCCACAAATTTCCAAAACGGCCATGTCCACATTACCTCTGAGTCGTTTCACTTTCGCCAAAAACAAATCACCCCTTTACATAGAACTTCCATGTCCTCATTACCTCTGAGTCGTTCTATGTACCCTCCTTCATTGAGCCCACTCCTGTCATGTCCTTATTACCTCTGAATGGGAAGGCTCCGTCGAAGAAACCTTCATGCTTGCCATATCCTCATTACCTCTGAGTAAGTATGATGATTCCCTTTCGACTTATTATCTGTACCCACAACCGGAGTACGCCAAGGATAATAGGTCCACAAATATTCTCTGCTGAGTCCACTCCTGCCATGTCCTCATTACCTCTGAGCAGGAAGACTCTACGATAAAACCTCCGTACTTGCCATGTCCTCATTACCTCTGAGTAAGTATGATGGTTCTCTCTCGTCTTATTATCCGTACCCTGAACCAGGGTACGCCAAGGGTAATAGGCCCAAAAATGTCCTCTGTTGACCACAAATGTCCTCTGTTGACCACAAATATCCTCCGTTGAGTTCACTCCTGCCATGTCCTCATTACCTCTGAGTAGGAAGACTCCACGGTAAAACCTTCATACTTGCCATGTCCTTATTACCTCTGAGTAAGTACGTTGGTTCCCCTTCATCCTGTTATCCGTATCCTAAGTCGGGGTACGCCAAGGATAATAGGCCCACAAATGTCCTTTGCTAAGTCTCTTAGTACAGGCCCACCATTCCTCATCATTCTCCGGGAGCCCAGCTGCTCCATGGCATTCCATCTCCCGATACCCCGAACACTCAAGACCACCTTACTGTGGAACTGTTCTAGGTATCCCCAATCAAACTTGTTATCCGTACCTAACAACCAAGGTATGCCAGGGGTAACAGATCCACAAACAAGGCCCTCATGCGGGGCAAACTCCCCCATAATACCACAGGCACAACAAGCAATACAAATGAAGGGTAGAATGGAAAGTACTCTTTATTTGAAATACGAAAAAAGCATTACATATGGTGGGGACCATGTCCCTCTCAAAAAAAGAAAAAAAGAAAAGGAAAACATGAACAAAAGAAGAAAAGGCCGACTATAGTTCGGCATTACACAACTCCAAGAGGCGGTTTCTCACTAAGGTAGTACCCCGCTCAAGCCTCTATCTAGCTCGGCGCTCAGCCTCCTGGGACAACCGCTCCCCATTTTTCAGGTCCATGAGTGCCCGCCAGTCGTCGTCTAACCTCTTCAGAGCCACTTCCAAGTCAGCCGAAGCTTTATTAACTTTGTCAGCTTCCTAGATAATTAGCCCTCTGTCGATCCGGACAGCCTCAAGCTCAGACTCAAAGAAAGTTAACTTCCTCTGAAGCTCAAAAATCTGTTCCCACGTGTCAGTATTCCCGCGGGAGGCAGTCGCTTCCCGAGCCGTAACATCTTCACTACCATGGCTCAATTGATCATATCGATCAGACAGAGTGCGAAGATCCTTCAGTATGGCCGGCCTAGTTTTATCCTGAGCGGCCCTCGCCTTCTCTATAGCAGTTGTGAGGGAGCCGCGCTCCTGATCTATAGCAGCAGACAGATCAACCTGCCGCAATACCTGAAGCTGGGCCACCAGCTGATCAGTCTCCAGCAATTTCGCCTCCAGGAGTACAACCACCCCTGCCCCACTAGGAAGGGCCTTAAGGATGTCAATTTGACCCTGGGCTCATTGCCGGGCCAAGACGAAAGAGGTCCCTCTCTCCACAACAGCTTCTATCCCCCTTTTCAAGTGACGATAAAAGCTGTCGACCACGTCCTGTAATGCTTCGTCCAGGACCTCTGTAGAGGACGGCGTCAGAGGAACGTGGCCGGCAGCATCGAAGGAGTGGTACTAGAACTCGCCACCAGGGGGCAACTTCCGAGCAGAACGATGCACAGATAGCGGCTAACTCTTCCTCTGCCACCCGAAGAGCCTGGACGCTTGGCAGGGCGGAGAGGTCGACTCTCGGGGCCGCCCGAGCAGAGAAAGACACGACGACCATCGTCCCCTGCCCCGGTTGCCCCATCACCGGACTTGCCGAACTCGAGCCCGCAGGAGGCCCATCAAGACGAGCCGGAAGGGGAGGAGGTACGCTCCTCTCCGCCAGTGCCCCTTTGGCAAAGTCTGTCTCAACAATGTCCATCCTCGGCACTGGAGAGGCAGGACCTGCATGTCCATGACAATGATCAATCGACGTGACCTGAAGGATGTGATGATAGAGCAGATAGGCCTCCTCGGAAGTTAAGATTCGACTTATCTTACCAGGAGAGGAGCCTGGAGGCTGCAGCTCGTTCGCAGCTGGCAGGGTCTCCTCACCCGCGATCTCCAAATTTGTCACGACCCGCACCCACTGTGAGGGTATGAGTACGTAACGACGTCCAGCCTACGCCGCAGTATCGGCGGTAGAGCGCTGTCCTAGGTTACTATCTAACCAGCAACTCATGTAATATATAATGTACTCATCATGATCAACTCCGAACGGAGGACAAGTATAAGATTTTGTAACTCAATCACAGTCTAAGCACGATAAGATAATCACAGAGAATTAAACTAAGAATAGGAGGACAACTACTAAATAATAACAACTCTCAACAAATCTTAAATACTAAACAAGTCTCAAATCTTCTACAACAAGTTCAACATGAAAACAGATGCTAATCTACTAAACTAAATCCCGATCACTCCTGAGTGTCGGGGCCAAAGGTAGTCATCCCGTCTCCGGGTCCATAATATGTAGGGCATGTGTCCTCAGGGCAATCATTTATAAAAATTTCAACAGGTCCAGTCAGGACAGGAACGAGTACAACTCATCAAGAAATCCCAATTAAATGATAGAGAACTATAAAGCAGTTATAACAGTTTTATTGATGAATATGGCAGATTATATTTAGGTTGTGGCATAGAGAAGCAGTAAGATACAAGGAAAGTAAGTAACTAAAACAAGAGAAGAATGATGGCAATGAAGACTGTAAAATAAATCTAGATGAACTAAGGTAACATAATAAGTCCAGATAGTAAATGTAAACAAGTGCAACCCAAGTAAATCCAGACAACATGAATCTGATACCAGGTGGTTCCAGTACAAGATGAGTCCGGTATAAGGTGAGTCCAGTTGGTGATCAAAGGTTCCAGGGTGAGTCCAGCCTATACTCTAACAGTGTGTTTTAAAATATTGGGATTGACATGTGAACGGCTGTAGGTAATACGGCACATCACACACCTGGCCGGGTGTGAGATGGCTATCATTCCAGTATAATTCCAAGGGAGTGGTTCCAGTATTTGGGTATGTTCACATGCCTATTCCAATATTTCCCCGCCCAGCAAATACAAGTGAATCCATAATCTGACACAAAATAGTATAAGTCCAACCAGTACACGTATGGTTCCAGTAAATGATTCCAAGGTGGTTCCAGTAGGTGGTTCCAGTAAATAGTTCTAGTAGGTGGTTCCAGTAAATAGAGGCCGGACTTAAATAAGTGAGTGTCGCATAAAATGGATCCAGTAATATCAAATCGTATTTGAGACAGAGAATCAGATAGAACTAGCTACAACTGAAATATAGTAAACGACAAGTAAATGGAAGAACTATCAGAGAATGTACTCGCCTGCTACTCTGAAAAGAGTAGTATAATATCAGATGTCTACACCAGAGTCACAGTGTCCTAGACAGAGTAATATAGGTTATAATATGTTTAAAAATAAGACAGATGATGTTTATGATGCAATCTACAAGATTTCTAGGCCAATCTAGGTCAAAGTCAACTCTAAGTCAAACCTGGTCAACTGTCTAGGTCAAACTAGGTCCAAGTCAAACTTGGTCAACTCTGGGTCAACCCAAGTCAACTACACTAGTCAAACTAGGTCAATTGGTCACATCTAGACTCAATGTTGACTTTTGGTCAACTCCAGTCAATTCTGAACTATTGGGTCAAACCATGGTCAACACTCTAGTCCATCAAGTCTCACTAGGCCTATCCCCAGCCTATACTAGCAATCCAGCACAAGTACAAGCCAAACTAGGCTATACAAGTCATCAATACACATCATTGAGCATTTATGTCATCTGCACAGGCTGTATCACATGGGGATACACCCAAGTGCAATATGCCATGCATATAGGCTATAGGCCATATAGGCTATATCACACATATTCACCACATTATTATCAAGCATATAGATATATATACATACATAGAGTGATATAGAGAGAGAGGGGTAATGGCCCGTGTGTCTATGTATATATATAACTATAGTTAATAGGTGTCAAATGAGGGTGTGTGTGTAGGGGGTGTACAGGGCTATGTTCTCAGGATTTCAGAAAAATAGTGAATGTGTAAATGTAGGGAACCTCATAGGTTCACAGTTGAGTGTGAGTAGAACTCAGGTTTTAGGAAATCAGTGAGTGTACCAATTAGTTTACCAATTCTTCAGGAATCAGTCAAATGCACATAGCACTATGGTTAGGATAATGCCTAATGGCAGGGCTTATGAGTATGCTGTGAATACAAGAGGGATTATGTGTGTGATACATGTGTATAACTCAGGAATTCAATATTAGAATTCCTTAGTAATGGTTCTCAGTGAATTTAATGTTCAATGTGTGTGTGTATGTGTATATGAAAAACAGTATGATATTTAGGAGTTTCAGTTCTCAGAAAACTGAAAACAAGTGACAGTTTAGTGAATTGGAACTCAGGGATTATGGTCTCAGTTTTTAGGCAGTGTGTGTTAGGATAAATCTCTGTGTGTGTTAATGTTCCAGTTTTGTGTGTGACTTAGGAGGATGCATAGAAAAATAGTTCAAAATTTTGGGAACTAGATGACAGTTCAATGGAGACATAACAGTGGTAAACTCAACTTATGTGTGCATTACAGAGATGTATTTCAGGAATTTGTGAAGTGCAAGACAGTGGAAACATGGCAATGGCAGTTTGTTATATCAATTAAGCACAAAACCTATTTCCCTACTCAACCTAAACCCCCATTTGAAAGCCAGTCAATCCTCTAGCTAGCATGAAACCAATCATTCAACAACTAACATGTGAACTAATCATAAGTAATGAATTTAACCATGGCAATTAACTCAAAATCAGTTTAAGGAAAAAGGGTGAGGTTCAGAACTCCAAACTCAGGACTGTGTATCAGTCCCTCCCCTTCTTAGCCCAATCCCGCATTCAAATCCCATTACTCTCGACCACAACCTAATCTAACATGCTAATCCCACTTAGCGTTAACTAATACGCATGTATAAATCAAATATGGCAAGTTAACATTAATTAAATCGAGTTAAACAGGGAATCAAATCTCAGGAATTATGAAACTGAAAGTGTGTATCAGTCAACAGCGTGCATGTCATTCAACACCCTCAAACCCAATTCGAAATCTAAAAACCTAACACTAGTCAATAACTAACATTGTAATGGTCTAATACACAAGTGTAGGATTCAAACATGGAATTTAAACAAGGAAAATCAGTTTAAAATAGGGAAATGAAATTTCAGGATACACAGACTGATGCGCGTATCAGTCCAATGAGAAAAATCCAATTTCGAAATCAAAATCATGATAAATTGATAAATTTAAAGGTTGGTAACACATCATACACATGTGCACGTGTCCCAGGAACTTTTTGTGTCACCCTAGAGCCGGATACGGCGTGTCCAAGCCTCAAAACATGCACAGACACTCTGTGCACAGGCTGCATCGTGCACGTGTGCACGCGTGTCCCACGCGCGACACAGGGCACGACACGACTCGTGCTCGTGCCCATGTGTTTGCCCCACATAGGGCTGCAAACCTGTCACCCTGCACCGTGTCCCCGTGTCCCCGTGTTCGAAATAAAGTGCATGTCAGTGCGGAAAAAAATGAGCGCGCACAGCAGCTCGCGCGCGGCCCGTACGACCAGTACGAGGAGGATTTCTCCTCGCATACTGCACCATATGGCCCCATCTTTTGGGAGGATGATGTCAGTCTATGCCCCATCATCCTCGCCAAAAATAGCGTGTCCACGTGTCCGACACATGGAGTTATTCTGCCCGAGATGCAGGACAGTGCACATGTCCCCGCGCGCGCGTGTCCAACACCACATCCGACACAAAACGACACCAAAACACAAAACATCCTTCACAAAATTTAATGTTCATACTAAGATCTACCAATCCATGTAATTACATTTTCAAAAATCAAAAATAAATTCCTAAGGGGCATTCTATCGAACACTTATACGTATTCTATGATACGTGTCTGATACGGACACGAAACTGACACGAATTGTGCCAAATTTCCAGGGACAGCTAGGTGACTCCTAGATCTATCCCTAAATGCAAAGAAAACAGAATTATAATGTGATTTAAAGGGTTTTACCTATATGTGCAATTTGCAAGAAAAGGCTTCAAATGGGAGGTGTTCTTCTTGATGGCCAAATGCTCCAAATGAGCCCAAAGCTGAGATTAACCTCCAGAATTATAAAATATACAGAAATTAGAACCTATTGCAAAAGACTAGGATTAAAAAGGAATTAAAATGGATTTATGGAGATTTTTAGAAGGGGGACAATACCTTTTCTTTTCTCCAAGTGTTGGAATGATAAAAAGAGGCAAGCCCTAATGAATAAGTATTTAAATAGGGTGGGGATCCCTATGTGGCTGGTCATTTAGGGTTTGGTTAGGGTTAGGGCTTCTAGTTATGGGCCATGGGCCAAGTCATAAGTCATTGAGTCATAAAATCATAAGTCATTTCATTAAACCATAAATCATGAAATGATTTCACTCAAACTAATCCTCCTATTCCAAAATTAGTCTCTAATGACTAAAAGTAGGTTAACCTAAGTTAGACTAGGGTTACCATAGCTAGGGTTATGTTCTAGGCTAGTCCACTAGGTCTCAACAAGTCAAAGTCAACTAGAATTCACCAATTCATTAAATTAATTAAAAAATTCAAATAAGCCAAAATGATCAAATTACTCCTAGGCTAAAAATGATAATTAAATCATCCTAATAACATGGTTAGGCTCTAGGTCATGCAGTCACTAGGGTTTCACTGACAGCACATCAAAATCACAAGTCATGACTCAAAGCAGTTTTTAAATAGTTTAAAAATTATTAAAAATCACCAAAAATCATAATGTGAATTAAATATCAATAATTATTATTATAATTACAAAATTTCAAAAATACCCTCATCTGGAAAACTGGGTGTTACAAAATTAAATTTGGCCGGCTCCTCTGACCCAGTCTCCTCGGAGGGAGAGGCAACTCGATCAGTATCACCTTGACGGAATTCAGCAATTTCAGGGGCAGACTCACCGGAGCCCCCGTCATCCCGAGTCACGACCTTGGCAAGTCGAGAGTCCTCTTCTTCTGACGCCTACAAGAGGGAAGAAAGATGATTAAAATCAAAGCTAGAAGAAAGGAATAACCGGTAGTAACTTATTTACCTCTGATGCGGGGTCAACTTCTTCACCTCTTTCCTTTATAGTTAGCCTGCGGTGTCTGGTCACAGCCAGTTTCCGAGAGCGAGGAATGCCGCCGACAGGAGAAAGTTGCTTGCTACGCTTTCATGCAGGGCCAGGTACAACGGATGGCTGATCTACCACCATCTCATCTGGCAAAACAGGCAGATGATCCGCCCCTACATCTGCCACAGGAAGGGAAGAGTCATCTCCATCATGCTCGTCGCCTTCGTCATCTGCAGCAGCGGAGTCCGAATCTGGCACTTCGACTCTGTTCTTCCTCTTCCTTGTATTGCCCCCCTGGGAACCCTCATCCAGGCCGGTACCAATGATGAAACTGGTACCCGGGTTGAAACCAACAGGGGGCTTGTTCGCCATGACGTGGTACAGAGCCGCCATATACAAGATCTCTACCAATGCCTTGATAGCAGGAACTGAGAAAACGGTACGGGTATGGAAGGTGTCATAGTAATGCCAGGCTCTGATGCCATCAAGAAGGCTACCTTCAAAGCCAAGACATGAGCTGGGGCTGTCTAGAAAAAGCTGACTATATCCAAATTGCCGGCCGAACCTGCTAGGCAGATAAAGCTCCAGGAAGACAGTGTTACGGTTGCGATACACCAGATGAGCGGGGCGGATGTTACGAAGCCATAAAAGCATCTAGCCGTCCAGAAGTTGAGGGGGCCCAATATCGTCGAGATGGACAGCCGCTATTTCCTTATCAGTAAAACGAGGGACTGATACGAAAATGTTGTACATGTCTTCCCTCGCCAGTGCCATCCGGCAAGCACGTATGGTCTCGAATTCCCAAGACTCATTATGATAGTGGAAGATAAAAGCGTCGTCATCAGTTACGCCGTCTTCAGAGCCCGGTCTCATCAAAGACGGATAATGCATTAGCAGCCACCCCATCAAATAATGATAGGGCAGCTCTGTCCGTTCAAAATCTTTTGTCATATTGTGGGCAATGACCTTGGATGTGAAAGTGCGAAGGCCACGGTGTATGCTGCACACCATGGCCGGGAGGAGAGCTAGCCGGACTCGCAAAACTAACTTCATAGCCGGAAGGATAAAATTGCGACTGATCCTCTCGATAGAACCTGCTCCACCCGAGACTACACAATTTTGCAACCATATCATCAAGAATCCTGCCAGGAGCGCCTTCTCTGACAACTCTTGGGTGTCCTGATAAAAATAACCGAAAGAGTCGGTCTGACTCCCGAATCTGTCACTAGTGGTGGCCACCCTCTTAGCTGACGACACTAAGGCTTTCACCGCCTCCCGGAATTGAGGACGTCGGGGAGTAACTTGACCTGAGGCATCCGTTGTGAAGAGATAGTGCGCCCAGTCCTTGGTATGAGGGGCATTCCCTTCCGAGCTGCTCTTCCTTTTGGCTATTTGATGACATGTGCTATAATGGCACAATATCTCTTGATAAAGAGCTACGAAGCCTGGATACTATCTTTCCAACTCTTCGAACTCCTCATTCGTAGGAGTATATGCCTCAAAAGCTTCGTCCCCCCAAGGAAGCTTGGAGATCGCATGCATTTCGTGGAGCGCAAGCCCCATATCTCCTACGGGCGTATAGAAGGTTCCCCTATGGCGGTTATACATCTCCAGCAGAGATATAAATAATCTCTTGTTTATAGGCAAGCCATGGCTGGTGCCCCGAATAGCATGGTAAAGACCAATCTCACACAGAAAGGCCTCATACTTTCGCAAAATCCACATAGACAGATTGGTCCACGAGGGAATGGGATGTATCCAGCTAGGGAGCATCAACCGACCAATGGGATATGAGCCCTTCCGAGCAAGTTGGTTCATAAAAGTATCGGCTGTAGAAAACGTGAAATTGGGATCCGGCACATTCAAGAAAGTACCCGGGGCCAATCCCATTACAGAACGGCTGGTGTGCACCTTGCCCGCACACACTGACTTCAGGCTGTTGTTATAATGGATGTCTCCCACAAACATCCCACTTCGGGTAGGAGTTAAAGAATCTTCCATCTTCCGGTCCAGTGGGAGCATATTGAACCAAGATAAAGGGAAGTGACGCTCCATCTGGGGGATGCGGATCGCCATCCCGTTAGAAACAAAACTCCAGTTCTCTGACACCTCCAGAATCTGACTGTTCTTCACAGTCAAGGCGTCTCCAAAGAAGAATGCGGGCTTCAAGTATTCTCCTTCTAATTTCCCCGAGTTCATCATAGCGTTTAGAAAATAGAAATGCTGGTTCTTGAGGGCATTCAATCTCGCCGGAGTCTCGTCACTCGGAAACTGGTCCGCCATATGCTGAACTATATGGTCGTACCTATAGCCCAGAGCAGCTTGGGCACTGCCTACCAGGAGCTCTCCAGCAGCATTAACCGGCAAATTTACTGAGAAGAAGACAAAAAAAGATAAGTTAAAAAGATGGACAAAAAGGAACTAATGGGTGCTTTCGAGCTTATGCGGTTCCAACTTAACGAAGCCTCATGCGGCTCAGGAGAACACTTATGCGGCTCTAACTTACTGAAGCCTCATGCGGCTCAAGCTCAGAAGAACATTCATGCGGTTCCATTTAGTGAAGGGTCATGCGGCAGTGCTTACATAGGGCCCGCAGGGATCAGATAAGTTCATGCGGAACACGTGACAGACAAATGTGTGCGAATCTATGCGGCTCAGTGTAGCTTATGCGGCTTCGTTGGCGAAACGTGTATGCGGCCACAGTGGCTATTCTTATGCGGCTCGCGGCTCGGCCATAGGACGAACATGCGACTCACATGAAAATAAAGGCTCGTGTATAAAGCATGCGACGTAGCCATAGCAGTTAGGGTTCTTTAAACCCACACAAAGTCCTTACCAGCAATAGGGGGATGAACGTCAGGATGAGCTGCAGGCACGATGGCCGGCGGAGGAGCAGCCGCGGTCAAAGTAGAGGCAGTTGTCTTGACCTTCGCCGTCGCAGACGACGAAGACGCCGCCTTCTTGCCCTTCGCCGCAACGGTCTCCTTTGGAGCCATTGGTGATTGAAGAAGAGGATGAAAATGGGGTAGGGAAAGTTCAAAGTAAAAGAGAAAGTAAAGAAGTTTTCTCTCTTAAACTCCTCTTATTTATAGGAGGACAAAAGAGGGGAGAACACGTAGACTAATAACCGCCTCGGAAAAGACAAAACTGACTCCTCGGATTTCGTCTCCTCTCTCATAAAGGAGATTCACCCAGGGCATAAAATCCAAAGATTTAATGAACCGACCCTTGGGATTTCCCCAAAAGGCGGTACTAAAACGAATTTGAGGCAATTAATGACGCGCAGACGTAGCGAGGAACTCATACGGCCCGAACAGCCTATGCGGCCCGAAAGTCCATGCGGCTGAGACATCCATGCGACCGAGACATCCATGCAGCCGAGACATCATATGCGACCAGAAGAATTTACACATGGCCATGCTTCTTATTCAAAGTATTTCAATTTTGCAAATTAAAAACTTTGAAGGGGGTCTTGTAGAAGCATGGAAAAGAATAAAGAAAGATCCATGCGGCTCAGAGAGTTCATGCGGCTCAAGGATCCATGCGGCTCAGAGAGTTCATGCGGCTCAAAATATCCATGCGGCTCGAGCGTCTATTGTAAGCCCCTGAAATTAGGGCTTATTATTATTTTTTTAATTTGTATAAATCAATTATTTTGAATAGATATTATTATTTGTTTATTATTTGATTTAATGCTCTTTACCGTGCCTTTGACTTCTGGAGCGTCAAGGATGCCAGTCTCTGGAAACTTCCTTCTTGAAGTTTGAAGTAGACGAGATTACCTTCACGTCGATATATCATGTCCCATCCAAACTCGTTCCCTTGTGCTCCTTTTATATCGCACAAGTTCGGGTCAATTTAGACCATTTAAATTATTAATTGAATTCCCACTCTTTTCCTTGATCATCATATGCGCGTTACCGTGGCTTTTAATTTAGGAGCACCAGACTAGTCTTTTTCTTGAAACCAACTTGTCATGCCTGATCTACTCGAGACGCTCTTCACCCCTGACCTTCGTGTCCCACTCAGACACTCCATTTTGTGCTCCATTTCCTTCGCACAACTTTTGGTTCAATTTAGGCCAATTAATTATCTACCGTGAAACCTGATTTATTTTTCCAATTTAATTTCGGGACCCGACATCGACCCAACCTAGTCGACCCCAAATATGGACATGGCCCCCATGAAGCCTACTACCCGTCTCACACTTGTGTCCCATTTATTTGAGCCCCCCCATGTTATTTATTTGTCCATGATTATAAATACCCATTTTTAATTCGAATATTGCCCCCTGTCCGATTTTGGCCCAACCCGGCTCCACTGAACCCAACCCCAGCTCTATGTTGCCCTCCATCATGACTGTCCATACCCCCACTGATATTTTTCCTCTACCCTAAATATCGCTTTTTATGTAAATATCTAATTCTCTCATTGTATATATATACATATATATATATACATAATATATATATACATATATATATTATACACACTCTCTCCTTAAAACACCTCACTACCTCACCCCTCTCCCCATGAGCAGCCGACTACACCCTCCCCATCTCCCTCTCTCCTCCCTTAATATCTACACACAGACACAAATTAATATCTTCCTTCCTCTCTCCTCATTAACTCCCCACACCATCACATCCCTCTCCCTCTTCACATCACCAGCACCCCCTCCTTCACGTGTACAAGAGCAGCACCCCACTCCCTCTCTCTACTTTATTTCCTTCTCATTAATATCTCTTTCTCTCTCTCTTTCTTTATAACATATCTCCCACTCTCTCTCTTTAGTAGTACACAACTCATACACCACCACCACCTTCATGATTACCTCCTCCACCACCTCCTCTCCAACCCAAACCGCCACCACCACATACACTACCGCAACCACCCCACGCCGCTGGGCCGCCACCGTGCTGCGTCGCCGCCGCCACCGTGCGCGCGCAGCAGCAACAGCGAGCTGCCACAGCAGCAGCAGCTGCAGCAAGCAGGCGCAGCAGCAGCCGCGGCCGACCGGCGCCGCAGGCCGCCGTGGCCGGCCGTCGCGTGGTCCCCCATGGCCCCCTTGGCCGGGCGCACCACCCCGTGGCGGCCAACGTCCTCCGGGACGCGCCGTCTAGGCGTTTCGTGCATTTTGCACGGAGTTCCGTCGACGCGCACGGGGGAGAAATTTCAGAATTCGCATTTCGGAGCAGCGACTTCGCACAAGTTTTTCGGAAAATTCGACCGTTGGATCGGCGAACTCCTTGCTCCGTCTCAATCTTGGTATATCCATCTTCACCTCTGTCAAATTTCACCCGTTAATTTCGTCGTTTGATACATCAAAACCGGCCACCAATTTGACGTTTTAATTTGTACTGTTTTTGGACAGTTTTGCGACGCCAACTTCGCGGGATCGTATCTTCGCCGTAGCAGCTCCGTTTTGCGCGCTACCAGTTCCGGTGCACAGCTGGTATAACCCTCTTCCTGCCCCCTTTAGATTTTATTTCAGTTTGAGCTTGTTAGGTCGGTCGAATTCGACGCCAAAGTTGGCCGTTCGAATTCTTAGTGTTGCACTTGTTAAATTCCATTTTTGAACCCGGAACTCCGGATTCAATTTTTGACACCACCAGTAGACTCGTGGCGTCGTTCTGGCATGTTTTCATAGAAAGTTTGCTTGATTTGGAGAACGTGGGCCCTGGCACGCATTTTGGTACAAAGCGGGTCCCATTTTCTGAGTCAACGGGACTTTTTGACGCCGGCTCATCGGAATCCAACTCCGGATACACCGTTGAGTTCGTATCGTTATTCTGGACTCGTTGACATATAATTTTCTAGGTTTTAGTGGACATTGGTTCCGACACGCATTTCGGTGCAAGTCGGATACCAATATCCGGGTCAACGGGTCATTTTGAGTTCGGCTCATCGGAATCCAATTCCGGATATACCGTTGAGTTTGTATCATCAGTTTGGACTCGTTGACATATAATTTGCTGAGTTTTAAGGACATTGGCTCCGACACGCTTTTCCGTACAAATCGGAATTTCAATGTCTCGGTCAACGGACCAATTTGAGATCGGGTCAACGAAATCCAATTCTGGATATATCGTTGGGTTTGTATCGTCATTCTGGATTCGTGGACATATAACTTGTTAGGTTTTGTGCACTTCTATTTCGACACATTTTTTGATGCAAAGTGTGTCCAACGGCGGACATCATTTTGGCCCGAAATTACCGTTTTGCCCCTGTGTCCAAATTGGACTTTTGGACAGGCTATCCTAGCTGATTTGACCATTCTGGACACGTTGGTGATGTTATTTTCATCATCCGACAACATCTGTAGGTTTTCACCCTATTATCATAATCTTTCTCCTTTGTGGTATTTTGAGTTCCATGGATTTCGGTGATTTCACAATCACTGAAATTGATGTGTTGACCCTGTAGATGTTTGTAGAGACTAGCTTTGACCCAGTTGACCATGGTTGACTACTTTGACTGAACATCGAAACCTAGGTTAGACTAGTTTTGACCCTGGTTGACCACAGTTGACTATTTTGACCAAGTCAACCGGAAGTCAACCATAGCCTAAGATTGACCAGAACTTGACCGAAGTTGACCAGTTTACCCAAAGTCAACTGTTAGTCAACATTAGTCAAGTTTGACCTAGAGTTGACTAGTTGACCAAAAGTCAACTGTAATTCGACCATTGACTTAGATTGACCTAGTTTGACTTGCCTTGACTTGTCTTGACCTAGTTTGACTTAGTATGACTTGATTTTACTTCCAAACCCTTATATTGATACAGTATTCCACCTATAGGTCCTCGAGGCACTGTTCTTGGACCAGTTGACATATTCCACCAGATCACAGGCGAGTACATTCTCTGATAATATTTCTGTTTTATGATATCGTTTATGTTTCTTGTATTTAGTGTAGATATCCTTGTTCTCTTGACACATTGTTCACACGGATTGGTATTTTCCTGGATCCCGTCATGAGATATTATTCCTCGCTCTCCTTGGTATATCTTGTGCAAGACTTTCTTGTTCCTTGTGCATGTATAGACACGATTCCTGCGAAGGCTAGCTACCCTCTCGGAGAATCGTATGTCATGATGTGTCATGGTTGGATCCACTATACTAGTCGGGGACGGGGAGTATTAGTGTAGATGTGTGGTCATTATCCACCTTGTTATTCTTGTAGACCTTGTGAGTGTTAATCATACACCTCACGTATGATTAACCAGGCCAGTAGACCTTGTGCAAGACCCAAGCCGGCCACATGTTGAAACTAGTACTCACACACTTAGATAGATGATTCTTGATTCTTGTACATGACATGATCAGTTTTACTTACCTTGTTCTAGCTCTAGATTTACAGCTTACCTTGCCATGATACTCACATGTACATTTCATGATTTCTTGTATATTCTCTCTATTTACTGCTATATTTTCAATATCGTCTGATTAGAACTGTTATTTGAGATTTGTGCTCGTTTCATCCTGACTGGATATGTTGACAAAATTTTAGGAGTAGTTGTGCCCTCAGTTTTTGGACTTCATGATGTTGCTAGCTGAGGTGGATCTCACTATTCTTCTATGTGAGTTGCCTGGTAGTTATCTTTAGTTAGTTTTGTTGTTCATTCTTTATTTTTCTGTCTTATGATCCTTGTAGATTATAGTTGTTCTAGTGATATCGTTATTATTTCTTGTCTTATCTTCCTTAGTTTTTGTGATGTGACATGAGTACATTTCTAGTTATGGATATTTAGATGTTGTAGTTAGTATAGTATACTTGACAGCGTTCTACCGCCGATACCGCGGCGTAGGCTGGGCGTGGCCCACGTATTCGTACCCGTATATCTGGGTGCGGGTCGTGACATCTATACGGCTCAAACAAGTTCTATGCGGCTCAGAGAGGAGCCACGTGGCCTTCAAACAGCTCTTCCGTTTGTCCTTTACTGCATTAAGTGCTTTGATGGCTGACAGCTCTGACACATGACAGCCCTGACACAAAAATACAATTATAACTCCGTCATAATGGCAGGCCCCTAGGGAAACGAAGAAAATCTCTGACACGATCCTCCGAGATCCAGAAACTGTCATGCGACCTTGACACGTGGACAGTCGCATGCGGCTCAAGTAGAGACCACCCCATGCGGCTCACGAAGACTATCCCTATGCGGCTCAAGTGGAGGCTGCCCCATGCGGCTCACGAAGACTAGTCCCATGCGGCTCACGAAGACTATCCCCATGCGGCTCACGAAGACTATCCCCATGCGGTTCACGAAGAAGGCACCTATCAAGCGGTCACCTACACTCATGCGGCTCAGATGTTCAGGGGGCCACTCTCAAACAGCCTTGACACGTGGCTAGCCTTATGCGGCTCAATGAGGAGCAACTTTTCTGCGGCTCAGATTTCTGCAGTGGCTTGCGGTTAAGACACGTGGCATGATAGCGGGGCACGTGGCATCAAATTGATCAAAATCCCTCAACAAATCCCAATAAAATATTGGGATCAAATCAGATCATTTGCAAATAAGCAAATTAATGACACGTGTCGAGAAATTCGAGGTTGGCATGACAAATCAGGAGGATTTATGTCAATCATCATTAATTACTCACAAAAGATTTGATGCAATCACATTTATTGCTCAAATATCGATGAACGGCCCAGATCCAGTGATCCTTAGCCGCCGACTTTTAAGAATGGGCAATCATTACAAACCCTAATGATGCCCCCACTCTTATAAATAGCAAGGTGTCATTCCCTTGCGAGGACACACAGACATACACAAAGAGACATATAGAGAAAGAGGAGATTCTCAGATAAAAAAAAGAGAGCCAGAGAGCCAGAGAGAGAGTATACAGAGCCCGAAAGGAGAGTATTTCTTTAGCAACGCCAAGCAGTTCTTCACAGAGCCAAGGCTGCACCCGATCGTCCAAGGAGTAAGGCAGAGCTGCCGTCGCTTTCCCGAGCCTCTACCGTCACCCCCCAGAATCTAAAATAAACAATTGTACTTAGATTGATGTACCTAGATTTTCGTCCCTAGGCTTTCTTTATACAAGCGAGTTTGTATTGTGAAGTAAAAGTCCAGTCCTCCGATAATTGTTACGTTCTTTTATATTTTATGGCAAACAATGTACTATCCTGTACTCTACATCACTAGCCACTATTGGTTCTCTATTTATAGTAGAGATTTCTATTACAGTTCTCTTTCTCTGTTTACATACTGTATTTCTTTCAGATCATGTATCTTACTCTACTACATGTTTATAATTTCTAACCTGTTATGAACTGTTGAGATGTATTGTGCTCGCTCCTGTCCTGACTGGACCTGTTGAAAATATTACAGAGGACGAGGAGCAGGCCTTTGTGGATACCTTCTACGGGGCAGCCTAGCCGACACTTACGAGCTGGACCCTCAGGAGGACCCAGCTCTAGCTGATGACATTACCCCCATTGCCTAGACTAGCTTAGTTAGGCCTATCTTCTTTATGTTGTCTTGAGACTGTTTTAGTTAGACTTTATTTCTGTTTGGAGATTCTGAGTTGTATATATTCTTTCATATTCAGTAGCTGAGATTAGTACTATGGATATTTGCTGGGATGTTATTTTAAACTATTTTATCATCTATATTTCCTTGAGTTCTATATCATATTGTGCTTCTTCTTCCTTAGTTGTGATTGAGTTTACTTCTATCATGTCACCCCCATTCGGGGAGTATAAACTGCTTAGTATATTATTGCTAGATGTTATGACCTAGGACAGCGTTCTACCGCCGATACTGCGGCGTAGGCTGGACGTACCCACGTCTCGTGCCCTTACTCTAGGGTGCGGATCGTGACAATCACAGAACTAGTAAACGAAAAACAATTCAGCACACACTCACACGATCACAAATCACTATATCTTTTTAGTACATCATATATGTCCAACCTTCGAAGACAAATCTGATAATCCTCATCATCAATATTATATATTTGCTATACAAAATATCTACAAAATATCTGATACATCTAAATGATATACCCTAATCTTCTAATCTTCCAGAGTTTTCGGTAGTCGTCGTCCAAACTAGTGCCATCCACATCCTCTTGTCCTGATTTAATATGTTAATGATCCAATCAGAAAAGAAGCAAACTACAATCCATCACAGTGGAACAAGTTCAACATATGCACAAGTAAAGATGTAATGAAACATGACTAACCTGAATCACCCGAGATGCTTTATCTACTGAAACATGAAACAAGAAGATCATGGCTCATGATTTGAAATACATACTAGATATGTGATCGCCTGGACAAAGATCACGAATATAGAACATGTATAAGGGTACAACTTAATCACACGTGCACGAGTGTATGATTAGGCTATCATTCAATACCTAGCTAGCATTTTGACTTTGATCACATATTCGTAGTATTTCTCCTCTCCAAGATACAAGTACAAGATCAAGAACATGATAAGTACCAAGACTAGAAGCACATGATCAATCATGTATAAAATGTGTCCAACATGAATACAAGTCCACATGAAGTAATTGAGTCAATGTAATGGAAGTACTTGCCTTGTCCTTGCAAATCAATACGTCTCAATATCCACCTAGAATAGGGCAACAATAGGTTAGGTTCTAACAATGACATGTCACTAGCTAAATTGTTAACTATCAAACAAATTATTATATACTAGATAACTATTGCTAACCATAAACTAGGCTATACATATAGCTACTAGCTAACTAGAGCTAGCAATATAATACTACTATCAAATATATAGATAAGCTAGCAAGAAAAAGTTTTAGAAAATAATAATAACAAGAACTTGAAAACGATTTTAGTTTAGATAAATTATTTAGGAATATTTCTACTAGCAACATATTATAACAAATTATAAATAGATTTTAGTAAACATTTTGTAGTAAAACAATATTAACAAAGTACTAGATACTAGCAAAATAATTTTATTTACTTTATGAAAATATTTACTATCTAGAATATTACAAGATAATAATAATAATAATAATAATAATAATAATAATAATAATAATAATAATAATAATAATAATAATAATATCAGCCCAAAAGTCCACAACCCAAGCTCTATTTTTATTTATTTCTTGTATCCTTTTTCTTTTTGTTTACCTGCTGGGCCCGTTGGCCCAGCCCACTGTGCAGCCTGTTCTGCTGTTTATCTTTTGTTTGTTTTTTTCTTTTTATTCACTAAAATCCAGCTGCCCAATCCAATGCTTACTCTAACCTGACCCACTTCTTTCACTTCAACCCTAACCCTAAGCTCAACTCTCTCTCTCATTTCATTTCAGCCGTCGACTAAACCCTAACACTCTCTTCACCTCTCTCCTCCTTACTTCTTCACTCACACAGGACACTCACGCACGTGCTTTACCCAAAAAGAAGGAGAAGAAGAACACGAAGACGAGGACATGCTCACCTTGATGGCGGAGATGCGGTGTTGGCACTTCAAGGGCGGTACGTGGTCTGGTCCCCAGAGCGGTGACGGTCAACGGATCTGGTCGAGTGGCTCGACCGTACGATGGCGCTGGCCACAAGAACGCAGCGGAGATGATCTGTGGTAGTGAGGTCGTCCTGTTGACTCGAGAGGTAACTGACTGAGATCTGGCTTCAGTAAAGGTTGACGAGGTGAGTTTAGGCGACGACAGCGTCACGGCTGAGGAGGTGCACAGATCGGGTCGATCCGATGGTGACTTTTTGGCGAAGGAGGCGGTGGCGTAACTCTGGCCGACCTTGACATCGATAAGGCTTGGACGTGGAACTTCGGCCGGTGGTGACTTCGACGAGGCTTGGACGCGGATCTTGGCGAGACGGAGGAAGAGATCGGCTCGATCGTCGGCACCCCAGCGGTGGACTCACAATGATCGACGGAGAACTATGGTTGCTCCAGATTTGTAGCTCCAGTCAGCGAGGCACGGTTCTTGATCTGGTGGCAGGGATCGAACTCCGGCAAGATGATGAACTGACACAGCGGCAAAATCGGACACAACGGGGTATCGCCAGAAAATTAGGATTAGGAATTAGGGTTTGGCAGTTTTTGTACACTGTCGTGTCAGGGGACACAAACTCAGAGGGGATCTGAATATGATGTAAGTCCTGTGTCGGGGAACACAGGACACGGTGGATGGAGTCGACACGGGAGTGTCCGTGTCGGAATGGCAATGTAATTGTAAATGAATGGATTAATGAAATGGATATGGACACAGTGGGACAAGATGGGACACAGTCATTATGACCATTATAAGTGATGATTAGAATGAATAATCAGCAATAATGATGGCTATTTATAGCCTGATTAGGAAAATCCTAGAATTTCTAGGCCAATGGGCTAGGGAGAATATTTCTGGAATATTCCAGAGAATATTTCTGGAATATTCCAGAGAATATTCCTTGGTATATTCCAGACGACATGAAATATTCTTGCAACTAGTGTTAATCTGAATTTGTTAGCACTAATACATATTAGCTAATTAAATTCCAGAATGTTCTCACTTAAACATGTGACTAGCCTTTCCACATTGAGTTTCCTAAATAACCTGTTAAGTTGAAAGGAATACAAGTCTGCCATTGCCATAATAGGAAAAATATAATTAAACTTAAAATAACTTCAGCAAGCAATAATAATTAATCCAGAAATATTATTTTAATTAATCAAAATAATTATTCTTAACAAGTATAACTATCAAATAAATTTCATAAAATGAAAAGTCATAGTTAATTAAAGTCCAATAAATCTAAATGAACTTATAATCGAATAAAGTCTCTGAACTAGAATAAACAATTTTAATTAAAATTATTAAATAAAATATTCTGAAAATTATTACAAAAATAATAAAATATTTAGGAACAAATTCTAAATCTCATTTATTTAGGAATAGAGGGGTTACATGGAGCCAATCTTTAAATAATCTAAAGACGATCAAGGTTTATAATAGATTTATTTTATCCATGAATTAATCTTGATGACTGTCCTCATCTCATTAGTATTTGATTCAACATAAATCCTTACTTTATCAACCCATCTCGTGGATCAACACGATCTCGATCATTAAATCAACCGTGTGTCACACACAAGTTTTTTTTTTTTTGAAATCCACGCACACATACAATTGGGGGACTCGAACCTTGCCGGTCCCTCCGAGTGTCCGCTCTAATACCACTGGACTAGAGAGCTCGGACAAGTAATAAATAGTAATAAACACATTTAATTAATTTAACTACATAGATTAGGGTTTGCGGGAAATCGTACAAGGGTTTGGTCTCTAACGATATCTACACAAGTGGGACAACTAGAGGATGATACAAAACTATGAAGTTTATGTGATCATCGAAATCACCAACCCAAATGTCTCCGAAATATTTTAATATACTAATTAGTGTTTGAGTGAGAATCATAGTTCTAATCTTACCAGTGGTTCCTTCTAAAAATCTCTTAGATTGTTCAAGATTCATTTAGAACGCTCTAGGTGCAATGTTAATTACGAACTAAGATTGCCTATCACATGTTTTCTTATGTGATCAATTAGGATTTTGACCAAGTTAACTTCTAATTGACTTCTGTTCTAGCACAAGTCAGCACGATCGAGCTTAAGTTATTCGGTCATAGGCCCATCACTATTGAATCCAATTTGAAGCCAAGTATGTCCTACGTACATAGTCGACCAACTCTTGTGTATGACCTATCAGGCTCAAAACTGACGTGGTTGCATGGAGATATATGGCCCTGGAGAAGTCTGACGTTGGCAGACCGGACATCCTCCAATAGTCCGATTGTGCAGCTCTAAAACAACATTCTTTTGGAAACATTTTTCCTTTTTGGCCAAGATTGAAAACCTAGAAGTTTGTAAGCATGTTTAGCTGCATCCACTAATAACTTATATCCATGTATAGTTACCATGCGACTCAATCTAATAGATTGCATCCCGACTAGGCTACGACACACTTCTCGTCTCTCTCTACAAAATTTGTCATTTTTCCCCCTTTTTTGTTTCACTTTTTTTTCCCTCCTCTTTGTCTCAAACCAATTGACAGTTAACTGAACAGGCCTATATAACACTTCTAATCAACTCATAGTTGTGCCATAAGAAATTTAACAAGAGCCTCTTAAAACTCCAGAAGCTAATAAACACCAAATGGAATCTTCTTCATGACATTTTGCTTCAATACTCGGTAGGGTTTATAAGGGGATTAGTCTATCCAAATCGCTCCGATCAAAACGTATGTATGCAGTAAATTCGATTACAAGTTCACGCCCAAGCCAGCCAAATAGATAATCATCTTCAATCAACAAAGAGAATCATCCTGCATGCATCCGAGAACTTCGTGCACTAGCTATCACCCTTCTAAAAACTTTTATTTCATTGGCTTCACTAACATACAACTATTCAGCTTGCTCCTTAGAGATGTTTGGTTTTTGAAAGTTGAGAGAAGCTCAATACTAAGAAAAACATACTAAGACATTAACACAACCAACTTTTTGTACTCTTTGTACTTTTTGTTTTGGTTGTTAGAACTAGACTAGTTGTTAAGAAGTTGGAAACAAAATTAGACCCAAGTGAAGAGAGAATTCGGAAGAAAGCAACTTCCTCCAATTTCCAGTGTACTGTAGGAAGTAGGAACCTGTTATTTTTCACTTGGCACAGGCCTAGACGTGTTCTAATAGACCTACATTTGCAACTGCTCCATAGCTACCGATTTATTGGTCAAACTTCCATTGTCTGGTCCGTGGATTGCTACGTCTCCCCAATGTCTTTTCTTCTATAGTACTTACTGCAGATGTTACGAACCCTGGCTGCACTGCAGGACGGCCCTAGTTTTCTTTCAAGTTCCTGTTGCTACACATCATTCATATTGCCTGCCATATATTTATGCACAACATCAAGAACTTGAGATCCTCCCCCCCATTTAAAGCTACCTCTTGTAGATATAATAATATTCCACTGCATTGCTCTATAAAGAAGGCTAGTACATCATGATTTAATAATAACCTAGAAATTAAAACCATTAGATGAGCATATATATATATATATATATATATATATATATATATATATATATATATATATATATATAGCAAGCAAGCAAGAAAAGCTACATACTCCATTAACTTCATATATCTATCTATAAATCCATAGTAAATTAAAGAGACTAATCAAGTCTTGTTCAAATGACTGCAGCAACCGCCATTCCAATCAACTCGGTATGAGTTCTCTTGATAGCTTACTTCAATTTTGAACCCTTCAAACCTGAACAAACAAGTAAACGAACTCCAAAATCATATCGTACGATCAGTTGTGCGTGCGTGTATGTGAGAGAGAGAGAGAGAGAGAGAGAGAGAGAGAGAGCGAGGAGACGAACCAAGTAGTAGGAAGCGCCATGCTGGAGCGGGTGGAGTGTAAGGCCCCACTGATCGGTGGGCACGGGGTGGCCGGAGGAGTGGATGAGGAGGGCTTCCTCCCCGAAGGCTTCTCTGATGTTGAGTGGGCCAGCCACCACCTCGAAACAAACTTCATTGATGAACACCATCGATCTTGCTGCACCACCACCAACTCCTCGGCCTATCCCTGCCGTTGCTGGTTCAGCTGCAGTCAATGCCACAACCAAATGTAGAAAGAGCATCAACAACAACACACACACACACAGAGATAGAGAGAGAGGGAGAGAGAGTAGTGTTTTGAGTGGGAAGAGAATGCTCCCCACGAGGAGGAACAAGTCATTATTCACTTTAATAACCATGCACACGTCCTCTCTAGGTAGTTTCGCCCTTAAGTGTCAAGTTAATTGAGTTAGAAAGCAAAAAGAAAATCAAGAAAAGGCCACCATCACTTCAATCTATTCAACTAGGTACTACTCCCAATCCCTTCCCATCCCATCCCATCCCATCCCTCCAGAATATCTCCTTGATAGGACCACACAAGAGTGCTTTCAACTCTACCTATCTCCTCAATCAAAGTGCTGTTTCATCCTACTCGAGTCTCTTCCATGTCATTTGAAGATGTTATTTGGCTTAACAAATCTAAAGAAAACTGAACTAATTAGAGCCTTGTATCAAAATTCTATTTCAAGGATGACATGACTCTGAGTACGTGGACAGACAAACTGATAAGAAGAGACAACGATAGAGAAGAGAAAGAGAGAGGGACCCATCCATCATGATATACCTTGCATTTCGCTGATCGGAGCTGCTGGAACACCAACACTAGTAGTAGCAGCAGCGATAACAGCAGCTGTTGTTGCAGCACCTCCAAGAGAAGCTGCAGAAGCAGCAACAAAGCTAGGGTTAGGGTTTTCAAATTTATTATCAAGCTTAGCCTCTTCGGTTCCTCCACCATTCATCTTACTCCCTCCTTCTTGCCCCAACATCATTTCACTCCATATTGACGCCGGAGTGCCCACTGACACCCCAAATTGCTCGGGATATAAGCCGGCGACCGACGACGAGAAGCTGAACGCCTGTGCCGGCCCCTGCAGGTAGAATGGCTCAACCAAGAATTCAGTCAGTGGCGCCTGGACATGGAAGGTGCCAGTCCCATTCAGTGACACCACCGGAGAAGTCGACACTGGTGCTTCGATCATTCCCGCCGGGCCGACCGACACCAGAGGCAGGAACTTGTCGGACCCAGCCGAGCCCGAGGACGAAGAAGAGGACGACGAAGTGGGGCCCGGCGCCGCCGATGTCGCGATTGCAGCAGCGGGTGCGGCAGAGCTACCACGGGCCTGGGAGCGGGCGGACTGGAGGTGGCGCTGCTTGTGCTTGCTGCGGGACTTGCGGTTCTGAAACCAGTAGAAGACGTTGGCGTCGCCGAGCTGGCCGTACTCCTGGAGCTGGGCCCGGATCTTGCGGATCTCGTCGCGGGGTGGGTTCACCATCCCGGAGTTGAAGATCGCTTCAAGGATGCGGATCTGCTCCGGCTTCGGGTTCCATCGCGGCTTCGGCTCCGGGCTCCTCTCTTCCGCCACTGCAATTTAGTAGGATAAAAAAATCTGGCCACCGGAGTTTGAAACCCTAAAATGCAATTAGCAGTGGACTGTGTCATGCAGGTCTCCCTATTTTACCAGAAAGGGAAAAGAAGAGAATCGTGCTTTGGTGTAGTACTGCAGCAAATTTGTAGCCAAATGAGTGGAGTGATGATGAGTATATGTAAATATATACCTCCTGAGGAAGTGCAGATAAGCTTCTGGCAGGCACCTGGTGCAGGTAGGGATGAGTGGTTCATGTCATGCTGCCATTGGTGATGATGGTGGGTGCTGCAGGGCTTGGACTTGAAATAGCTTGGCCAGTGCCTGTTGGATGAAGCCATGATTGACCTCTTCTTCTTTTCGATGATATATTGATGATGGCTTGCCTTGGCTTGGCTTTCCTTCGTCTTTGCTTTCCTGGTGGTACGTATATATATGGGGGGTGGGAGGAAAGAAAGGGAAAGGCTAGCTAGCTGTGTAATCAGTGAAAAGCTGGCCAACAAGTTGGGAAACAACACAGTGAGAGTGGGGGACCTCTCTTTGTTGTAAAATCTCTCTTTCTCTCTCTCTCTCTAGACTTGTGGTTTATAGTACTGGAACCTCTTCATCCCTTACCTCTTCTTCTTCTTCTTCTTCTTCTTCTCTCTTCTTATAATTGCTTCCACCTACCCCTGTATATATTCAACTCAATCAATATCATCTCTATTAGAGGAACAGTTGCTTCTCGTCTCCCAAAGAACCAACACAAGTGAACCCTACTGCATGTAGTACTTACTTCACAACTGATTGACTGAATTAAACTTACTAAGAACCTAAAATTAAAACATATATATATATATATATATATATATATATATATATATATATATATATATATATATAGGGAGCGGATCGGGAACCCCGCCCGCGGAGTCCTGCCGAAGCCCCGTCCCCCTTGGCCGTTGGATCGCGCAGGCTCACGCGGGCCCCACGCGGGCCCCGCGCGATCCGATGGTGCAGGGGGGCGGGGCTTCGATGGGGCTCCGCGGGCGGGGCCTTTGATCCGCTCCCATATATATATATATATATATATATATATATATATATATATATATATAAAAGTGAATGAGTAAGAAAAAGAACAGTACTCTCCCATACCTCTCTCATGAGCATTAAAGAGCAGATGGCTGAAGCCCACTACTCAAAGTACACTGCAATTCCCTCGTATGCCCAGCAGCAACAAAGGCAGGGAGGGGCTGGTTTGCTTGGGTTTTCTTAGCACTGCCATCGAAGGAAGGAAAGGAAAGAAAAGGTTGGGGAGCTTTTCAGTAGGCAGACAGAGTAGATGGATGGAGACAGGAATTAAAGGGAGAGGAAATAATTTATCATATTCTCCTTTTTTTTCCTTCTTCCTCTGTTTTGTTTTGGTTTGTTTTCTACAAGGAGAGGAGAGTCTTGGTTGCTTGCAGAGAGAGTGGAGGGGATGGGGCTATTAAATGGCAACGGAGGAAGAGTGTGTGGTGGTGAGCTATAACTGTTGGATTATTCATTCTAATAGAAGAGGTTGTTGCAGGAATAAATGAAGCTATAGATAGTAGAGGATATTTTTTTTTTTGTTATAGTAGAGGAATTGGAACCAAGGTTTTTGAATGTCAAGAAAGCATGTAAAAGGTTTTTTTTTTAATTGGAAATTGGTTAATGGAGTAATTGCCGGTTTTTGGTTACTTCGGGCATGGTGAGGTGGCTTGGATTGGATTGACTCGAGGGGTTTAATTACTCTCCCCCCTTAAGTTCATATCCCCTATAAATCCTTTCCATTCCATCTCATATTAGCTTTAAACTAGAGAGTATCTAATATCATTAGTTTAAACTAATAATAATTTTAAACTAGAGAGTATCTAAAGAATTATTAAGAGTTATTTAGTTTTAGAGTCTCATTTAATATTTAAAATTTGCGCTTAGGTCACTATACTCTCATATAGCTTTTTAGAATTTTGTAAACTTTAATTAGAAATTTTATGGAATTTTGGATAATTACAAACCCAGAAAACGTATATTTCTATAGCCTTTAGAAATTACTGTACATCCATACAAAAATATTTTGGTGCCAATTCTTTTTTTAATTTGGGCTTAGGAAGTCTAAATATATTCTATAATTTATTTTGATTTTTCTAAATTTTTTAGGATTTATTTGGAGTTAAATGGAGCTAAAATGAACTAATAGTTAATTTTTGCAATTAAAAAACTTATTACCCAGTCAGGAAAATAGTTAGCAGACCAGTCAGCACTAGAGGCCGACGCGCTTAGGTTGCATCTGCGAGCTCACCCGTCAGTGTGTGTGTGTGTGTATATATATATATATATATATATATATATATATATATATATATATATATATATATATATATATATATAAAGCTACCGAATTGATAATTGAGAGGGGATAGAAGGAGCGATCTTCGAAATTCACGGAGCCATTGCGACCAACTCCAATATTGAAATCGCGCACCAATATTTTTGTTAGAATCATATCAAGATAAGTTTTTCTGCTGTAATTTGCAAGTATAATATTTATAGAATTAATTAAATGTCAGTTAGTCGAAACATGAATATTAATACAAAAAATAGTAAAATAGTGACTAAAATTTTAGTAGATAAAATTGCCATTTTAGTCGCTAAAAGGAAATAACGACAGACCACCGACTGAAAGTTTTAGTCGTTGACTGCAATGTCGCTTTTTTTTTCGTCGCTCGTTCGTCGGTTTTCTGACTGACTAGCGACTAACCAATTAAATAACACGTCGCTCGTTTAGCGACTAGCTACCGACTGACTAACACGTCGCTCAAGTAGCGACTAACGGTTGACTAACTGTCAACTAACAAGTTTGCGACTAACTATCGACTAAACAAGCGACGGTGTCTGATACTCTTAGTAACTCTAATACTTCATTAGCGACTAATAATTTAGTTGACATTTAATCGGTGGTAAGTTGCAGGTTAGTCGCTGGTTAGTTGGTTGTTTGTTATTTTTTCATATTTTAGCCACTACTTCGTCGCCAACTTGTCGTAAATTTCCTTTCCAGAATCATTAATATTCTATTGGCAAAAATAACGCTATATGCATCCTGTGATTGGTTAATAGGAATATAAACAAGCCCACAACACACTTAAATATGATGCAAACAATAATAACTAAAACAACAACAGTAACAAACATAAATTACACAAATAATGAAGCTAATATATATCAGTCATGTCCATCCATCGACCATACACCATGCATACAACAAGTACAAACTAATATGTCTCTACAGATACAAAAACATACAAAATCAAGATGAAGGTGGTTGCATGTTGCCCATAAACTGCATCATAAGCGTAAAAAATGCCTACTACTGGCTCTGTGTAAATATAC
This sequence comes from Iris pallida, assembly GCA_029216955.1. Classification (NCBI taxonomy): domain Eukaryota; kingdom Viridiplantae; phylum Streptophyta; class Magnoliopsida; order Asparagales; family Iridaceae; genus Iris; species Iris pallida. Next base: position 7,295,113 of record JANAVB010027596.1, read on the forward strand.
GAGCTGGAACAGAAGTTGCCAGAGGAGTTACAGATGGAGAAGTAATCGGAGGAGCAACAGATGGAGAAGTAGCCGAAGGAGCAACGAAATGAATAGTAGCATGAGTAACGGATGGATCGGCAACAGTAGAAGGAATAATCAGAGTACCGGTGGTACCATCATGAACACTAGTACGATCTACCAACTCCATAATGTGTCTTAGCTGTCTCTGAAAATCTAACATCATGGCGTGTTTGTCCATTGGTTAAAGATCACACCTGATTTTGATAATCAACGTCAATTTTGGTCGATACGCAAAATACATATACTGTTACGAGTTTACAGGTTAAAGTCAGAAGAAAGTCTGCATCCTAAATCTGCGTCCTACAGCTACAAAGTACAAACATCGCGTAGTTATTAAGAACCAAAAGAAATGAATTGAAAGATTTTTATATTTTCTTCCGTATTTTTACTTTTATTGAGTCTAGAAAAAAATATGTAAGGTTGATCAGGATCGGTACTGCCTTAAGTTTTTCTCAATCCACAAATAAAAATTAGCCTACCTATACACATATAAAAAATCCAAAAGTCCACAATTCAAAAAAGCCCAAAATCCATGCAAATTTGGCTCAAAAGTTCTGACCTATAACCAAGGCAAAACTCGGATAGAACTCGGCCCGAGTTCGATCGAGTCAGTTTTGATACTGGATTTGAATTCCTTCCAAATCTGCATCCAACGTTCGAATGCGAAATCTGTAGAACCCTAGAGGGGTGGAGTGGAGGGGGGGGGTTGAATAGGGTAATAAAATAATTACCAACAATTAAAAGCAATTTAAATGATACTAAATGAGAGAGAGATTCAAACACTCGATGTATCCTGGTATCCTTCCAGGGGCACTCCAGTCCCGGAACTCTCTCCGGCTTTAATCCACTATTTGAGTAAATACTTACACACGAGTTTGGATCCGAAAAACTCGTCAACTTCAACACGAGTTTGGATCCGAAGAGCTTGTCAATTTCTTACACACGAGTTTTCCTTAGAAGGCTTGTCAACTTTTTACACACGAGTTTTCTTCCGAAGGCTCGTCAACTTCAACAAGAAAGAAAGAAAGAAAGCTTTTGATCTTGTAGAACACGTTGAAGAACGAATGTTATAACTTTAGAGTACTCTAGCACTTTTGGTTGGAAGACTAATAAAAGCTTTTGGTAGAGTAGTAATGGTGAAGCTCTTGGTAGTTGAGTAAATTTAAAGCTCAAGTGGATAGATATTTATAAAGAGGGGTGAAGTCTATTTATACAAATCCAAGAGATGGAGCATTTACTACAGCCGAGCGGATGATCTGTCGGATATCCGCGAACATCCGAGAGTTTATGTAAGCCCCTAA